>JAAALK010000282.1:22303613-22968974 GCA_019279435.1 Zizania palustris
CAGAGAAGCATGATGAACTTTTGATAAAAAATCATCAAAATCGCCCAACAGGCGCAGCTCCTCTTCCTGAAGTACATTTTAATTCTCAACGTACTAAATTTCATAGCAACAAACGGAATAAAAACTTTAAAGGAAAGTCAAAGTTTCAAAATAAGAGGCATGGGTATAAGACAAATAAAGGAAAAGGTCCATTTAAGAAAAATCTTAAAGACAAATCTGAATTTTGTCAAAGATGTGGATGTACGAATCATCGTACTAATAAATGTAGGATCCCAAAGCATTTGGCTGAACTTTATATAAAGTTTGGTAAGGATAAGCAAGTTCGTCGGAATAAATTTGAGACGCACTTCAATGAACAACAAGTCAACGACATATGTATATATAGAGCCAAATTTTTCTATGCCATTATATTTTTACAGTTTTGAAATATACCATCGGTGTGTCACTGACATATGAGACCTACCACAGTCACTGACAGTGGCATTTTTCAAATTACAAAAAATTGTAATGGCATGTTTCAAAATTTCCCATATATATATGTAGATATTATATCTCTTTATCTCTCATTTTTTATTTATTATCATTATTTACGGTATTTACATAGATGGAAGATGAGGAAATTTGTTTAGTAGATAGTGGCTCTACTAACACAATTCTACATGAGCTTAAATATTTTCAAAATCTTCATAAGAAATATGGAAATATCATGACTATCGCTGGCCGCGAACAATTAATTGTAGGCTCAGGCAAGCCACGATTACGCTCCCGATGGATCAAAGTTAATAATTGAGGACTGCACTCTTGTATCCCGATTCAACTCGTACATGCTTAGCTAATAAAGACATCCGTCTAAATGGCTACCATATTGAAACTCAAACTGAAAATAATGTAAAATACTTATTTCTCACTAAATACAATGGATTAAACCAAAGAAATACTTGAGAAATTTCTTCATTTTTATCTGGTTTTATACTACCCATACATAAAACTCGTATCACTGTTGCGTTTAAAATAATTTTCAAATCTTGATAATTCAAGAATTGGCACAATCGCCTTGGTCACCCCGGAATAGGGATGATGAGAAAATTATTAGCAATTCTATAGGTCACAATATTAATCGTGCAGATTTCCTAGGGTCATCTGGAAACCCCTGTTGAAGAACTATGGTTTTGATATCCAAATGGTGATGAGTGATTGTCACGGAAGTCAAGGAAGGGAGAGATGAAGACCGCCGAGTCTGAGGCGCATGGACTCCGGTACATGGGCAGTGAGCGACGGCCGGACAGAGGAGATGCGGAGCGGGCTGGCCAATCCGGGTACATGGCTAGGAGCGGCAGATGATCCCTGGTTATTGACTGGGTTTGACTCAAGTATACGGGCGACGAGCGATTGCCGGGCTGAGGGAGCTGCGGGGTCGGGTCGGCCCAATCGGGTACCGGTGCGAAGACGGTGGACGCTTTGTCAGTTTCGGCGTTAAAACTGACAACGTATCATTATTCGTTCTTTAGGATTTTAATATTTAGTTTTTAAGTTTTAGAATATTTTTATTTGAGTCAAGTAATTTTTCTAAGAATATTCTAGTAATTGTCGGAATTATTTTAGAGTCAGTTTATTTTACCTTAAGGGTAAAGTAGTCTTTTCATATATTAGGATTTGCTTATAAATAGAGCCCTATCCCCTTGGGGATAGATGACGGTTTTTCTTAGATCAAATCTACAGTTCAAATTTCCAATCTCTGCCGCCGTCATTTTTTTCTGCTGCCGGCCGGTTCTCTCCCTTCGTGTAAAATCACGAGCTCCCTGCATGCTTTTCATTCCCCGGTGGGCTACAGGACCTATAGACGCAGGCTACTGGCTTTGGCCTACGAATAGGCTGCACTAGGTGTTGAAGCTATTGCGTGAATTGTTGATAGCAGCAGCGTGAAGGCGTCAAGCAATTAATTCGCGGGAGCCGAGGCGCCGGTGCAGCGGGTTTTGCATATCGTCAGCACGGGTCTAGAAGCAGGGCGCATGCACGTGGAGATCGATCCGTGGCAGCGGCGAATCGGCGACGAACAGGCAACCGGCGACATCTTGTAAGCAGCAGATTAGTTTCTAATCTCATATTTTTTAGTAGATTATTTTAGAGATAAAATCCATTAATTATTAGCGAAAAAATTAATTAATCTGCATTCGCCAAACTTGTGGTACATTCGCAAGTTTGATTGTCTACTGAGAAAACACAGCACCGAAGACACACGTAGCGAAATCACAAAAACAGTAGTCGTGAGCAAAGAAAAATATCGACAAAAAACAGAAAGCGAAACAACTTAATGATTGATTATTATCTGGTTAAAATTAATTAACTAGTATACTATATATGTCTAGCTAGTTGCACGATGAATTGGTTTTAGCATTCACAATTTGTTCCATAAAGAATGTTTTTTAGTTTGTTTGTGTGCTAGCTAGCTTAATTGATAAGCTCCAACCTAACCAAACAGTATCATATGATACACATCCAAATCAAACTATTCTTTAATCAGTTCGTATAACTGAAAATTTATTGATAGGTGCAGTAATATTTTATTCTAGATTAATTGAAATATTTTAGATTTATTTCTATATTAATTTCTTGGATGTTACATGTTTTTATTCATTTAATTCTATTTATTTTTAGATTTGTTTTCCCAGTGTTTTTAAAAACCACTCGGCAAACAAAAAATACTCGACCAAATTAAATGTTTGCGGAGTGTTTTTTAAAAATACACTCGGCAAAGCCTTGATACTAACGGACGTCACGGCGACGTGCCCGTGCGGCCAAATTTTTTTTTCGGGTATGCCGAGTGTTTTTTGAAAAACACTCGGCAAAGACACTTGGTTTGCCGAGTGTGAAGATCTAGGCCCTATGTGAGTTTTGGTAATTAATGATAAACATGCGTTTTGTGGACTAATATTTTCTTAAGTGTGAAGGAAATGAGTAGGTCCCGCGCAAATGGAGCACAAGATGGAAACCCGAAGATCTGGACGTTTAAAAGGCTACGGCAAAGGTTTGAAGGAATCTAGAAATTGATCGAGGTGTTTGGAGCGATCAATTAGGCTAGGTTTAAATTTTGTTTTTGCCGTACTATAAAGAGGGGTTGCATCTTGGTTATGAGTGATTTCAAGTGCCAATTTGCATTGCAGATAGTATCTTTTGATCATGTGTGATTGTTGCAAAAGTTGCTATTTTGGCAATATTCCTTGAAAAAACTATTGCAAGCATTTTGTGGAGTTGTCTGACCCTGGCGGTCTGACCGACCATGTGGGTCCGGTCAGACCGGCTGGAGTTGGGCGGTCCGACCGGCCAGGGGGTCGGTCCGACCGGGTTGCGCAGGGCAGAATACTGCTGGTTTACAGAGCCAACGGGAGCACTATCGGTCCGACCGGGCCAGCATGGCCGGTCAGACCGAGGCGTCCTGTCACATCAGTAAACGGCTAGTTTTCTAGCCGTTGCAGTTGAGGTCGGTCAGACCGGCCTAGGATGGGCGGTTAGACCGACAATGCGCAGAGAGCCACCTAACTTGTGTAACGGCTAGTTTTTGAGTGTGTGACTATATAAACCCTTGCTACAGCTCCTTTGCTAGACTTTTGACATTCATTTGAGCATTCTTGAGCATAAGAGAGTCTCTCCCACCATTGAGCACTAATTTAAGCACTAGTGAGGTTGGGAAGAAAAAGGGGTGATCAAGTGATTGAGTAAATTGCATTGCATTGGCATTTGGCACTTGATCCTCTTCTCCTAGCTTTGATTGCAGCTTATTATTCTTGAGATTGTCATCTCCTAGACGGCTTGGAGAAGAAACCAGTGATCTCTCCTAGAAGGTTGGGAGGAGACCCGGGAGGTTGTGAAGGTGGAGCTCGCCTATCCAGAGTGAGAGAAGAGCTACCACTAGTGATCGAGGCCCGAGAGTTGCACTTCCGGTGCCGGCTCATCTTCAAGCTAATTTCTCTTTGAGAAATCCGAGGCTTGGTGAAGAGAGCGGTCAAGTGAAACTCGCCTCAACGAGGACGTAGGAAATTGGCAAATTTCCGAACCTCGGGATAAATTTCGGTTGTCTCTTGTCCCTTTTATCTTCGAGCAAGTTTATTTGTGCAAGCTTACTTTTCTAGAGTAGTATACTTGTTCTAGCGGTTTGCTACCATTGTCTTAGGACCTTGATAATTGTTTAACTGAAATCGAATTAGTTTTAAAAACCGCCTATTCACCCCCCTCTAGTCGGTACATCGATCCTACAGAGTGTTTTTCAAAAAACACTCGGCAAATATTTTTTAAAATTTTTTTTGTGTGAAACAATGTTTCAAGTCTATAAGTTATTTGCAATTTCATTTTAACTTGAAAATTTTTTTACACTCACAATAAAACATATATTATCTCTTTTAAAAATTTCATATTTTTTAGATAAGTTAGCTATTTTTTATTCATTAAGTATGTTTCTAGGATTTAAATTGAAACGGGTGAAATTTGAACTACAAGTGCCTAAATAATGAACCAAAAAATATAGAAAAATTATATTCATCATTGTTAGTATATTTGAGTTTTTATACACTTAATTGAAATAAATTTTAAAAAATTAAGTTGCGACACTCTATCGCCAAAGTAGAACTTGATAGTTTTTTTAATTTTAAAAAAAATCAAATGAAGTCCGAAAATATGAGATTTATCATGGTGTTATGATATGATACATAGATACTGTGGTAAAAATTGTAAAATGTTTTGATAAAGTTGTCACATATAGTGTTTAGAAATGGAGATTTAGAGAGGATGAATTAGATTTTAGAGAAGAAATGAGATATATTTGAAATCAAATTAATGATTGAATCTTTGTTTTAACTGATTTTTTTTGCATTCAAAATATAATGTATCTTATCCATCATAAAAATTTCATATTTTTCTATATCAGTTAGCTATTTTTAATTCATTAATAGTATTTCTAGAATTTAAATTGAAAATTTTAAAATTTAAACTGAAATAGCATGAAATAATAAACTAAATTATCTAAAAAAATCATATTCATGTTTTTATTTTATTTTTATGCATTACCCACTGTAATTTTACAAATTTTGTCAAAAAAACAATGAAAAACAAATTTAAAAAATAGAAAAAAATATTTGCCGAGTGCCATTTTCAAGACACTCGGCAAATAGTTTATATTTGCCGAGTGTTGCACTCGGCAAAGGCAAGCCGTTTTTCCCGCTTTTTTTTTTCAATCTCCCACACTTTTTTTAACTATCTCCCTCTTTAAAAAATTTATTTCCCTTCATCCTCATCCCCTCACCCCTCAATCCTCCCTCTCCCTCCACTCCGGCACCACCACAACGCCGCCCCCGCCGAGTGCTCCGCCCGGCTCCACCCCAACGCCGCCCCGGCCGCGCGCTCCACCCGGCGTCGGCCCGCTCTGGCGTCGTCCCGCTCTGCCGCCGCCCCGCTCCGACGCCGCCCCGCCCCGCTCCGCCCATCGCCGCCCCGCCCTACCCTGACACCGGTTCGCCTTGGCCGCTCCGTCCGGCGCCGTCGAGCTCGCGCGCCGCGCGCCGACCTGCCGCGCGCCGCCCCGCCCTGCGCCACCCGTTTGACGGAATGGCGCGGGCGACGGGCGTCCTGTTTTTTTTTAATTTTCTGTTTTTAAGTTTGCCGAGTGCCACATTTGGACACTCGGCAAACCCCCGTCATTTCCCATGTTAACTCTTGAGTTTGCTGTGTGTCTTATGTGGCACTCGGTGAAGGGTTCGCCACCTTTCGCCGAGTGCCCCGAAAAAAAGCACTCGGCGAAATTTTTTTACCGATGACGCTTTCGCCGTTGCCGAGTACAACACTCGGTGAAATTTTTGCCGAGTGTTTTTGGCACTCGGCAAACTTCGTGTGTCCCGTAGTAAGGGATTTGAAGAACCTCTCCCGTAGCTTGCTTCGGAATACTCGCGGAGGCTTCTAATCCTTATAGGGAGGGGTAGCACCTGCCTCAGAGCATCATTACGGCGTCGAAGGCGTCGAAAGGCTTTGCGTACGCACACTCCAAAATCGTCTTTGGAGTACTTGTTCCAGTCACTTAGGCCGACGAGATTATTTCCTTCGAACACATGCGATGAAGGGGATTTATGACTGGCCGGCAGGTTTATATTATTAACTTTTATTAATCCAAATATATGTTCGATTAGTTAACCCCATACTGATTAAGAAAAAGAACTTAAAGCGCGACGACCACCGTCGTCTCCGGCTGCACACTTCACTTGGCGCGCGCTCGCGCCTGCAAATTTCTTGCCAAGATCCCCTCGAACGTGATCCCTGGCCCGAACGCCAGTATGAGCCCCCACTCGCACTCGTCTTCGTCCTCGCTCCTCTGCCGGCTCTCCTCAACCATGTTTTCCAGCACGTACACAATGGTGTTGCTGCTCGCGTTCCCGAAGTCCCGGAGCGCGCTCCGGCTCGCGCGGAGCTTCCCGCTGTCCAGCATCAGCCTGCCTTCCATCTTGGTCAGGATGGCCGGCCCGCCAGGGTGCACCGCCCAGAACATGTCGTCGTAGGTGAGCTGGTTATGCTCGGCGTGGGCGCCCTCCCGCTCCTGCATCAGCTTCTGGCAGAAGGCCTCCACGTTGGCCTCGATGATGTGGGGGAGCTCGCGGCCCAGCTGGAACTTGATGCCCTCCTCCGTCAGCCGCCCGTCAATGGTCTTCTCGGTGTCGGGGAGGAAGCGCTGCAGCGCCGAGTGTAGCTCGAATAGCGGGCGCTCGAGCGGCGTGGGGTCGGCGCCGATGATGGCCGCGCCGGCGCCGTCCCCGAAGAGGGCGACGCCGACGAGGTCGTAGGGGCGGTCGGGGCTTGGCGGGCGGAACCCCACGATGGTGGTCTCAGAGGTGGCGAGGAGGACGCGCGCTCCCGGGCAGCTCTCGGCGAGCCCCTTGGCGACGCGGAGGCCGGCGACGCCGCCCGAGCATCCGGTGAAGGCCAGCATGACGCGGCGCACGTCCGGGCTGAGCCCGAGGGCACGCGCCAGGTGAAGGTCCCCGCCCGGGAACCGCGCCTCGCTGGATGACACGTACACGAGGTGCGTGATCTCCGACAGCGCGCCGCCCCATGACCGGACGCAGGCGAGCGACGCCTCCGTCGCCATCTGCGTCACCGCCTTGTTCGAGATGTCGAGCCGCTGCCTCATTGTCGGCTGCCCCTCATGCGCCAGCTCGGGGTAGCTCTTCAGGATCTCCTCCGACATCACCACATACCTCGTCTTCACCGTCGTCGTCTTGCCTTCAATTCGTCAACAACAAGAGCAAAACGCAAATGCATGATCACCTTAGCTTACAGAAATCGTTCGAAACACACATGAGATTTATAATTTAATTTCATGCACATGCATGCTTGCATGCGCATGCACGTGTGTGTCAAGCTAAGATGGATCTGGTATACAGAGTCTGGTGAGCTTCTCCTTGAGCTCCGGGTCGTCGCAGTTGGTGTTCCTCATGAAGCCGTCGACGACGTAGTCCTGCATGACCAGCTGCTGAGGGAAGCCGTGCCCGAGGGCGAGGATCGTCGCCTTCCCAGGGTTGGGAGCCATGGACGACGACGAAGCCTGCAGCTTGCTCGCTGTCGCCGCGCCGACGACGACCTTGGTGCTCACCATATCGTCGATCGCCGTACGTCGCCGTGCTTGTGAGGAGAGGAATGGAAGATTGGTTTGTTTGCAATGTTAGTGACGGATGGATCCGGAGGTTAATTTGGAGGATATATATACCATGTTAATTAATTTAATTAGTCGCCTCGATTCATCGGTTTTTGCTGACTTAATTAATTAGCTATAGTGCAGTTGAGAGGCAACAAATGCATGGAAATAATGGTTGGTGGAAAGCAGGTAAATTATATTTTTTAAGAAAAGAATTACTACAAGTTATATCACTAATCTGCTTAATATAATGTTTTATTTATTGGTCAGTAGTGCTCACGCAATTGATCTATCGAATTAATATACACATCTTACACAATTGATCCCCAATGTACATGTTATATATATATATATATATATATATATATATATATATAATAGTATTCCAAAATGCACATTTAGCATTGTTTGGTTCAGCTTTTTTCAAACAGTTTTCTTCTGGCAACAGGTTCAGGAACCAATCAGTATTTCAAAGACTACAACTTTTTCGTAGTACAAACTGAAAGTTTAGGGATCCCAACTTTTACACCTTCTCGGTTCAACTTTGAACAAAAATTACCCTCCATGCTATTATAACATATTAGTTCGTGTAAAATTTGAAAATGAAAAATTTTAGTAAAATATAAAATGTATAATTTTATAATAAACATTACAAAATTTTATCATTATAATAATTAAATGCAAAATTGCATATTAATAATATAACAAAATATCATGAACTATCAAAACATAAATTCACATATATTTCAAACAAACAAATTTTTAGTTTTTATATGACTCGTAACTTACTCAACAAAATATACCCTAAGCTCGTTACAAAGCAATTTTTTTGCAGGGTAGAAGACAGGAAGGAGATGAAAAGTAAATAGGGGGTTAATATTTTTAATTGACTGGTTTTTTCGTATTTTTAATTACATTTTCTACAATTACTAGATCAAACATTATTCAACTTATGCTATGAAGTTACATTCATGTTTTCTTGGATTGAAGAAAAAAAGAATCTTCTAACTGAAATTAAAATTTGTGTTTAATTTCATTCTTCACGCGCTAGTTCGGATCAAAGAGAAGCTTAATCTTAAGCACCTTTTCTTTGAATCTAATAAAATGGAATAGCTCCGTTCTACGTTCTAAGAACGGAATGACTTCGCTCTACGTTTGAAGCAAGAACAGAGTTACTCTGTGTTTAGTTATAGAATCTAATGGAGCGGTTTTGTTTCTTATTTAGTTCAAGAGCGGCAAAGGAGACGAGAAGAAGAGCGAATGTCGTGGGAGGCGTGGGAGACGAGCCGTTTGGTTTGTTGGATTTTTTGGAAGCTGATGGTTTCATATCTATGAGGAATATTTTTTTAGGAGCCGCTCTGTTCTGTCTAATTCTAAACTAAACAGACGTAAAGTGGAATGGAACTGCTCGTGTCTACCTAGCTCCTAAACCAAACACTTAGAGCTTAATTAGTCACACAGTGCTGGTTCTAGAAAAACAGCAATAATACCTTAAGCTTTCTCAAGATCCAACCGTGTCATGACTAATGGAAGCATGCATGCCTTTGTAAATATTACTATTTTTTACTATTATTACAATCACAAGGGTTTCCTCTACTGTTGACTGTTGTTTGGTACAAATTTGGAAGCATGCTTGACTCTAAGGAGGAATTATTGTGACATCCTCTGAGGTTCAGGGTGAACGTAACCGAAAGGTTACCGGTCGTCCGGTAAACCGGCCGATGATTCAAAATTCAAAACTGAATTATGATGTTTTGTAGTTTTTTTAAATATGTTCCTATAAATATTGGTGGTTTTTGGAGAATTTTTATTTAAAAATATTCTCATTTGAAATAGTTTGGAGCACAACAATAATCATAAAATACAAGAAATGTATTTATCGTCTACTCGAAAAAATCGAGGCACGAACATCCCACTAGAAAAAAATCTTTTCACCCATCCCCACTAGAAAAGAATCTTTTCACCGCTCTCATCCTACTTAGACTTAGACTGACCATCCGTTATGTTATTGTAGTGATTTTTCAGTTGCCCTGACATTGACAAGGAATTGATTATAAGTTTGTACATGTCATTTATCTATTACTGTATTTCTAATTATTCTTTTCACTACACTAAACTAAAATCCTCAAAGATAGACCATTAAGTGGGTAGATACTAAGAATCCTCAATTCAACAACATACAATGGTTTATCTAAACAAGAGTCGAATACTTAGTGCATGTTTGGTTGCTACCTATTTTGCCAAACTTAACTCTCGATGTTTAGATATTGAAACCACGGTAATTTTGTTTCACTTATCATTAATATTGACTTATTTCTTTACCAAACTTAGCCTAATAAGTGACGAGTAAATTGTTAGTCACGTCTTTAGAAAGGATTGACAAAAAAATATGATAACTTAACTATAAACCTGTTTGGAGATCTCAAATCCCGATCCAATCCACGTGTGAAGGACCAAGATTTGAGCCCTCCAAGGCCTTGCAGAGGAAGAAAAAACATAGTGTGTAAGCTGAACGAACTGATCAATTAGAAATCCCTGCATGTCTCAAACATCCCAACTGTTTATATGAAGATCGTTGCCGAACAATACATTGACGGGATGTAATCTCAGGAGAAACATGCCTTTTCATGCTTTTCCCCGTCTAAAACCCTGCTGGTGGTGGCATTCACCAGTCCTTGGGTACAGGAAGGAGCTCACAAGTCACAAGAGACTGAAGAAACAAGGATTGAAAGAGGGCTATAATTGTCTGAGACGACGTCAAACATGCTAAACTTAAGAAGTTTGTCAAAAAGGTAAGGGAGTTTGTCAAAAAGGTAAGGGAGTGATATTTTGATGGTACTTAAGTGCACCCTAAGATTTTGTTGGTATAAAACTAAGCACACGACATCTCCATAGCACGCATCAGTTTTTTCCAATTAAAATACAGTAGATATTTACACGAGGACAGCGACCAAATGAAAGGACAATACACAGGCATGCCAACTCGAACATCAGATATCATATTACAAGAGAAGTAGAGAGAACGGCAGAAGCCTCCAGGGATACAAGTTGTGGCTTAATTTCAAAGTCATAACCTTGGTAGGCCTTTTTTTTTAAATAGGCTAACGGGCCCGACTTTATTTGAAAACCATAAGTGTATCGGGATGTGGTACAAGAATTTTCCAAGAGACCACTCGTCCTGATACTATTCTTGCCTGAACACGCTTAACATTATAGTTCTAACGAGATTTGATGCCAGCTAACTCACATCCCTTTATAGCCCATAGGAAGGCAGCAGCCTATCAGGCATCGAAACTTCAGGGAGTAGCAACGTTTTCTTTGGCAAGTGGCGCCATCTCCTCACCATGGATGCCTGGCAGGCTTCCCTCGACACCCAAGCTAAGAAGAACTTCCTCCCACTTCTTTGCAGGTCCCTGGATGAAAAATGAAGAGGGGTTTATGTTATCCCTTCTTAAATGTATAGACGAGATTGACTATTATATATTGCAGCTGCTCTCACCTTCCAAGATAGGTCTAGCGCCATGCAATTCTGAATCATTTCATGGAATGCTGGTGTTTTGTACTGTTTCAGAGCTCGTTTGACATTTGAAGCAACCGCTGTGACATCCGCCGGATCAACAGTTTCGCACTACAAGATGATAGTGCAAGACTGTCATGAGTAACTATTTCCTAATCTTGAGATTGATTAATCAGTGAAAACAAACTGCTCTTTACCTCGACATTGAATGAACCCATGTGGAATCCGGTCACACCCTCCTTAACTGTGTCGACAAGTCCTCCAGTAGATGAACAAATGGGAACCTGTTGTTTGCAAGATTGTGAACTTGATGGTCAATGTTCCACTAATACCCATAGTGTGACTTAAACTGTCCACCACATAATGAATATATAAAATTCAATTATGTTCTACTATTGTAATCCATAATATATTTTCATGGTTCCTAGTACAAACAAGGATATAACAATTGGGTAATAACATAGTACAAGGACTGTGATTAACTTCACAATTTGTAATCATATCATAGGTGTAACTAAAGTGAGAATGCTTACCACTCCGTATCTCATCCCTTGCAATTGGATGAGACCACATGGCTCGAATCTACTAGGAACAATTATAAAATCAGCCCCAGCAAACATCATGTGCGCCAAAGGAACATTAAACTTTGCTATCCCTCTAGCGTTCTTTGGATATTTATCTTCTAGCAGCATCAGTTCCTTCTCCATTTTCTTCTTCCCTGTACCCTGAAGAACAACATTAATTTTCTTAGCAGCAATCAGCTTGTATCATGTAACATGAGTGTATTGGAATACTCGTCCAAAGTATAACATACAAGAACAATTATCTGAACATTCTCCTCCACGAACTCTGGAATGGCTGCAATTAGTATGTCTGACCCTTTCTGCTCTTCAAGACGACCAACAAAAACTATAAGAGGAATGCTCGAGTCCACAGGCAATCCAACTTCAGCTTGTAGCCTTTCTTTATTGAGAGCCCTTGCTTCAGTTACCTGATCAATTACGTCTTTAAGTACTGAAATTTCCATATATGCTAAGGGTCAATCTCAAACTTACCGTTGTTGCATCGTATATCACACTGATGTACTTATCTGTTGCTGGATTCCATTCATAAACATCCATGCCATTCACAATTCCAGTTTCAAGGGGCTTTGTGCAAAGGACGTCATCCAACTCAACACCTTTATCTGGGCCAGAAGTGAGTTCTTTGACATAATGTGGACTAACTGTAAGAACCAGATCACATTCAGAGATCCCTGCCTTCATCCAGTTAATTTTTCTACCTACTATAGGTTTAACATGCCTGCACACAAAAGGATAAACACCAATGTTAAAGAAGTTAGTAGGACATATTTAATCTCTAAGAAGCAATTGGACTTCAGGACCCATACCCATCAACAAAATCAAATGATGACAAGAAACAGTCAGGTAGATTAAGAAGAGCAAACTCTGATCTGGCAAATCTACCCTGGTAGGCAATATTGTGGATGCAGAAAGCGACCTAGCAGAACACAATAAACCAATAAAAATATGGTACACAAAAATGGTAAAGCATAAAACTTTTGAAAAGCACACTATGTATACCACCAATCTGGTTCACGTGGATATTATTAGAGTAAAGAGGGGAAGGTGGGGGCGAGTGCGGAATGGTGTACCTTAGCATTAACATAGATTCCATTTGCCTGATAGATGCTCTTGAGATAGCATGGCAGAACCCCAGTGTGCCAGTCATTTGCAACAAAGACAACATTTTCACCTAATTAAGAAATATGAATGACAAGTGAGAGAGAGAGAGGGCATTATCTGTGATAGTTTATGTTATACTGGAACCAACCATATGGTCCAGAGAAGTATTCAGAACTGTTGAGATTGAGAACCCTTGGAGCCTCCAATGCAGCCTAAAAGGACAATCAGATTAGAAGAAATGGCACAACTCAATATCAATTAGAAAAAATCCCATGTAATCTCTGTCAGTCAATGGTAAATTTTCCAAGACTAGCTGAGTAACTGTGATCACCCAAGTCCACACACAACCAAAAGGAACTCCTTTGAAACCTCATATCAATTTACTGAAAACCTTATATATATGGCATTTGATGAAATTTACAGATTCTGTCTCATTCTACATTTCTAGTGTATAATTGTATATCTCAATAAAATGCCTGTGTATAGAACAAAACAATACAATATGCAGAACTGCATAGTGCATCCACTTCATCTCTATTTCTATCTACTCCTTAAAAGATCGAGTTCACGGTGATGATGCATTCTACTCTTATCATGTTGGGGCCACACGTACATAAGGAGAAGAGTAGAATGCGTCATCACCATGAACTCAATCTTTTAAGGAGTAGATATTTGATTATATATTTATGTGTATATATTTTTAAAATATTGTGATGATGTTTTAATCTGTAACAACACATGGGCATCGAACTAGTATACATGAAGGCTGAGGCTGCTGCTGCTCCCAATACATCTGAAGCCCAAAACTGATCTGACCTACACCTGGCCACTCAATCAAGCAATGAAAGTCCATGGCAGAACTACCTGAACGATCATAACAGCGTTTGTTTTGAGCATATCTCACAAAAATGGATGAACCCACCTTAAAGTTCAGTATAGTATAGTTCAAGAAGATATATGATCTAACATTAGTAATTATACCATAGATTAACAACAGTGTAATAAATTACAGCATGAAAGTTGTAATTTTAACAACCTAATAAATCAATTGTCAATATGATGTTTTACAATGTCAAAAGAGAAAAACACCAGTGACAAGACATCAGGGCCTCCTCCTCCAATTTGATATAGCCTCTAGCTATTACTTGCCTCTTTATGGGCACCTCCTACAGGTAGATTGCTGCATGCATTTATAGAACTGTTGTGACACTTTTTTCCTAATTGTGGCATGAACTATTTCATTTGTTGCAACATGCCTCACACATCTTGTTTAGGTCTTTTTGTTGAAGTGGGATTATTGATTGGTTGCACCAGAGTGTTTTTTCTTTTGTTGTTTAGGTCTTTTGTTCAGGGGGATTATTGATTTGTTTTTTTTAGTAAAGGGACTATTGATTTGTTGTGTTGTTTTGCATGTGATGTATCTGTTGCAAGTTGTAACATACTGTGGAATTGGTGAAATGTTGCAGGATGAACAACCAGTTGTTGTAGCTATCATGGGCAGCATTGAGCAGATTAAAATAGGAATAATCTCATTAAAATATTACATGCTAAGAGGTCTCTCGGTTGGTGATTTATGTGAAGGAATTTAGAAGAACTAGAGGCAATCCTATATATCAAAGTTGAAGATGATGCAATCTGAGGGTGCGTTGTTGCCCTTTTAGGTTGCGCTGAAATAGAAGGAATTATGCAGCTCATGGTTGTGTGAGGACTTGCGGTAGCAATATCCAAGGACCATCATGGCTTCCATCACAACTTCACAAGCACAAGAGTCAGACACCCTGGCGTTAGTAGTTCCCATGGAAAAAAAGAATTTGTGAAACAATCAGCAAATGGTTTACTCATTACCATCAGTAGAACAAACTAGGTCAATATAAACTATAAAGTGATGGATCATAGAAATATCAACAAACATATCTTACAAAATGGACTCAGTTGGCAATCAGAAAATAGCAAAACAAAGTCAAGCACTAATATTTTTTAAGCTCCCAGAGCAACTTTATGAGAAATTTTAAGAAAACCTATAAAGGGCCTGTTTGGTAGGGCTCCGGCTCCGGCTCTAGCTTCTTTGCCCGGTGGAGCCGGAGCCAAGCTAAACAGACCTTTCAGATCTGCAGCTCTGGGATGGATCTGGTGTATCTGCTCCAAAAAATAACATAGATGCCGTGGAGCGACCTCTTCCTCGCTCCAACAGCTCTGCTCCACCGAACTTCACGTATTTACCCGCAATTGCCACTGATCAAAACCACGATCTCCCCCAATATCCAGTCCACTCCTACCACTCCTATGCAAGAGGCGAAATCGCGAGAGGGGATCGACGACACAGAAGTCCGCTCGCATACCCAGCGGCGAAGTCGGCGCGCACACCAAGCGGCTTCAGACCAAGCGGCGTTGGCAGGCGGCGCGCGGACCCAGTGGCTGCAGAACAAGCGGCGTCGGCAGGCGGCTCGTGGACCCAACGGTGCGGGGACTAGGCAGCGTCGGCAGGTGACGCTCACTCCACTGATCTCGTGTTAGCCTCACGCAGGAGAGAGGAGACACTGCCAACCAATTGGATTTTTTCCTTAAAGAAAACTGCATCAGAGACTCTGAATATCACTCGTTAGATTTTTTCCAAACGTGTATATAAATAATTGATATGTATAATTATCAATTTTATGAATTATTCAATTATTCTAAAACAACATTTTAAATTATGAGCTATGAACCTGACAAGCAGGTGATTTTGTGCTGTATGATGTCTCACTTTCAATCTGTGTTGCTTGATCTGATACCTTGATTATTAAGATTATTTTCGAAGAAAAAAAGCATTTTCAGGAATTCATAATAATCTATTAATCAACAAAATACACATGGGTAATATTGTCTATTTACCTTCCACCTCTCTATTCCAGGATTTTTGGAGCAGCGCAGCCTAACCAAACACTTAGACCTACTCCAGATCACACATAGATCCAGATCACATGTGGATCCAAAGTTCCGATTTAGATTTTATGATCTGGAGCTCTACCTTGTGAAGCTCGGATACCCCAAAAACCGGCGTACCCGTATCGGATTCGTCTCCGGATACGTATCCGGTGCGTATCATGGATTTTTTGATTTTCCAAAAAAATAAAACAATTCCGATACGTATCGGACTCGGCTGCAAAACGCGGGATACGGCAACAGAGGGAGAAAAACCCGACGCCCAGCCGGTGACCTCCCCCGACCCCCATACCTATGCCCTAACTCGCGTCGCCCTAGAGTCGCCGCCGCGCCGCCAGTCGCCGCCGGCCATGCCGCCGCAGGCCCGCCGCTCCGCCGGCCTGCCGCGCCGCCCTTCGCGGTTTGTCTCACGCGGCCGCGCGCTTGGAGGCGAGGCGCTTCGCTGCCGGCGACTCCACCGAGGCACCGACGAGGCGACGAGCATGAGCCGGCGAGCTGCCCGCGAGAGCCCTCGCCGAGTCGCCGACGACGTCGAGTCGCCGCTCCAGCCCGCTCGGTTCGCAGTTCGCAGTGAGCACTGAGATCTCTTTTTCAGTTTTTCTTTTCCAAATGAGTAGTGAGTTCTGATTTTATTACTACTGTGTTTTATTTGTTTGTGACTTTGTGTGAATTTAATTCATAGATTGATGGATAGTAATCGTGGATCGGGATTTGATGGCTCAAATGCATCTGAGTATAATAGTGGTAGTGGTAGTGGAAGTGGTAATACGAATCATCTTGCAAGTAATGCTGCTATGGCAAGCCAATTTCTACGTTCTAATAGAGTTATTTCACCAAATGATGACAATAGAAAGCCATTATGGAGATATATAGAGTTGTTTGAGAAGACCGGAAAGGGTCAAGGGGGAAACACACGGTCTAGATGTAGACTTTGTGATCATATTTGCTACTTAATTATGCTTCTGTGTGTGTTTATTTTCATATTGAATTCATGTTATTATTTTTCTGTGTGTTAACTTGTTATATATATATATACACACACACGTATCGCCGTATCCATGTTTTTTGGAAAATGCCGTATCGAAGTATCGCGGTATCGCGTATCCGTATCCGTATCCACGTATCCGGGCTACATAGGCTCTACCAAACAGACCCAAAGTTACAAAATCAAAACTTCACACAACATAGAAGAATTTTTAGCTTTTTATTTATGTGGATTGCAGAATCTTTTAAACAACTCACTGAAGGTGAGAACTTAAGGTTTCACTCCATTGAGATAAAGATGTCTAAACAAGGGAAGAAAATATAACATTGAAATTGCAAAACAAAAGAAATCCATTGTTTGGTTAGTGTTACACAGAATGAACATTTTGTAGTGGCAAACATAAATCCCCAATCTTTTAGATATCAAATAAAACAAAGCTGAGCAGAAAATTCAGCTAAAAGAAGAGATATGAAAAGATTGCCAACCATTGCATTAAATGTAAGACATGATAGAATATACAAATGGTTTATAAAATATAAAAATGAGTGTTAACTGGTTATAGGCCATTAGTCAACTTGAGTGGATTATTTGGTAAATAGAATAAATGCTTGAGTATTCAATTACTTACGAGGCATAAAAGGCAGA
This sequence comes from Zizania palustris, assembly GCA_019279435.1. Classification (NCBI taxonomy): domain Eukaryota; kingdom Viridiplantae; phylum Streptophyta; class Magnoliopsida; order Poales; family Poaceae; genus Zizania; species Zizania palustris. Next base: position 22,321,037 of record JAAALK010000282.1, read on the forward strand.
ACCGCAACTGGTTATCCCTGTAATCATCTCCAGTGGTAGGACCATACAATTTTGCTCCAGTCTTGCCCCATACCTGAATTTTTATGATTCAAAAGAAACATTGAGAGGTTATCACAACTTTTAGAACTTTAGATCATTCCATTAGCAGGAAGGTATTTTAATAGTTTAATCATACCTTCTCAAGAAACATAGGATGATCAACAAAAACACGGTCAACTCCCCTTTTGTAGCAGTGGAAAAAGCGCACTGTTTCTGTTCTATCACCAACATTCACCTACAGAAAAAATAGCATCTATAACATCAGAAAATCGATATAAGTTAAGTCCATACTAAAAGCATGCAGTAAAGTTAAAAACTTATACCTCAACAAGAACATTTGTATCCCATGCATCTTTGTATTGGTCATAACGAGGAGCTATCGTCATGACTCGATGGCCCATTGCCTATGATAAAATGATTTGTCGCATTACACAAAACAAACTGTATATGAAGGGCAATTGCAATTACAATCTAAAGAAAAGAAATAGGCAAACATGCATGATTAGGGATGGCAGTTTTTATACTTTTATCCATGGGTAAAAACCCTAGTAGAGTTAGATTTGTTCCTCATTTGATGTCCGCGGGCATATTCGTGGATGCAAATTGCCATCCATCCGATGGGTATACGAGTACAGAACTACAGATGGCTAAGGCTTACCCATACCCATGGCATCCATTTACCCGTCTAGAGGCACATACCCATTATGCAAGAGTGCAAGACTGCAACCCTAAATCCCTAGAGCTCCATGCCCTCCCAGTCTTCCGTCCTCTGCCTCTAATCCTCGAGAGTCAAGACTATGCAGTCGCCTCTTCAGCTCTTCACCGTCCACCACCCCTTCGCCACCTGCTGCCCATCCATGCAATCCAGCCTGCTACCGCCTCGTCACCACCTGGCATCCGCCATCTGTCCACCCATCGGCCGGTCAGTCAGTCAGCCAGACATCCACCCATCATCGACCGCCAGTTGGTCCGCCACTATCCAGCTCAGCCATCGCCAATCTACATGTATGTGGTATGCCCCTCTAGTTCTTGTTCTTACTTCTTGGTCAGCTTCTCATTCTTGTTCCTGTTTGAGTGAATGAGTGTGTTGTTGTTGTTAGCACCTAATCAGGTATGCCCATGGATGACGGGTATCATATGTTCTCCGCTTTTTGCTTGCAGGCGTATGTTCATGGTTATATGCGGGTATACCCAAAATTCACATGTATGGTATAGGAAACTAGGAAAGCACTACCTGTACCCACGATACCCAACCGCCATCCCAAAACATTAGCATGTTGTGCTAAATTTGTATCTTTTTAACTCTATGGTGATTTACTTCAAGGCCAAACAGTTAGCTCAATAGAACGAGTAGCATAAGAATGTGGAATCAATCAGCATAGCATAACTTGTTTGCAGCATCAGCTAATCAGATCAAACCTCAGTATTTGTGAATATTGAAATTAACAATAGGTGGCAAAGAATACTTACAGCAAGAGCAGGGGGCAATCCTCCTACAACATCACCAAGGCCTCCAGTTTTGCACCATGGGTGCACTTCAGTTGCAACAAAAACTATCGTCATTCCAGTAGAGCATACAATAGGTGAGTGAAACCTCCTAGGCTTAGAACGAACTCCATTATATGTTACTCTTTTTTTGGCCAGCTGTGTGTTATTACAGACAGACAGGGACAGGGTCTCCTTATTGAGGAACCTAATTCCAAGGTTACAAGATTGTTTGAATTGCATGTGAGGTGATTGCTTAATTGCACCAACGCCATTTGTCTGGTAAGAGCAGTAGGTAGGTATTGAACCCATTGTTGCAGCCATTCAAATGATACCTACGAAAATGTCAAATGATGATCAGAAATTCTGTTGTAGAAATTATTATGGTTTGGATAAACATGATAGTCCACCCATGTAGTCTGAACAGAAGACAATACTAGTATGACAATTGATACTGTATGTTGATGACACATATACAAGGTTACTAAAAATTGGCACAAAAGTGAAAGTTGGCCAGAATGAACTAGCTGCTATCATATCAGCAAGTGACCAATTCTACATTTCAGCATATTGATTATGGCATTGAGGCTTCATATGAATAAATGAAAAGTTTCTGAAACTAAGTTCAGATACAATAGTTTTGTGTCTCAAGTGTTTGGATGATGACATTCACCAAATATAAGTTACTGGAAGGTTTGGGGTTGCTTTTTTACATGGTAGCCAATAATAAGGGCTGCAGACTCCAGTTCAAAGCGAAGACCACATTCACTGGTTGAAAAATATAATTCATTAATTCTGCCCAAAACTCGTGAGATTTTCAACATCTTCATTGCCATGTCCTCCAGTACAGGTCAACAGGTCATCATACTCGAACTCAGTAGCCCAGTTTAGTCATTTTTTACACATACTTGCATATAAAACTTGGTAAAGGGAAAATAATTTTACATCTGAAATTCACTGAAAGTTAGGTTTCACCATTTCTTGGTATAAAAGTTCACCATTAGATCAATTATTTGTTTACACTGAGGCTGACTATTAGACAGTCATACATGATGTTTTAACTTTGACTAACAGATATTTTTATACTGAATGACGGTTTCTGTGCATCCAATCTAAACCTTGGTATAAAAAGAACATGGGAAGAAGTCAGTTATTGTCACTTGTCAGAACTCAGGTCACTTTTGTAGCAGCCAACTATCAACTTAAGGCTCATAGTTCTGGGGACCCAATAAGGCCCTGATTAGAATGCAATAATTTTCCAGTGATTCATATGAAATAGTTGCATTGCCAAGGAATTGACAAAAAAAATACAGGTTCTAAACCTAATATCTGTTTCTTAGTAATTTCTCCTTTGGCATTTTCATCGAAGGAAAATAGATTAACATGAAAACTATCCGTAATCGAACAGAGCAAGTGCTCAGATAGTTGTGAAAAAAGAATCAAATTAATAAACAGCACAACATCCTTTCATTCAAAAAAAACTCAGTACATGCAAGAGAAAGGAGAAACTCGTTATCTATTCAGAACAATGATAGAATGTGTTCCTGGTTCCTGCTACCAACGAGCAACATAAGTACTGATAGAGCACACAGGACGCAGGGACAAAGAAATGTGACCTTCACTTGCTAATTGTGAAACAGTAACAATAGATCACACAAAGAAATAGTGAAATTGCACTTAATAGATCATACTCCCAAGAGTGCGAAAATGTTAAGGCCACTTTAGATGGTAAAAATAGTGTTACTTATGCTCTTATTTTTTATGTTTAATTGATATATTATTATTTGAAACATTTTTTATACTAAGTGAAGTGAAGATCCAAATAAACTCAAGAAGACTCAACATGAGTTTTTTTCATCAAAAGAATGCCTATGCTTATTTAAACAATAAATTTTGTCTTCGACAATTTATGATTTTTTAGCTATAAACTAGCAATAAACTAGATAGAAGGTGGCCTTATCCTGGAATCACAAGCCTCTTCCCCTACAAACCCACCATTTCCGTCCGTCCTCTCCATCCCACTGAAACTCCGCCACCATGATCGAAGAGCCGCCGCCTCGTCGCGCGGGTTGCATTTTGAAACTTGAAGCAAAGAGGGAAGAGCAAAAAACGGCAGGACCCTTACCTTGTACCACGCCGCAACGGCGGGAAAGCGAAGCCGAATGAGCTCAAATGGCTACTACCCGCTCCCGCTGTGAAAGACGGCGAGTCCCGGCTCCCGCAGCGGCAGCGGGGTCGAGTAGAAGTAGGCGGCGAGGAGGGAGGACTGGTGCACAGCACGAGAGGCACCACCGAGATCGCGAACCCGACAGGTGGCACGCAGGCAGCGGCCGGCTCACAGGTGCTGCGCGATAGCTGGCGCCGCGCCGCGCCGCCCCCGTGGCCACAGCGGAGGAGGCGACACGACAGCCGACAGGCGAGGGCGAGGAGGCGGATATGCCGAGGCCGCGATCGCGGAGGCGGGGCGGTGGGGGCAGGCGGCACCTGGGCCGTCGGTGGATGCCGCCGTGGACCCGGCCGCGGGAGGGGCGTGAGCCGTCCGTCGCCGTGCACGGGTGGGCCGCGCGCGCGTCCCGTACTCCCGTGTCGCTAGCGACGTCGACAAACGACGCCGGACATGTGCTGGGCTGGGGCCCAGCCGACAAGGTGGGGGGATCGCTCGTACGATTTTTTTTCTTTTTTTTAGAAAATTATATATTTATCACCAAAAAATTCACTCAGTTCATATATATCATTAACCGTCTCATGATACGTGGGTTCAGCACCCACATGTTAGTGAGACATCCAATATCATATATAGAACTGGATAAATTTTCAATGACATATTAGAAATGATCTCTTTTGTGTTTACCGTCTCCTTAGCAATTTGTTTTCTTGTTTTTAAACTAGAGGAAATTTTGTTTGTTTTTTCAAAATGCTATATCTATAATTTTTTAGAAAAGTGAAAAAAATTGGAAGATGTTTTGGTACTTATAAAAATATTACATCACTTGATTAAAATGTTTAAATATATACGATATTCGATGATGTTGTTTGCAATACCAATAAATCAATATTTGTTTGTTTTATGTTTTAGTAGTTGAAATTTAGTTTTACATATATATATATATATGAGCAAAATATTTTAACTTAGATTTAATCGTGTTTCATTTTATTTTTGATTAAGTGATGGAGTATTTTTTTTACTGAGTTTTAAAATACCATTCATTTTTTTGCATTTTATAAAGACGTCCGTACCATGGTAATTTCATTTTTTTTTTCCTCAACAAATTCTCATTGTTATATCGTATCATCACTGTTTATGATGTGATGAGGAGTGCATCGTCCGACCGTACGCGCTCGGCAACTGCTCTTTCAAAAATCTATATTGTCATAGAGATTAAGAGTGATATTCTTAAATCAAAAGTAAAGTCGGATGAATGCCGTTACAATTTTATAATTTTAGAGAAATACTATTACAATTTACATATTTAAATTTATATCATTATAATTTCAAAGAACTCTGAACTATGCCATTACAAATTTAGAATTTAGAGAATTCCGAAATATGACATTGCAATTTTAGAGAATTCCAAAATATGCTATTGCAATTTCAGAGAGCTATAATTCTAAAATGATATAAATCTAAATATACGAATTGTAATGATATTTCTCCAAAATCGCAAAAATATAATAGCATAGATCGAATTATTCCTACATTAAAATGCGTGTGATAGTGATATTTGTCTAGGCTCTAAAAAATTTGTTGGCTTTTGCCAATGGGTGTAACGACACTTTAGATCCGATGGCTAAAATTTTTATTTTAAAATTAAGTTATTGCAGGGTTTATTTCTTAAATATAAGTTTAAATATTGCTTGAAAATTCTAAATTTTTCCCACGGTGCTTTAAAAAATAAAGTTGTAAAGTTGGATCATAGCGTATTGGAATTTATATACGGTATATGGGCCTAAAGCTCATATGTAGGAGAATAACTTTCAAAGATGCACTTCATAGGAGACATGCATGTGAATTTTAGCATCACTCAGCTAGTTCTAAAAAGACCAGTTTAGAAGGAATATTACACTCTTAGACACTTAAGCATATATTGGGTAGGAAAGAACATGCCCTTACTTAGGGCTGGACAAAAAACTCGTAGCTCGTTAACTCGCTCGGCTCGTGACTAGCTCGGCTCGACTCAGCTCGGCTCGTTCTATTTTCCTAACGAGCTGAGTTACTGTTTTAGCTCGTTAGTATAACGAGCGAGTTCGAGCTGGCTCGCGAGCTTAACAAGCTCAGCATAAGTAGTCAAGTCAACCCATTAAAACAATAATAAAACACTATCTTACAATATGAGACTCATTATTTTATAATTTATTTGTTAATATCAAGTTATTACTTGCTAACTTGCTATTATAAATTTATTATTATGGCATATAGAATTTATCATATAAAAGTTATAGAATTTCTCATATAAAAGAATGAAACAAATAACATGTGTGATTAATTTGATGGAATCATAGAAATAATGATGGAACTATGGATGATTATTTTTTGAAACCTTATGTATTCTATTTATTTCATATTTTGATGTTTGATATGTGATTATTTAAATATTTATTATTTAATCATCTTTTAAATAATTGGCTCGCGAGCTAAATGAGCTAGCTCGCGAGCTGGACCGAGCCGAGCCGAGCTGGGTTTTCTGCTCGTTATGTTAACGAGCCGAGCCGAGCTAGCTCGTTAACATAACGAGCTATAACGAGTCGAGCTTAACGAGCCGAGCTGGCTCGTTATCCAGCCCTACCCTTACTCATCTCATCGGTACATGACACTTGCGTGAATGGTCCATCAAATTCGGCCCATCTAGTAGTTGTGGTTTATCCACATTAGTTACACATAACCTATCGAGGTTGTCATGAATATTAGAGAACTAACTCGAACCAAGGCCCTGGATTTGTTCGACTTGTTCCTGTGTTCTATAAAGAGGGCAAGTCACCCCTCAAGATACATGCTCTATGTTTTTATAAGCTCTCGCATTGAATAGCTTAGCCTATCATAAATCTATAAACACACAAGACATAAGTTATTATCTTCCGGAGAGACTCAAATATGTATAAATCTTGACTTTGATTCTTGGAGTCAACCTTAGAGCTCTAGAGTACAACACTTCCCTACCAGTTCAATCACTACCTTAGATACCCCGTAGTTAGACTGATTGGTAGTACACCGACAATTTAATTTTATAAATTGTTAAGGTGTTGACATAAAAATTATAGATATTTCTACGTCTTCACACTCAAATGTCTGGGAATATCTGTTTAGCTCCAGTGCGAGTCCTAAATAATCTGAAGGTGTCAGTTAGCTTGCCAATCAATTTGACCCTACAATTAACAAGAAGACAGACGTAAGATGTCCTAACACTATCGGTGATAGCCTAACAGTATTGACAACGATAGTACATACAAAAATCATAATATATCAATAAAAGTATATGTAGATCAATAAACCCTACCAATCAGCTCTGGCACTACAACTCTATGAAACCAACCTCTACAATTCAAACTAAACCAATGCAGCGTAAAGATAGATTATTAAGAGCACAATGAATATAACAAATCTGATTGACAGAGTGATAGGTAATTCATCGACTAAACTCCGATGAACGTCGTTTTAACACATCGAGCCGGATTGTCTCTTATGTAACCCTATCAACACCACAGATCGGACCCAATTGAGATAGTGTGTCGTTGATGATCGATATATGATCTAATCTAGTTCGATGAGTTAAACTGTCATGATTGGAAAACACAGAGATCCAATCTATAAGACATAATATGAGAATATGAATCAATGGATTTAACCGATAATTAGCAAACTTACTTTATCTGATTACATTATCGAACTTAACCGAGAAAGTCATGAACATATGAATCAGTTTACCAACATGTTATCCCTGTCGAAATCAAAAATCTGGCTCAACTGATGCAACCATGACTCTGGCGAAGAATCACCCTAATGCTACGTAAATAAAGTTGGCGATGCGTCAATGAGTTTGATTGACTGAGTTGTATGTACTTGTTACAATGATCCAAGATGTTCATATTTATGGCCGAGTGAACACGGTATCTATGGATAACGTAGAATCCTAACATACTTATTTATCTGCTAACAATAAAAACTAACCACAAAGCATCGGCCCATGTTGTGCACAACCCCTCTTCGCCTGTTAAACCTTCATCAGTGGTCACCTGAATTTATAATTTCAAATAAAATGGAATATTAAAAAAATCACCACACCATATCAAAGATCAACGTGATCAGTATAAGTAAAAAATATTATATAAAAAACTTTGTTCATACAAAAATCTACCGGCCCTAGAAGCCAAAGCAATGTTCCTCGTTCATTCCCATGCATGTACATGTGCTAACACTACGGCTATATTAGATAATGCAAATTAAACAGTCAACATGTAATGCTTTGATAATAAATTATATAACATGATGGATTGAAGATTCACGGAAAAAGGAACGATATATTTAGGGCCTGTTTGGCAGCCAACAATCCTGGCCCATTCCCTGGGGATGGGCCGGGATTTTAGGCCTTAGGGGGTGTTTAAATCATGGACTAAATTTTAGCCTATATCACATCGGATGTTTAGACATCAATTTGAAGGACTAAACGTAAACTAATTATAAAAATAATTGCAGAATCACAGAATAATTGGCTTGACAAATTTATTAAACCTAATTAATCCATGATTAGCAATGTGTACTGTAACACTAGCATTACATTGTCAAATCATAGCGTAATTAGACTCGTTAGATTTGTCTCGCGAATAATACATCAATTATAAATGAATTTTATAAATAGTATACATTTAATAGTCCGAAAGAGTATCTAAACATTCAATATAACAAGAGCTAAAATTTAGACTCCTGTATCCAAACATCCCATATAAGTGCCAAGTTGGGATTTGGATCCTGAATCTATCTCCCTTCTCTCTTCTTTCTCTCACTGCGTACAGCTCGAGCCTTGGACTCTCCTCTGCCGATTTCCAAGTCATCTGCCATCGCATTGCTCTGATCTTGAATTATTGATGTTCTTGGGATTGTTTGTTTAAGGTCAGTGTTCAGCGGTAGACGCACCTTTTTTAGGGTTTGTTTGGTAAAGTTTTGGATCTTAAAATCTATACTGAAGTTGAAGTAGAGTACTTAAAGCTAGCCAGACCTTATTCCACCACTTCAATTCATTTTTATGAAGTACTCTCAATGGAATTAGGAAAAATATTTGGCTTAGTTCCAGCTCTACAAGACAAAAAAAAAAGTTGAAGCACTGCCAAACGCACCCATACCGTGGGTATTCGAGATTTAGGTAATGATATATGTTTAACAAAATATACCTTGATCGAGGAAGGATTTCTTGCAACAAAGTTCTCCCGCCACTCTGACCAGTCTATTTCGTCATCTTAACATCCACATCTGAACATTTCTAACAACAACAATACACGACAACATAAATCCATCAACATCAACAGGATCTGAACTCCTTTTACTAGTTTACAATTTAATAACTATTTAAAACTGGATTAAAAGCTAGAGTTTGAAATCAAGTGTCCTAACCTTGTCTAGGATTGTCTCAATGATTTCATCTGATAAACCTGTTTCTGATTCTCCCAAAAGAGTGACCAGCATTTGCTTGACCTACACAGTAATGCAGCAGAGAGTATATATAATCAGTAAAGAACAGAGACACATAGTACTAAAGAAACAAATATAAGTTTCTTCATTTCTGCAAGATAGTCCAATAAACTGGCAATATCACCTCTTGTTCCTTTCATAGATTTATTAAATGATAGTTTACAGTTTTGAAGAAGCATGACAAACTAGAATATTATTTGGCAGAGTCCACAAATACAAGCATACATGACATTAAATGGTCAAGTAGTCAACATTATTTTTCAAGGTGTTATTCATTTCAAGACAGTGCCATACTACCATCCATATCATAACATTTGGAAGAAACTGACAAGCAATGCAAACATTCAAAGAATGAAGAGGTGTGGTGTTTAGATGGCCAAAATAAAACAATTATACAATAACTTACGGTCAGTTTTTCTCTTCATCTGGAATAATGCTGGGGTGAAATACAATTAGAGCTTGCACGAATTCTCCCCTTGATCAACGTCGAACAGGTCAAATATCTGCAAGACTCTATTAACCTCAATTTAAAGAATCTGTTGGAGAAAGGACAGTAACATTAATTTGTACTCATAAATTGTAAAGGTGACTCACTTACAAACCACTACGCTCCAATATTGCCTATTTCATCCTTGCACCGTTCATCTTCTCCGCTTAATACTCAAATCCAGCCAGCCGAGAAGACAATAAGGTAACACAACACACTGTCATGAGTTGGACCCATGACGGAATAAACACCGCCGGGAGGATAGCCGGACGGCGTCGGCTGCTCGAGATGAGAAATATATTTAGGTTGGGGAGACGAACATTGAGATGAAAGATTAGACTTCTTCTCTTTTGCTTGACTAATTGAGTACAAAAAAACCCCTTTATATAGGAAGAATTGACATGACATGTAAAGAAGTAATCTCTATTATAAAAGTCAACCAAATATTTATATTTAATTCCTATCTTAACCAACATCTTCATATCTAATCTTATCTTTCAAAAACTCAATCTGAAATGTAAGGAAGTAATCCCTATTATAGAAGTCAACCAAATCTTTATATCTAGTTTATATCTAAACCAATATCTTCATATATAATCTTATCTTCTAAAAACTCAATCTAATATTACCTTAAAAAACTCAATTTAACCTTACTTTTTAAAAACTCAATCTAATATTACCTTCCATGCAACACCACGCGGTACTGTTCATCCTACCGGTACTGTTGATGCGGGCTAGGCCTAATATCTCTGGCCCACTACCTATAACACACACAGATCTCAGTTTAAATTGCTTGATTCCTATGCACATCCTTGTCTGATCTCAAATCTCTGTGACGATTGTTGCAGTATCCTACCCTGTCCTTGGAGTCCATGACTCCATGGGGAGCTATCTTGCCGAGCTGAGCTGCTTGCTGGAGTACGACTGTGTTCGGCTCTTGCCATCCGTTGTTGCAGCCTCGGCGGTGTTCGTTGCAAGGCTGACCCTTGATCCAGACACCAATCCTTGGACATGAAACTGTTCCATTCCACCCATCACCCAAAGCTTTATTTGAGGGGCCGTTACGTTGCCCCCATTGCCTCCCTTCGAGATAATAGGTTTAAAGAATCCTAACCATTGATTAAAGTCATTTAAAATAAATAATTTAAAATAAAAATGATTAACCGGCTCTAACCAGTCACCCTATCTACCTTCCGTATCTATTTCTCCGGAAATTCATGTTAGCTTTAAAAGTTTTTATTTTTAATTTTTTTGAAAAAAACACAAAATTTGAAAAAGAATAGAACTCTTCCAATTTATTTTGAAATGATTTTTTGAAGAGTTCTGAAATAAAATTTTGGATTTTCAAAGTTTGTTTTTATTTTTTTAAAAAAAATCTGAAAAGAACATAAAACTTTGAAAATTTGAAAAAAAAACAAAACTCTTCAAAATTTATTTTAAAATTATTTTATGAAGAGTCTGAAATAAATTTTATAATTTTCAAAGTTTATTTTTATTTTTTAAAAATTTTCTGAAAATAACAAAAAACTTGAAAAATTGAAAAAAAACATAACTCTTCAAAATTTATTTTAAAATGATTTTATGAAGAGTTATAAAATATAATTTTGAATTTTAAAAGTTCTCTGTTTTTTTCATAAAATTAAAAAAATCTTTCAAAAGTTTACCATGCATTCTCCGGAAAAGAAATTTCAAATGATTTTTTGAATATTTGTGAAATAAATTTTCGAATTGTCAAAATTTTTGTTTTTTAAATTGTATACGTGTCATATGCCATAAATTAAGGGATTTCAAAATATTTTGGGCAAATTGAGGAAAGAAATATATTAGACATATGGAAAGAATTTATTTTGCATGCACGTGGGTCCCACGTTTAGAGAAAAAGGGTAATATGACATGTTTACCTCTAGTAGGTAACAGATCATGATTGGACGGCTGATAAAATTTCGGGGTACTGTAAAAATTCCCTTCTTTGAACCATCATCTGTGAAATGGCAGCTCATCTGTCTCTCTGAGGATGCAGAGCAAGAAGCTGCAAGCATTGACCGGCTACAGGGCATCTGAGCTGAAGGATTGCATTGCTCTCGTACATGATCTACAGCTAAACAGGAAAGGCACATCTTTGATGGCCATCCGGGACAAGTACAAGAAAGACATGGTAAATCTTGAGCCTTGCAGTCGCAGAACATTTCATTGAACTCATAAATTCATATTTAGTTCTGTTGATCTAACTGTGCAATCGTCTCGAACAGTTCAAGGGTGTATCGACATTGTTACCGCCTGTCGAGATCCCTGCGTCCTACTTTGAAGACCTGAAGGAGTAGGTATCCCTGGATTGAGATTAAACACCTTTTGAGATTTCCTCAAGCGAGATCCATGGTGACTTGAAGTTGCAAACGGTTTTTTGCCGGCCGTACAGAAAGCGACTCGATCCACCCGATGACGAGGCCGAAGAACGGCTGTGAATAAATCTGGCACGTTTTTAGTTAGGATTTGTTTTCGCATCCGTTTATTTCAGTTCATGTGAGCCCGAGTCTATTGGGCGCGTAGGCTTGACGTGCGCATGTTCGCATGGAGTCTATCAGTTGAGCAATTCGTGCGGCACGTTCTGAGCTGGGGGATGACGCAGATCACGTTGGAGGGTGGCGCACGGTGCGCGCGTCGTGGCTTGCATGGCATGCATGCTTTTGTTTCTATAAATAGCAATCAAACCAGAAAACGCGGTGGTTCTGTTTTAGCCGCACAAAAAAACCTACTCGCACTTGCGCGTGCTTTGTGTGTCTGTTTGCCAGCTCGCGACTTCGTCTTCCTCGACTCCGGCGACCGGCCCAACTCCGGCGAGGGTTGGAACAATTGGTATCAGAGCCCCTAAGGTTGAAAGGAAGGCGCGATGCTGGGGGGTCTGCACCGCGCGGGGGGCGCTCGAACCACGCCGCCACCACCCGTCCCTCTCCCTCACGCCGCGTCGAGGCCAAACCGGGCAACAGATCATCGTCAGGCGCACAGTCAAGGAGTCCAATGCCAACGTCTAGTACCCGATGCTCACCCGGACCAACTATGAAGAATGGGAGATGCTCATGCAGGTGAACATGGAGGCGGTCGGGATCTGGTACGCGATCGAGCCGTACAAGGATGAAGAGGTGGAGTACCGCGATGACCGTCTCGCCTTGGTGGCCATTCTACGCTCCGTCCCAACAGAGATGCTGCCCACACTCCGTGGCAAGCGCACGGCGCGAGCCGCGTGGGAGGCCATGAGGACAATCCGGGTCGGCGTCAAGCGTGTGCGCGAGAGCAAGGCCCAACAACTCCGGTGGGAATTCGCTGCGCTGAGCTAGAAAGAGGGGGAATCCGCTAAGGATTGCTCCGTGCGCATCACCGGCCTCGCCAACAACCTTCGCGTACTGGCGACAACATCTCCGACGTCGACATCGTACGCAAGATGCTAGACATCGCGCCCGACCACTTGGAGCAGATCGCTGTCGCGATGGAGACCCTCCTCGACCTAAATGATGTCTCAGTAGAAGAGGTCAACGGGAGGATGCGCGCCGTCGAGCAGCGTCGCTGCAAAGGCAGCCCCTGTGGTGGACAGTCAGGGTCGGCTCCTGCTGACCCAGGAGGAGTGGACGGCGAAGCTCAAGATCGGGGAAAAAGGGAGCTCGGGCGGCTTGAGTGGCTCCAGAGGCTCTGGCGGCTCCGGTGGCGGCGCCAGGAACAGGAGGGCTAGTGGGTCGCGCTGGCGCGGACGCGGCAACAGCGGCACTCAGCAGGCTGCCGGACCAGGCGATGGGCTAGGCGGCCAACCCAAGAAAGGTGACAAATGCCGGTACTGCGGGAAGAAGGGCCACTGGGCCAGGGAGTGCCGATCTCGGCTGCGTGATGAGGCATACCTGACTCAAGGCGAAGAGGAGGAGGAGTCCCTCGTGATGGTGGCTACGACAGAGCTCAACGCCACTTCTTCCCCTCCATGGCGATCTCCCCAGCACCGTCGACGGCGCCTACTCCAATCCACCTCGACGAGAGCAAGCTTTTCGTCCAGCTGGGCGACAAGCACCAGGGAGAGTCGACCAGATGGATCCTCGACACAGGCGCCACCAACCACATGACAGGCGCACGATCTACTTTCTCCAAGCTTGACACCAGCGTTCGTGGCATGATCAAGTTCGGTGACGGTTCCGTCGTCAGCATCGAGGGGCGTGGCACCATCCTGTTCATGTGCAAGGGCGGGGAACAACAGGCGTTGGAGGGAGTGTACCACATCCCACGCCTTACTGCCAATATCGTCAGCTTGGGGCAGCTAGACGAGGAGAATTATAAGTGGAGCTATGAAGATGGAGTTCTCAAGATCTAGAACATGCGACGTCGCCTGCTCGCTAAGGTGGTACGTTCTGCAAACCGACTCTATGTCCTCAAGCTCAACATTGCAAGGCCAGTCTGCCTCGCGGCGCAGGAAGGCGACGTGGCTTGGCTCTAGCACGCGAGGTTCGGCCACATCAACTTCTGCGCGCTCCAGAAGCTCGCTCGCGACGGCATGGTGCGTGGGCTGCCTCTGATGAACCACGTCGACCAAGTGTGCGACAGCTGTTTGGCCAGGAAGCAGCGGCGTCTGCCGTTCCCATCCGAAGCCAAGTATCGCGCGAAGAACAAGCTCGAGTTGGTACACACAGACATATGCAAGCCGTTCACGCCGCCGACACCAAGCGGAAACAAGTTGTTCCTTGTAACACCCCAGAAATTAAAAAGGAATAAAATAAAAAGACAATATTATTTAAATCATTTCTGAATTTATTATTGAAGGGAAATTCACAAAAGAACCCAAATAAAGCCAAACAGGGAGAAATACTAAAAATCTGGACTTGAAAATTTTATGAGATGAACCAGAGACCAAACTATAATTTTAGGAATTTTTACAAATTTTTATCAACAGTGGTTCAACTCCTAATCAAATAAATGAATTCCTGGAATTATTTTAAATCAGAAAAGAATTTAAAAAGCTTATTGGGCCCCAACCCAGAAACCCCCTCCTAAAGCCTTTTAGGCCCAGCCCAACACCGCCCTCTCACTGACAAGCGGGCCCCGCTTGTCGGCGCTTTTCCCCGCCTCCCTCTCCCGCCCACGCTCGCTTGGCCCCATCGGTCAGCCCCCGCCGCGCCACTGACCGCCCGGACCCATCTGTCGGCCCCCTTCCTTTTTGGATCGATCACTGACAGGTGGAGCCCACCTGTCAGGATCGTCTTCCTCCCGGGAAGGGGATCCCCTTTCCTTTCTCCGGTGATCCCTTTCGAATTTCTTGCCGCCGGCCGCCCGTATCTGCCCGATCGTCCCCGGATCACCTTCCCCGACCGCCCCCCGACCTCCTTCCATCTAAACCCGACGCGTTTTCGTGCTTTTGGAAGCCAACCCGAGGAGAATGGAAGCCTCGCCGGAATTTGGAAGGAGCCCTCTCGGCTCCCTCGATTCCCTTCCATTCCGACCACCGGCGACACCTATTTAAACCCCTGTGGACGCCGCCCTCACCCCCACACCGCCTAAGCCCTAGCCTTCGCCCTCCAGAGCGCCGCTGCGGTTTTTGCGAGTCCCTCCTCTGCTCTACCTCCGGCGAGACCTCGCCGTCGCCTCCGGCCTCCTCCGCCTTAGCCACCGCCACCGACGAGACCGCCGGAGCCCGCTCGTCATCGGCCACCCCTCCATCGGTCGTGAAGACCACCGGATCGCCGTCGCCGTCGAGCACCCGAGGCCTCCCCGTCGTCTACGCTCGCCGCCGGTCACCTCCAGGCCCCCTTCGTCGCCACCAGAGGTATCTTTGAGACCCCCATCACCTCCGCAGTCCATTTTTGGCCCTAGCTAGGTCCCTAGGCGCTCGTCGCCGCCGCCATGGACGCACCCGAGCCCGCCGTCGCCGGAGACGAAGGGGGTACGCGCCCCCTTACGTCGTGCCGTGCCGGATCGCACAGCAACCGTCCGATCGCGATCGGAGGGCTAAGATTAAATCCCTCCGGGATTTAATCTGGGCCCTCGGATCTGATCGAAGGGGTATCGTGCGATCGCGGCCGTTGATCGCAACTTAAAACCCCGGATCCATCCGGTGCGTCCACGTGTACCCATCTGTCACGCTTTAATCACAGCCGTCCAATTTCATTTAAACCTCCCGCCTCGCGCCTGGCCGCTGGATCAAGATCCAACGGATCTGGTTGATCCGGTCCACGCCACAGTGGCGCGGTCCACCGTGGGCCTGGCTCACCATGGACCAGAGCCCATTTTCTGTTTAAATAAAATTCCAGAAATTGATTTAAACTTTGAAAATTCATATCTTTCTCAAATTAACTCTAAATTTCACCATTCAAATTTTGTTAGAACCAGAATATTATTCTCTACACATTAATACAATAAAAACAGTATGTTTCTGTTACTTAAAATATTATTACTAAATAAATGAATAAAAATCCCTTAGGATTAAAATTTATAATACAGGAAATAAATTGGGAAAAATCCTAAAATATTAGACTTCACTGTTTTATATCAAACTCAGAATATTAAAATACTACTTCACATAAAAACACCCACAAATGATGTATGTTCCTTTATTTGGTGAATTTTATCTGTTTATTGAATGTATTGTTTATTTCCCGTATCAAGAAGACTACGAGTTCGTCGAGGAGCAGGAGTTCTACCCCGAGGTTCCTCCGTCACCCTTTGCTGATCAAGGCAAGTCATTGACCACCTCTGTGGAAACAGTTGATCATATTTGAACCCATGATTTAATAAATTATCGCTATAACTCATAGGTTAATATTGCATTAGTCAAAGAACAAGCCCTACACTTATATTTATTAGATCCCCGTCCTTGTGTGCAAACCCAAGCCATGCTTATTGAGCCTCAACTCCTTGTCACTCTACAAATATTATATTAGCTAGTGCCCAATGTACCGGCACAACTGCTATAGGATATAAAGAATGAGTCGTAGAATAGATGAATTCTGGTATATGAAATACCCCGTTATTCTTGTCTCTGGACTCTGTTGGAGTTAGGTATGTTATAAGTATGGTGGGTTCCGGGTGCAAGCTCGGGTTTTGGTATGTCGCACCCGGGGCACTATAAGGACCGGTCTGCGGGATCTGTTGCAAAGCACTTCCGTACCAACCACAAGTCTAATGGGTAAGTCCTAACTGGAAGTGTGGAACACTCCGTCTCACGGCACCATAGTGGAGGGGGCAAGGGGCTAGCCCTCAGGGCGCCTTGTACCGACGATGGCTCAAGGGGGGGTATTGTGGAAACTCGACATGGCGAGACACGGTACGAAACCTATAAGAGGGTGTTGTTGAGTCGGGGAAGACCATATGGAAGGTTTTGGCACGAGTTCCCGTGAAATGGGTCATCTCGTTACACTTTGGTGTAAGTGATGAGTGCGTGCCTTGTGGGTACAGTGGTACATCTCTGATCAGAGTAAAATCAATCTTTTCGAAAAGCCGAGCCCACGGTCAAGGGCGGGTTGTGTGACTACTCGCAGTTAGTTTACCATTGGTTGAAAGATTGAGTTATTCATGGCATGTAAGGACTGTTGTGCGAGGAGGTAAAACGTACTCCTCGAGTTAGAAGATGATGATGATGCATACACATGTTTACCTTTCAGTATTAATAAATTGCTCACATTAAAAGCTTTACAAATATGCTGCTTCCGCAAAACTAGCCACTATCGCCCTTGTTATTATCTTGCATTATACTTGCATTCGGTGGCTTGCTGAGTACATCTGTACTCACCCCGTTGACTTACACCATCAGAGCCAGTCTACTACGAGGAGGATGAAGGTCTGGAGTAGCGACCCAGTCAAGGCGAGACTGGAAGGAGGCGTTCATCTAGGACCATTGATTTTATTAGTTTCTCTTCATTTCATTCACTTTTGTATTAATGCGGTCTACGAACCGTGAATGATTGCCCGTATTGTACGTGGTCGCTTTATGAACGTCTTGGTTTATTGATTTTCTTTGGAATTTCAATAAAGGTCCTGATTTATTAAATCGGGGCGCGACAAGATGGTATCAGAGCCGACTTGACTGTAGGAAGCCAAACAGACCTGACCTTAGGACTTATATATATATTCACTATATTTTACAAAAGATTACTTATCCTCTCATCTTCCGAGGTTTTTACAAAATTTTCTCTCTTTTGTAGATGCCGGTTCATACCATGAGCGGGACTCTTCGTGACGAGGACGGATTCATCCGCGAGCTTCGCGTGCTCGTCGACTTTTTGGGGTTTCCCCATGAGCCTGCATTCCACGGGATTTTTCCCGATGCGAATGAGAGCTACTGCGAGGTCACGGTTGTGATCCGCCCCTCTTCCACGCAGCCACCCTTCTACACCCATGGAGTTGGAGGACCTTCATTCGTGGTGGCCAGCCAGCGAGCCGCTCTCCAGTCCCTCGCCGAGCTTCGACTGGTCTACGACTGCCACCTCCGCGACACCGTCTACCGCTTCATGCCCATGCGCACACCCGGGAGTCACCGCAGCATCTACATCAGTCCCCTCACCCAGAGCAGCTCCGCCATCACCCGCACGATGAGACTCTTGGAGGCCATGGACAACCTCCACACAGAGGCCGTCCTCGACGCAGACAGCCAGCACGACACCATCGACTTCTACCGCCACACTTCGGAGAACCTGACCAGGGAGAACGCCGAGCTCCGTCGACAGCTGGAGCAGAACCCTCTATTGACCCTTGAGGTAGAGGAGTTGAGGCGTCAGAACGAGCTCCTACGCCAGGGTGCCATGGTCCACGCCCAGCTCCGTCAGCAGCTCAGAGAGTTGAAGAAGGACATCGAGGAGATCGCACCTCTTCCACCTCGCAGGAAGAAGCCCCTTCAGACTCCCACAGTGAGGCCCAAGAGGATCTCCCGCAGCGCACCACCCGCCGGACCGTCTAGTTCCTCGACCCCGCCCGTCTCCCACGAGCCCGAGATCGAGCCGTCCCCCGAGCCGCCTTAGACGTAGTATTACGATTGATTATTATTTTTTATTTTGATTGCTTGTATTAAACATTCATGTCGAAATATAAGGCATGAATGAGAGAATAAGTAAATGTAACCGCAAGAACGGTATCCTTTTGAAATAAAATATAAAGAAGTTCACCCAAAATAAATGTGTACACATTGAAAATTCCAGGATGACCAACACCCAGGGATCAGACGCTCCTCAGAACGGAGGGGATGGTGGCAACCTGCCACAATGGGGAGCCACCGGGCAGAGGCAAGCCCCGGTCGCCAACCACCCCACCTTGGCTGAAATGATGGCCACTCAAAATCAGTTGGTCTCAGCCCTCCTGCACCAGATGCAGCAGCAGCAGCAGATGCAAGAGCAGCAGGCTCACTTCTTTCGCCTCCACCAACAGCCCGAGCTGCCCCGACCCGCCACACCAGCTCCCGCTCCCGCAACTCAGCTCTCGGAGTTCCTCCGAGTCCGCCCACCAACCTTCTCGAGCACCACCAACCCCATGGAGGCTGGGGATTGGTTGCGGGCGATCGAGAAGAAGCTCGATCTCCTGACTTGCACTGAGCAGGAGAGGGTGGCCTTCGCCACCCACCAGCTTCATGGTCCCGCCGCTGAGTGGTGGGACAACCACCGCGAGACTCTGCCCGAGGGCCACGCCCCCACTTGGGCGGAGTTCTCGGCTGCCTTTCGTGCCGCCCACATCCCCGACGGCATCGTTGCCCAGAAGCAACAAGAGTTCCGAGATCTGCAGCAGGGGAGCAGATCTGTCACTGAGTATCTACATGAATTTAACCGTCTGGCCCGGTACGCACCAGAGGAGGTCCGTACGGACGCGGCCAGACAGGCCAAGTTCCTTAGGGGACTGAAGGACGAGTTGTCCCTACAACTCATCTCCGGAGATTTCGCCAACTTCCAAAAGTTGGTGAACAAGACGATTATGCAAGAGACCCAACAGAATAAAGTTGACCTGAAGAAGAAGAGGATGATAGCCTTCAGGCAGAACCAGGGTATGGCCCAGAGGCCCCGTTTTGCTCCACCCCCACCAGCGCCACAGTACCACCCCCGGCCTGTGTATCGCCCGGCGCCACCAGATGCCAATGCCGGAGCCAGCCAACCTCGTGCCGCTCCAGCCGCACCGACCGCCCCAGCTGCCCCGGCCAAGAAGGCAGAGATCCTGCGCGACAAGCACGGCAAGCCCGTGGTTTGTTTCAACTGCCGTCAGGAGGGGCATTACTCCAATGTTTGCCCCCATCCTAAGCGCGTTCAAGGAGTTGCCGCGAACCCCGCCATCCGCGCCCGAGTCAATCACGTCACCGCGGAAGAAGCTCAGGCCGCACCAGAGATAGTGATGGGTAAGTTCCTGGTACATTCAGCACTTGCAGTGGTTTTATTGACACTGGAGCTACGCACTCCTTCATATCAACTGGTTTTGTGGAAAAGAACAATCTAAACACCGAAGATCTACCCAGAGCCATACAAATAGTCACCCCAGGAAAACAAACCCTAGCCCTAACATATAGCCCAAAGGTATGGATAGATATCCACGGCACCATATTCTGGGCCGACCCCATCCTAATAGAATGCCAAGGCCTAGATCTCATTCTAGGAATGGATTGGTTAAATAAATACCAAGGGGTGATAGAATGTGCCCAGAGAAAAGTAAGTGTGACCAGCGAAGAAGGGACTGCCGTCACATTTCAGATGCCAAGACTAAAGATCAGAAGACCAAGACTGCACCAGATTACCTTGGAAGAAATACCGATAGTCTGTGAGTACCCGGACGTGTTTCCAGAGGATTTACTGGGAATGCCACACAGGAGGGACATCGAGTTCAGGATTGACTTGGTGCCTGGAACCACCCCTATTTACAAGCGACCATACCGGATGGCCGCTAATGAATTAGCTGAGATGAAGCAACAGTTGGAGGATCTTGAGAAGAAAGGCTATATCAGACCAAGCACATCACCGTGGGGTGCCCCCGTCATCTTCGTCGAGAAGAAAGAAGACAAGGCAAAGCGTATGTGTGTGGATTATCGCGCTTTGAATGAGGTAACAATCAAGAATAAGTACCCGTTGCCCCGGATCGATGACCTCTTCGACCAGCTAAAAGGAGCTACGGTATTCTCGAAGATCGACTTGCGTTCTGGTTATCATCAGTTAAGGATCAGAGAAGAGGATATACCCAAGACTGCTTTCACCACCCGTTATGGATTATATGAGTGCACGGTTATGTCCTTTGGATTGACCAACGCCCCTGCATTCTTCATGAATATGATGAATAAAGTGTTCATGGAATATTTGGACAAGTTTATAGTGGTTTTCATCGACGACATCCTCATTTATTCCAAGGACTAGAAGGAGCACGAGACTCACCTCCGGTTAACCTTAGGAAAGTTAAGAGAACACCAATTATATGCCAAATACAGCAAATGCAAGTTTTGGACGGCAGAAGTAAAATTCCTTGGACACATCATCTCTGCACAAGGAATCGCAGTAGACCCTGCCACCGTAGAAGCAGTTACGGATTGGTTGCCACCCACGAACGTATCTGAGATACGAAGTTTTCTGGGTTTGGCCGGATATTATCGGAGGTTTATCGAGAATTTTTCTAAGATAGCCAAGCCAATGACCAAGTTGTTGCAGAAAGGAGAGAAGTTTGAATGGACTCCTGAATGCGAGGAAAGTTTCCGCACCCTCAAGACCCATTTGGTGTCTGCACCTATACTGACCCTACTGGATATCCGCAAAGACTTCCATGTTTATTGCGACGCATCTCGCCAAGGATTGGGATGTGTTCTTATGCAGGATGGGAAGGTTATCTCCTATGCCTCCCGTCAGTTGAGACCTCATGAGTTAAATTATCCGACTCATGATTTGGAATTAGCCGCCGTAGTGCACGCCCTCAAGATTTGGAGGCACTATTTGGTTGGAAATCGATGTGAGATCTTTACGGATCACAAGAGTTTGAAGTATATCTTCACACAGCCTGACCTTAATCTGAGGCAAAGACGATGGTTGGAACTAATCAAGGACTATGACTTAGGTATTCACTACCACCCAGGAAAAGCAAATGTGGTAGCAGATGCGTTAAGTCGCAAGGGATATTGCACAGCCATGATGATTCAGGAACACGCGCCCTCGTTATGTAGGGAGATGGAAAAATTAAATCTTAGATTGACCACCAAAGCATGTCTAGCCACCTTGGAGACCCAACCTGTCTTGTTTGAGCAGATCCGTGAAGCTCAGTCAGAAGACCCGGATATAGCTGCCATTAGGAAGAACATGAGACAAGGAAAAGCCCCCGGGTTTTCAGAAGACGAGAGTGGCACCATATGGTTTGGAACTCGGATATGTGTACCGGATAAACCTGAAATAAAGACTCTTATCCTAAGGGAAGCCCATGAGACGTTGTACTCCATTCATCCCGGCAGTACCAAGATGTACCAGGATCTGAAAGAACGTTATTGGTGGGTCAGCATGAAAAGAGAGATTGCACAGTTCGTCGCCGAATGTGACACCTGCAGAAGAGTAAAAGCTGAACACCAGAGACCTGCAGGATTGTTACAGCCACTTAAGGTGCCGGAATGGAAGTGGGAAGAAATCGGAATGGACTTTATCACCGGATTACCAAAGACCCAACTGGGGTATGATTCTATATGGGTGATCATTGATCGGCTTACAAAAGTAGCTCATTTCATAGCCGTCAAGACGACCTTTAGTGGCCCTAAGCTAGCAGAGCTATATATGGCCCGGATAGTATGTCTTCATGGAGTGCCCAAGAAGATAGTGTCTGACCGAGGAAGTCAGTTTACCTCTCGTTTTTGGAAGAACCTCCAAGAGGAGATGGGCACGAGATTGAATTTCAGTACCGCCTACCATCCTCAGACAGATGGACAAACAGAAAGGGTAAATCAGATACTAGAGGATATGCTTCGAGCATGTGTTTTGGATTTTGGAGCCACTTGGGACAAAAGCTTGCCATATGCAGAATTTTCATACAACAATAGCTATCAAGCCAGTCTTCAGATGTCTCCTTTTGAGGCCCTATATGGACGTAAGTGCAGAACTCCTCTACTTTGGGACCAAACAGGTGAATCCCAAGTATTCGGAACCGACATTCTTCGTGAAGCTGAAGAGAAGGTACGAATCATCAGAGACCGAGTCAAGACAGCCCAATCGCGACAGAAGAGCTACGCCGACAATCGCCGTCGAGACCTAGCCTTTGAATAAGGAGAACATGTCTATCTTCGAGTTACGCCTCTTCGTGGAACTCAACGGTTTAACATGAGAGGAAAGTTGGCCCCTCGATATGTTGGACCATTTCCCGTTGTTCGACGCCAAGGCGAAGTAGCTTATCAGTTGGAACTACCACCTTCGTTGACTGGAGTGCATGATGTGTTCCATGTATCTCAACTCAAGAAGTGTCTTCGCGTCCCCACGGAGCAAGTGGATCTTCAGCAGTTGGATGTCCAAGAAGATCTGACCTATGTAGAAAAACCGGTCAAGATATTGGAAGTCAAAGAAAGAACCACCAGGAGTCGAGTCATCCGCTTCTGCAAAGTGCAGTGGAGCAATCATCCAGTAGAGGAAGCTACATGGGAAAAAGAAGATGAACTCAAGGCACAACATCCTGAACTATTCGAGGATTGATCCGAATCTCGAGGACGAGATTCTCTGTAAGGGGGATAGGATTGTAACACCCCAGAAATTAAAAAGGAATAAAATAAAAAGACAATATTATTTAAATCATTTCTGAATTTATTATTGAAGGGAAATTAACAAAAGAACCCAAATAAAGCCAAACAGGGAGAAATACTAAAAATCTGGACTTGAAAATTTTATGAGATGAACCAGAGACCAAACTATAATTTTAGGAATTTTTACAAATTTTTATCAACAGTGGTTCAACTCCTAATCAAATAAATGAATTCCTGGAATTATTTTAAATCAGAAAAGAATTTAAAAAGCTTATTGGGCCCCAACCCAGAAACCCCCTCCTAAAGCCTTTTAGACCCAGCCCAACACCGCCCTCTCACTGACAAGCGGGCCCCGCTTGTCGGCGCTTTTCCCCGCCTCCCTCTCCCGCCCACGCTCGCTTGGCCCCACCGGTCAGCCCCCGCCGCGCCACTGACCGCCCGGACCCATCTGTCGGCCCCCTTCCTTTTTGGATCGATCACTGACAGGTGGAGCCCACCTGTCAGGATCGTCTTCCTCCCGGGAAGGGGATCCCCTTTCCTTTCTCCGGCGATCCCTTTTGGATTTCTTGCCGCCGGCCGCCCGTATCTGCCCGATCGTCCCCGGATCACCTTCCCCGACCGCCCCCGACCTCCTTCCATCTAAACCCGACGCGTTTTCGTGCTTTTGGAAGCCAACCCGAGGAGAATGGAAGCCTCGCCGGAATTTGGAAGGAGCCCTCTCGGCTCCCTCGATTCCCTTCCATTCCGACCACCGGCGACACCTATTTAAACCCCTGTGGACGCCGCCCTCACCCCCACACCGCCTAAGCCCTAGCCTTCGCCCTCCAGAGCGCCGCTGCGGTTTTTGCGAGTCCCTCCTCTGCTCTACCTCCGGCGAGACCTCGCCGTCGCCTCCGGCCTCCTCCGCCTTAGCCACCGCCACCGACGAGACCGCCGGAGCCCGCTCGTCATCGGCCACCCCTCCGTCGGTCGTGAAGACCACCGGATCGCCGTCGCCGTCGAGCACCCGAGGCCTCCCCGTCGTCTACGCTCGCCGCCGGTCACCTCCAGGCCCCCTTCGTCGCCACCAGAGGTATCTTTGAGACCCCCATCACCTCTGCAGTCCATTTTTGGCCCTAGCTAGGTCCCTAGGCGCTCGTCGCCGCCGCCATGGACGCACCCGAGCCCACCGTCGCCGGAGACGAAGGGGGTACGCGCCCCCTTACGTCGTGCCGTGCCGGATCGCACAGCAACCGTCCGATCGCGATCGGAGGGCTAAGATTAAATCCCTCCGGGATTTAATCTGGGCCCTCGGATCTGATCGAAGGGGTATCGTGCGATCGCGGCCGTTGATCGCAACTTAAAACCCCGGATCCATCCGGTGCGTCCACGCGTACCCATCTGTCACGCTTTAATCACAGCCGTCCAATTTCATTTAAACCTCCCGCCTCGCGCCTGGCCGCTGGATCAAGATCCAACGGATCTGGTTGATCCGGTCCACGCCACAGTGGCGCGGTCCACCGTGGGCCTGGCTCACCATGGACCAGAGCCCATTTTCTGTTTAAATAAAATTCCAGAAATTGATTTAAACTTTGAAAATTCATATCTTGCTCAAATTAACTCTAAATTTCACCATTCAAATTTTGTTAGAACCAGAATATTATTCTCTACACATTAATACAATAAAACAGTATGTTTCTGTTACTTAAAATATTATTACTAAATAAATGAATAAAAATCCCTTAGGATTAAAATTTATAATACAGGAAATAAATTGGGAAAAATCCTAAAATATTAGACTTCACTGTTTTATATCAAACTCAGAATATTAAAATACTACTTCACATAAAAACACCCACAAATGATGTATGTTCCTTTATTTGGTGAATTTTATCTGTTTATTGAATGTATTGTTTATTTCCCGTATCAAGAAGACTACGAGTTCGTCGAGGAGCAGGAGTTCTACCCCGAGGTTCCTCCGTCACCCTTTGCTGATCAAGGCAAGTCATTGACCACCTCTGTGGAAACAGTTGATCATATTTGAACCCATGATTTAATAAATTATCGCTATAACTCATAGGTTAATATTGCATTAGTCAAAGAACAAGCCCTACACTTATATTTATTAGATCCCCATCCTTGTGTGCAAACCCAAGCCATGCTTATTGAGCCTCAACTCCTTGTCACTCTACAAATATTATATTAGCTAGTGCCCAATGTACCGGCACAACTGCTATAGGATATAAAGAATGAGTCGTAGAATAGATGAATTCTGGTATATGAAATACCCCGTTATTCTTGTCTCTGGACTCTGTTGGAGTTAGGTATGTTATAAGTATGGTGGGTTCCGGGTGCAAGCTCGGGTTTTGGTATGTCGCACCCGGGGCACTATAAGGACCGGTCTGCGGGATCTGTTGCAAAGCACTTCCGTACCAACCACAAGTCTAATGGGTAAGTCCTAACTGGAAGTGTGGAACACTCCGTCTCACGGCACCATAGTGGAGGGGGCAAGGGGCTAGCCCTCAGGGCGCCTTGTACCGACGATGGCTCAAGGGGGGGTATTGTGGAAACTCGACATGGCGAGACACGGTACGAAACCTATAAGAGGGTGCTGTTGAGTCGGGGAAGACCATATGGAAGGTTTTGGCACGAGTTCCCGTGAAATGGGTCATCTCGTTACACTTTGGTGTAAGTGATGAGTGCGTGCCTTGTGGGTACAGTGGTACATCTCTGATCAGAGTAAAATCAATCTTTTCGAAAAGCCGAGCCCACGGTCAAGGGCGGGTTGTGTGACTACTCGCAGTTAGTTTACCATTGGTTGAAAGATTGAGTTATTCATGGCATGTAAGGACTGTTGTGCGAGGAGGTAAAACGTACTCCTCGAGTTAGAAGATGATGATGATGCATACACATGTTTACCTTTCAGTATTAATAAATTGCTCACATTAAAAGCTTTACAAATATGCTGCTTCCGCAAAACTAGCCACTATCGCCCTTGTTATTATCTTGCATTATACTTGCATTCGGTGGCTTGCTGAGTACATCTGTACTCACCCCGTTGACTTACACCATCAGAGCCAGTCTACTACGAGGAGGATGAAGGTCTGGAGTAGCGACCCAGTCAAGGCGAGACTGGAAGGAGGCGTTCATCTAGGACCATTGATTTTATTAGTTTCTCTTCATTTTCATTCACTTTTGTATTAATGCGGTCTACGAACCGTGAATGATTGCCCGTATTGTACGTGGTCGCTTTATGAACGTCTTGGTTTATTGATTTTCTTTGGAATTTCAATAAAGGTCCTGATTTATTAAATCGGGGCGCGACATTCCTCCTCCTCGTCGATGACCTGAGCCGCTACATGTGGCGCATGCTCCTGAGCAGCAAGGACCAAGCGGTGGGAGGCATCAAGTGCTTCAAGGCATGTGCGGAGGCGCAAGCTGGGTGGAGGATGCGCACACTGCGCACTGACCGCGGCGGCGAATTCACGGCGCATACGTTCGCGGAGCACTGCGCCGAGCAAGGGATCCAGAGGCATCTCACCGCGCCATACACGCCGCAGCAAAACGGCGTGGTCGAGAGGAGGAATCAAACGGTGATGAGGATGGCCAGAAGTATGATGAAGGCCAAGTCGCTGCCAGGCTAGTTTTGGGGGGAGGTAGTGAACACTGTCGTGCTTCTCCTGAACAGAGCTCCAACTCAGAGTGTCGCCGGCAAGACTCCATTTGAGGTATGGCACGACGTCAAGCCTCCAGTCCATTTCCTCCGCACGTTTGGTTGTGTTGCACATGTGAAGAATGGCGGCTAGCGTCTCGCCAAACTCGACGACAGAAGCACGCCCATGGTGTTCGTCGGCTATGAGGCAGGAACCAAGGCGTACCGCTTCTACAACCCGGCGTCATGATGCGTTCACGTGTCGCGCGATGATGTGTTCAAGGGGAATCAGAGCTAGGAATGGGGCAACGAGAAGGGAGCTGGACCCAACGACAACATCGAGCCATTCCTGGTGGAGTACATCACCATGGCGCCGGTGGAGCAGGGAGGCCCTGCCATGACGTCCTCGACTCCAAGCCCTGCGACACCGCCCACGCCCACGACGCTGTCTACACCGGTCCATGCGCCTGCACCAACAATCGAGTTCGCCTCTCCTCCGACGGGGGAGCTCGATCTGGACGACGACCACGATGACAACGCCCCTCTCCACTTTCGCACTCTGGAAAACGTCCTCGGGACATCCTCACCTCCAGGACTTGCAGAATGGGAGGTGGCAGAGGAGCTCATGGTGGTGCTCGGCGATGAGCCAGCAACGGCTGAAGAAGCCAAGCATATCACGGAGTAGCACGACGCGATGACTGAGGAGATGGCGTCCATTGAGCACAACAAAACCTGGTCTCTGGTGGACCTGCCGGCGGGACAATGCGCCATCGGGTTGAAGTGGGTCTTCAAGATAAAGAAGGACGAGCACGGGAACATCACCAAGCACAAAGCCCGGCTCATCGCGAAGGGCTATGTTCAGCGCCAAGGGATCGACTATGAGGAAGTGTTCGCGCCGGTGGCCAGGATGGAATCCGTGCGCGTGCTTCTGGCCGTGGCTGCTCACAAGTCATGGTCAGTCCACCACATGGATGTAAGATCGGCGTTCCTCAATGGCGATCTAGCAGAGAAGGTATATGTGCAGCAGCCACTCGGTTTTGTCGCCGCCAGACATGAACGCAAGGTACTGAAGCTTCACAAGGCCCTCTACGGTCTCAAGCAAGCGTCACGTGCTTGGAACTTGAAGCTCGATGGCGGCCTGTTCGCACTTGGCTTTGTCCGGAGCGAGTGCGAGCACGGTCTGTACACACGCGGCGACGGCGAGAAGCGTCTGGTAGTAGGGATCTACGTCGACGACCTCATCATCACGGGCGGCTCCACCGAAGTGATCAGTGAGTTCAAGGAGGAGATGAAATCTTTGTTCCGTATGAGCGATCTCGGGGTGCTCTCCTACTACCTCGGGATCGAGGTCAGGCAGGGACGACATGACATCGAGCTTCTGCAGGCTGCCTACGCTAGGAAGATTCTGGACAAGGCGGGCATGGGAACCTGTAATCCATGCGTGACGCCAATGGAACCCAGATTGAAGTTGTCAAAGCAGAGCACTTCACTGACGGTCGACGCGACTGAGTATCACAGTTTAATTGGGAGCATGCTGTATCTGACGAACACAAGGCCGGGCATGGCATTCGCCGTAGGCTACCTGAGCAGGTTCATGGAGGACCCAAGACAAGAACACATGACGACGATGAAGCATTTGCTCCGGTACGTGGCTTGCATGATTGACTACGGCTTGGCATACACCAGCAACGCTGAGCTCAACCTCGTCGGCTACAACGACAATGACACGGCCGGAGATGTCGACGACCGGAAGAGCACGAGTGGCATCCTCTACTTCCTCGACGGCAACCTGGTGGTGTGGCAATCGCAAAAGCAGCGTGTAGTGGCACTGTCTTCGTGCGAAGCAGAGTATATCGCCGGGGCAGCGGCAGCTTGCCAGGGAGTCTGGCTCCGGCGACTTCTGCAGGACGTGGTGGGTGCCGACGTGCCTCCACTCCAACTCAAGATGGACAACCAGTATGCGATTGCCCTTAGCAAGAATCTGGTACTTCACGATCGTTCCAAGCACATTGATACAAAGTTCCACTACATTCGTGAGTGCGTGGATGGCGGGGCGGTGCGCCTAGCGTTCGTGAGCACCCATGAGCAGCTCACGAACATCATGACAAAGGCGCTCGGGAAATCCAAGTTCCAGGAGCTCCGCGAGTTGATCGGCGTCATCAAGATGAAGTAAATGACGCCAGATCTTAGGGGGAGATTGTGAATAAATCTGGCACGTTTTTAGTTAGGATTTGTTTTCGCATCTGTTTATTTCAGTTCATGTGAGCCCGAGTCGATTGGGTGCGTAGGCTTGACGTGCGCATGTTCGCATGGAGTCCGTCAGTTGAGCAATTCGCGCGGCACATTCTGAGCTGGGGGATGGCGCAACTCGCGTTGGAGCGTGGCGCATGGTGCGCGCGTCATGGCTTGCATGGCCTGCATGCTTTTGTTTCTATAAATAGCAATCAAACCAGAAAACACGGTGGTTCTGTTTTAGCCACACAAAAAACCTACTCGCACTTGCGCGTGCTCTTGTGTGTCTGTTTGCCAGCTCGCGGCTTCGTCTTCCTCGACTCCGACGACCGGCCCAACTCCGGCGAGGGTTGGAACAACGGCTGCCTCAAGATACTCACCATCTCCACGGCTTATATTTACTGAATTGAGTGTTAAGTGGAGAAGATGAACAATGCAGGGGAAAACAGTCAATACTAGAGTGTAGTAGTCTGTAAGTGGGCCTAAATGGCATAAACGACCTAAATGGCCGGAAGTATTACAGAATAGTAATGACATTAAAGCAAATAGACGAATAATAATGGTATATTTAACATTTCGTCAAATAACGGTCGCATGGAAACCATTAACCCAATTGTAAAGGGCAAAGGATACCTGGTTTGCAAAAGGATTATCTTTAAAACGGTGCCGACGAGGGTGCGTGGGCGTCGATGCGGTAGGGCGCTGGAGGCATCGGTGGGGAGCCGAGGGCGTCGGCTGGGCGATGAAGGCATCAGGGATGAATGCGTCAGACACAGCAGGTTGGGGCGACTTGGAGGCGGCCGACAGGGTCGTGGGCATCTAAGCAACTGAAGTTGTCGAGGCCAAGGGCGGTTGGGGGTAGGTGGAGGCATCAAGGTCGAGGACGCCCGAGCGGTGGGCTGGGGGCTGGCCGACCAGGTATCCGGTGGTGGGGTCGACAAGGCTAGACAGGTGTAACGGTGGTTAGGCGACCGAGAGGCGAACGCGCTGGGGACAACGTGGTTGGGGGTGGTGTGGCTAGATCTGGGACTTAGGCCGGGCAGGGCCTGATCAGGCCGGGTTGGCCCAGACATGGCACACTATATTGTAATCCAATTTTGAAGTATCTAGCTAATGTGTCCACTCTAACCACTAGCTAGTGTCGTATGTCCTCTATCTCTCTAAATGTTCTCCATTACTTCAGCTATCTAGATTTAGTCTCTATTACTCTAGATTAGCTAGTCGCTCTATAGTGTATTCATAGTTAATACGATTATTTTAAAGGAAAAAACCCTCTACTATAGTCTATAATCTAGAGCCTCACATATCTATCTGCGTAGAAAAAACTAATAAGATTGTTTCATATCGAGATAAGATAAGAGACAAGATTGCAACGTATTATAGTTCTATTCGTGTCTATAGAGCTATAGTGTGTTACGATCTTATTTCACATCTTGTCCTAATACGAAACAACTTTGTTAGTTTTTTCTGTATTAATATGTGTGACTAGGTTATAGTGGAGGGTATTGCCTCTAAAATAATTGCTGCTAGCTAGTACTTAATAACTATGAGTATATTATCTAATTGACTAGTAAGAGCATCTCCAATGGTAAGCTATTTCACTAGCTAGATTCATTTTCTTTCATACGTGGATGAAAAATGTGGAGAAAAAGAGAATAGCTAGCGACGAGCTAATAGATAAGGGATTTCACGTATTTCAAGAAACTAAGTGTATTACATGTGGGACCAAGTACTAGTGGTGAGATAAATTATTATTTTTATTCTTCTCTCAGCTCCACGTCAACTAGCTATTTAAGACAACCATTATGAATGCTCTAACAGAAGACGTTAGATACTAGCTAATTGTTGGAGCAGAGCATGACTATAAAGTATAGTACTGAATTACAAGATGGTATGCTGTAACTGGGCTAACTCGGCCTGATCAGGCCGTGCACGGTCTTTCCTACCTCTTGGTGTGGCTACTAGCTAGGCGATGGAAGCGGTGGAGGTAGGAGTGCCGCCGTGGATGCAGTGGGAAGGCTAGGAGGATCACGCCATGGAAATCAAATGTTAATTAGTTCGTTCGATGCAAGAGATGAGACCGCTAGAGAAAAATGATAGAATAAATTGTTACTTCTAATATTATTATTATGGGAAATTTTGTTGTAGGACATCGCGAAAACATCAAATTGGTTGGCTCACATCGCAAACGGGTTTTTTCGCTAGTACCATTATAATTTGTGGTTCTTTGCCCAAACACACCACACCGATTATTTTAATTATTTCTTAGATTTTCAGAGAGAGAAGGTGGGTGAAATGACTTTTCTGTACTTGTCTTTAACATCCGGTTGATCACTAAATTTTGCCGTAACACATCGCCACCTCTGCGCTCGACGTCGTCTTCGCATGTTACGACACTTTGATGTGTTACGGCAAAATTTAGTGACCAACCGGAGGTTGAATACAAAGGCAGAAAAGTCATTTCACTCATTTTTCCTCTCCAAAAATCTAAAAAATGATTAAAATAGTCGGTGCGGTGTGTCTGGGCAAAGAACCACGAAATTATAATAGTGCTAGACAAAGAAGTCTGTTTATGGTGTGAGCCAACCTATTTGATGTTTTTAATGCGTTCTACAACAAAATTTCCCTATTATTATAGATTAGCAGTAGCGGTAGTCTGAAAAATATAAAACCAATATCGTGAATCATTTTAATTAGAAAGCTTAATGAGATAATAGGTCTTTATTACTTATTATTACATCCAACTACTTTTTGTCCACACTCATCAACCCAAAAACGTTTTGTAATCTTTTTATATTTCCTTAATCTATAGGTTGCTATAGTTTGTGATTAAAGGTGTACCTTTCAAGAACAGTTGTTGATAACAGTCACGTGACAAAAAAAATGCTACTCTATTATATTGCCAATGATCTCAGTGCTACTACTTGTGACTAGCTTGTGAGCAAGCTAGGCGACAAAACGATGAGATGGGGACGGCATTCAGAAAGAAAGGAAAGCGAACTAGATAAATTTTATATTTGCTATTGAAAGTTGATTGATTTTAAATTTGACGTTTTGTTTTACTGACATATGGTCTTAGGTAACATAAGTCAGTGAGATAATCGGTGTCATATATGTAATCGGATAAATTTTCAGTGGCATATCAATAATAATATTTTTTATATATAATGGCAAGAACAACCTTAATAAAAGTTACAATTTCAAATGCACGCCATAAGCTGACCCGTTAAGCTTATCTAAGATCTTTGATTCGTAACAATGGCGAAGCTAGAACAAAATTAGAGGAGTACACTTTTTTATGGATGCATAAACATGTGTCATGGAGATGCATATATGGTGAAAAATTGATCAAATCATCCTTTTTCAATTTTTTAGGGGGTGCATGTGCACCCTGGAGTGAACATAGCTTCGCCCCTCGTAACACCCCTTCTCTAAAATCTGCCTTAGTCCATTCTACATGTTGAGTAGAATAATGTGGCTCTTTGGACACAACAATTTTATAGGATTTCCGTGTTAATTAGTTTACTTTCCGCTAAAATTCTTTGAAATTCCTTTATTCCGAAGGAGGCCTTCTATTTTTTCTCATTTTATGTTAAAAGGTTAACCAAAAGTTGTTATGGTTAGATTACACTTTATGATAGGCATCAACTATCGACGAATCTGGGATAAAAATAAAGGGTGGGCTATATTCTAAATTTAAGTCTAAGTAAAATCAAAATAAAGTATATACCATGCAAATTAATAATGTTGGGACGACGGATCGAACCAGCAGGTTTTGAGAGTATTGGAATGCAGTGTGCTCTGTATTCCTGGATTGTGTGTATATGGTGTGTAAAATGAACCTCGAAGGGTTCTCTCAGAGGGAGAAAGGATTTATACTGGTTCGGGCCTCCCCTGGGGGATAATAGCCCTACGTCCAGTTTGTGGTGGATTTGGCATGGTATGCCTGTGTGGAGAGGTGAACTCCAGGGTCTCTTGGCCCCCGGAGAAAGTGAACTCCAGGGTCTCATGGCCCCCTGGAGCGTGTGTCCTGTTACAAGGGCTTGACCCTGCTTTTATAGGCACGCAGGCTAAAGGAAAAGACCGAGATGCACTCTATGAGCCCTAGGCTCATAGGGCAAAGAGGGGAAAATTAGCTAGCTACGGTACCAAAGTGCTTTACAGCTTTACAGACGTGTCAGGCAACGTCACTTCTTGACTAGCTAGATGACAAACTATGGGCAGAGGGGCCCCCAGTACGACTACAGCAGGGCGTAAATATCTTCTGGGTTCGGAGCAGGGCCGGAGCTCTGAACAGGGGCTCCGAACCAGGGCTCCGAACTGGGGCCTCCGAACTGGGCTTCCGAACTGGGGGCCTCCGAACTGCGGTCTTCAAAGAATCTCGAGGGCTTCCCTTTGGAGGGCTCCGAAGGACCTCGCTTCAGAGGGCTTCGACGGGCTTGGGGGATTCGCCCTGGCAGGCTCCGAAGGGTACCTCGGGACCTGGAAACATCTTCTTTGGGAAGATACAGGCTTCGACAGTGTTGGGCTCCGGGCCGAAGGCTGTCGAAGGCTGACGTCATTTGGCCCCTATTCAAGGGAAAGCTATTCCCCCAACAAATAAGATGAGAATTTTCTTAGCCTAAGAAAATGGTGAAGTGAACAAACATGTGTATACGTAAATTAGTAATGAATAAATGGTAGGAGGAAACAAATGTTAACAAAGAAAATATACCACTATGTCATTGTAATTTGTTTACAGGGGCAAAAATACTTTGCGGTTTTCTGAGGTTTGACATTCATGTATTCCAAAGGTCTTATATTTTTATTCTCGTTTTATGTT
The DNA here is from genome assembly GCA_019279435.1 of Zizania palustris. NCBI lineage: Eukaryota > Viridiplantae > Streptophyta > Magnoliopsida > Poales > Poaceae > Zizania > Zizania palustris. Next base: position 22,355,089 of record JAAALK010000282.1, read on the forward strand.
AAAAGGTTAACCAAAGTTGTTATGGTTAAAGAGTACAAATACTTAAAGACTTATAAGAGTAAAAAGCCATGTATATATATATTGGTCCAATGTAAAATGATAAAAAACTCTAGATTTAATATTAATGGAATTTTCTTGTTGGAATGTTAGAAAATATAAACAAAATGATTTATGATGATGTTTGGTTTGAATTTTGGTATATTCGTGATATGTAAATTATATCATTTGTATACTTTAAAATTTGAAAACAGCTCCATAGAGATCCGTCGGATTTGCGGGGACCCGGCGTGTCCGGATTCAGGTGAAGAAATTCACCTAGGAGGATAACGAGGCCGAGTCCTATCAGATTCGGGTCTAGTATTCACCAAACCCCGGATCCGTCCCGCCCTGTAGCCACCCCTAACTACTAGTAAAAGGCTATTTTGTTATACCTCTACGTTTAACAGACCATGTAAAATGTCAAAGATATAGATCAATTTCATGTAGGATGGAAGTGATAAATAGTATACAAATTAAAGTGTGTCTGCTTCAGCCCTGTTCATTTTGTTATATATGATTTTCATATATTGCTCATGAAGTTGAATTTGAACTTCAAATTTTTTACAGAGGTTGTAAAATACCGTATCCAGTATATATGTTTTTAATAATTTTAAAAATTTCCACACCGAGTTTGCGGTTTTATATAATTTCGTAGATCTATTAGATATTACATTTGTGCTATTTAAGAGAGCTTCTAGGTTCTAGCTACAACAAATAAATTTTTTAAAAATAGATACGGGCTGGGCTGATGTGCCAGTCTAGTTTTTATTTTTTTTATTTCTGCGTGTTTTTAATCTTGTTCTGCTTGTAATTTTATGATTTTTTATAATTTTGAAAATAAATTTCACCAAAAACCATCCATAGTAAACCATCTAGTATTTATAGGATTTTTAATATTTAAAATTCAAATTTAAATTTTGAACCAAACCGATGGCTAACGAAAAGCGGTAACCCTGCGACTGTCCCCTTGAGGGAGTCCATCAAAAGTTTGAATGCTGCATAATTTGTGGTCCAAAAGGATCTTTATAGCTTTCTGTGGGGTCTTATTAATCATGCTGGTATGATCCGTATCATTAGGCTTTATTCGAGAGTGAGGGGTTAAAGTTTAGCCAGTAAAATAGGGGATTAAATTTTAGACTCTTTTGCTGTTTAGATATATGAGCTAAACTTTAACAATGACAAAGAGTGTACAAAAGACTCATTTACCCATTCTTCCATATTTCTTTTTTACATCCACATGTTTGAAGGTAAAAATGTCAATTAATGCCGGAGAACCACTTTTAGCACCATTTAACCCTTTTAGCACCTCTTGGAGGAGCTAAAGAAAAGTAGACTAAAATTTAGCACAAGGTTTTAGCCCACCTATTTGACTCTTCAAGAACTAAAATAAGGGCTAAAGTGGACGCTAAACTTTAGTCCCTCTTTTCCAAACACGTTCTCAGTATTCAACTTTCAGTTCTGACTTTTTTTTTTAACTTGAGGACATTGTATCGCTCATTTTTGCATGTTTTGGACTTGTCGCTATATTCGGAATAATGCAATGCTTTTTCTTAAGTTGGTTTAAATTCTAGATAAAAAAGAGTCATGCGTTCCATACTGTTCATAGAGCAAAAGTATGTATGTATTCGTCATTTCATAAAATCTTCACTTGAAATTTCGAACCCTTTATCCAATGACATGACAGATTCAACTAAGTATCATGCTATATTAGAGGACGTAGCATCACTAATAGTCTGTTTGTATATTTCTAATTATGGATCTAGAGTTTTTATAATAAATATCATCCTTTAGTGGAACAAGCATCATGCTACATTAGAGAATTAGAGGATGTAGCGTCACTAAGATAGCCCCGTTTGGTATATTTTTAGCTCTAAAATTACGATTGATTTTAGATTTTATCTCTATCTCTACCATATAAAAAACTTTAGTGGTGATAAACCTGTCACCTAGTGCCACAACTCGGTATCCGTATAATCTTTTACGGATGAGTAAATATATTATTTTTACGTGGCTTGACTATTTGTGCATTGATGTTTGTTAGTAAGTGATACATATTTTATTTTCCAAAAATACATATATTTTTAGAACTAATAATATTTTTGAATCGGTATTAGCTATTAGGCTAGTATATAATAAAATGAAGTACTTTTAACTTTTATTTTTACTTTAAAACAAAATTAAATTTCTTAATTGAATACTTTCCGTCTATTCGTAACTTTTAAATCAATGATTTAGTTATCCTTTAGAACCCACGAATTTTATAGGAATTACACTAAATCCTTCAAATTTCATTTGAAAAAACTTTATTCCGAAGGAACGTTATTAGATTTAGATTTAGATTTAGATCTGACCAACTGGAAAATCGTAGATCTCAGTTTTTATTCGAAACGGGGCCTAAATAAAAAAGAGTTTTATTAGAAATTGTATAGATTGATCATTTGGGCGGTTTTGATCGAATATTTCACGTGCCTTTTTTTTTGTCGTGTCCTCTCCTCCCTCAAAAGTGATTTCTTCCAATCTCATGTGATAAACGCTCGCAAAGCTGGATGTCGAAACTGACGTCAGTTTGTAAGAAAATCATGCAACTAGCGATTTATTCGTCGGAATTATCGCTTAAATGTTTTTTAAGCTCTACAATTTTTTCTAAGCTTCTGCTGTCCCGATCTCTTCTCTCTCTTCTCCTATCCTGGGCAAGCATCGCGAGAGAGAAGAGGTCCATCCCCTGCCAGGCTGCCACTACCTCTACTAATTGAGGCAAGGGAGGGAGAGAGGAGGAGGAGGAGGAGGAGGAGGAGGAAGCCAAGGAGTGAGAGGTTGGGAGAGGCAAGAGCGGTAGGATTAGGAAGGCATTTTTTTTTGTCCTTGGATTCTTGCCTTGCGCTGCCATTTCGTTCAATTGTTTGCTTGTGCTGCTGTTGCGTTGCAGATCAGGGGGAGAGGGGGGAGGGGGGAGGGGAAGCGTTTGTTGGATTCGCCGGAGCGGTGCCGGCGGTGGAGGCGGAGGAGGAGGAGGAGGAGGAGGAGGAGGAGGATGGCCGTTGTGGATGCGGCCAGGTACGTGCACAGCGCGGCGCACCATGCTGTGGCGACGCGCGACCATGCGGCGCTGCGGCGCGTGCTGGACGCGCTGCCGAAGGCGCGGAGTCCTGAGGAGATCCGGACGGAAGCGGACTCCGTCGCGGAGGAGGCACGCGCGGAGGCCGCGTCGGCTGTCATCGACCGACGCGACGTCCTCGGCCGCGAGACCCCGCTACACCTCGCCGTCCGCCTCGGCGACGCCACGGCGGCGGAGATGCTGATGGCGGCGGGCGCCGACTGGAGCCTGCAGAACGAGCAGGGCTGGAGCGCGCTCCAGGAGGCCATCTGCGCGCGCGAGGAGGCGCTAGCGCGCGTCATCGTGCGCCACTACCAGCCGCTCGCCTGGGCCAAGTGGTGCCGCCGCCTCCCCCGCGTCGTCGACACCATGCGCCGGATGCGCGACTTCTACATGGAGATCACCTTCCACTTCGAGAGCTCCGTCATACCCTTCATCTCCCGCATCGCACCCTCCGATACCTATAGGGTTTGGAAGCGCGGCGCCAACCTCCGCTCCGACATGACTCTCGCCGGCTTCGACGGCTTCAAGATCCAGCGCTCCGATCAGACCATACTCTTTCTTGGGGAGGGATCGGAGGACGGCAAGGTGCCAGCGGGGTCACTGTGCATGATTAACCACAAGGACAAGGAGGTGATGAATGCTCTGGAAGGGGCGGGCGCACCGGCATCTGAGGCGGAGGTCCAGCAGGAGGTCACCGCCATGTCTCAGACCAACATCTTCCGCCCAGGGATAGACGTCACCCAGGCAGTGCTGCTTCCGCAGCTCACATGGCGGCGGCAGGAGAGGACTGAGGTGGTTGGCCCATGGAAGGCTAAGGTGTATGACATACACCATGTGATGGTGAGTGTGAAATCAAGGAGGGTCCCCGGTGCAATGACAGATGAGGAATTATTTTCGGCTTGCAATGAGAATGACACGGAGAGTGAGGGGTTCGACGATGTTCTGACTGAGGAGGAGAAGAATCAGTTGGAAGCTGCACTTAAGATGGATTCTCCAGGTGGTGGTGGCAAAGGACAGTCAGATGCGTTTGTTGGTCCTCGACATAGTTGCTTTGAGCCGAGGGAGAGGGAGATGCCAATTGAAGATTTGAGCATTTCTACAAATGGTGAGAGTAAGCATGATAAGAAAGGTTGGTTTAGTAATTGGGGAAAAAAAGGTCAGAGTAACAAGCAGGAGGGGGTGAAGAAGGTGGCACCTCCAAGGAGTTCGCTCTGTGTAGATGAGAAAGTGAGTGACATCTTTGTTGAATCTCCATCAAATGTACAAACTAGACCAGGAAGGCATTCAGTAGATGTGGCAAGAGGGGATGAGAACAGAAGGGGCAAGGATAAGGATCATCGGAGACCTGCTGCTTCATCAGAGGGTGGGCATAGGCGCAAGGAAAGTTGCAAAGAAAGCGAGTACAAGAAAGGCCTACATCCTGTTCTTTGGCTTTCTCCTGACTTCCCTCTTCGGACTGAGGAGCTGTTGCCACTACTTGATATTCTTGCGAACAAGGTGAAGGCAATCTGTCGATTAAGGGATCTCCTTACAACAAAACTGCCACCAGGAACTTTTCCGGTCAAGGTATTAGCCTAACTCATATGTTTTTGTGATGCATTTACCGTACAGTAATTCTTTCTGCCCCCAATGAGTGAAGTTTATTTTTGGCCACCAAAGCTACTGTAATTCTCTGGATTTTTAGTTCCAAGTCTTTAACTATGTTTCTGGTTATTTCTCAATTTTGGAACCTCTGCATGCCATCACTATGACCAGTTCCACTGTTGAACTTGCATATAACTGAACTATTAGAGAACCATCTAACAATGGTGCTTAGTAAATAAGTGCACTAAAATATACACTTGACACATCTTTATTTTCGTCAGGTGTTCATCATTTTGTTTAAAGTCCTTATTTTCACTCTGCATTTGATGATACATTGAGGCATGGATAATAAGTTAATATTAGTGAGTTAATTATTTGGTGTTGATTAGATGCTTCTGTGTTATGACTTGGTCCGTAGAACCTGAGCTTTGTAACCAATAGCGATGAGAAGTCACGACTCGAGGTTGTTTCCCTTTCGTCACTTGATAAATAGACACCGCGAGGACTTTGCCTGGCCTGCTTGAGCAGAGGAGGGAAGAATAGATAACTTTTATTACTTATGCTCCCTGGTACAAATTACTGTGATATTTATAGCCTAATAGAATCATAAACCTAATCTGATCTAATAGATAAACTAAACCTAATCTGATTGCTTTATCTCCTGATTGCTACTTTATAATATTAAGGACTCTTATATCTGAGTCCAGACTGCTTATAGCCCAGCCGAGCCCACCCTGTAGCCAATCTGACACCAGGTGGGACTCAGTGATGGTTAGGACTCTATGAACTGGATCCTTTTTGCTGTTTGTTTGTCCTTTAGGTGCCTGGAGTAGTATTTTCCCCACATAACATCTCTCCTCTCCTTGACAAACAGCGTTTCAGAAGGTGGCAGTCCTACCCATTTAATAAGAACTTGTTGGACGCCCCGGGCTAAACGAGTGTGAACTGGTTCTAATGGTGCTGCAACAGCTTCCCCATGATGCATAGGAGGTAGAACAGGGGTTTCAGTTGGTGGGGTGGCCACAAATTTATTGAGAAGGCCAACATGAAACACATCATGAATACGGGTCCCTTTTGGTAGTGCCAGCCTCATAGCTGCTAGATTTATTTCCTCAATGACCGTGTAAGGAGCATAATAATGTGGTCGCCTTCCCAGCTGTCGTGGTAGACAAAGATGGAGTGCGATGAGCCGATGATGAACACGCAACCAAATCCAATCACCAATGCAAAAAGTAACTTCCCGGTGCTTTTTTTTTTCATAATAGCGTTTGGCAACATCCTGTGCTTGCTCAAGGGCGGTAGTGAACATCTGCCAGGAATTCATCCCGCCCCACTATAGAGTTTGTGACAGCCACCACCCTGCTATAGTGCTATCCCCTGGTTGGTATGTGCGAAGAGATGGAGGTTCTCAACCGTAAGATAATATGGGAATGGTGTATCACCCAAAGAAAGTTGGAAAGCCGTATCACCCAATGAATTTTAAAGGGGAAATCCTATTTTAATGAATTAATTTAGAGATATCGCTAGGACACAAAAAGTTAATGGTATTTCATAACTAATTGATTGAGTTGCAGCTCATAGCCCACCTTAAAGAAATATTTATTATTTGAGCTATATCCTTCCATAAGAAGACGATAGGTTATATTATATGATAATATTAGCTCTTAAACTGTCAGACCAGATGATGATTAGTAAGTGTGTAGCCTTTGAAAAGAGTAGTGTTTCTGCAGAGTTGTTAAAATGATACTGCGCTGTATTTGTCATATATGCCTTCTGGTCTTGTTTGAACAGTGTTTTTGATGTTTTCTCTGTTGATCTGTTGAAATAATTTTACTGGATTAAGTCAATATGATGAATTGCCAATGTAGTAACAGTTTTTACTCTCAGGTTGCCATCCCTGTTGTACCCACAATCAGGGTGCTTGTGACATTCACAAAGTTTGAAGAGCTACAGCCATTGGAGGAGTTCACTACACCCCCTTCTAGCCCTGACAATAGCAAGAGTCCAGTATCACAGTCTTCCTCAAGTTCCTGGATTCAATGGATCAAGGCTCCTTACCGTCAGAACTCGTCGACATCTCCAGGCCCCAGCAGCCGTGTGGAGGACATCCAGGACCCATTTGTCATTCCTGCTGAATATGTGTGGACGACACCAGAAGAAAAGAAAAGGAAGACAAAAGAAAACAAGAACAAGCTGAAGAAAGGCCGGAATGCAGCATAGATAGATAGATAGCATTGGTGGTTTGACACAACGTCGTGAACCCTGGAATCATTTAATAGGGAAATACTTGGTGATGTGATGTCTTCTGATCTAACCGGAAGGATGAGTGGGAGGTTTGAAGATTTCGACGGACTTCAGGTGGCTGATGTCGAATGTCAAGAAAACAACAACTTGTCTAGCTTTAATGTGATAAAAAAATTGGTCTTAAACATTCTTTCGTTTAACCCAAATTATTTCAGCCCCAGTTATTATTGCATCAACCTGCTGGTGTCATGGTGTTCTCAAGTTAGTGCCTGCTCCTTTGCATCTTCACTGCGACAGCATCTTTTCTCGATGAATTTAGCTCGCCATTTGAATGTATCGAGATCCAGCCACAAAAATTGATTGACAGGGCCTGCAGTTATGAATTCCTTATGGTTTAAGCCTAGGCATATCAGGCAAATTGTCAATTTGTGATGGAGCAATTTGTTTTCCTGGATCGTGTAATGTTTGTGATGTCCTTCGCGACACGTAGTTTTGGGAAATTATAAATTTCATGTCTCGTTTCCCAACGCCAGGCATCAATCCTTCTACTGTGAAAATTGTCTAAACAAATTCTCACACAAGTTTGCGTTGTGTAGTCTTCAGGTGACAAACACCTGTCGCGGGAAAAAACAGAGAATAATTTATTAAAAAAGTGATTGTATAATTTACAGTCAGATAATTCCGTCCAGTTCTTAGGGTGCGTTTGGTTCTGCTGTGAGCTGTGAAAAAGCTGCTGTGAGCTTCCTGCTGTGAAAAAGCTAAAAGTCGTTTGGTTGAAACTGCTGTGAAAAAACTGCTGTGAGCTGACTGTTTTGTATAACTTACGTAATTTTCATCATTATAATATTCTATACATATATATAAATAGAAAACACTCAACATTGATGCAACTAACTAACTAAAAATATATTAGATAAATAAAAAAGTGCATAGTTCATCTTATAAAGTAACCGACAACCATATATTATCTCATGAAATTATGCAATGCAATACAAACCATAATAATATTAAATCAATTAAGACACCTTGAATTCATACTATTTATTCTGAACTAAAAAACAGAAAAACAGAAAAGCAAAAGCAGAAAAGCAGGGTCCAGGCTGCTTCCAAATTTGTACTAGAAAAAAGCTGCTTTTTCACAGCAGAAGCAGTTTTGGTAAACCCGTTTGGTTCAGCTTCTGCTTTTTCACAGCAGAAGCAGATTTCAAAAGCAGAACCAAACGCACCCTTAGTTGAATTGGATAATCCAGTTTTTTTGGCTGAATACGATAAAATGATCCAATTTTTTGGTTGGTCGGAGGAATATGAGCGGTTGTTCGGCCTCTGCGAGAAAATATTCCCTTCAATTGGTTTTATCGAGCTTGCCTATAAATCAAACTAGATGGAATAGTTCCATTTAGTTCCACCCAAACAAGCAAATATATTTTAAGCATTTTCTCGTCGATATTCTTTCGTTTGCCGACAAAATGCTGATGGATGCGCGGGTGTGTAATGCACGTGTGAAGTGCGCAGCTTACTGATTAAGGTAGTGTTTGGTTGTCATCATTTCATTCTTGTACCATTTTATTTTGAATCTAACATTTTTCATGTGTTTTGTTGTTTGAATTGAACCATTCCATTCTATATAAATTAGTATAGATTTATGGAATATTTCCCAACAATCATGTATCGCGTGGTTCGAACAAAATCTTCAAAGGAAACATACTAAACAAAATGGTATATGAATGAAATGATCCATCAACCGCTTAAATCGTACGAAGCGGGTGACGCTATTAGCGTGATGGCCTAGCCTTAGGAAGTTAACTACCAAAACTTTGTTTTGGAATTATATTCAGAAATTTTCAAAAATATGTCCGTGCAAAACCTTCGGCATAAAAATTTTCCTTGAGAAAACTTTTCACTCAAAAACTTCCCCTTAAAGATTCAAAAATCATCACACGATGATTATGGACTTTAGGGTTGTAACAAAACATGGGATGGGCTGAAAACCATATGCGTATCTTGTCAACAAGCTCTCAGCGCCTAGGGCGACCGTTGATAAAAATGTGACCTCAAGTATTTAACGTTTGTTACGATAATGTATTATTATCACAGTAGAAGTGAACATAAGTCATACATAAAAAATTCAGTCTTAAATTTAATGTGCACCATAATAAAATTTATGCAAGTAGGACCATTTTTATCTCCTAAGTATTTTACCCATTGTAGAATTAAACATAATTATTACCAACTATAGTAAGTCGCAACTTTATATCCATCCAAGACATAAACATTGTGGTTGTCACGGAGTGGCAGGTGGTGAGTGGGATAGGCGTGCAGACCTACACAAAAATGAACCGTCACCTACTCTATAGGTCTTGAAATCTAAGAGCATCTTCAAGAGAAGCTCGGAAGAGTTCTCTTCTCTAAATTTTTGGGACTAGAATTAAAAAATCTCCTCCAATATATACTCTAAATGATTCCTAAAAATAAAGGATCCTCAAAATTAATCATTGTATTACCTACTTGTAGGAACATACTCACATACTTTACTTTAGGGACTCTATTGGAAAGAAACATATTTAAACTATTTGTATCCTCAAAAATGGATCCAAAAAATTATATAGGGAATCAATTTTTAAAGTAACTCTTGGAGATGCTCTAAGCAGACCGATGGGCATGGCCACTAGACCTTACGTATTCAATTAAGGGGGTATTTGGTTCCATAGACTAAAATCATGTATCACATCGAATGTTTGGAAATCAATTTAAAGGACTAAACATGAATTAATTATAAAAATAATTAAAGAATCGAAAGATTATTCGCGAGACGAATCTATTAAGTCTTATTAATTCATAATTAACAAATGTTCACTGTAGCATCACAGTATCAAATCATGACGTAATTAAGCTTATTAGATTCATCAAGTGAATAATCCACTGATTATGAATAAATTTTATAAATACTCTATATTTAATACTCTGAAATAGTATGTAAACATCAAATGTGATAGAGACTAAAATTTAATCATCGTAACCAAACACCCCCTAACTATTGTAGGTATGTGTTGTATTTTTCTATCTAATGGATCTAGACTAGTTAGTACTTAGTAAGGCTAGGTATTAACGATTAAATCGGTTAAGAATAATTTCCGTTATAGCAAAAATGACAATCAAAATTTCTTCAACTACAATAGTAGTCGATCAAATTCAGTTTAAGTTAAATCAATTTGGTTAATCGATTAACCATAAAATGCAACAAATTGCTTCTACTTAGCCATACACAATTCACAATCGGTTAATTGCACCTCACAAATCGATTAATCGGTTAATTGCACCTCACAAATCAGTTAATCTATTAATTTACCTCACAAATCGGTTAATCGGTTAACTGCACCGGATAAGATAACTATTTGGTTTGGTTAATCGGATAACTGCTCCTCAAAACTGAACCGATCACCGATCACCAAATAGCGCAAAATTTTTAACCGAACCGAGAACCGATTTAACTGAATATTTTAGTTAAAATGGTTTGGTTCGGTTAATCGGTTTTGGGTAATTTTTGGCAAGCCCAGTAGTTTGTATACCTTTTCCTCCTAATTTACAGTCCCGGTGGACTTTCTCTTTAACTTGATAATACAGAGTAACTTTTATTTTAAAAACCTTCCATACAAAAACTTGACATATTCAGATACTTTCAAGCAACTAATAAAAGCTTCCTATCGAAACTACGAATTTACAAACGAAATTTCGATCTAAACTTGTCAAATCAAAATTGTAAAATGAAAAATTCGTTAGCCCATAAATCAAGCGGCCGTGTCAGCCCAGTAACACATAGGCCCAGGCCCACACGGGAAGCTAAAAAGGGAAATTTGCTACATGATATGTTTGTTAGTGATATGCAAATCTGATAATTTATTATCGTTAAAAAATGACTTTGTTTGATCCTACTCCATACATAGCAATGTTACAAATCATATATTATGTTTGTGAATAGATTAATATAGTGTTATTTTGTTCCGTAAAATAAACATCATTACTACTGATCAATTAGTATTAATTCATGTATATGTAATACTGTTATTTCTAAATAATCTTTGACTGTATATCATATTCAGGACTAATGATTTGTAGATTGATGATAATGTCTTATAGATAGTACGGAGATACCAAATTAATTATGTGAACATGTACGTTAGAGAACGTCTCGTTGGATAGACAGAATGTTAGGATTTGATGTGACATCAATTTATCTTAAGTTGTGTTAATGCTAATTGCTTAGATCTCATAGTCTTTAGGTTTGCTATAAAATATGTAGTGTGATGTAAATAATCGAAATAACAATTACCCCCTTAGTATAATGGATTATAGAAATACATAACTATACCAAATTGATTAAAGAGTCAACTAATCCAATACAAAATCAAATGAAAAAATGAGTTGATTTAAAGAGAATATGTCACTGAAATGAAACCACGTACCAATAAGACAACCAAAAGTAACATATATAGAACCGGAGTAACTTTCAGTGACAAAAATGATGCTTATCCATTATATAAATCATTCAAGTAGCCTCTCCAGCATAACAAGTAGAGAGAGAGGGAGACATAACCTAACCTAGACGCATGCCTCTCCAGGGCCTTGCCTGGTACGTAGCCAGCCGCACAGAAACCCTGCAGCTCCAAGTTAACATCTCCAAAACTATGAGCAAATTCAAGAAAGGGTCACTTACCGAAACCAGCATTTACCAACAGAACTTGGGCACATTTTGAAGTCAGACAATGTACAGATATATGTACATATGGAATTTCCGTAGCAACTGCAGTACAACAGTGGTCAAGTTTGGAACCCAGTGCGTGCTGCACAAAACAAGCTTCCTACAAAAGCAAGCACCAAGCTTCAAATCAGGGTGAGTGGTAAGTAGCATCAGGCACTATGAGCTATGGCTACCGTGCAAAATATACAGCGGATGGTTGATGCCCAATGGATGACAATGAGCTATGGCTATGTCAGTTGTCACCAGCCTTGAAACATCATCCCATATGGAATCTTCTGTTATTCATCTGCAATAATGAACATATTGTTAGGCCCATTCAGATCAGCGAAAGGGGAGGAATCAATAGAGGCAATAACCAGCAAAAATGGTGAGTAACTACTATTTACAGGAAACGAAGGGTGCAGGCACAACATGTACCCCAATGTTGCACATCACTCATAAACTATGCAAAACATCACAGGATATATCCAATTCTAATAATGGTCAGAGTAATTATGCACAATGATCTTATTGGACACATATGAGTTAAAATCAAAAATGGCAAACTAGAAATCCCCAATCAAATATGCACATGTAAAACACAATAACCAACAACAAAAATGATCTAGACCAAATGCTTTGCTAAAAAAACATGGCACTAATGTGCAGAATAATATGGTAGAGAATGGATAAAATTTAAATGCATACAAAAAATTCCATAACAAATCACGACCATCATAATGAGGGAGAATGTTGTCTACCATTCTTGAAAGTAGCACAAAAACAGAACAAACAAGCTATAGCATATAACTCTATGACATGGTACCAATCATTGAACAATATGGAAGGTTTAAGAACTAACGAAATAGATGGAAAAAGTTAGTTATGCTTTCCAAATGGAAAAAGGAGAATTTAATTTGAGATCACAAGGAAATGGAAAAGTTAGATATGCTTTCCAAATAAAAAAGGAAAGTTCTTCAAATTCATCTTTCACCAATATATTAGAAACTGTGAAATGGTGATTTATTGTATCATCCACCAAATGTACTAGAATCATTTGGTAGCAAACCCATAGCACCACCGTAGTTATTAAGGCATCGCCTTAGTATCGCTTAAGCAATAAGGCTCTCAGGGTGGTAAGGCGTTCAAACACCTTGGCCTCCCACATTGCCCCCACAAAGCCCACAGTCCATTCACAGCCTCAAGGGTTTCCACAATGTCTCAGACTTCCAATCGTGAGAGAGGCAGCAGATCAGGAGAGCGGCGCAGAGAGGCTAGGTGCAGCATGGAAGAGGGAAGAGGGGAAGAAGGGAGAAGGGAGAGCTAGCGATTGAGTGGGGTAGGAGAGAACCGCTAGGTTAGGGTTTAGAGAGGAAAAAGAACCTGTTGGGCCTTAAATGGGTTGTTGGACCGAACTTAGTATTGTATTGCTACTTTTATCATGATATATTGCTATTGATATTGCTATTTAGAATTTGTTACTTATCTATTGATTTTCTTTCCCTAAATCCTACATTTTTTATGGGCGTAAGGTGTCGCCTCGCCTTACCAACTCAATAACTATGAACACCACCTTTTTATGGTATTGTGGAACATTTAGTAAAACAGAGAAAATAATATATAGCACAAATAGCAACCTTAATAATACTTTGGATCATAAGCTTTGGCGATGGTTGGATAATATATTCCCAGGACCTAAGCTCAGAAATTTAACATCATCATTTTCATTTATTAGTTAACTTGAGTTGGAAGTACCCATTAATCTTCTTATGCCCATTACATGGACTGTCCTCAATCATTTCAAGGGAATGCACATCAGATGTACACTGCGGTACCGCTCAATACTATAAGGGTGTGTTTGAATGAGGGGATCTGCGATTCTGTTCAACTTCTAAGCCGATCCATGTGTTTGGTGTTGATGGATTTGGATGATATTATACAGGATGGTGGGAGTACATATAATAGGAATACTATGCATAGTTATTATGGCAGTGCGGCGAGGCAAGGCGCCTGACCACCTTTTAAGCGAGTATGGCACACTGCGAGGGCCAGGCGATACCATACTCACTTCACAGAAATGACATGGTGGCAGTATTGCACAATTATATTAGGAATAAATATGAAAACATCATCAATTCATCATCACATAATAATACTACTCAGGTCACTAATACTCAGGTCTTTGTGTATCTCTCTGTGCATCTCTATATATCTCTATCTCGTATTCTCTATTTTCCCTCCTCATGTCTCTCTTTTCTTTCCTTCTGTCTCTTTTCTCCACGTCTCATGTATCCCTGTCTCTGTCATTTCACGCATCTTCTCTCTCTCTCTCCATCTCTTTATCTCTTCGCCTCTCATTCTCTCTCTCTCTCTCTCTCTCTCTCTCTCTCTCTCTCTCAAATTCCTGACTTCTCTGGTTCGGGTGGTGGCTGATGGCAGCGCAGTCCCGACGTGGCGGCAGCGAGGATTTAACGGTGGTGGCACAGATCTAGGCAGCAGGGGAGTGGATCCAGGCGATGGGGGCACAGATCCAAGCAGCAGGGGCACGGATCCAGTGGCAGGAACACAAAAAACAGGCTTCGACTCATTGCTTCTCCACGTCAAGCATTCCATCGCCGCCACCGTCTAGCGTCCATGTGAAGCAATATGGCATCCACTCGGTGCCAAACACGATTAGGTGGATGCCACACTCCCATGAGGCGAGTCGGCGGCTGGACACCTAATCATCAATTAGGTGACGATTAGGCGGCACCTTAACAACTACGATACTCTGTAGATTCTGCACCATTTCATGTGAGAAAAAATGTTGAACCACACAATCTAGGAAATATAGGACATAGGTGGGCCATGTGGCTGTGTGCAGTAGCCTACTTATTATCCCACTAACCAAACATCGTACAGACATACGGTATTACACAGCACCATCACACAAATAAACATTTGTACCATTGTACAACCAACCAAACATTAAACTTGTATCATATACCATTTCATCCATCATACATCACCCCATCCCATCCACCTCCCCCTTGTCAAACAAAACACACATTACAATACATAACAGAAGTATTTTAAAAAAAAACTCCATCAAAGTGATATAAAGATAGGCTTCAATAGGCTAATTCAGTTCTAGCAATATGTGGACCCGAGATTCCCATTTACAATAAGTTTATCAAACACATTTTTTTCATGCTGCTGTTGGAGATGACACCAGGTCGTGACAAGAGGGACAGAGAGGGGGGTAATATAGTTTTTTTAAAAAAATTGATATTTCTTAATTTTAATAATATACGGTTCTTTTATTAGGTAACTGACTGTGTTTTACTAGGAACACAGGTGCCCTAGAGTAGCATCATGGAGAACACTACCACCCAAATCCACAAAATTAATATACATATTTACAACATGTGAACCCCATTTTGTCAACTTGGGTGTTTTACAACCATAATTAGTACAAAACATCCTATAAACTTCAATGGGTTAAGTGATTTCTATGTATATCTTAGGCTCTCGGCCAGTGTTTACAAATCGTCCGATTAATCACGATTAATCGCCCTGGTCAGTTTTCTGGAGCCGACCAGCTGCTCCGACCCGACTAGCATGACCAGAACTGACTAGAATCGATTAGTCGACGACTAGGAGTGATTAGGAGGAAATTGGCGACTAGTCGACCAGGTACACTTCTGTGTTTTTCGTG
Source organism: Zizania palustris (assembly GCA_019279435.1). Taxonomy (NCBI): domain Eukaryota; kingdom Viridiplantae; phylum Streptophyta; class Magnoliopsida; order Poales; family Poaceae; genus Zizania; species Zizania palustris. The sequence continues at coordinate 22,370,485 of JAAALK010000282.1, forward strand.
GGCCTGCTCTGGTGGGCTTGTTACCTATTGGCCTATTAGGGATTAGGGTTATTACTGTTAGAGCTCCAGGAGTCTAGGTTTCCTCTGAGTCACGCCGCCAGCTGCCTAGGTTTCCCCTTGTGCGTTGCCTACACGCCTTGTCCAGCCAACACCGTGTGCAGATCGAAGCTCCCGCCGACACCGCACGCACGCTGAATGGCCGAAGCTCTAGAGTCCAGCCAATGCCGCGCGCATGTCGAATGGCTGAAGCTCTAGAGTCCTGTCGATGCCGGCATGCCGCGCACACGCCTACTCTTCGTCCGCCTTCTCGGGTACCCCACTATCTTATATTCTTATCATACATGAAGTAGAAGTATTGCACTGCTGTTGATGCTCACTGTTTGCATCATACATCTCACTCACCGACCAGAATTGACTAATCGCGATTAGTTTTCTGGTCGGTACCCTGGCGACTAGGTCCGACTAGGCGATTTGTAAACATTGGCACATTGCTCTCAGCTAACCCATGGTGTATGAGCTCTTCAGAGTTCTAGTATTTTAACAAGTCATCTACCTCCATGTGTTAAATCAAAAACGCATTGTGCAACCAATCAGTATTACATTTTCTATATACTGACAGCATCGCCTAAATAGAACAATATATTGGTTAACTTTAGGTGTTGTAGAATAATCTAACTGAATGCAAATCTTCTTCCTCAAGAAAACATAGCAACTACGTCTCTTAATGTACGGTAGATGACTTTATATATTATAAACGCATCAACTTGCTCCAACATATATGCAGTATTTAACTCTACCATTTACATCTCATCAATTTCCAGTATGATTCATGTTTATGAAAGCTTGTTCGAGAATTATGCAGGCATGTTTTACCATACATGGGCTAGGCCAGACTGAAGAGAAATATTCTCAGAAATCATCATCATAATTGATATGCAATATTTTATTCCAAAGCAAATTTTGAATCCTCTTAATTTTTATATTTGAACAGCACATATTGGCAGCCGACCGCCTATGATTGTACAATCAAATCAACATTGTTCTGGTTGAAAAAGTGAAGACTAACAAATCAATCCAAGATAACATTTATGGTACCATATGGAGAATCGTTGCTTATTTAAAGGGCAAATAATGCAATATACATGCACATAGGAGCACTACTTCACAATGTTGCGCCTTAACAAATGCATTACTTCATGCAATAATTCCAGGCATTCCAGCTACCACCACCAATTTATTAATTATGATCCTTACTAAGCATTGAATATGTAATGAGGTTGAACAAGAAAGAACCAAACAAATACTAAATAAGTAGAAAATAACACAGGTCAATCATAAGGAGATAGAACAAATGCAAATTAAAGCATCCAAACACAAACAAGTCATGCATACTTGTTATAGAGGCAATTATAAGTACTGAGTACTGACTTCAGAACAGAGAACACAATACTAGAACTTGAAATAATGAATCACCTGAAGTACTGGAAGCATTACCATCAGAGAAACTTGTCATCAGCAATCGACTCAAAAATCCCCATGAGAAGGATTGCAATAAACTTCAAAGCCTTCTAATATGTCTGACTACATGGTTAACTTTCCAACCCATTCATCAATCATTCCATAGTCAATGCTTAGCTCTCTCAATGGTGGAATGTTCTCCATGGCAAAGATCATGAGGTGAGGATATGACATGTTGTAATGGTCAAACAGCACAAACTGGACAAACACATTTGGACTGCAACTATGGCTGAAATAACAAGCCACATTCCTCGCTCTTGACACATCAATTGAAAATTTCAAGTCAGAAACAGCTGAATTGTTTGGTGCCACATACTCAGGATACACATCAGAAATATCACCCCAATCTAACCACCTTGGAGGGAACCTACTTGGCCGCACCAAGCAATCACCATTCACGGACATATTATCTGACTGTTGATGAGTGAGCACAATTCCACTAAACTCACAAATGAAGGTACCAGCTTTAATGAGATCCAAAGACCAAACACCCCACCCAGTCTCCCTTGACCGGAATACCTCAAGCCGATTCATAAGCCCCTTTTGACTAACCCTGTTGGGGCAACTAGGTGGGCACCGGCAATACGGCCCACACTCATACACCAGTGGTTTGCCCCGTAAAAGAGCACCATCCTTATCATATGCAAACTCACCGCCATTCCTCTCCGCACAATAACATCCAATTGAGCAATTATCAGTGCACTCGCACCCACCACCACCCTCAGCAAACTTGCATTGGACTTCAGAGGATGGGAATATTGGCCGTGCCAGGTACTCGAATAAAAGTGGGCTACGATCATCATCAACATCATTATATAGTGCAACTGGCATACTCTCTCGACCCATGGAAATATCAAAGCTCAAATATCCTGTTGGCCGCAGAGTAAGCACATTGACCTTAAGTTGCTCAGCTAGTCGAAAATTTACAGAACCCATTGCTTCCTGCCCCTCAATGCGCAGCATTTTATACTTGTAAACACCAAAGCCAGACTTCCCACGGTCGAGCCAGAAGTCGACAACCTTGTAGAGGCCATCATAGAAGTATACCTTGCCAACAGGGCTGCGCTTGGACTTGACAGCACGGATCACACGGATCTCAACACCATAGGCCATGCTACGCTCAAGGGCAAGGTTGCCACCCTCAAGCTTCTGATCAACACAGTGCTTGTGGAGATTGGGGTCACGGCCACCTTGTCCAGTATATACAAGTATATCACCACGATCATCATCATCTTCATACCCACCAGAAACGATGATAGATGTGGCTATAGGTTCCCCTGAAGCAGATTGCCCAGCCGTGACAGAGTCGATCCCAGCCTGCACCTGGCCATGTAGACCTAACACGCAGAGCTCCATGCGGTAGAAGAAGGCATCCCCAACCGAGATCCCTGGGATCGGCCCCACGATTCGGCGGTCGCGGTTGAGCCACAGGTCTTGGTCGCCCATGAGAGCCGCGGCCCGCAGGTCGGCGCGGACACGGCGCCGGTCCACAGCGCAGAGCCCAGCGACGCCCGGCAGGCCGAGCGCCTCCGCGCGCTCGTCATTCCTCAGCAGCATCCCACGGAGCGACTCAAACGTGATGCGTGCCCGGCGCACCAGGTCGCGGAAGTAGATCTGGTCCCGCACGCTCAGCGACGATACCCGCACCAGCTCCGACGACCGCGGCCGGCGCTTTTTAGCGGCGGAGCCCGACCCTGGCTGCACCACTGCGGACGCAGCGGCCTCCGACGTCGGCGCCGGTATGGTTACGGCGGCCCCCGCAGATGACAGGTAGAGATTCGCGAGCCGGTAGTACTCCGCTAAGAGCGCGTCCTCGTCGGGGTTGGGTGGCAGCGACTGCAGCGGCATCATGACCGCTGCCGCCAAAAGTTCGGGCGTCGCCCGCATCGGAGTAGCCGCCGCTGCTGATGCCGCCTGCGCCTGCACCGGCGGAGGCGGCGGCGGCAGAGGCCAGCGCTCCGGGGAGGCCGGCTCCGACTTGGGCTCCCTTCTCAGAAACGGCAGCATGTTGAGGTCGATGGATTCGGATGACGACAGCGACCACGACGACGGCGATGTGTTCAGCTCCATTGCACCCTCCCTCTCTCAGAAAAAAAAAACACCACCCACCGTACGCCCTTCCGTCGCACCCGCAGCCCAGGCTCGCCCCTCTCCCCGCAATATCCCCCGACCCCCGGTTTCCCGGGGAGCGGAGCGCGTTGCGGCGACGGCCAGGAAACAGGAGCAGGAGGAGAGAGCGGCGGAGTGGAGGAGGTGGGCGGGGGGGCGGTGGAGTGGGAGGGATGGCTCTTACCGAAAAGTTAAAAAAAAATCGAAACGGGGTGGTTTCAAAGGAGATGGAAACAGGCTGGCCCCGGCAAGTCACTGACAGGTAGGACAATATACAAATCGGTGGAATGTCTAGAAAAAGACAAAATTAAATGCTTGGTACACCTCACTGGAGAGGTGTACGATCAATTATGGTATGTATTTGTTAGTGTATAATGGTATATATTCCGTATTAAATTGATTTTATAGTTTTTATTTTATTCTAAAAGTAAATTATATTATAATAATTTAATTATTGAATTGTTATTCTAAAATATATTTGTTAGTTCTGCGGTGATATATTAAATTGATTTTATATTTTAATGTTACTCTAAAACTAATTTAGATTATGATATAATTTCAATTATTGAATTATCTATATGTATAATAAAGTACTAGTCAGATGCATGTGCTTTGCAATAGAGAACCTTATTTTTTAACAGGGTATTTGTGTAAAATTCATGTTTCTGCGTGTTTTTTTAGAAATCTAAGGGTTTTTATACAAAATTCATACATCCGTATAAAATAAAAAAAATAAAAAACTGAAATACAAAAGTACATTTTTTCTTCTTTTTTATTTTCCTTTTTTTATTTTTCTTTTTTTTCTTTTTCTTCATTCCTGGCGGTTGCAACAGATGCACGCCTGGCACTGCGTGCGGGCCGCTCGGCGCGCGCGGGCGAGTCGGGCGGTTGCGCGCGGCACGGCGCGTGGAGCCGGTTCGGGCGGTTTTCACAGGGCACAAGTTTTGGCCAGTTTTTTATGAGATGTGGGAAAGGGACGCACTTGGTTGCGAACGGAGCGGAATCCGCGGACTACGTCCGCACTTTTTATTAGTTAAGATTGGGCAGTTGGTATATTGAATTAATTTTTTATTTGTTAGTCTTGTCAATTAATTAGATCATATTGCATAGGTCTAAGTTTTTATCCAAAGTGATATAATTTTTATTTCCATAACAAATATAAAAATATATTTACTAGTAAGCGCAATAAAATCTTATTTGAAATTGCTACACACCACAAAATTATGTTCTGCTTCGTTAAAGTCTAGTCAAATAGATAAAACTCCATGTTTTTAGATCCACGAAAAATAAGGATACAACGGTCATATTCATGATTTTTACGGGAAAAGTCAAGAGCTGCTTTTGGGAGGAGGTGGGCGGAGGCGGTTAGGCGTGGGAGGGAGAAGGCGTGAAAGGCGTGACGAAATCTCCAAAATGGCTTTTTCTCAATCATACCAAAAGATTTAAAAAAGGTCAAAACAGGGGTAGTATCAAAGGAGATAGACATAGGTAAACCCAAGCACACGTCTCCTCGTGCTCTCCCGAGTCACCGACAAGTAGGCCATCACACAAGTTGATGGGATTTCAAAAAAATACAAAATTAAATGCTTGATTACACCTCAGTTGAGGTGTACCATCAATTGTGGGATGTATTTGTTAGTTGTATAATGATATATACTCCGTATTAAATTGATTTTATAGTTTTATGTTATTCTAAAAGTAATTTAGATTATAATAATGTGATTATTGAATTGTTATTCTAAAATATATTTGTTAGTTTTATATTTTAATGTTATTCTAAAACTAATTTAGATCATGATATAATTCCAATTATTGAATTATCTAGATGTATAATAAAGTATTGGGTGGTTGGTATATTGAATTAATTTTTTATTTTTTAGTCTTGTCAATTAATTAGATGATATTGCATAGGTCTTAGTTTTTATACAAAGTGATATAATTTTTATTTCCATAACAAATATAAAAATATATTTACTAGTAAGCATAATAAAATCTTATTTGAAATTGTTGCACACCACATATTTATGTTCTGCTCCGTTAAAGTCTAGTCAAATAGATAAAACTCCATGTCTTTAGATCCACGAAAAATAAGGATACACCTCTCATATTCATGATTTTTATGGGAAAAGTCACGAAGTGCTTTTGGGAGGAGGTGGGCGGAGGCGGTTAGGCGTGGGAACGAGAATTCATGACGAAATCTCCAAAATGGTTTTTTCTCAATCATACCGAAAGATTTTAAAAAGATCAAAACAGGGGTAGTTTCAAAGGAGATAGACATAGGTAAACCCGAGCACACGTCTCCTCGTGCTCTTCCGAGTCACTGATAAGTAGGCCATCACGCAAGTTGATTGGATTTCTAAAAAAAATAAAAAAATAAATGCTTGATTACACATCAGTTGAGGTGTACCATCAATTGTGGTATGCATTTGTTAGTTGTATAATGATATATACTCCGTATTAAATTAATTTTATAGTTTTTATGTTATTCTAAAAGTAATTTAGATTATAATAATCTGATTATTGAATTGTTATTCTAAAATATATTTGTTAGTTGTGTGGTGATATATTAACTTGATTTTATATTTTAATGTTATTCTAAAACTAATTTAGATCATGATATAATTCCAATTATTGAATTATCTAGATGTATAATAAAGTATTGGGTGGTTGGTATATTGAATTAATTTTTATTTTTTAGTCTTGTCAATTAATTAGATGATATTGCATAGGTCTTAGTTTTTATACAAAGTGATATAATTTTTATTTCCATAACAAATATAAAAATATATTTACTAGTAAGCATAATAAAATCTTATTTGAAATTATTGCACACCACAAATATATGTTCTGCTCCGTTAAAGTCTAGTCAAATAGATAAAACTCCATGTTTTTAGATCCACGAAAAATAAGGATACACCTCTCATATTCATGATTTTTACGGGAAAAGTTAAGAGGTGCTTTTGGGCGGAGGTGGGTGGAGGCGGTTTGGCGTGGGAAGGAGAATGCATGACGAAATCTCCAAAATAGCTTTTTCTCAATCATACCAAAAGATTAAAAAAAAGGTCAAAACAGGGGTAGTTTCAAAGGAGATGGACATAGCCACATAGGCACACCCGAGAACATGTCTCCTCGTGCTCTCCCGAGTCATTGACAAGTAGGTCATTAGACAAGTTGGTGGGATTTCTAAAATACAAAATTAAATGCTTGATTACACGTCAGTTGAGGTGTACCATCAATTGTGGTATGTATTTGTTAGTTGTAAAATGATATATACTCCGTATTAAATTGATTTTATAGTTTTTATGTTATTATAAAAGTAATTTAGATGATAATAATCTGATTATTGAGTTGTTATTCTAAAATATATTTGTTAGTTGTGTGGTGATATATTAACTTGATATTGTATTTTAATGTTATTCTAAAACTACTTTAGATTATGATATAACTCCAATTATTGAATTATCTAGATGTATAATAAAGTATTAGGTGGTTGGTATATTGAATTAATTTTTTATTTTTTAGTCTTGTCAATTAATTAGATCATATGGCATAGGTCTTAGTTTTTATACAAAGTGATATAATTTTTATTTCCGTAACAAATATAAAAATATATTTACTAGTAAGAACAATAAATTCTTATTTGAAATTGCTACACACAACAAATTTAAGTTCTGCAGCGTTATAGTCTAGTCAAATAGATAAAACTCCATGTTTTTAGATCCACGGAAAATAAGGATACAACGCTCAAATTCATGATCTTTACGGGAAAAGTCAAGAGGTGCTTTTGGGAAGAGGTGGGCGGAGGCGGTTAGGTGTGGGAGGGAGAAGGCGTGACGAAATCTCCAAAATGGCTTTTTCTCAATCATACCAAAATATTTAAAAAAGGTCAAAACAAGGGTAGTTTCAAAAGGAGATAGACATAGGTAAACCCGAGCACACGTCTCCTCGTGCTCTCCCGAGTCACTGATATGTAGGACATCACACAAGTTGATGGGATTTCTAAAAAATACAAAATTAAATGCTTGATTACACCTCAGTTGAGGGTGCTGAGGTGTACCATCGATTGTGGTATGTATTTGTTAGTTGTACAATGATATATACTCCATATTAAATTGATTTTATAGTTTTTATGTTATTCTAAAAGTAGTTTAGATTATAATAATCTGATTATTGAATTGTTATTCTAAAATATATTTGTTAGTTGTGTGGTGATATATTAACTTGATTTTATATTTTAATGTTATTCTAAAACTACTTTAGATTATGATATAACTCCAATTATTGAATTATCTAGATGTATAATAAAGTATTGGGTGGTTGGTATATTGAATTAATTTTTTATTTTTTAGTCTTGTCAATTAATTAGATCATATTGCATAGGTCTTAGTTTTTATACAAAGTGATATAATTTTTATTTCCATAACAAATATAAAAATATATTTACTAGTAAGAACAATAAAATCTTATTTGAAATTGCTACACACCACAAATTTATGTTCTGCTCCGTTAAAGTCTAGTCAAATAGATAAAACTCCATGTTTTTAGATCCACGAAAAATAAGGATACAACGCTCATATTCATGATTTTTACGGGAAAAGTCAAGCGGTGCTTTTGGGAGGAGGTGGGCGAAGGCGGTTAGGCGTGGGAGGGAGAAGGCGTGACGAAATCTCCAAAATGACTTTTTCTCAATCATGCCAAAAGATTTAAAAAATGTCAAAACAGGGGTAGTTTCAAAGGAGATAGACATAGGTAAACCCGAGCACACGTCTCCTCGTGCTCTCCCGAGTCACTGACAAGTAGGCCATCACACAAGTTGGTGGGATTTCTAAAAAATACAATATTAAATGCTTGTTTCGATTTGGATGATCATGGACTTTGAAAGCTTGAGACGTCCTCTTTCCAACGGATACAGCTACACTTCCAGATTCGATCCGAGGAGGTTGCAATAATCGAAACAATGCGTGTTACTCAGACTCAGACTTCAAGGAGAGCACGAGATTCACACATACATATCTTTCACATTGAAGCTCCGATTTAGATGATCTTGGACATTTTGGAAAGCTGAGGATGTCTACATGGAAGATAATATATTTATTCCACCGAAACAATCCTGGCAAAGGATTAAGGATCTAAGTTTCTTTTTTCTAGTAATTATGTTTTGGAAATAATTAGTAGTTTCCATATGTAATAAGTTTCCAAACTTTGGGGACGTCCCTAGGGCTATAAATACCCCTAGAGACTTCAGTTGTAATTTGGGTTTTGATTAGATAAAAGTTTAGCCAATGCTACATGTCCGTGTAAACCCGTGATCGGTTAGATCGCCGGTTTCACATTTCAGAACCCCAACTATCCTTGTGCGTGTTTCACATCCAGCAATACTAGTTGTTCCTTTATCTTGTTCTTGCTCGTTCTTCGATTGCTTGCAGGAACAAGGTTGATCACCAATAAGATCAACAATCCTTGGAGTTGGTGTATCGATCGCTAAGGCGCAACACGAACGTCTCGTACGGTTGTAGTCGGGTCGTCAACGTCATCTCCGTCCAATCGAAGTTATCTTATCTTATCAACTCATCGAAAGATCAAGTCACCCGAGTTCCCATCAAGTGGTATCAGAGCTTTCGTTGCTCGGTGAGTTTTTATTTCAGTTTTTCCTATAGTCCAGAAGAAAAAGCCACACAAAAAAATTACCCGAGATCCAAGCCTCTTTGAGCCTATTACTAGTTCTGCTTACTATCAGCTTTTTGAGTTTTTGGTTGCATCGTCGTGTGAAGTTGCTGGTCTTAGCGTTTAGTTCGTTTAGAGTTTCAAGTTCTTGTCACGTTTTTACCACCGTGTCTTGGTCTGTTTAGTCGATTTGTTATTCGAGAATAATTCGGGCAAGCTATACAGGTGTTACTAAAACTATCATATCTCGCACATGCCTACTCGGATTGGAGAGTTTTGATATATTTTGGAAAGCTTACAACCAGATCTATGTTTTCCCTTTTAGGGTCATCTTCATATTCGGTCGTTTGCATTCTGTTTTGGGACGTACAAGGTTCGGGACTTCTATATTAAGAGTCACCTTGTCATTTGCTGTTCTTTAAAAAAAGAGAGAAAAAAGGAAAAAAAGGCAGAAAGGTGCTCAAAAAAAGAAGAAAATAGCCGCACCAAAAAAAGAGAAAAGAGAAAAAAAGTGAAGAAAGAAAACTTGTGACAAAAGAGGAGGAAAGCTAGTTCTACCTTTGTTGGTTTGGTGGTATCGGTTGTGTCTAGGCTCGCGTCTCTAGTACATTCAAGCCTAGGATCAGCGCAATACCGACGTTGAACAATTACTCAATTTGCTTATGCTAATGTGGTTCTAGTTTTCCTTGCTACATATTTCAGCCTACCTAAAGCTCCACAGATTTGACTACAGCTCATACAACCAAGTGTTTGCTAAGGCATCGATACATCTAATCTCCATGCTGTTTGTGGTTAAGTCGGTGTACAACACCTTCATGCTTGCATTGGTAAGAACTTGTAAGAGCTTGATACAGGATTGAACGAGTGTGACGTTGTGCCTTCACAATCTTGTAGTTAATAGGAGCGTACATATTATTTGTATGTTTCTTGTTTACTACTAATCATGGCAGGGATACACAAGGAGATAGGATATAGTAAAGCTCAATATCGACATCTTCATCGACACATGAGAGATCAACATGATAAATATGAGGTATGTGATGAAATTCTAGCTAGGTTCAAATGTACAATACCTTATTTTGAAGGAAATTATGATCCTCATGCATATATTCAATGGGAGCTAGCTGTAGATAATGAATTTAAAAAGTATAACTTGTCTGAAAGAGAAAAGGTTATGGTAGCCTCTAAAGTGTTAGTTAAAGATGTTGCATATCATGGAAACATCTTTGTAGACATGATAAAATACCTCAATCTTGGAAAGACTTAAAGAAATATTTGAGAGATGCTTTTGTTCCTCCATATTATGCCGATATTCTATTAAAGAAACTACAATGTTTAAAACAAGATAGCACAAGTGTTGCCTCATACTATCATGATATGCATGCTTGTTTATTACGTTGTGCTATAGATGAATGTGAAGAAGCTATAGAACAAAGGTTTTTATGTGGGCTTTACCAGGAAATTAAGGAAATGCTTCTTCATGAAACATATAATTCTCTCTCTCAATTGTTTGAACTTACATGTCGAGCTGAAATTCAGATTGCTATTGATTTAGAGGAGACGCCAATCACTTTGCCTTCTAGTTCTACTAACTTTGAACAGGAAAAAGAGAATAAAAATGCACTTAAATCATCGGAAAAGGTTTTGCAAGGTAATATATGTGTTGAAATTAGTCCAGGTGAGTGTACTCCTGATAAAACACAATTGTCCACTATTCATGCTATTATAGAGCCACCGTTAGTAGAATCTTTTGCTGAAATTGCTTTGTTACCGCATGATTTGCTTGACACTCCTTGTAATAAAGAAGAGTTGTGTGTTAATACTTCACTTATATACATGCCACAACTAGTTAATGAACAGGTTGACTTTGTTGCCGAACCATTAAGTAATTTGATACATGTTGTTCACATTGCTAGTGAAAAGGAAGAACAAAAATTGTTATCTTCTTTAAATACTTGGGGTTATATTGAACTTGATGATATTTGTGAACTTAGTGCTTTAAATGAGCATTTACTCACTAGACCTGATTTTCCATGTCCTGCTCAAATGAGTTTTCATGTAATGGGAAAATACAATGATCAAGGAGTATACTTTGTGCATAGAGTTTACATATGTTCAGATTTGAAACAGCATGTAAATTCTGAAAATAATAGTCTCAACCAAGGTGTTTTAACGAATTCTATTATCTCGAGAGACTCTTGTTTTGATTTAAATACACAGGTTTGTTTTCAAGAAGGAGAGTCTTGTGGGCTGCTTAGCAATGACACAATTCCTGTTGCAATATCTAAAAGTACAGATTCGATGTCATTTGTTCAAGCAAAGGATTTGGTGAGTTGGTTTCTTCAATTCACTGCATGTTTAAAGAACAAGAGATACTGCACAATAATGGTTCTTTTGCTAGGAGTTGCATTAATGATGAACACAAGAACAAACCGAGGACGGTTTGCAGCCAAGAAGGAGAGAATGATGAGTACATCACTAGCTCGGATATAACCATGCTTATACTTTACAATAAACAACCCAAGGTTCATTTATTCTATATTAAATTTATATTTTATATATTTGAGCTAAGGATGCTACACCATGAGTTGGCTTTGTTTTCAATTACAGAAATTCTTTCATGGATCAAGCAACACGTTAAGAGCACATCAAGAGCATGGAACATCATGGAAGTTGATTGGGGACCAAGTCAAGGGCATGAAAACATAATATAAAATTTTGGGATGTTATTTATGTGCCAAGAGAAATTGGAGATTAACTTCTACACGTTTTCGACTTGGATTCAGACTGCATGGACAATGACAAATTCAAACGTGCACAACTTTTACATGGCAGATCCGATTTGGATGATCATGGACTTTTTGGAAAGCTTGAGACGTCCTCTTTCCAACAGATACAGCTACACTTCCAGATTCGATCCGAGGAGGTTGCAATAATCGAAACAATGCGTGTTACTCAGACTCAGACTTCAAGGAGAGCACGAGATTCACACAAGCATATCTTTCACATGGAAGCTCCGATTTAGATGATCTTGGACATTTTGGAAAGATGAGGATGTCTACATGGAAGATAATATATTTATTCCACCGAAACAATCCCGGTAAAGGATTAAGTATCTAAGTTTCTTTTTTCTAGTAATTATGTTTTGGAAATAATTAGTAGTTTCCATATGTAATAAGTTTCCAAACTTTGGGGACGTCCCTAGGGCTATAAATACCCCTAGAGACTTCAGTTGTAATTTGGATTTTGATTAGATAAATGTTTAGCCAATGCTACTTGTCTGTGTAAACCCGTGATCGGTTAGATCGCCGGTTTCACGTTTTAGAACCCCAACTATCCTTGTGCGTGTTTCACATCCAGCAATACTAGTTGCTCCTTTATCTTGTTCTTGCTCGTTCTTCGATTGCTTGTAGGAACAAGGTTGATCACCGATAAGATCAACAACCCTTGGAGTTGGTGTATCGATCGCTAAGGCGCAACACGAACGTCTCGTACGGTTGTAGTCGGGTCGTCAACGTCATCTCCGTCCAATCGAAGTTATCTTATCTTATCAACTCATCGAAAGATCAGGCCACCCGAGTTCCCATCAGGAGTCGTGCTAACTCAAAAGGTAGAGGTAAAAGAGTACGTCATCACATTTTTGAGCCGCTGCTTGCTGGATGCCGAGACAAGGTACATGTTTGTGGAACACTTGTGTTTATCACTTTATTATGCATGTACCAAATTGCGTCACTATCTCCTCCCTAGCACATGTAGATTTTTTTGGTTCAGCAAGCATCTGGCTATCAAGTCAGGAAAGGTAGGTTTTTTGTACAAGGGAGGCCGATGCTTCAGATCTCTGTGTCAGTCGAAGCTAGGAGCTTCGGACCGACAATCTGCGCACCGGACCCTCCGTGCCAGAACCCTTCGCCCATCGAAGGTGCTGCGAGACAGAGCCCCTGTGCCGGAGCCCGTCAAAATCATGCTCACTGCTCAATCTTGTATCTAGCATGTGTAGGCAAGACTGCTTTAGCTATCTTTTATCTGCTTGATAGCAAGACTCCTTTTCTCTGGATGCTAAAAATTGCAACTTAAAAATATTTTTTGTTCTACTTACTCATGGATATTCATCAAGTGCTAAAAATTGGTTCACTTAGTTAAAATCAACAACTCCATGATTTGCATGCTTCAAGTGACAAGATCCAGGTGGGTTTGTTTGTCGCACTACTATATTCTAGACTGCTTACCATTGCACATTGGTCTGAACTGGGATAGTGTAGTGTATGCCAAAATCACCGCCTTAAGCTTCTGATGGTTTTCATGCCTAGGCTTAGTCTGATTGGAAAGTATAAGGTGGACAAACAAATAACCCCTGGCATTAAGAACAGAACAAACAACATTCAATGTTCATCAAGTTTGCTTTCATAGCTCCATTTGAACTGGACTTGTTTATCTAGAGTAGAAATTGACTAGCTGTGTGCAGTTCTTGCTTTTACTTGTCTAGTTATCGTGATTGAGTGGTGATGCTTTTATTACAAAACTGATAAAATCACATGCTGTCATCATGTTTTTTAGAGAATGTTAAATTGAGCTGAGCACATGATCATTGGTATTACTGTTGGCATATTTTTGCTTTATATGTCCTTGCAATTCTGCTCATTTCTAAGCAATGCATCTTTTAAATGCTCCTTGATGCTTGCATTGCCAAAGGGGGAGAAATTTGAGTTCTCTGTTGCAAAAAGGGAAAATTAACTCAGAGGGAGTTTTTATCCTGAAAAAGGGGAGATTTGCCGAAGGGGCTTTTACTCTTTTGAAAAGGGGAGGAAAATTATTTTGTCAAGTGACATGATTTGGCTCGTTTCTGAGTTTTTATGGTCACTTGTGTGCTGAAATTTTTCAAATTTTCTTGAACTTGAATTTGGTTGTCAATGCACTCATCAAGGGGGGGATTGAGAAACCAAGGGTTGGTTTCAGTATTTGTGATGAGTGATTGACAGGCTTTTAACCTCTGATTCGAAGGGGTACCTCCGAAAGGGGTTCGGAGGGTGGATCTCCGAAGGTGCTCGGAGGTTGCTGCAGCTGTTGCAGCGGAGTGTGCCTGTCGGAGGGGTCCGACGGTACACGATGACTGGGTTCGTACCGAAGGTCTCGGTACTTTGGGCGGTACACCGGAGTGTGTGCCGAAGGTTGCTAACCCGGAGAGGTCTCCGGAGTACTGGATACACTTGTCTGTTTGTCTGTGGTGCGTAGGAGACCTCAGAGGCTACAGACGGTTCGTAGTAGGTGAACCTGGGTCAAGCGGGAGGTTTGATGCCAGGGGAGCGGGGAGCTCCGCCACAGTGGCTGTGAAGGGGTCCAGGTTGGACCTCGGGTCGAGGTGCACCAGGAGAAGGCAGTAAGTGTGGAGCATGGCTCCGGGTGAAGGTACTCCGAGACAATTCCTCGGAGGCGAGGCACTTCGAAGGTACTCCGGATGGAGTGACTTCGGAGTTTGGTGGTTCAAGTCCTCTGCGGAGGCAAGGCGTTCGAAGTGTGCTCCGGAGGGAGACATTAGAAGGTACCCGACGAAGGTCTCAGAAGTCGAGGCGCATCGAAGGCATGGTCCGGGTGAGTGTAGGACCGAAAGTAGCGACCAGAGGGGGGTGAATGGGCGCCTTAAAAATTCTTTCGAATCTATGGCCTGTTCCCAATACCCAACGCACCTCAAAAATACTATGCAGCAGAAAGTACACAGAAGGCCTAAGTCTAAAGGTTTCTAACCTAGAAGCATCTGATGATTAAACAGTGTAAAACTAAAGAAGTGCAATCTAGGCAGATATACAAATTATAACAGGCCTAAACTTCTCAATGATAAGATCTAAGTATGTATAAAGTGAAAAGAGAAGTTACTGTCCAAAGTTGTCTCCTGTTCGGGTCTTGGCGAAGCCCCCTTCGCACGTCGAGGTCTGCTTCGGAGGTTGGTGTCGGAGTCTGTCCTAAATGCCGAAGGTGTCACTGTCTAGCCTAGTTCGAAGAAGTAAGAAGCGACGTGTACTTCGAAGCGAAGTAAAACAGTGCCGGAGCCTGGTTCGAAGTGTGTACTTCGAAGACAGGACTTCGAACACAGCTTCGAACCAAGAGCTTCGGAGCGAAGTAAAACTGTGCCGGAGCTTGCTTCGAAGTATACACTTCGAAGACAAGACTTCGCACACAGCTTCGACTCACGAGCTTCGGAGCGAAGTAAAACAGTGCCGGAGCCTGCTTCGGAGTATGCACTTCGAAGACAGGACTTCGAACGCACTTCGAACCGAAAGCCTCGAAGCAAAACCTTCGAACACGAAACTTCGAACACAAAGCTTCGAACACAACACACAAACAGACAACCTTCGAACAAAGAAGCGAAGTCTGTCAGAACAGACAGAAACTTCGAACCCCACTTCGAAGCCTAATGAAGTGTGCACTTCGAACAGATAGATTCGGAGTATGCCAGTTCGAAGTATGCGATGATTTCGATACAGGGGAACTTCGAAGCTAGCAACTCAGACACAGAAACCGAAGTTCGAAAAACTGAGCGAAGCCTTTGACAAGGTTCGATCGGAGCTTGCCTCACGGAGTTGAGGGGCTTCGCACAGAACCGAGCTTCGGCAGACACACCAGGAAAAAGGCAAAAGAGACTGTCTGCTTCGATCAAAAAGCTGGGCGATAGAAGGTGAAAAGCTGCAGCCGAACACTGTAGCTACAGTAAAGCAGTACTACTTGTAACAGCAAGAACTAGTACTACCACCGTGAAGAACACACCCAGCCGAAGAAGCTTCTCTTCAAGAATAAATTCAGCAGCCCGTAGGTAAGGCAATAACTCCCCAAACCGAACAAAATGCAAGCAATAAATTCACCAGGGACCAAAGCATTAAAGCATCCAAGAGATTTGAGTGAAAATAATGCAAGAACAGGGAGAGGAAGCCCCTGGCAGCGCACACAGGAGAGAGAAGAGAGGGGAAAAGAGTGACCCAAAGAGTGGTATTCAATTTCAGCAAAAGGGTAGTCCAAACCCTAGGGGTTGGGGTCCTATTTATAGGCAGCCCAACACTAGGAATATTCTACCAGCCCCTTAGGGTTTTACAGACTCAAAAATACAGAAAAAGACTCTACTGCCCTTAGGTATTTTTACAGACACAACTGACTGACTGTGGGCCTAGAGTAACAGATGACATATCCTGAAGCTACTCTTCTGGACAGTCGGATACAGAATCAACGGTTGTCAGTTTTACGCCGAAACTGACAAAGCCTCCACCAGCTTTGCACCAGGTACCCGGATTGGGCCGGCCCGACTCCGCAGCTCTCTCAGCCCGGCAATCGCTCACCGCCCGTGTACCTGAGTCAGTCCTGGTCAACAGCCTAGTGGGTCTTCTACTGCTTCTGGCCCATGCACCCGGATTGGGCCAGCCCGACTTCGCAGCCTCCTCTGCCCGACAGTCGCTTGCTGCCCGTGTACCTGAGTCACACGCGGCCCATGAAACAGCAGATCTCTTCTCTTCCTCAGTCCTCGTTGACTATCGTTGACAATGACTCATCACTTCTAGAGCCATGAGGCCCACGCTATTCAGCATGGCTCCTCAATCTCCCCCTTGATGAGTGCATTGTCAACACTCCTCTTCTTCAGCTCTTCAACACCTGTGAACCAAATGTGGAAACACGAAAAACAAGATACAAGAAAACAAAGAAGAAGAAAAATAAGGTAAAAGTTTAACCCTAATGACCAAAAGCCAACCAAAAGCAAGAGACGGTCATTATGATTAACCAAAACGTAAAAGCTCAAAATGAGTGCGATTGCAGAATAACAAGGATATTAACAGAGTAAGAACTCCCCCTTAAACTCTGATCCCAAATTTTCTCCCCCTTGTTGACAAGTGAACTCATCAAGCACTCAAAAGAGACACAGACTCCCCCTGAAATGCAACTCCCCCTCAAAATATGCAGTGAATGCAATTGGGGTGCAGGTGGAGTGAAGAAAGCATGCTTCTCGGATATGATTGACTGCAAATACAGTATCTAACAGGTATAGCAAAAGAGATACTGTCCAAGACACATGGCATGATCAGTGCAACAGATGATATCTAAAGAAAGTCATTTAGCACGCATTTTTCAGTTTTGGCAAATAAAAGCATCACCACATTTTCTAGTAAAAACAAGCAAGGTAAAGCATGAAATGCAGAAGCTAACTGATGTCTACCAAGATAAGCATTGTTCAAAAAACAAAGTGCTTCAGCAAACTTGTTATCCGTTTACAGTTCAGGCTTTTTCATTATCCTTTGTCATTTGTGCCAAGGGTTATTTGCATGTCAAACCTTATGCTAACCGACCAAGTCAAGCCTAGGCCAGAATTGGACCATCAGAAGCTTAAGACATTGATCTCGGCATACACTATACTGTCCTAGTTCATACCAAAGTGCTATGGTAAGCAATCCAGAACAATATAATGCGACAAAGCAAACCCACTTGGATCTTTTCGACTTAAGCATAAAAAGGAACGGAATTTTCATTCATTTTTGATTTTTATCATTTTATAGCACATTTTCCATGTTAAAGCATAAAGATGTCCAAGTTGCATATCTGCATCTATGTGATGAACTGGCTACAAGGCATGTAACAGATAGCAAAAGCACTCAGCCTACGCATGCTAGTTACCAGAAGCAATGGTGATCATTTTTCAGGTTTAAAGCATAAAAGCCATGCATATGACAGATATATCAAGTGAACTGAACCAAAGCATGATCATTGACAAGTAATCAAAAGCATGTACCAGCTAGACTAAGTAAAGCAGTTCAATCATATAATAGAAGCAGGCTCAAATGTGTGATATGTGAATATGTATGATATGAACACACACAAAAAGACTCAAGAAAAGAGTAAAAAGAAAACTGACGCAAAATATCCTAGAAAGGATACACAACACCCAAATCCCCTCGTAAACGCTCAAAGGTAGATTGATCTAGGGGTTTGGTGAAAATGTCAGCCAACTGATGATGGGTATCAACATGAATAAGGTCAATGACTCCTTTCTCATATTGATCCCGTAAGAAGTGAAAGCGCACATCAATATGTTTGGTTTTTGAATGGAGACACGGGTTTTTCCCTACACTAATAGCACTCGTGCTGTCGCAAAACAATGGAACCCTGGTAGGAAAAAGCAACCCAAAGTCTCGAAGAGTGGAAATCATCCAAACCATCTGTGAGCAGCAGCTAGCAGCAGCTACATACTCAGCCTCTGTGGTCGAAAGAGCAACTCCAGATTGCTTTCGAGAAGACCAAGATACAAGGGAAGAACCAAGAAACTGGCAAGTACCGGAAGTCGACTTGCGATCCAACCGGCACCCACCAAAGTCGGCGTCCGAAAAGCCAGATAAATCAAGTGATGATGATGCTGAATAATAAAGACCAAGATCAGGCGCATAGGTGAGATACCTAAAAATGCGCTTGACAGCCTGCCGGTGAGATGCGCGTGGTGAAGACTGAAAACGCGCGCAAAGTCCCACGGCGAACTGTATATCCGGTCTTGTTGCCGTTAAGTACAACAGCGAACCGATCATCCCTCGAAATTCTCTCTCATTGACCTTGACACCGCTCTCGTCCTTGTCCAAACCCCCAGAAGTGCCCATCGGGGTCATCTGCGGCTTCAATTCACCACCAAAGTCAAATTTCTTAAGCATATCACGAGTGTACTTACCTTGGTGGATGAAGGTGCCGTCCTTGGTCTGCTTGATCTGGAGCCCTAAGAAATACTTAAGCTCACCCATGAGGCTCATCTCAAACTCACTGTGCATCTGCTCAGAAAACTTGGACACAAGAGAATCAGTAGTACCGCCAAAGATAATATCGTCCACATAAATCTGAGCAACTAAGAAATCTGAAGCATCTCTGAGCAAGAAAAGAGTTTTATCCACAGAACCCATCACAAAGCCCTTCCCCAACAAAAATTGCTTCAACCGGTCGTACCAAGCCCTGGGGGCTTGCTTCAACCCGTATAAAGCTTTATGCAACTTAAACACATGTCGAGGAAACTTAGGGTTCTCAAAACCGGGGGGTTGCCTAACATATACCTCCTCCTCTATGAACCCGTTCAGAAAAGCACTCTTAACGTCCATTTGAAAAAGCTTAAAACCTTTTGAAACGGCAAAAGCTAGAAGAATACGAATGGACTCAAGACGGGCCACAGGAGCGAAGGTTTCTTCAAAGTCAATACCTTCCTTCTGGCAATAACCCTGGGCGACTAGTCGAGCCTTGTTGCGCACCACAACCCCATCTTCACCTTGTTTGTTCTTGAATACCCACTTGGTGCCTATGGGGTTGCATCCTGGTGGCGGCTCAACTAGTGTCCAAACCCGATTGCGGACAAAATTCTCAAGCTCTTCTTGCATAGCATTAATCCAATTAGAATCAGAAAGAGCATGAGAAATGTCTCTGGGCTCAAAAGATGCAACAAACGCAGATTCAGCAAACACAGCGAGAGAGGCAGAAGAACGCAAAGTCCTTTCAGTTAAATCACCAATGATGAGCTCTGAGGGGTGGTCACGCTGAACTGCTCGGGTTCCCTGGTGATCTGAAGTCACCTCACCGGAGTCAGCAGCTGGCACCTCTGGACTCGACTGAGGGGGCTCGATCGAAGTGGAAGAAGTGATCAGAGGTCCGCCTTCATCATCAGTCGAAGTCACAGAGGGTGTGGGTTCTGCGGGGGATGCAGAAGGCCCGCCCTCAACAGCAGCTGGAGTATCCTCATCTTCCTCGAAGATGGACTCTCCGAGCTCATCATCACCAGAAAGCTCAAAAGAAGGAGTCAAAGAAGGCAAGGACTCATCAAAAGAAACCTCACACGTCTCGACAAGCAGCTGGGATTCGAGGTTCCAAACACGGAAGCCTCGAGAATGCAATGCATAACCAAGAAAAATACCATCCCAGCAACGAGACTCAAACTTGTCCAAATGCCCTCCCTTCTTGAGCACAAAGCACTTGCAGCCAAACGCTCGCAAGTGGGTCACCTTGGGCTGTCTGCCAAACCGCAACTCATATGAAGTCTTACCAATGTAAGCTCGAAGAAAAATACGGTTGGCAAGATAGCAAGCCGTGTTCATGGCTTCAGCCCAAAAACGCCTAGGAGTCCTGTGCTCATCGAGCATCGTCCTGGCCATCTCAACTAGCGTGCGGTTCTTTCGTTCCACAACGCCGTTCTGTGGGGGAGTGTAAGGAGAAGAAAACTGATGGTCCAGACCCTGATCACCACAGAAGCTGACGAACTGAGAGTTCTTGAACTCAGAGCCGTTGTCGGAGCGAATTGCTCGCATCCGACCATTGTTCTCATTCTTCAGCTTCAAAATCAGGTCATGGACAAATTGAAAAGTTTCATCCTTAGACTCCAAAAAGAAAACCCACGAGAAACGAGAAAAGTCGTCAACAATCACAAGTGCATACCACTTCCCACCGACTGAGCGTACCCGAGCTGGACCTACAGTGTCCAAATGCAAAAGCTCGCCTGGATACGAAGTCATCACCTGAGTTACAGGTGAGTGAGAAGCGGCAACCATTTTCCCATGACGACAGGGATGACAAACTAGATCCTTCTCCATTTTAAGCTTGGGCAATCCTCGGATGAGGTCCATAGAGCTTAACCTGACTAGCAGATCAAAACTCAAATGACCTAACCTCCTATGCCACTTCCAGAGCTCAGAAGAAGATCCAGCAATCAAACAGCGAGAAGGGCCAAAAGAACTAGAGAAGTCAATTCGAAAAACTTTACCGAAGGGTAAAATCTGACAAACCAAAGACCCTCTAGAATCAATCACAGAAGAATTGCCCTTCTTAAAACGCACTTCCAAACCATCCTCAAGAAGTTGCGAAACAGATATTAAATTAAAGTTCAGATTTTTAACCAAAGCAACATTCTTTAAAGAGAAGTGGTCTGAGATGCTGATTGAGCCTATGCCACTTACTTTCCCTTGACCGCTGTTCCCGAAGGTAATGTACTCTTTGGAGCTCGGGGGAGTGAGACTGGAGAACCATCTGCGATGTCCCGTCATGTGACGAGAGCATCCTGAGTCCATGATCCAAACATCCTCCAGTCCCCGGTCCTGCACAATCAATGTCTGTAAGTGGGAGCAAATGGTCCGGCACCAGGTTTAGCAAAAGAGCTAAACCAGTGTCGAGCCATCTGCTCAAAAGATGGAAAGCGAAAACCATCAAAAGAGTTTGGACCAAAACGCGGCTCAAAGCGCGGTCCACGGTTCTTCCTAACCCTACGGCCACGAGGTCCAGAACCGTAGCCAACTCGGTCTGGAGCTCTGCCGGAACGAACACCACCAACTGGAGCACGGGCAAGAAAGCCGTCTCCTCTACCACCACCTACACGACGCGGCCTGGCCTCTAGCCTCTCCCCGCGCCGAGGAACACGCAGTCTACCACCCTGCTGGTAGAACTGCACCTGATCACTACGAGCCCTCTCTGCTCTCTCAACCCGCTTCCTCCTGAAGCAAAACTCCGCAAGATGCCCGTCTCTCTGACAAAACTCACAATGATAGGTAGGCTTCTTGGGATGTGGTTGAGGCTTGGGATTCTTGGGCTTGGTAGTGTTTGGTGTGGTCTTCTTGGGCTGAGAGGGTCCAGGAAGAGAGTCTAGAGAAGAGTGGAGGTGTTTGGGCTTAGGAACCCAGACAGGCTTCTTGGGTGGAGCTTTGGGTGGTTCATGGATCACTCCATCCTTGGGCTGACAAGCCTGAGAGGTCTCAGTGGAGTGAGTCTTGGGATACCTTTGCTCTGGAGTCATTTTACTCCACTCCACTGCCCGGCTGAGGGCACTCTCAAAGTCAGCCTTGGTGTAGGTGTAACCTACTCCAAACCCATCCTTCCTCTTGAACTGCTGGATCATCATGCCAAGCTGTGGCTCTCTGGCACTGATCCAACTCAGGATAGAACGGAGGTAAAAGTTCTCATTCTGAGAATCTGCTAGCTCCTCTCTCAAGGAAGCTAGAACCTCCACCTGAGACAAGCAGGTCTCACACTCACTCTCTACTTGGACAGACTTTCCGGCTTTTAGCTTAATCAACTCCATTCTAAGAGACAGACAGTTCTCACAAACAGTGGGTGGAACTGACAGTGTCTCAAGCTCTAGCCTAGTCTGGGCAAGCTCAGCTCTCAACCTCTCAACATCACCCAAATGCTCATCGCCCTTGGATTTCAGCTCAGCTAAGGCAGCTAGATGAGATGGGCAATCAACACAGGGTGCGACGACAGTGGCTTGAGCATCTTTCAGCTCCTGCTGAGCGCTTTCAAGCTCAGTGGCCAAAGCGTCCCTCTCATCAACCCTTTCTGTGTACCTGGACTTCAGAGTCGACAGGTCACACAGAAGCACCTCACACTTCGGGCACTCACTGCTAACACCCAAGCAAGGGGAAGAAGATAGACTTTCTATTCTACCGTTGGCCACGGCAAGCTCACTCTCTAGCTCATCTATCCTTTTCTTAGCCCCCCTAAGCAGTTTCTCCCGATATTTCAACTCCTGACGATTACTCTCAAGTAAATCTACAATTTCACGCTCATAAGACGATACCTTGCTATCGTCGTCGTCGGAGTCGTCGGAGGAGCTCTTTTCTTCTCTATCCCCAAGAGCCATGGAGCAGAAGCTCTTGCGGGATCTTCGGCGCTGGTGAGAGCGGCTCTTCGGCTTGTCTCCGAAGCCCATGAAGCAGAGGCCCGCCGGATCATCCTTGTCCTTTCCCTTCTTGATGGTAATCTCCTCATCACTTGAGCTCGATGAAGAGGAAGAAGACGTGGATCTCTTGGAGTAGCTTTTCTCCATCTCGGCGAAGAAGGCCTTGTCGCGCTTCTTGTTCTCTCGCCGGTAGTCCTTCAGGGCCTTCTTGAAGAACCGAGTCTTCGGCTTGCCCTTGGTGAAGGAGGGGCTCTCATGCTTGCCGGAGTCGTGGAAGCTGTTGCCGGTGCCCTTCTT
Source organism: Zizania palustris (assembly GCA_019279435.1). Lineage (NCBI taxonomy): Eukaryota > Viridiplantae > Streptophyta > Magnoliopsida > Poales > Poaceae > Zizania > Zizania palustris. The sequence continues at coordinate 22,393,727 of JAAALK010000282.1, forward strand.
GTATCCACTGCGCTTGGGGCAGTCGGCGATGAAGTGTCCTGGATCACCACATTCAAAGCATCCGGATTTTGTGCCGTGTCTTTTGAACATTCTTTTATCATAGACACGACGCACCCGGTTGTTAAAGAGACACAAATCATCATCTCCCAACAACTCAAGCTGGTCCTCAGTGATAGACATCAAAGAGAACCCAGCACAACTCACAGCAGAGGGATCCACTGAAGGTGTAGCAAGGGCCAGGGATTTTGATCCAGAGCCAGTGAGATTTGATCTCAACTGGATATCTACCTCAGTGGCCTTCAGCTTGCTAAACAGCTCAGAAATGGTCAAGGTATCGTAAGAAGTACTCTCAACGATAGATGATACCTTGATCTCCCAGATCTTTGGGTCCAAGGTATGAAGAACCTTGAGCGCCTGCTCATGATCTGAGACTAACTGAGCACCCTCAGCCTTGTTGTCCCGAAGCTTGTTAATGATCGACTGAAAGCGACCAAACAAAGCCTCAACAGATTCACCCGGCTTCTGTGTGAAATTCTCATATTCACGCCGGTAGGTCTGATAGAGCCGAGCCTTGACCTGTGCTGTTCCCTCATGATGTGCTTTGAGGGTAGCCCAGATCTCTCTCGCAGTGGAGAGATGACTCACTCGCTCAAATTCAGTGGGACCTAAACCAGAAAATAAAATGTTCACAGCCTTACTGTTGCTCAGATGCTGAGCAATGATACCAGCAGTACCTTGCTCAGTAGCTGGCAAAATGACAAATGTGGTGTGAACGCAAATGTCCCATATGTCCGAACCCTGGCTCATGAGATAGGCTCGCATGCGAGTCTTCCAATAATTGTAGCCATAGGCTTCCAAGGACGGGACCTTGCCAGGAGACGTCATAGTCACTACTGGGGTTTAGAACCGGTTAAGGTATGGAAAAACCCTAACCTCGCTCTGATACCACTTGTAGGACCGAAAGTAGCGACCAGAGGGGGGGTGAATGGGCGCCTTAAAAATTCTTTCGAATCTATGGCCTGTTCCCAATACCCAACGCACCTCAAAAATACTATGCAGCAGAAAGTACACAGAAGGCCTAAGTCTAAAGGTTTCTAACCTAGAAGCATCTGATGATTAAACAGTGTAAAACTAAAGAAGTGCAATCTAGGCAGATATACAAATTATAACAGGCCTAAACTTCTCAATGATAAGATCTAAGTATGTATAAAGTGAAAAGAGAAGTTACTGTCCAAAGTTGTCTCCTGTTCGGGTCTTGGCGAAGCCCCCTTCGCACGTCGAGGTCTGCTTCGGAGGTTGGTGTCGGAGTCTGTCCTAAATGCCGAAGGTGTCACTGTCTAGCCTAGTTCGAAGAAGTAAGAAGCGACGTGTACTTCGAAGCGAAGTAAAACAGTGCCGGAGCCTGGTTCGAAGTGTGTACTTCGAAGACAGGACTTCGAACACAGCTTCGAACCAAGAGCTTCGGAGCGAAGTAAAACTGTGCCGGAGCTTGCTTCGAAGTATACACTTCGAAGACAAGACTTCGCACACAGCTTCGACTCACGAGCTTCGGAGCGAAGTAAAACAGTGCCGGAGCCTGCTTCGGAGTATGCACTTCGAAGACAGGACTTCGAACGCACTTCGAACCGAAAGCCTCGAAGCAAAACCTTCGAACACGAAACTTCGAACACAAAGCTTCGAACACAACACACAAACAGACAACCTTCGAACAAAGAAGCGAAGTCTGTCAGAACAGACAGAAACTTCGAACCCCACTTCGAAGCCTAATGAAGTGTGCACTTCGAACAGATAGATTCGGAGTATGCCAGTTCGAAGTATGCGATGATTTCGATACAGGGGAACTTCGAAGCTAGCAACTCAGACACAGAAACCGAAGTTCGAAAAACTGAGCGAAGCCTTTGACAAGGTTCGATCGGAGCTTGCCTCACGGAGTTGAGGGGCTTCGCACAGAACCGAGCTTCGGCAGACACACCAGGAAAAAGGCAAAAGAGACTGTTTGCTTCGATCAAAAAGCTGGGCGATAGAAGGTGAAAAGCTGCAGCCGAACACTGTAGCTACAGTAAAGCAGTACTACTTGCAACAGCAAGAACTAGTACTACCACCGTGAAGAACACACCCAGCCGAAGAAGCTTCTCTTCAAGAATAAATTCAGCAGCCCGTAGGTAAGGCAATAACTCCCCAAACCGAACAAAATGCAAGCAATAAATTCACCAGGGACCAAAGCATTAAAGCATCCAAGAGATTTGAGTGAAAATAATGCAAGAACAGGGAGAGGAAGCCCCTGGCGGCGCACACAGGAGAGAGAAGAGAGGGGAAAAGAGTGACCCAAAGAGTGGTATTCAATTTCAGCAAAAGGGTAGTCCAAACCCTAGGGGTTGGGGTCCTATTTATAGGCAGCCCAACACTAGGAATATTCTACCAGCCCCTTAGGGTTTTACAGACTCAAAAATACAGAAAAAGACTCTACTGCCCTTAGGTATTTTTACAGACACAACTGACTGACTGTGGGCCTAGAGTAACAGATGACATATCCTGAAGCTACTCTTCTGGACAGTCGGATACAGAATCAACGGTTGTCAGTTTTACGCCGAAACTGACAAAGCCTCCACCAGCTTTGCACCAGGTACCCGGATTGGGCCGGCCCGACTCCGCAGCTCTCTCAGCCCGGCAATCGCTCACCGCCCGTGTACCTGAGTCAGTCCTGGTCAACAGCCTAGTGGGTCTTCTACTGCTTCTGGCCCATGCACCCGGATTGGGCCAGCCCGACTTCGCAGCCTCCTCTGCCCGACAGTCGCTTGCTGCCCGTGTACCTGAGTCACACGCGGCCCATGAAACAGCAGATCTCTTCTCTTCCTCAGTCCTCGTTGACTATCGTTGACAATGACTCATCACTTCTAGAGCCATGAGGCCCACGCTATTCAGCATGGCTCCTCAGTGAGGCTCGTCAAGGAGTGTGCTCGGGGAGAGACACTGCGACGAAGTGCTCATGGAATGCTTCGTGCGGAGGCCTTGGACGAAGGAGGGACTTCGAAGGGTGGTACTCCGAAGGTGGGGCTTCGGAGTGTGGTTGATTTGTGGTACTTCGGCCATGCATGGCTTCGGTACACGGACTGACGGAGTTCGAGCTGGGAGTAGCCGCGAAGCCGTGGTGGTCCACTCCGGAGATATTGGTGCGAAGGCCCAAGGGCTTTGATGGCTTCGGCTTAAAACCGTCACTGTATCGGAGGCTAACTTCGGTGAAGCGAAGGCCGTCAGGCTTAAAGTTTCTCGCCGAAGCTACCGCACCCCTCGCGTGCGAAGGGGGGCTTCAGAAAGGTCAAAGACTGCAAAGGCTGACATTGTCAGCTCTGCAAAAAGCTGGCGCTGTCCCCTCTGCAAAGCTGACAGAGAAGCCTCCAGAATAAAGTTGACTACCTTTTGTACCCCTCTGTTCTATAGAGACAAAACTGGTGTAAACCCTAGGGGTAAAGTAGTCATTTCACTTTGGGTGAATAGTGGCTATAAATATGGGGGCTGGTGTAACACCCCAAGAAATAAAATCAAATAAAATAAAAGAAAAATATTATTTAAATCATTTCTGGATTTATTTATTAAAGGAAAATCATAAAAGAACCCAAATAAAGCCAAACAAGGAGAAATACACAAAATATGGACATGAAAATTTTATGAGATGAACTAGAGACTAAGATATAATTTTAGGAATTTTTACAAATTTTTATCAACAGTGATTCAACCCTTAACCAAATATATGAATTACTGGATTTATTTTAATGAGAAAACAATTAAAAATGTTTGATGGGCCTTAACCTCCGAAGCACCCGAGCCCAGCCCAGTCCAAACCGTGAGCCACAGACCCGTGGGCCCCGCCTGTCGGCGCCGCTTCCCACTCTCTCCTCCCGCCCGCGCCCCGCCTGGCCCCGCATGGCAGCCTCTCACTTCCGCCTCCCTCCCTCTGACAGTCATGGCCCGCCTGTCGGCGCTCGTTTTCCCGTTCAACCTCTGACAGGTGGAGCCCACCTGTCAGATTCGTCTTCTCCATGGAAGGGGATCGCCCCTTCCTTCCTCCCGGCGATCCTTTTCTGTTTCCTCGCCGCCGGCCACCGCGATCGTCCGAATCACCCCGGATCACCTTCCCCGCACGCCACCGCCTCCCTTCCATCCACGGCGACGCGTTTTCGCGCTTAAAGGAAAGCTATCCGAAGCTTTTGGAAACCCTCGCCGGAGATGGAAACCAACCTTCGGGTTCCCCGGAATTCCCTGCCATCTGGACGCCGGCGACCCCATATAAATACCCCTCGCCCCCGCCGCCCTCTGCCCACACCGTAGCTGCCTTAGCCGAGCGAGAACAGAGCGCCCCGTTCCCAAATTTTGGGCTCCCTCTCTGCCTCGACTCCGGCGAGCCCTCGCCGTCGATCCCGGCCCCCATTGCCCTAGCCACCGCCACCGTCAGGTCCGTAGTCGTCTGGCCATCCTCGGCAACCATTCCGTTGGCCGTGGACACCGCCGGATCCTCGTAGCCGTCGAGCACCCGAAACCCCTCCGCCGTCTACGCTCGCCGCCGATCGCCTCTGGACCTCTGTCGTCGCCGTCAAAGGTACGGTCATGACCGCCCTCCCCTCCCCGTTCCATTTTTGCCGTTAGCCATGCTCGTAGACGCTCGCCGCCGCCGTCGCCATCGCATCCGAGGCCGCCGTCGCCGGAGACGAAGGGGGTACGCGCCCCCTTACGTTGTGCCGTGCCGGATCGCGCCGCGATCGCCCGATCGCGATCGGAGGGCTAGGATTAAATCCCTCCGGGATTTAATCTGGGCCCTCGGATCTGGTCAAAGGGGTATAGAGGCCTCTCGGCCGTCGATCGTCACTTAACCCCCCTGGATCAATCTCGCGCGTCCACGTCATACCGTTTCGCCCGTTTTAATCTGAGTCGTCCATTTTCACTTAAGGGATCCCGCCTCGCGCCTGGCCGCCGGATCTGGATCCAACGGATCTGGTTGATCCGGTCCACGCGCATAGTGCCGCGGTCCACCGTGGGCCTGGCTCACCGTGGACCAGAGCCCATTTTTCAGTTTAAATAAAATTCCAGAAATTGATTTAAACTTTGAAAATTCATATCTTGCTCATTTTAACTCCAAATTTCACCATTCAAATTTTGTTTAAACCAGAATATTATTCTCTACACTTTAATGCCATAAAAACAGTATGTTTCTGTTACCCAAAATAACTTTAATAAATATTTAAATAAAACCCCTTAGGGATAATTTATTTAATTCAGAAAAATAAATTAGAAAAGCCTTAAGAAAATAAGTTTACTGTTTATTCACCAAACATCAGAAGATTAAAACTTTATTCCCCATAATAAAACCCACACATATGTATGGTTATTATTGGGTGGATTTTTATCTGTTTATTGAATGTGTTGTTTATTTTTCCGTATCGAGAAGACTACGAGTTCGTCGAGGAGCAGGAGTTCTACCCCGAGGTTCCTCCATCCCCCTTTGCTGATCAAGGCAAGTCATCGACCACCTCTGTAGAAACAGTTGATCATTATTGAGCCCATGATTTAATAAATTATCGCTATAACTCATAGGTTAATATTGCATTAGTCAAAGATCAAGCCCTACACTTATATTTATTAGATCCCGTCCTTGTGTGCAAACCCAAGCCATGCTTATTGAGCCTTAACTCCTTGTCACTCTACAAATATTATATTAGCTAGTGCCCAATGTACCGGCACAACTGCTGTAGGATATAAAGAATGAGTCGTAGTTAGATGGATTCTGGTATATGAAATACCCTGTTATTCTTGTCTCTGGACTCTGTTGGAGTTAGGCATGTTATAAGTATGGTGGGTTCCGGGTGCAAGCTCGGGTTTTGGTATGTCGCACCCGGGGCACTATAAGGACCGGTCTGCGGGATCTGTTGCAAAGCACTTTCGTACCAACCACAAGTCTAATGGGTAAGTCCTAACTGGAAGTGTGGAACACTCCGGCTCTCAGTACCATAGTGGAGGGGGCAAGGGGCTAGCCCTCAGGGCGCCTTGTACCGACGATGTCTCAAGGGGGGTATTGTGGAAACTCGACATGGCGAGAGACGGTACGAAACCTATAAGAGGGTGCTGTTGAGTCGGGGGAGACCATATAGAAGGTTTTGGCACGAGTTCCCGTGAAATGGGTCATCTCATTACACTTTGGTGTAAGTGATGAGTGCGTGCCTTGTGGGTACAGTGGTACATCTCTGATCAGAGTAAAATCAATCTTTTCGAAAAGCCGAGCCCACGGTCAAGGGCGGGTTGTGTGACTACTCGCAGTTAGTTTACAATTGTTTGAATGGATGATGTATTCATGGCATGTAAGGACTGTTGTGCGGGGAGGTAAAACGTACTCCTCGAGTTAGAAGATGATGATGCATTCACATGTTTACTTTTCCGTACTAATAAATTGCTCACATTTAATGCTTTACAAATATGCTGCTTCCGCAAAACTAGCCACTATCTCCCTTGTTATTATCTTGCATTATATTTGCATTCGGTGGCTTGCTGAGTACATCTGTACTCACCCCGTTGACTTACACCATCAGAGCCCGTCTACTACGAGGAGGATGAAGGTCTGGAGTAGCGACCCAGTCAAGGCGAGACTGGAAGGAGGCGTTCATCTAGGACCCTTGATTTTATTAGTTTCTCTTCACTTTCATTCACTTTTGTATTAATTTGGTCTACGAACCGTGAATGATTGCCCGTCTTATACGTGGTCGTGTGATGAACATCTTGTTTTATTGATTTTCTATGGAATTTCAATAAAGTCCTGATTTATTAAATCGGGGCGCGACAGCTAGGTAGGTAACATTTAACACTTTGAGCATTTACTGTTGAGCTCATGTACTAGCCCCACACACTTTGTATTCATCCTGAGTTCAATTTTTACTGTGTTCCTTGTTCAAGCGGCGAAGCCCTGCTTCTGTGTTGTCTTTCTGCTTGAGCTTGTTTGCATACCTCGCTAGTTGTAGTGCACCGAAGCCTGTCTTGGCGAAGTGTGTTTCGTGCGAAGTGTGCTTTTTCAGTGTGCGTTCGCTCTGTGTAACAGGAGGCTAGACCTTACTGCTTACTAGTGAAACCCTGATCGAAGCCCGTTTAGCTTCGCGTGTCGAAGCCCCTAGCGAAGTCCGTTAGTGTGCGTTTAGACCTTCATAGTACGAAGCCCAGCACCAGTTGTTGTTGCTAAGTTTTTGGTCGAAGTCCTCAGAGGGTTGTCAACTCTTGCGAAGGGTGAAGTGTGAAGCCTGCTCGAAGCACTCTGTGTGCGGAGCCTGCACTGACTTAGCAGAGTAGATTTTTCGGGGTTGCGTTTTGAGCGAAGTCTACTTGGCTTCGGACTTTCACACCTTGCGAAGCCTGTGTTCGGAGCTATCAAACACCTCCGAACCAGAACTTCGAAGGTGTTGTTCGAAGCCTGTTCCGCAGTAGACTGTATTAAAACAGAAGGCTAATTTTAGCCTGAAATTTTAAAAGCTCCCATTCACCCCCCCTCTGGTCGCCATTTTCGGTCCAACACTCTCACTACAGATCAAGTTACTTCATTTATTGGTAAAGAAGTGAGATACTTTGCTGAATTTTATGGTATTAAGTTGATAAACTCTTCACCATACTATGCTCACGCCAATGGCAGGCCGAGTCTAGTAATACAACTGTAATTAAGCTCATTAAGAAGAAAATTGAAGAGTTTCTTAAAAGGTGGCATGAAGTGCTTTATGAGGCGTTATGGGCTTGTAGAGTTGCAAAGCATAGTGCTATCAAAGTTAGTCCATACGAGTTAGTATATGGATAAGAAGTTGTCTTACTAGTGGATGTAGATCGGGCTCGTTAAGGTTTGTTAAGCAAGATGGCTTATCGGTCAACGAATATGAAACTCTTTTGAAAGATAATTTGGAAGAAGTGACCAATAAGAGGTTGAGGGCTCTAGAGGCTATAGAAAGAGATAAGAGGAGAGTAGCTATATCCTACAATAAAACAGTCAAAGCAAATCGTTTCAAGTCAGTGGCTTGGTTTGGAAGACAGTTTTGCCCTTAGGCACTAAAAGCCCCAAATTTGGTAAATTGTCGCCTAGTTGGGAAGGTCCTTTTAGGTAGCTAAAATCGCTCCAGGTAATGTATACTTATTAGAGTCTCTACAAGGAGAACAGTTTTGAAGAGTTTTGAATGGCAGGTATTTGAAAGGGTATTTCCCAAGTGTGTGGCAAAGTGCTTGAAGTGTCAAAAGGCCGATATAGAGTATATCGTCCTTAGCCCATTGTGCTTTTAGCTCACTAAGTTTGCTAAAAGGCAAGGGGCATGTGTTGATAGCAAAAAATGGCATTGATGGTCGAAATTGTCGAAATATCAATTTTGGTAATTTTGAGCAAAAATATGCAATTTCCGGCATAGGCCAAAGCCCTGAAGTGTTGAAGGTCCATTTGCGTAGGCCTTCGGCTCCACCTTCGCTGGGCCTGTCTCACAGTCAGGCTTCGACCTATCGGGCCTACATCGGCAGCCTGTCGGAGGCCCACTTCAGGAGGCTAGGGTCCGAATCTGATTAATAGATTTTGGCTTGTTTTGATCTCTAATCAAATCTTAAATGTTTTTTGCCGAACTCTCGTCATAGTAGGCTTAGAGATAGAGCCGGTACATCAAGTCTAGCCCCTATAAATATAGGGGTGAGGCCGATTCAAATGAACCAACACAGATCAATCACAAAGCCCTCGCTTTGAATCATACCCTTATTTCCTATTTTCCTGCCTAGATCAGTCCATCTTCGTGGGTTTGCGCTAAAAGCCCTCCGTCGGCCGCGACGTAATTGTGGTATGTCCTTGTTCATTCGCCTGTGAATCATTCGTTAATCTACGTAACAAATTTCTATCACCTTGTTGGCTCGCTTGTGAACCATCTGTTAATCTACGTAACAGATTGCTACCCTTCGTTCTATACTTCTATCTATTTTCCTACTGCTACACTTGGTAATTCGGTCTCTAGGTCGAATTGGCACTTGATCTTTGTGTTTTGCAGAGTTTACATTCGGAGATCCTTCGCCAAGAGTTCTTGCTTCAATCTAACCCTGAGAAGGTGATTTCCAGAGCTAGAAAGCTAGTTTCAGAGGCTGCCGGAGCACCCTTCGGCAGGACTTCGCTTCGTCCGTCTGTGCCGGGTCTATCACGCCGTTGTCGGTTTGGTTAGATTCCGCGTGCCAGAGCCACTTCGCATCGGAGTTACTTCGCGCTGGAGTCACGCCAGAACACTCTGCATCGGATCTCGTTGCGCTAGAACACTCCACATCGGACCTCGTAACGCCGGAGGCTTCGCGCCGAACCCTATCGTTTGGAGGCGATTTCGCGCCGCGATCTGTTCGGAGCCTGTCTTCGGTCAGATCGATCTGAACGCCAAAGGTTAGGCGTGGGTGGGAGAAGGCGAGACGAAATCCCTAAAATGTCTTTTTCTCAATCTTACCCAAAGATAAAAAAGGCCAAAACAAGGGTAGTTTCAAAGGAGATGGACATAGGCAGGCCCAGACACACGTCTCATCTTGCTCTCTAGAGTCATTGACAAGTAGGCCATCAGACAAGTTGGTGGGATTTCTAAAAAAGACAAAATTAAATGCTTGGTTACACCTCAGTTGAGGTGCACCATCAATTATGTATTTATTTGTTCGTCATGTCATGATATATACTCCATATTAAATTGATTTTATAGTTTTTATGTTATTCTAAAAGTAATTTAGATTATAATAATCTTATTATTGAATGTTTATTCTAAAATATATTTGTTAGTTGTGTGGTGATATGTTAAATTGATTTTATATTTTAATGTTATTTTAAAACTAATTTAGATTATGATATAATTCCAATTATTGAATTACCTAGATGTATAATAAAGTATTGGGTGGTTGGTATATTGAATTGTTTTTATATTTTTTACTCTTGTCATTCAATTAGATCGTATTGCAAAGGTCTCAGGTTTTATACAAAGTGATATAATTTTCATTTCCATAACAAATATAAAAATATATTACTAGTAAGCACTATAAAATCTTATTTGAAATTGCTCCGCACCACGAATTTATGTTCCGCTCCGTTAAATGCTAGTCAAATAGACAAAACACCACAAATATGTCTAAACTATTGGTTTATAAAAAGTGGTATCATTTTTATTTCTGTTGCAAATATAAAAATAAATTTACTCATGAGCACAGTAAAATCTTATTTGAGACTGCTCTACACCATAAATTTCAGTTCCACTCCGGTAAAATATAGTCAAATAGATACAACTCTTTGTTTTCAGATCCACGAAAAATAAGATACACCTTCTGTATTCATATTTTTACGGACAAGTCAAGAAGTGATTTGTCCGTGGAGGTGTGTAGGGGCGGTGGTGGCGGCGTGGGGGAGAAGGCAGGGATAAATCCCTAAAATCGATTTTATATTTGTTAGTTGTGTGGTTATATATTAAATAGATTTTATATATTTTTATTTTATTCTAAAATTAGTTTATATTATAATAATCTAATTATTGTATTGTTATTCTAAATATATTTGTTAGTTGTGTGGTGATATATTAATTTGATTTTATATTTTTATGTTATTCGAAAACTAATTTAGATTATAATAAAATTATAATTATTGAATTATCTATATGCATAATAAAGTATAGGGTGATTGGTATATTGAATTCATTTTTTTATTTTTTTAGTCTCGTTAGTGAATTAGATCAAATTGCTTAGGTGGTAAAGTATTAGTTTATACAAAGTGATATAATTTTTTTTCCATAGCAAATATAACAAATAAATTTACTCATGAGCACAACAAAATCTTATTTGAGATTGCTCCACCTCACCAATTTCAATTCTGTTCCCGTAAAGTCTAGTCAAATCTCCACGTTTCCACGTCCATGAAAAATAAAGATACACCTCCCATATTCACGATTTTTACGGTACAAGTTAAGAGGTGCGCCGTGAATGGCTCTTTCACACCTAGTCCTCTTTGAGTTTAGGATTATTTTACTCGTGGCTAACATCGGTTACAACTTAGATCATCTCTAAGAAATTTCTTAAATTGTATTTTCTAAAATATGATATATTAACTATATTATATTTACCATTCTTTAAAAAATCTCTATTGTTATAAAGCGGCTAGTTTTCCGTCCTCCGTCCGCAAGCCAAGTACGTGTTTTCTCACTTCCCATAAAAAACCAATCAAAACTTATACCCTAAAAAACCGGTGCCTGACCGCTGCAACGCCCCCGGCCCCTGAGCGCGACGTGCGCTCCCTGTGCAACCGTGCACCGCCCTCCGTGCAACCGTTCTGCATGCAACGCATGCATGCGCGCAGCGCAGGGATTCACTGTGTGAGAAAGAAAGAGGAAAAGAAAAAAGGAAAATAAAAGAAAATAAAAAACCAGAAAAAGAAAATTGTATTTATATTTCAGTTTTTTAATTTATGTATTTTGCACGGAAATAAAAAACCTATTATAAAATAAGATTCTGTTGCAAAGTACATGCTATAACTTGATACACAATAGTTTCTTTTTATTTCCAATCCCTTTTCTCCATTGTGCCAAATATATATCGGGTTGAGAAAACTGGCGACGAGAAAGCGCATGGTGGCCTCAGTCCTCGACGGGGCCATCTGCTTTGGGTTGGACAGCAAATGGCAGCCGCCGACGTCGCCCCCTAGCAGGCCCTGCACCGCCGCCTTGCCGGCCTTAAGGTCGTCCTTAGCTTGTGGAAGTCGTACCCCCGGTACGCGCCACAAAACCATGCATAGGCCCCGGCTCCTCTGGATGCGGTGGAGCTCTCGCGTGGTCACGACGGCGGGCAGCACCGCGATGGCACCGGTTGGCTAAAATTCCACCTGAGCAAGACATGGTCGTCATTCACGGCGCTCGTCGCCTTATCCCGCTGACACCTCATGTGTAGAAGAACGACACGTCGATGGCTACTCCCTCGCGCCCTGCAGGATCTCGTAGATGAACCGTGGCATGCCGCCGCCGGCCGGTCGAAGACGATGTAATCAGAGTCGAAGACGACGATGGAGCCGATGCCGTTCAACCGCGTGAAGTCCACCGGCTGCATGCATGCCGCAGCTAGCTGCTCCGTCGACGCGATGTGGCCCGTACGCCGTACATACGTGGGATTGTTTGGGCGAGCAGAAGCAGAAGATCACGCACGTCGGTCCGCTGCACCCGCGCGCGACGACAGCTCCGGGAAGAAGGCGTGCGTTCTCCGGCGCGCACCACACGTACTTGCCGTCGTCGTCCACCTTGCCAATCTGCCCCCATGCAGGCCGTTCCTACCATTTTAGGGTCCCTAGGCGAAAAAAAATAGGAGCCCTTCGATCTATTTTCAGTGAGTGGGCAAATCATAGGTAGACGTACAAGGATATTAACGACGGACAGTGGCGGCAGGTGAGCATCAACGAATCGACAACGCCACCTCCTACCATGTTGTCAGTCGGACCACTCACATGGCTTACCGTGATAGCATAACCATCGTCGCTACCATCCACCAGGCTAGCATTAGAATTTAAGATGAGATTTGAACCAATCACTACTCACTAGCGCTTTAGGCTCTAATGGAGTAGCCGAGGCGACGAAAGCCTTGCTCGTCCATTGTCCGCTGCCCATTGCGGTGTTGCCATAGCGGGAGTTATGCTATCATGAGCCGACAAATGGGGGATTTAGGTTGCCGAGTGAGCTGACGAGGATTTTGGGCGATATCACGGGAGAACAGGTATCAGTGCGTGATTATCTAGCTGGCTTGCATTTGTCCATGTTGGACTGCTAGCGTGCTACATTGGACTAGGGTGATATCGTGCTAAGCAAAGGTCCAATTTATAGATTTGTTGTGATGCATGCTATGCTATTTTTGAGTTATGGACTATGATGTAGAAAATATAAAAATACTAAGTTATATACACATATATAAATTGGGGGCCCCTAATTTTCCTGGGCCCTAGACAGTAGCCCCTCTCGCCCTGCCCTAGGAACGGCCCTGGCCTCCGTGAATCCATGATGACGCCATGGTCGACGTACCCATGCATACATGCATGCACACGCCAATAATGGAAATTACGGACATAGCAATCCCAGCGTAGGTTGATGGTGGAAAAGGAAGAGATCCAAGGTCGTATTGTGCAAGCTAAGAGTAGCCTTTTCATTGACATATATCCAAATTATTTTTAAAAGATTAAAATAATTTGGATTATATTATAACTCTAATTATTGAATTATTGTCTAGCCGTGTAACAAAGTATTGGATGGTTGGTATATTAAACTGTTTTTTAATTATTTTTACAGACTCGTCGGTCAATTGGGTCCATGCATGTTGTATATGTTGTAAACTGTAAATGATATTTTTTTTATAGGAAGATCTCTAGCACCAAAAGTACACTTTTGTAGTCATGTAGATTAGTCTCCTCCTTAGGTTTGAAAATACATCAGATAGTTTCTATCCAAAATACTTAAAATGAATATAATAGACAATAGTATCAGATCAGATAATTTTGTGATAGCTTTGAATACATGTATAGATACATATTTATTTTTTCTATGTACAAACATAAATACAACACAATTGGTATATAACGGATATAAATAAGAATTTGGATAATCCGAATAATTCCTATTTACATTATTTGGAATAAAAGGTTTGTCAGTTCTATCAAGAAGTGGTTAGATTGATCCACATGTTGCCTCAACCCACCTGTTATGTTTTTGAAATCTGTTTTTGCTCTGAAAAATCAGAAGCTGATTTAAATGGGTTTATCAAAACTGTTTCGGCTATGAAAAAACAGTTTTTTCCGGTAGAAATTTAGAAGCAGCTTGGACCTTATTTTTTTGCTTCTGCTTTTCTAATTTTTAGTATAGATTAAATAGTAAAAATTCAATGTGTCTTGATTGATCTAACATTATTATGGTTTGTATTACATTGCACAATAATATGTAGTTGCCGGTTACTTTATGAGATGAACTATGTACTTTTTTATTTATCTAATATATTTTCCAGTTATTTAGTTGCATCAATGTTGAGTGTTTTCTATTTATATATATGTATAGAATATTATAATGATGAAAATTATGTAAGTTATAAAAAACAGTCAGCTCGTAGCAGTTTTTTCACAGCAACTTTCACTAAACGATATTTAGCTTTTCCACAGCAGATAAATCACAACGATTTTTTCACAACAAACAACTCACAACAATTTTTTCACAGCTCACAGCAGAATCAAACACAAGCTTTGCCGCCCTGGCCTTAGACAAAAATGGTCGTCGTTTTTACCTCGTAAGCTACGCGCTTTCACCCAATAAACAATAGAGCTTCATACAACCCTCACTCCTCTCACGTGTCAGTGCGCATAGCATCGACCTTGTCACTGCACCATGAACCCTAAGCGTCCTCTCCCTCTCCCTGACCAGAACCCCTTCCACCTCCTCATCCACAAGCTCTACGACAATGATTGATGTGCCCAACACGATTCCTTCTCCACCCTCTCCACTCCTCTGTCATCGTCGCCAACCCGCCCCACGCCATCGATCACCTCCACAGCCACATCTCCATGATCTAGGTCGTCTTTCAATGGTTGACTTTGGTGCAAATTGTCTCTCTTTTCTCTTCTCTCGTCAAACTACGTGATCTAAAATAAGTTTTTTAGCAGGGGGTCCAAATCAAATTGTCTCTCTTCTCTATTCTTTCCTGAAGCTACGTCATATCTCAATTATTTCTAGCATTTTTATATTTGATTCATTTGGAGTACTCATATATATATATATATACAGCTTATGTTTAGAAAAAATCCAACTTGCACCTTAATTTTTTGTAAAAAATATGATGCAACTTTCCAGCAGCAGCACGCACGTGCTTCATCTATTGAATTTGAAAGAAAACATAATTCTCTCACACAAATCCTTACATATTTTTAGGAATTTTAAAACTCTATACGTCACTGAGAGACCGATGATATATTTCTAAACCGGAAAATTGGAGTGGCACATTTTCAACTTGTCCTTAATAGCCCCTAATAGAATGGTGTGACCAATATATATTTCTTGTATTTCCACAACACTTTTCTTTTATGAAAATAGTAGGATCAAGTGGTCCACTAGCTAGGAAATTAAAAATATATAAATATAAAAGTTTAGTTACAGACTTGTGTCTATTTCCACATTTTTGTTAACTAAAGTTTGTTATTCAAATTGTATTTTCTTCCGTGTATAAACCATAAATAATAGTAGTATTACTAGTCTCATACCCCTTTACTATAATGGAAAACTATGTAGCCTAGTATTTTTGGTTTTGAAACATAGGTAGGATAGGATGGTAGTATGGTATCAATACCATCCATCTTTTTGATGAGATCATGACATTTTTTATTTGGTTGGTAGAATGGGTCTATCTCATATATTTTATTTGGTTATTTTCCATATACATGTTATGTTGGTCCCGCACATTATCCTCACTTCCTTTCCTCCCTACACTATGACACCACTGTAACATCGACAACCACCATAGCCATCACCCCACCGCTAGACGTGCCACACTGCCACCTATCACCTACACCCCAATCACGTCGCCTAGTTCCACTCCTATCAACACCACACCTCTCTACGTTGAAGAAAGTGGGATAAACTCGTCCAATTGGTTTTAAAGCACAACGTCATCTCACATCTATATGAAATATTATTCATGTTCCATTCTCAAAGTCCAACACAAAAAATTAGGTTCACTGTATTTTGTTCCACTTTATTTCATCAACCAGACAAACATTAGACAAGCTTTGTTTTTCTATTTTCAAGGTAGCCAGCAGCTGGTTTCTTGTGGGCAGCCTGGGCATAGTTGGCATTTTTTTTTTCATTTATGGACATGGGGCTATTGCATTGGTTGGGTTGGTTTTTCAGAGGTGGTTGGTTTTTTTCAACAATAGTATAGTTCTTTTGTAGCCATCAATTAATATAGATCAGTTCATCGGTTGTCTAATCAAACAACCAGACAAATAACAAAAGTCAAACTTATAAAAAGAGCGAGAAAAAATAAGGATACAATCAATATAAAATAAATAGAACCACCTCATACGGTAGAGCCGACTTGCTAACATATATTTTCATATAAAGTGCTAGTTTGATTCTGAACAAATAATACAAGGCTAGTGGTGATACGTAAACTAAAACCCATACAAAACTCGATCGCCAGTGAGACCTCCAGTTCAAAGTTCGTGGTGCCTGATAGATCTAATATAGTGATGAATCGGCATATTGATTTACATATTTGTGCAACTTCGAGGCCTCCAAATTGATGGCGTGTATTTGTATAAGCAAAAGATGGTTATGGACTGACCATGTTTTCCTTCAAATACAAGAAAGATGAATGCATTGAATGTATTAAAAGTAGCAGTTAAATTTATTATTTCCCAATATCTATTGGTTGTCCGATCTGAACAATCTAATCAGTCCATATTCTGAAATGACTTTTTCAAACTACGAAATTTTGAAGTGTTCTGTTTTTCAGAAATTTAAAAATAAACATGGTTTAAAACTGTGCGTCCGGGCCGTAGCATCTAATATTTAAATATTATTTTAGAGTATTAAATGTAAATTATTTACAAAACTCATTTATAATAAGAGGATTATTTACGAGACAAATCTAATGAGTTTAATTACACTATGATTTGACAATGTGATGTTGCATTAAACATTTGCTAATTATAGTTTAATTAGGCTTAATAAATCCAATAAACTATTCTTTAGGCCTTGTTCGGTTGGGCCAGGATTAATAGGAAATATGGCCCAATCCATGTGGAAAAACCCGGCCAGAAAAGAAACCCAGCCCATTAAAAAAACTGCATTCGGTTAGCCCACCTGAAAATTTATTCCCGGCCCATCCCTGGGGTTTTCCCTCACCTGGGCCGGGAATTAACCCACCCCGGCCCAGCAGTGTAATTTTTCCTCTCTGTGTGAAGCCCTAGCCTTCAGCCTCCACGCCACCTACCACGTCGTTGCTGCCGTCGTGCCTCCACCGTCGCTGCACCGCTGTCGTCGCGCTTCCACCGCCCCCACGCCGCCACTGTGCTACCTCCACCGTCGCGCCCCTGCCGCCTCCTACCCCGTCGTCCCCGCCGCCTCCTACCCCGCCGCCCCTGTGTTGCCTCCATCGCTGCGCCCCCGCCGCAGCTGTAACACCCCAAATTTCCAAAACAATAAAAATATTATTTAATCCAATTTCCTGGATTTTATATTTCTGAAAATACCTTTAATACTCTTTTATACCCCTTTTGAACTATAACATAGAGTAGAGGGCCAAACTAGGAGGTGAAACTTTTTGTGTATGATTCTAAGACCAAAATATATTTTTGAGAATTTTTATAAATTTTTACCAACCTTGGAAGTAGCCCTAAGATTTTAATCTATTTCCTGGAATTATTTTTATTCAGAAATGCTTTAAAACAGTAATGGGCTCCCCTCCCTCCTTTCTCTCTCTCCCGGCCGGCCCAGCCCGTTACCCCGCGCGCCTTAGACTGACAACCCGACCCCATCTGTCGGCGCCGATTACCTCCCCTCGCGCGCACACCCGACAGCCTAGCCCCACCCGTCAGTCGCCACCATCACTCGCTCGCGCTCACTGACCAGTGGCCCCCACCTGTCAGGTCCTTCGTCCCCGCGAGATCCGCCCCCAAATCGCCCCCCTCGCCGGGCGACGCCATTACTCGCCTCGGATCCCTTGCCCCCGACCCCCTCCCGTCAAATTAAGCCTGGCAATCAAACCCCCACGCTCTGGTGACCGTTTCCCCCATTAAAACCGACCGATTCGCGTCCAGGTTCAATGGATCGGACTTAACCCGAGCTCGCCGGCATTTAAATGCCTTTTATTCCCGGCCACCGTAGATTACGCCCTCCCTGCCCTCGCCGATGGCCCTATTTAAACCCCCTAGCCACCCGCAATTCACCCCCACGCTCACACACTGCGAGAACGCACAGAACGCCCTCCATTCGGATTTTAGCTCAACACTGCCGCCCGTCCTCCAGCCGTCGCTCGCCGTCGCCGGAGCCCCTCTCCGTCCGCGCCGACTGCACCGTCGTGACCGCCGGGACCTCACCGACCTCGGCCACCACTCCGTCGACGACGAACCCCGCCGGATCGCCATCACCGCCAAGGACCCGAACACCCTCGCCGCCTCCGCTCGTCGCCGGCCTCACTCCGTCGACCTTTCTTCACCGTAAGGGTACCCTCGTGACCCCCTTGTCGCCCTATTTCCATTTTAGGCCATAGCTTCGACCGCCATCGCTCGCCATGGCCTCTGGCCCGCTCGCCGTCGCCGGAGAAGACGACCGGCACGGGCTGAGTACCGTGCCGTGTCGGATTCACGCGCGACTGTGCGATCTGGATCCGATGGTGACGATTAATTCCCGCGTGCGATTTAATCTGATCCGTTAGATCTCGGCGAAGGGGTATGTTTTAATCTCGTGCGTCCGTTAGTTTTTAAAACCCGCGGTTGATCTGGATCGTTCATCGCATACCGGTTCAACGTTTTAATCCTGGCCATCCACGTCACTTTAACTCCCCCGCCTCACTCTCGCGCGTTGGATCTAGATCCAACGGTCCAGGCCGACCCGGCGCACGCGCACAGTGCGCGGGTTCACCGTGGGCCTGGCTCACCGTGGACCCAAGGGGATTTAAATTTGAAAATAAATTCCAGAAAAGGTTTAAAACTTGTAAAATTCATATCTGGTGCATTTGAACTCTAAAAATTGCCATTCCAATTTCAGAAAATTCATAATATTATTCTCTACATGTTTATGCAATAAAAACAGTAGGTTTACTTTGAATTTTCCATGTTAATTTAAATAAGTATCCAAATGCCCTTAGGATTAAAATATAAATTCAAATATTTAAACTTCAGAAAAATTTATATTAATTTCTTTCTGTTTATATACTAGAACCACTGAGTTTTCTCTGAACCATTCATATTAAATTAATTAGAAAACTTAAGATGGGATTATTCACACTTAAAATCCCTTTTATGAAAGGCAATATTTCATTTTGATCCATTCTAAATTATTTATGAAATAGGTTTCAGAAATATAACAACTTGTTTTCTTCAAACTAAATCAACCAAAACCTATATACTTGTTGTGTGGTTTTAGATTGTTTAAATTGAACGTTGTAATTATTCCTTTTTATTTATATTTCTATTTGGAAGACTACGATGCCGTCGAGGAGCCAGAATACTTCCCAGAAGTCCCTCCCTCGCCTTTCGCTGAACAAGGCAAGTCACCAAACCAATCTTTTGAGCATATTGAACCCATGTTTGATTAAACTATCGCTAAAACACATAGGTTATATGTGCATTAGTCAAATGAACTCTTACAATATATTTATTTTGGATCCCCCGACCTTGATGTGCAACCCAAGCCATGCTCTCTAGCCTAAACTCCTTGTCACCATATGATAAATGTTATTAGCTAATGTCCAATGTATCGGCACGATCGCTATAGGATAAAAATGAGTCGTAGTACATGGTTCTACTATATGATCCTCATTGTTTCTTATCTATGGAATTCTGTCGGTGTTGGAGTTGTGGTTGTGAGTGAATGCATGGTGGGTTCCGGGTGCAAGCTAGGGCATTGGTCGGTAGCACCCGGGGCACTATAAGGACCGGTCTGAGGGATCCGTTGCAATACACATTCGTACTAACCACAAGTCTAGTGGGTAAGTCCTAACTAAGGTATGGAGTGTTCCAAACCGAGGCCACCATTTGGAGATGGGTCAAGCTGCACCTGCGGGTGGCTTTACTGACGTGGTGCAAAAGGGGGTGCGACGTTAGCCGGGATGCGGCCCGGCGCGCCGACGAAACCTAGAGCGGGTGGTTATCGCTTGGAGCATTTCATATCGAGGTTTTGGCACGAGTTCCCGTGGTATGGATCATCTCATTTGGGATGAGTGCGTGCCTTGTGGGTACAGTAGTACACCTCTGATCAGAGTCTTAAATCTTTTCGAAAAGCCGAGCCCACGGTCAAGGGCGGGTTGCGTGACATCCCACAGTTAGTTTACTTTGAATATGTATGTGCATGTTGGTTGACATGTAAGGACTGTTGTGCGAGGAGGTAAAACGTACTCCTCGAGTTAGATGGTGATGTTGATACTCATGTTTACTTTTTCGTACAAATTAAATTTGACTATACTAAATGCAATAATCGTAAATGTACTTTTCCGCACCTTGAGCCATTACCCTCCCTTGTTTATTATCCTGCATTATTACTTGCATTTGCGGTGGCTTGTTGAGTACTTTTTGTACTCATACCCGTTGGACCCCACAGAGGATGCTTACTACGAGGATGGTCTGGAGTAGCGACTCAGTCAAGAAGAAAGATCCGGAAGAAGGCGTTCGTCATGCAGTTTATTTTTATTATTTTAATTTTACTCTTATGTAATAATATGGTCTGCGTACCATGAATATTTGTCGTATGTACGTTGTCGCATGATGAATCTCTTGGATTATTGTTTTTCTATTGAAATTCAATAATGTTCCGATTTCGGTAAATCGGGGCGTCACAGCAGCCTACCTCGCCGCCCCTGTGCTACCTCCGCCGTCGCGCCCCCGCCGCCCTCGTGTTGCCTCCGCAGTCGTGCACACAGATCATCGGGAGATGACGAGTAACGGCCGACCGGCTCCCCACCGTGAGTGAGATCATCACTTTCTCCGATCCATTCTCGTGTTCTTCTTTCGATTTGCGAAATCAGGCTGCATTCGTACTTTGACGGCCTGCAGCAAATGTCCATTGGGTGGGGGATTTGTTTGTGCGATAGGATTCTAGTCTAGTGTTGCTGATTGGAAATGATGAATTGATGTGTACTGGTACTCCATTAGTTTCCATGACTGTTGCAGGCGCGAGTGCGTCATTGTTGTTGCTCCAGCTTCTATGGATATGTACTGGTACTCTAGTTGCTCCCCACCATTTCTCAAGGGTTAGAACCTAGAATGCAATACTGTCATCACCCATCTGCATTTTTAGGAGATGGAGTAAGTAGGAGGTGATCCACTGCAACAATTCCAAAATCCAAAGTTGTGTGGTCTGTTCTTGAATTCAGATTTTAGACTGTTTTCTCTATACAGATTGCTTAATGCATTCTGTGCTTAGTATGTCTCTGAATTTTACTTGCTATTTGAATTTAGCTAAGATTTTTCATGTTATGTGATGTTCAGAGCTTGTTTGCGCACTCCGTGTGCATATTATGCATTTGTGTATCTTCTAGTTACATTAGATATTATGTATTTGTAGTTGAGCATGATGTTTAGATATTGTAAACCCCAAAAAAATTTAATCTTAGCCAAAAGAATACATAATTGTAGGGATGAATTTAATCCCTAAGAGGAATTAATCCTAGTGGAGATTGAGTGATATGAGAGGGATCCACTCAATCTCTCCTGAGATAGAATCCTCTTAGGGCTAGTTTGGGAGCCCACAATCCCGGCCCATCCCAGAGAATGAGCTGAGATAGGAAGTTCCAAACATACCCTTAAGATTCAATCCCTATCAACCGTGGATAGACCACTTCTCCTAAAACCCTCTCCTCGAAGCCAAACCCTAGCTCTGCCACTTCCATCTCCAGCGGAGATCCACCTTCTCACCTAGGCGGTTGCTAGACGGTTTGTGCCTATGCTGTGCATATTTTTTTATAAAATATATGTATATATTTGTTTTTTAATATAATAATGTTATGACATAAATATTAAAATTTTATTAATAATAGAGATTGACATACCTTAGCAATATAACATGATAGAACTAGTAACACAATACTAAAATGTAATATTATAAATTTGGATGACTTACAAAACTAGAAAAATATAGTTCAAACTTAAAATAATATATTTAAAATTTTATTTAGATTTAAAATTCAGTTTGATATCCCATTCAAATAATTCTAACCCAATAGCAAATTTAAAGCCCAAAGCCCATTTGTATTGATCCCTAACCTAGCTCCCGCAATCCCTCTTCCTCCCAGCCGCCACCTTCTGTTCCCGCCGCCTCCTCCTCCTCCCTCTTCACCGCGCCGCGCGCTGGCTCGCTGCCACCTTCTCTTCCCCCATAGCTGCCGCCTCCTCCTCTTCCCCTCTTCACCTGGCTCGCCCTCGGCGCGCCTAGCTCGCGCCGCTGCATCGCCGCCCAGGACGCCTAGCGTGGCCTAGGCGGAATCCCGCCCAATCCCATCGCGCAGGGCAGAGGCGGAGCGGTGGTGTGGCGCTCAGCACCTTGGCGGACGCTTTTTTAAACACTGCCTCCGACCGCTCCCCGCCTGCGGCCAGGAGCACGCCAAGTCTTCGCCGGGATGGGGCACAGCGACGGCGATCACGACGACCTCTCCGCCGACGACTCCCCGTGGAGCGAGGATATCTGGAGCGACGACAATGAGGTCCGGCCCTCCTCCTCGAAGGATTCGTGATTTTGTTGTGGCATGCCTTTTGTGGATAAGACTTGACGGTTCTTCTTGGATTGTTGGAGCTACAGGGGTCGCTGTCCTTCGAGGACAGCGGCGAGGGCTCCGACGCCGAGTCCGACGAGACTGATGCCCCGGCGGCGGAAGAGAGCGACTCGTCCGAGGACGAGGTGAGACTCCCTTTTTGTTGATATAAATACGTCTGAGGTTCAAGTTCATTGATTAGTCTGAGGCTTCGCGTTTTCTTATTGGCGCACCTGGGGATTTTTACTGTTGTCTGCAGGTGGCACCACGGAATACGGTGGGGGATGTACCGCTAGTGTGGTACAAGGACGAGGAGCACATCGGCTACGACATCTCTGGGAGGAAGATCAAGAAGCGGGACAGGGAGGGCCGAATTGAGGCCTACCTCAGGAATGCTGATGATGCCAAGAATTGGTAATGTGCAGTCAGTGCTGCTATAACTTTGTTGGTGCAGACGTGCAGTTTTTGTAGTTGATGCAGCAGAACTTTAGGCCCTAGGAACTTAAGGATTAGACTAATCATCCATAAGCTGTAACTTACATTTTTACTGCAGAAGCAGCAGAACAAAAAGGAAGTATGAGTAAATGATGATGCTGGTTGGACCTTTCCCTATTTAATATTTTTTTCATTTGCACTAGGATGCCATATTAAGTCTTTTGATCATCTGAGTTTGCCATACTCAAAAGTCAAAAGTCAAAACATACTAGCTCAAGGTCAATCATGATTTCAGCTAAGAAGGTATAGCCACACCCACATATGTATTGGCATACGTTGAAAAATAACATTAACATTTTGTAAGAATGAGCCCATCTAAGAAAAGTGGTGTTGAGTCCAGATAGTACTCGCCTTATAATAAATGCACTATAAACGGTTCTTAGTATATGCAGTAATCACTAATCAGTACGAAGGGTTCTTGATAACTATTATGATTGACATGTCCATATTCTGTTTGTCTCTCTGTCAATCATAAAAGAATTTTGTGTGCACTATTACATTCTGCACATCATTTGATGCTAGCTTATTTGGCTACTGATTGACTTGTGAATTTAATGTCTCCCTATTGCTTTCGTTGTTGCCAATTATAGGAGAAAGATATATGATGAGTACAATGATGAAGAGGTGCAGATTACCAAGGAAGAGGCTAAGATAATCAGTAGAATGTTGAAGGGAAAGACTCCACACACAAATGTGGACCCATATCCAGTATGTGTTATAACACAATATTATGCATTTATATTTTTAATGCTCAGTTTATAGCTATAGGGAGCATTATTATCCCTCAGGAGAAATATTGTCTTAATGGGTATGCATGCTGCTATGCTTGTGTATTTTATGATAAACATTAAAAAGGAATTCATGTTGACATTTGTTAAGTACCACTCATAATGCTTGCTTATTACTTGCCAACATGTGAATATTTGTACCCATTTATGCTGTTTTTTGTGCAGTAAAAAATATCAATCAAAATTCAGCATGCAAAATTTAATAGTGGTTATCTACATACAATTAGTTTGGTATTGGTTCCACAAGGTCTTTTTCGGTCCTGGTGATGTATTGAGGTATAGAGGTATCTCCTAGTGTTGATTATAGTCCTTGGTAGAGCTGTATTGCTCCTAATTAACACTAGAAAATACCTCTACCTCAATACCACCAAGGAATATATCAATATAAAGAACCCTATTTTCACTATTTCTGAATTCTGATTATAATGCATCTTACTCGAAGTAGGCTAACTAATACTCTTATTTTAGGATTATGTTGATTGGTTTGAATATGATGACAAAGGCCATCCACTTTCTAGTGCTCCAGAACCA
Source organism: Zizania palustris (assembly GCA_019279435.1). NCBI lineage: Eukaryota > Viridiplantae > Streptophyta > Magnoliopsida > Poales > Poaceae > Zizania > Zizania palustris. The sequence goes on from JAAALK010000282.1 coordinate 22,418,011, forward strand.
AAGAGGCGATTTGTGCCTTCAAAGTGGGAGCAGAAGAAGGTACGTTCTTTATAATGCCCATGTTTGTGTTACTGTTATATTATATAATTTTCTTATTTTTTTTTCAGTTTCTTTTCAAGATATAATTTTGTCTGGATGTCTTATTGCTGAGTTCATCTTGATAAAAAAATAAGGCACATTTTTGTATATTCTATATGGAATGATTATTCAATTTTGTGAGTGTCATGGGTATTGTGCCAGGCCTAGCCTAGCTCATGGGAACAGACGAACAGTACCACGAGGTATTGTAGCAAAAATTAGAAGAATTGCTAGTTTAAAAGGTAAGATTATATTAGATCAGATTGAGTCCTTAAAAGGTAAGATTGGATTAAGTCTTTAAAAGGTAAGATTAGATTAAGTCATTAGTTGAGAGTTAAGTCATTTCTATCTATATCATACTTATCAAGGCGTCGCTAAAGCGTCGCTTAGGTGTCGCTTTAGCGACAAGACGGTCGGCGGGGTAAGGCGTCCCGACGCCTTATCCCTTACCCCCAGGGTGCTCGCCGGGCGCACAAAGGGCCGGGGGCGGCGCAGATCCGGCGCAGAGAGGCTAGATCTGGTCTGGAGAGCCCAATGTGGCGCAGAGTGGTGCGCAGTAAGGCCGGGCGTGGTGTACATCGGGCATGGTGAGGTCCTGTGCGGCGCGGAGGGCTGGAGCGATCGGATGAGAGCACAGAGAGGTCCTGTGCGCAGTGCATGGCGAGGTCCTGTGGGCACAACGAGGCCCTGTACGGCGTGGAGAGGCCTGGGTGCGAGCTTCGCACGACGAGGCCCTGTGCAGAGCGGAAGAGAGGGGAGAGGAGGGGAAGAGAGAGGAAGAAGCGGCGGCTGGTAGGAGAGAGGATGAAAAAAGCCTGAGATTTAGTGTGAGTGGGAGGGAAGTTAGGGTTTAGAGATGAAAATAATCTAATGGGCCTTAAGTGGGCTGCTGGATCAAAATTTTATAAATTAACAATTAAACTGAACTCTAAATATATCATTAAATATACTTTTAAAGGTGTTATTATAATTTTAATTATGTATATTTAAATTTACAAGAGATATAAAGTGAAAATATTGCAATTTGATAGTATATTACTATTTTTATATTGCTATCTTGCTATTTCTATTTAAAATTTATTACTTATCTCTCAATATTTTTTCTAAATCATGTATTTTCTATGGGCGTAAGGCATCGCCTCGCCTTATGCCTTACCGCTTAGGCGGTAAGGCGGTACTCCACCGCCTCGCCTTGCCTCACCTTGCCTTAGCGCTTTAATAACTATGATCTATATAAGGATGGGTTGTATCTCTATTTATGGGCAAACAAGAAAGAATTAACCTAATCTCTCCCTAGTGTTCCTCTCCCCAACCTAAGTCTATCTCTTATCTCTAGCAGCCGCCGCCGCCTGGTAATCCTCCCGGCGGTGTTTATCCCGTCATGGTTTCATACCATGACAACAGTACCCACGTGGGTACTGTTCCCATGGGCTGGGCTGGGCTGGGCCTGGCAGACTGGCACAATGCCCATGACACAGTGAAGTGAATGCTGGCAGGTCACAGATATCTTCTTTTGGTGCATCAAATTCATGAATACATGATCTGAGAATCATGATGAAGCCTTTTAAAAAACTAATCATTAAAAATACAGGGTCATGTGGCATTCCTAGTTTCCATTTACTATGTGTCACTATCTTTGACTTTTTACTGTTTCAGCTTTTGGTATACTAAATGATTGCAAATTGCAGTTAGGTAGTAATAATGTTAAATAAACTGTTATTCATTGTTAGTGTGTTTTCGGTTTAAAGTTGAATAAGATCTGCTAAGTATAGGTCAAATGGCATCAATGTCCACAAAAATTGTTTGTCAACTTATCGTTGAAATTGCTTTGGATTACTATGGCATGTTGTCATGTTTCTGACATGCTATTAGACTGTTAAGTGTTAGTAATTGGCACTGCCATTCAGTTTACCATGTAGCTCATGTTGTCTTTGAGCAGGTTGTTAAACTTGTTAGAGCTATTCGTAAAGGATGGATCAAATTTGATAAGCCAAAGGAGGAGCCTAACTTTTATCTCTTGTGGGGAGATGAAACTGATACAGCAGATAATAAGCGACAAGGGTTGAGCTACATTCCTGCACCCAAACCAAATTTACCAGGTACCATACTACTTTTGAGTGCTCAGCTACAGTGTTACCCTTTTGTAAAAATGTTTTGGGAAATTCATTGAGATGAACGTTTCCACTTTATTAAAAGTATTTAGTACATGTGTGCTAGGCACTCATTATACATATTTGAAGTTCTAATTCATTCTTATGATGGTATTGTTTTTAATATTCAGGTCATGAAGAGTCATATAATCCTTCTGTTGAATACATTCCAACACAAGAGGAGATAGATTCATACCAGCTTATGTATGAGGAGGACAGGCCAAAGTTTATTCCACGACGGTATTGTATCTACATCGCCATTATGTGTTCTCTTATACATTTCTTAAAGATATATAAGATTAGCTGTTGGTTTTGTCAGATTTGATTGTCTTCGAAGTGTACCTGCATATGAGAAAGCACTTAGGGAAGGATTTGATCGGTGTTTAGATCTTTATCTCTGCCCTAGAACACGCAAGAAGCGTGTAAGTAAATGTCCCATGCTCTTTTCATGAGGGCATGTGGCTCCTTTCTTACTTTGCCTCTAGTTTATAAGTTTGGATCATTCATTTCTTTTTGTCATTTTCCAATGCGTGACAATTAATTTATTATCCTGCAGATTAACATTGATCCAGAATCACTCAAGCCAAAGTTACCCAGTAAAAAGGATTTGAGGCCATACCCAAGAACTTGTTACCTTGAGTTCAAGGGGCATAATGGTCCAGTGAAGTCTCTTTCAGTTGAAGCATCTGGCCAGTGGATAGCATCCGGTATATACTATATTCATTTTTTGTGAGTTGCATGCATATATATGCATAGAATGTTCTAATAGTTCTTGTGCTATAATAACTGCCATTAACTAACGCACAAGGCACATTATTCTCACAAATTGAAGTATGAGGACCTTTACACATGCTCATGATCAGTATCTGTTAATTCATTTATTTGGAAATATGTAGAAGCCCCCCATACTATTTGAGCAAGGAGCCAAGGAATGGAAAAATGATTGTGCCATCATGTGGAAATGGAGGATAGTAGTTGTCCTGGTGCCCATGATTTGTTCTTAATCCTGTTGAAGGGTTATGCCTATTTAAGTGATGTGTGTACCATCTTTTCTCAGGAGCAATTTTATAAGTGTACATGATATCCAAATTATGAAATGGATGTGCTGTTGAAAACACATAGAGATTCCTAAAACTGCATTAATGTCAAGGATCATGTAAAAAGAGTTCCATATTCTGAAATGGATGATGAATTGAGCAAGATCCAGCATCTGATTTTGATTAATGCCATGAATTGGCTTATCTGTGTTTTCTGCATATAACTATCCCATCATCTTGAACATGAGTATATTGTAGTTACAGTTACGTATTTTCTGCAGGTTCATCTGATGGAACAATTCGTGTTTGGGAGGTTGAAACTGGCCGCTGTATTAAGGTTTGGAAAGTTGGTGGTGTTGTCCATCGTGTTGCCTGGAATCCTCAACCTGATAGGCATATTCTTGCTGCTATTGTGTAAGCCTTGCTATTCCCTTGCATTCTTCCTTTCTTTGAGTTTTATGTATTCTAAACTTTAATCTTATATGAAACAGAGACCATGATCTTCTGCTTCTTAATGCTGAAATTGGAGATGAAGAAGTTCAAATGAGAACAAAGAAACTCCTCCATATTGAGGAATTGGCTCCTGAAGAAGAAGAAACGGGTAAGATGAGTTCTCACCCAATCAGTTCTGCTGATATATTATTATTTATTACCTTATTATCTGTTTTCTAACTTATTCATATTATTTTTATATTGCAGGTGATAAGAAACCAGCTGTCAAGTGGGTGAATCATGACAAATTTGATGGAATTGTGTTGATTCACCATAAGGTGATAGAGTATTTTTTAAAATATAACTTCCTTTAAAGTCAACAGCACATTTTTCAGTTGCTTACCATCTACTTTGTTATTCAGGCTGTGTCAACTGTAGAGTGGCATTTTAAGGGAGATTATTTCACCACAGTTGTGCCAAGTGATATCCTTTATGGAGTTTGTCATGTCTCTTTTTTGTTGTTCACTTGTTCCATGTGCGACCTGGGCAGAATAACCAATATTAAAATAGAGAATTTTCTAGTTCAAGACTTTGATCTTCCCATTGCCATGTCATACTCTAATGGAACTAGTCATAGCGAATGCTGTTTTTTTACTTTAAGTCTAGAAGAAACACTAAATTTAATTGTTATATACCTGAAAAAACTCGCAAACTGTAGTATTTTGAATTCATTTCTTATCACAAACAAATTTGATACATTCTCATATAATCGTGCTAGATGTCCTAAACAATAACGGTCAAAACAAACATGGTTTGACTGCATTCTTGGAAGTCATTTTTTCTGGCTGGAGGCAGGAATCATTTGCTGCAGTTCTACTGTGAAAGTTCCATTTAAATTAGCTAAAATATTTGTTCTTGGACGAGCAAGTGTGTTCTTTTTTTCTGGATGTCCTGTATAATATAGACAAATAGGCACATAGCGAGTACTACATACATATCTTCATCATCTATTTAATTTATTCTTACAATTGTATTCCTTAATTCCTTCATACGTGATTCAAGAGCTGTACTATTGCACCAGCTCTCTAAGAAGCACTCGCATCATCCTTTCCGTAAATTGCCAGGCCTTCCTATTGCAGCAGTGTTCCATCCAAGTCAAAAGATGTTCTTTGTTGCCACTAAGAAGTTTGTTCAGGTTTATGATCTCCAGAAAGCACAAATAGTCAAGAAGTTAGAGTCAGGTGTCCGTGAAATTTCGTCTATCTCTATCCATCCTGGTGGTAAGTTATATTTCAGCCGTATGGTTATTAACCGATTGTTAGATCTTTGGTGTAAAAGTTGCTTCACATTGCATTATTCTAAGCAATAAACCATTTGTTAGTATAAGCATTTAATGTTTGATTATTGCATACATTGGTGCAGTGATAACTTTGTAATCCTTCTATTTAGGTGATAATGTTATTGTGGGCAGCAAGATGGTAAATTGTGTTGGTTTGATACTGATCTATCCACACGTCCATACAAGGCATTAAAGTATGATTCTTCTCTTATCTCTATTTTTTAAGAAACACATACTTTGTCAAAAGATCTGTTTTGCAATATTTTGCAAAAGTAAGTATCATAGATACTGTTATTTTCGTACGTGCTAAATGAATATATGCTCTTGTTGCTGGTAAGAACACATGTAATTTATGTTTTACAGCTAACGGTGATAAGATGAACTTGAGATGCATCCAAAAGTTGAATTTATTCCTCAAAAGAAGCTGAATTTCAACAGTGTCCTGTTATTTTATCATTATTTATTACCCTACCATTGCTTAACAAGTTTTTTGTTGGTGCTGACATAACATTTTTATATCATGTATTTCAAAGTGTTTTTATGTAGCAGATACTTGATTAATACTATGTACACATAGGGCACATGTTTTCCTGCACGGTGTCATTCTTGCCAGAAAAATATTCTTGGATGAAAAATTGTCACCACTGTCCAACGTGTGCACTAACTAGAATTTTCGTCTTGTTTTTCAGTATTTAAAAAATTGTCACCACTGGCATCGAAACTAAGGCCAAAATAACCTACACCCTATTACCTATACCTTACCACATGACGCACAAGGTCCTATTCTGCATATGAATTGAAAGCTGATTGGACTAGTAATTCTAGGGACACTAATGCTGGTTACTTGTGTGAGAATGTGTTCCTTTGTTTCACGCTTTTTCATTAAGATTTGCCATAATTCTCAGAAAGTATTTTCAGTTTGTCAAAGGATTGGCTATTTTTGTTGTCCAACTGTAACTACTCTTTCATTTTTTTGGATCATATTCTTATGTCTTATTTTCTTTTGAAACACCATTACATGTACGGAGTATTTCCTTTCTGTCAGATTTAATTCATTTTATTGATTTCAGGACCCATTTGAAGGATATTACTAGTGTTACTTTTCACCGGAAATATCCTCTTTTTGCTTCATCCTCGGAGGATTGTACAGCCTACGTATTTCATGGAATGGTCTATTCCGATCTTAACCAAAACCCACTTATTGTACCACTGGAAATTCTTCGTGGTCACTCAAGTTCAGATGGAAGAGGTATACATATAATTGTGCTGTTAAATTTGAATTATCTAACATGTCCCTACTCCTGTACAAATTTATTTTCCATAGCAAAGCAGTTACATGATAAATTGCACTGTGATGGATATATAATGTGCATTAGTTTTTTCCATGTTAATTTAAATAATGACATCTATTCCTATTGATTTAAAAAACTGAATTGATTTGACCGAGTAATCTTAGAACTGTAGAGAGATGTATTGCAAATTGTAGAAAATGATTAATGACAGTACATATCATTGAATTCCTAGAGATATGTAGTTTAATTCTCTCTTTTGGGTAGAACTATCTTGTTTTGTTCTATCTATAACTTGAAGATAGCAGCTGCATTACTTAAATATTCTTTGAATAATTTTGGGGACAATATCTGAACATCAATTGTGCTGTTGGTGTGCAGGAGTTTTGGATTGCAAATTCCATCCTCGACAGCCTTGGTTGTTCACTGCTGGTGCTGACTCTCTAATTAGGCTTTATTGCGACTAAAGTTGCCTGTGAGGATGATAGATAATTCTACAAGGCAATGCAGCGTGTCTGGTCTTTCAACGGGCTTGCATACGATGATCGATGGGGTATTATTATACCAATTCCTTAAATCGAGCCAGGGGAGATGCGGCTTGTGGCAAAGATGCACAAGTTGAAGCCTGGTTGATTCAGTTTTGTTGTTAGTTAATTATCGAAGCCATTTTGTTTTAAGAAACAGTAATATGTCAGGCACAAGCGTTCCAGGATCTGAGGCAAATGTAACTGTGGCAGGAAAAAGAAAAATAACATTGAGCTAATCGTTAAGTTTTTGTTCTGCCGCAGGTCTACAGAAATGTCAGACTTTTGTAGTCTGAATTTGAAGTAGTTCGCTCTGTCACAAGCTTTTGTAGTCTGAAGTTGAAGAGAAAGGTAATATTGGTTGAACACCTGTAGACTCTGTGGTGCAGGGTTGCCTTCCTAGTTACTAGGCATAAAATGCATTATGGATGTGCAAGCGTGTTAGGGATGGCCGTGACCTTTGGTAGGAATGCAAACGCAGAATAGGTTTCACGCAGTGGCATAGATCTGGGCCGTTTGTTTCTTTCTTCAGCTTTGATATGTGTCCTTTATTGGGTGGATCACGTTGCGAATTCTAAGCGAGTGGCATTGGAATCGTGTGATGTTGCAGTGTAATCTCCTCCCCTCCCTTCTAAGGACCAGGCATGTACAGACAGAACTACACAAGTTGCTGAAGAAAGAATGCAACGGTTTTAAGCAAGGGAATGTTGGAAGTCCAAGTACTTGGAAAGAAGGAAAATTACATATACAACCGAAGAGACCATCATTACAATATTCAAGCTGATCATTCGGGGCCAACACGCGCTCGCAGCTTAATTACTTTTCTTTCTTTCACAACATCCGTAAGATTGATGTGTCCATCATCATTTGACCTCCTTGATCTCGTCCAGGGCGTAGTTGTTGGTGGACACGCCGGCGTAGTTCACCTTGCTGAACCGCACCACCACCGGGTAGCGGGTGTTTGGATCCTGCGTCCACACGCAGCACGTACGGTTCATTCGTCACGACGAATTAAATTTCATGGGGATTTTCTCCGATTTCACGTGAAAAGTTACCTGATCAACGGTGACGACAGAGCCAGTGCCGTTGTACCAGTAGGACTCCCTCCTCAGGATCTTAACCTGACTCATCACGTAGTTAGTTCAGATTAATCTAAACAACAGTTGCTGTTAACGAAGAAAATACACAGCATATGCGACACGCGCAGGCTTAGCTAGCTCAGGCAAAGCACGCACCTTGGTGCCTCTCTTGGGGCCAATGGGTGGCGGCTTGGCGGCGGCGGGCTCCTTGGTGGCCACGGCAGCCTCGCCGCTCTCCGGCTTCTCCGCCGCGGGCGGTGGCGGTGGCGGCGTCGCTGGGGCAGCCGCCTCCTCCTCGGCGCGGACAACCAGCCTACTCCCCAGCCTGTTCCCCGCCGGCGCGGCGAAGCTCACGCGGTTGGGCCCGCCGCCGCTCACGCTAACTCCTCCTCCCCCGGCGCCGCAGCCGGAGCCACCGGCGGCCAGCAGGAACCTCGAGGCGGCCGATGCCATGTTGGTGGTCGCCATCATCGCCCGCGCGCGGTCGGTCGGGTCGGGTCGCGAGGATTCCAAAGTGAGGCGGGCACGGAGCAACGCTGCGTCCAAGGGAACGCCGTAAAATGGCGCGAGGGATTATCTGCAGCCAACGCCACGATGGCCGCGGGGCGGGCGATTTCGTCCAGTGGGGCGCCGCCACCTGGCACATCTTATCCACCGCCGCGAACTCGTTTTTTCTTTGTTTGGGGTCCACGTGGTGACATGGTATGGCTGCGCCCGATGTGTTTGGCACAACGCGCGGGAAGATATTTCTCGGCAAAAATAAATGATAAAGACACGCATATCAATTTCATTCTGATTATGGTACTTCTCGGAACAACCGGTAAGTGCGTTATGTAAAAAAATAGTTCTCGTTAGGTGACACATCGTTTTAGTTTTAATACTGATAATAAGTGACATATTATTTTAGTTTTAATACCGATCATTTTAATCAATACGATTTTATATCGATCAATACCAAGTCCATACCAATCATTTCAGTCAACACCATCTATACTAGTCAAAATTACATTTTAATTATTGAGATACGTGTTGCACGTTATTTATATTAAGTTATATTTTAAACTGTATTCAAACTTATTTAAGATGTCAATATATTCAGATATATCGTATACGATCATATTGTTATATATTTTAAATATATTTATTAGATTCTAAAACAGTACACCAATATCGATAGGTACAAAACATTTTATTCTTGAGAACCAAACCAAAATAGAATTTATAAGCTCGTGAAATCCCTCGTCAGTCTAGTATATAATATTATAAAGCTCGTGAATTTATAAGCTCATTTTTTAAAAAAATAAGATACTGGTAACGTTTATATTATGGAGTATGTCTATAACATAGGGTGCAATATGAAATTGAATATATGATTACCTTTTTTTTCGTTTCATACCATTGCTTTTTTTTTTGCAAAACAAGTTAATTATATTAGAACAACAATTATAACCCATTGATATATAAATAATTGATCAACTCTAATACGCAGAAAATATATAATCTAACATGAGCCTCTTTTGGTAGATTAGCAAGCTGGTGTTATCGATCAAATTAATAATCCAGATCATAAAACAAGTGCCGCCACCAATTAGATCATGGCAACTCGTCAAACCCTAGATGTATTGCTGTCATGTTCGGAAATAACTTAAAGCTTACAATTCCAGCGTAAGCAGAGAACATCTGACATTTGTGAAATATCAGTTGAAATTGATTTTGAGCTTGAATGAAACACATGATATTTACAAACATCACCAAAGGTCTGATATACTCATGCTTAATTCCCTTTTCCTCACCATGTCTACCAAGCTCAAGGTGAGATTGCCATCCTTGATTAACTCTTAATTGACTTCTCAATCATTTCGATATGTTCATATACTTTCATAATCCATTACATTGAGACCCAGAGATATCCCTCCTATTAATTAGAAGTGATATAATCCAGCTTGATCATTCACATTCCACCACATATTTCATAGCAAACCAAAAATATCTTTATAACGGGCGTGTGGGAAAAGGCTAGAGTGTGCGTAGGCTCCAGAGCAAAACAGGAAACTGGAAAGGGAAAAAGAGGGTGGCGGCAGCACGAGAGATCCCGGCGCCAAGCGGATAGATGCTGGCAGCCGGCGGGCAGCCGGTTCGGCGGTTCCCTCAGGAGGACAGGCGGAGAGGGAAGTGAATGGACGGACGCTCTATCCAATGTTCCCGCCCGTAGTCCGGCAGTCCATAGAAAGTAGAAGCAGAAGGCAGAAAGCAGTGCTCCAAGCAGAAAGGCAGAAAGCCAGAAGCAAAATATTTCGACAATCTGCCCAAACGAGCATGATCTACTTGCAGGTAAGACAAAAACATACAAGACATTATGTAAATGCATTTTGGCCAAAATTGAAAAAAACGAAAGTATTGGAGTTTATTGCTTACTTGTCAAGTAGCCAGTAGCCTATTTGAACATCTTTACCAAACAGACATGAACCCTTTCTTCATTACAAATCTACAAAATGGCACAAATCAATAAGAAATACTCAAGTTACTAGAATATAGCACCAGTCCGGTATTTTTTTTCTCCTCCATAGTTTTCACCTTTATTTTTCCATAAGCTTGGATGGTCCTACAATCCTTCATTTTCTTCCTATTCTGCCCATCCTTACAGAAATTCCTGACTACTTTACAATCATCTAATTTACAACTGATGGTTGATTGGAATGCATAAACCATTTTAAGATTACAACATGATGGAATTAGAACATGAAAACTGATACATTCACCACACAGCAAACAATGCAACACTTTTCAACTTAATTTCAATGAGAACAATAAGCTAGTATGAATAGACAAAGGCAATACTATTTACACCCTAGAAATTATACAGGCACAATGTACAACTCAGCTTTACCATAGTTAAGTTACATTGTTGTCTTTTCAGCTGCTATATTCTATTTCACTCTACATCCTGCAAACTACTGTTAAAATATGCAGGAACAAAAGAATTTTGCATGATGAAATGTTGTAGCAACTAAGTACCTTCAAGAGGGAGAGGGAGAGGGATACCATAAAAAACAAGCAGATGACAATCATTAACCTTTCACAATCATATCGATATAAATCAAGCCATTTAATTATTTGCTATCAGTATGCTGGCAATATATGTTCTTGAGATAGTACTCCATGTGCTTTCTTGAAGAGAAACACTCAAGCCACAGCTTTGGAGCTGCAGGATGCACATTATACAGATTGGAAATGAACCTCTTCTCTGAGTTAGCAAGCACAGTTGCAGGGGCTAATGGTCTTCTAACAAGACCATGCTCTTGGAGCCACCAAAGCATTGTATACCTAGGCTTTACCCGGTTCTCCAAATCAAAGCACAGGAATGATGGAAAGAACTCAAGGTACTCGACAGAGTAGCCCAGCTCCATCGTCATGTAGTTCAACTTGTCACTAAGCATTTCCTTGCCTTGGTTCAGCATCTTTGGGAATACACTAATGATATGACACAGCATCTTGTACTCCAACCCTCTTTCTAGGAGGCAGTAAAATCTCTCTAGCAGCATGTCTCGATTGCTATGCAGTATAGTGACAACCTTTGCGGCTATCATATTCTCACCATACCCAATGCACTTCAAGAACTCTAGTTTGCCGTCAATATGCTGGCCTCTTCTATCAGCCTTCACCTTAATCATCGCATCCAAGAATGCTCGCTCAACTTCCAAATCATAACTAGTATCCTCCAACACAAAATCTGGAAATAAATACCGCAAGCTCTCCCCACCACCGGAAATCTTCTCCAGGAACCGATGATCCAGTTCCATTGCCCGTAGCACACCAGGGAGGTTCTGCAGTAGGTTCCTCCCAACCACATAAGGGTACTTCTCCACAGCTGCATTAACCTCATGGATTGCTAATCCAACTCTCTTTAGGTACTCCGGTACCGAAATAACCATATCACCAAATTCTACATCAAAAACCCTGGAATTGCTAAGCAAGAATTTCCCCACCTCCTCCTTTGCAATCCCCAGTCCCCTGAAGAACTCCAACATGTCACCAATCCTCTCCTCCTCAAGCTCAAGAAACACCCTCTGGTTGTTGCCGACAAGCTCCCCAATGCTACCAACCTCTGAACCAGCATCATAGAACATCCGTGTCCTGTGGCAAACCCCCAAGAAAGCATCAATGTCGTTACTGGCCTGCAAATCAGGCCCCAATCCTCCAAACACCTTGCCAAGATCCTCGACGAGAGGGTCAACTTTGGAGAGATTGTTTTCAAGAAGCGAGGGGAAGGCGAGGCAAGCGGCAATGATGGCAGCGCGGGGTAGCGGCCTGAGGCGAGCCTCGAGGAAGGTGAGGCGGGAGGTGATGAGATCAGGGGGGACCTCGAGGAGGACGGTGGTGAAGAGGAGGCCGAGGCGGGACCAGGGGAAGCCAAAATGAGCCAGCGCGGCAATGGCGGGAAGGAGGGACGGGTGGTCGGCAAGGAACATCAGGTCGGAACGCATGGAAGGCGGAAGGCCGATGGACTCGAGGAAGAAGGGGAGCTCATTGAGCGGGTGAAAGGTAAGGTGGCGGCGGAGTAGAGAGGGGAAGGAGGAGGTGGGGAGGGATTTGGGCACCGCGGGGAGGCCGGCGAGGAAGGCGTGGAGGGATCGCGGGGAGCGTGCGGCGATAGAGTCGGCATGGGAGAAGGGGAGGCAGCGCGTGCATTGGAGGTACTCGGAGACGGCGGCGCGTGCGGCAGGGACGGCAGAACGGCGGATGCGGTAGGGGAGGTTCCGCAGCTTCGGGGGCGCCGCCGATGGCGCCGCTGTGGAGAGCAAGCGGCAGAGTGCGGCGGCCCGGAAGAGCATTGCGACGCTTCGCTCTAGAGGAGAGATGGGCGAGCGACGGGTTAGGTTTTCCATATCAGTAAAGGCTTATACCCGATTACCCGTTAAAATTTTATTATAGTATTATTATGATATGATATATTCGTAATTTTATACTCCCTCCGTTTATTTTTATCTCATCGTTTTACCATAAATTTTATTCATTTTTTTTCAAATATGCAAAAATATAGATTATACTTAAAGTACTTTCAGTAATAAAACAAATTATAGAAAATAAATGATATTTTCAAAAAAGTTTTTGAATAATACGAATGGTCAAACGTTGAGATAAAAGTCAACTGTGTCATTTAAAAGTTAACGAAAGAAGTATAATTTTAGCCATACTTTATATCTAATGGTTAAATAGATATAAATATAAGTTTATTTGTTAATATATAAAAACCCCTAACCCTAATCATATTTCTTTTATCTTCTTCTCTCTTCTCCTTGAGACCCCTCATCCCAGCCACCACGCTTCCCACTGGCACCCTGACCCTACTATTGGTCGTCGGTCCTATCGCTACGTTAGCCTTGCCACACAAATTGTGTTGCCTTAGCCGCTAGCCTTGCTCTTACAACCAGCCGTATGCCCTATCTCCTACTATTGATCTTGTCTTTTGTGATGACTTGTTATATATATTGGTTTCCGCCTTTCCTAGCGCTGACCACTAACAGTGCCCACGCCACTTTCAGATCTCATGTCGACCACTGTTAGACCTCACGGAAGACTCCACTAGCCCTTCGTCTATCCCCGCGCCAGCCCATGTCTCTCACGAGTAAATGGGTATATGCTAATATACAGCTCCGTGGGAATCGAGTATGACACATGTTTTTACTTGTCACGAGTAATGGGTAACATGCACAAGTTTGGGTATAATTTTTTTTCACGGGTACGAGTATGTGTATGTAATATATGTATCGTTATACACGATTAACATCCCTATATATGACTCACAGTTCAGTAAATAACATGTAACTTTTTTAACACTTAATTTATGGTTTTTATGAGAATTAATTTATTTAAAAAACTTCAATTTTTTAATCAAAAGAGGCCTAAATTTTTTTGGTTGAACTTTTATAAAATCTACTATTTTTCAATGGAGACTACCTTATTTTTCTTGTAGTAGGATTATTGGGATACAACTTAACGAATTGATGCTATCAATTGTTACCCTTGAGCAGTAACTTGGATCAAATGAATTGATTACAACACATAATTTGATCTTTATGTACGTGAATAAAGATATGAGAAGTGAACACTATTACATGATTGTTTATGCAAATGCAAACAAAAACAAGCAATGTCTAGAACTATCAACAATATCTAAATCTCTGGGATGGCTCTATATACACAACCTAGAAACAAAAAATAAAGCTAGTGGTTCAATCTTGTGGGAAACCATAGGAGCAAGTTATGGGTGGATATATAGCTCCATTTTTTTTCGTGGAACCACCAACTCCACATAGTAGTTCCTAGTGCGGTACAAGCTTGTAGAGTAGCGGAAGTGGTACTCATATGCTTGATTTTTAGATCTATTTGTGAAGTTAGAGATATATAATTACCTGTTTGTAATTAGGGTAATATTCACACTCTCTTACCCCTAGTCTCATGGATTCTCTTTCCCTATCTCCAATCTTCACCTCTACCCCCACATGACGAGTATAATCTTAGTGCTCAAGTTTAGACCTTGGTGCTCTTAAGTTCAAATGTTGGGTTTGATTCATATTATACCAGATCTTAACCTATCATGAACTATTTAGATAGATGGGATCAAATCATCTACCCTCATCACTAATGTGATGCATTAAAACATGATATAACGAATGACACCAAACATGAGATGTTGTAATGCATAGCTAAGATTATGTCGATTCTATATCGAAGTATGGATCTAGCCACCCACTCGATGGTGAATGATCCTCTAGTCACCACTGAGTGGTTTACTTAATGAAGAGTAGTACATCGTGCTCATGCAATACTAGGCTAGGATAATTGATTGACTTTTATCACGAATTGGTAAAATAGGTACCTTAAGATATTACGTGGCATGCATGACATGGTTATCTTTATATGTCATGCAGATAAAGTGTAAAGGTTCTACAAAGCTTAGATCCAAAGTGAATATTCATTGCTCAATCCTTGCATGTATGTTAGGTTTGTTACTATTTGGCACTTGCCATGAATCATGTACATAATCTCCTTGCTCAATCCTTGCATGTATGTTAGGCTTGTTACTATTTGGCACTTGTCGGTGCTTGTAAATAGGGATGCACAAAAAACAACTTATGACATCTCAACTCATTGTGTTTTCCTAACGAGCTAAGCTTGTGTTTTAGCTTGTTAGTATAACAAGCGAGTTCGATTTGGCTCGTGAGTCACTCACGAGCTAAACGAGCACCAACCTACCAGTCTAGTCCAAAGACTTTAGTTATCCAACCTAACTCTAGCCAACATGTGCCTTAGTTCCTCTGCCTCATTCCTCAATTGAATGTCTAAAGGATATGATCCCCAGACTTCCTATCTCTACGTAATTCAAGTCCTTAACCATCAATCCCCAGACCTGATTTTGAAGCTAAAGAATGAGAACAATGGTCGGATGCGAGCAATTTGCTCCGACAATGGCTCTGAGTTTAAGAACTCTCAGTTCGTCAGCTTCTATAGTGATCAGGGTCTGGACCACCAGTTTTCTTCTCCTTACACTCCCCCACAGAATGGCGTTGTGGAACGAAAGAACCGCACGCTAGTCGAGATGGCCAGGACGATGCTCGATGAGCACAAGACTCCTAGGCATTTTTGGGCTGAAGCCATGAACACGGCTTGCTATCTGGCCAACCGCATCTTTCTTAGAGCTTACCTTGATAAGACATCATATGAACTGCGGTTTGGCAGACAGCCCAAGGTGAGCCACTTGCGAGCGTTTGGCTGCAAGTGCTTTGTGCTCAAGAAAGGAGGGCATTTGGACAAGTTTGAGTCTCGTTGCTGGGATGATGTTTTTCTTGGTTATGCATTGCATTCTCGAGGCTTCCGTGTTTGGAACCTCGAATCCCAGCTGCTTGTCGAGACCTGTGAGGTTTCTTTTGATGAGTCCTTGCCTTCTTTGACTCCTTCTTTTGAGCCTTCTGATGGTGAGCTCGGAGAGTCCATCTTCGAGGAAGATGATGACACTCCAGCCACTAATGAGGGTGGGTCTTCTGCACCCCCCGCAGAGCCCACACCTTCTGAGACTTCGACTGAGGATGAGGGCGGACCTCTGATCACTTCTTCCACTACGATCGAGCCCCCTCAGTCGAGTCCAGAGGTGCCGACTGCTGACTCCGGTGAGGTGACTTCAGATCACCAGGGAACCCGAGCAGTTCAGCGTGACCATCCCTCAGAGCTCATCATAGGTGATTTGACTGAGAGAACTTTGCGTTCTTCTGCCTCTCTTGCTGTGTTTGCTGAATCTGCGTTTGTTGCATCTTTTGAGCCCAGAGACGTTTCTCATGCTCTTTCTGATTCTAATTGAATTAATGCTATGCAAGAAGAGCTAGAGAACTTTGTCCACAATCGGGTTTGGACATTAGTTGAGCCGCCACCAGGATGCAACCCCATAGGCACCAAGTGGGTATTCAAGAACAAACAAGGTGAAGATGGGGTTGTGGTGCGCAACAAGGCTCGACTAGTTGCCCAGGGTTATTGCCAGAAGGAAGGTATTGACTTTGAAGAAACCTTCGCTCCTGTTGCCCATCTTGAGTCCATTCGTATTCTTCTAGCTTTTGCTATTTCAAAGGGTTTTAAGTTTTTTCAAATGGATGTTAAGAGTGCTTTTCTGAACGGGTACATAGAAGAGGAGGTTTATGTTAGGCAACCCCCCGGTTTTGAGAACCCTAAGTTTCCTCGACATGTTTTTAAGTTGCACAAAGCTTTATACGGGTTGAAGCAAGCCCCCAGGGCTTGGTATGACCGGTTGAAGCAATTTTTGTTGGGGAAGGGCTTTGTGATGGGTTCTGTGGACAAAACTCTTTTCTTGCTCAGAGATGCTTCAGATTTTTTAGTTGCTCAGATTTACGTGGACGATATTATTTTGGCGGTACTACTAATGATCTTGTGTCCAAGTTTTCTGAGAAGATGCACAGTGAGTTTGAGATGAGCCTCATGGGTGAGCTCAAGTACTTCTTATGCTTTACCTTGCTTGTTTATTGGAACATGTGGTGATGTTTTTGTTTGCAAAAACTGAAAAAATGCGTGCAAATGACTTTCTTTAGATATCATCTGTTGCACTGATCATGCCATGTATCGTTACAGTATGTCTTTTGCTGTATCTGTTAGATGTTGTAATTGTAGTCAATCATATCTGAGAAGCATGCTTTCTACACTCCTTATGCACTCCAGTTGAATTCACTGCATATTTTGAGGGGGAGTTGCATTTTAGGGGGAGTCTGTGTCTCTATTGAGTGCTTGATGAGTTCACTTGTCAACAAGGGGGAGAAAAATTTGGGATCAGAGTTTAAGGGGGAGTTCTTACTCTGTTGATATCCTTGTTGTTCTTAAATCGCACTCATTTTGAGCTTTTACGTTTTGGTTAACCATAATGACCGCTTCTTGCTTTTGTTCGGCTTTTGGTCATTAGGGTTAAACTTTTTACCTTATTTTTCTTCTTCTTTGTTTTCTTGTGTTTTGTTTTCGTGTTTCCACAGTTGTTCGCAGGTACTAAAGAGCTGAAAAAAAGAGGAGTGTTGACAATGCACTCATCAAGGGGGAGATTGAGGAGCCGTGCTGAATAGTGTGGGCCTCATGGCTCTAGAAGTGATGAGTCATTGTCAACGATAGTCAAAGAGGACAAAAGAAGAAGAGATCTGCTGTTTTATGGGCCGCGTGTGACTCAGGTACACGGGCAGCTAGCGACTGTCGGGCAGAGGAGGCTGCGAAGTCGGGCTGGCCCAATCCGGGTGCATGGGCCAGAAGCAGTAGAAGACCCACTGGGCTGTTGACCAGGGTTGACTCAGGTACACGGGCGGTGAGTGATTGCCGGGCTGAGAGAGCTGCGGAATCGGGCCGGCCCAATCCGGGTACCTGGTGCAAAGTCGGTGGAGGCTTTGTCAGTTTCGGCGCAAAACTGACAACCGTTGATCTTGTATCCGACTGTCCAGAAGAGAAGCCGTAGTCGCTACGAAAACTTAGCTTCCGGATAAGTCATCTGTATCTCTAGGCCCACAATCAGTCAGTCGTGTCTGTAAAAATACCTAAGGGCAGTAGAGTCTTTTCCTTATTCTTGCGTCTGTAAAAACCCTAAGGGGCTGGTAGAATATTCCTAGTGTTGGGCAGCCTATAAATAGGGCCCCAATCCCTAGGGTTTGGACTACCCTTTTGCTGAAATCAATACTATTCCTTTGGGTCACTTTTTTGTCTCCTGGACTCTCTCTCCCTTCTCTCTTGTTTATGCGCCGCCAGACATTTTTTCTCTGTTTGTTTGGCTTGCATTTATTTCATTCCTACAGTTGTTTTGAAGCTTCGATTCTCCATCCGTGCGCAGCAGTATTTGTTGTTTCGATTCACGTGCACAGGCATTTTGTTGAGTTTTGGGCTTCGGTTGGCGTGGGGTTGCTTCTGTTCTTCACGAGCAGAGTACTAGTTCTTGCTGTTTGCAAGTAGTACTCTCCCACTGTAGCAACAGTACTCTTGTGTCAACTTTTTGCTTTTACTGCTCAACTTTTTGATCGGGTTGACAGGACTGAAGTCTCTTTTCTGGGTGTTCTCTGGCGAAGCCCCTTCTCTGTTCGAAGCCCCTCAGCTCCGTGAGGCAGGCTTTGATCTAACATCTTCTAAGGCTTCGTAGAACACTTTGCACTCTGACAGCTTCACATACTTCGATAGTCCTTGCGAAGGTGTTCTCTGTCACTAGCTGTTCGAAGTCGATACTTCGTTAGGCTTCGGAGTTAGCCTCGAAGCTAATCTCTCTGATAGACTTCGTTTTGATCCTTCTGTCGCGTGTCAGCCTTCGATTCTCTCTTCGAAGCTCACTGTTTTCGAAGGTAGAAATATAGGCTTCGAATTTGTTCTCTGTCGTGTGTAAGGCTTCGCTTCTTTGTTCGAAGGTCATTCGTCTGTGTGTTGCGTTCGAAGTTCTCTGTTCGAAGGTTTAGCTCCGAAGCACTCGGTTCAAAGTTGTTGTGTTCGAAGCCTTACCTTCGAAGTATACACTTCGAAGCAGGCTCCGACCTTGTCACACTTCGCTTCGAAGCTTACTTCGCTTTCTGCCACTTCGAACTAGGCTAGACCAAAACATACCTTCGGCATCCTTTCAACAGCCTTCGGTAGGCTTCGCAACTGTCCTCTGAAGCAAGCTTCGTCACTGACCTCTGAAGCAGGCTTCAACACTGCGAAGCAGGCTTCGTCCAGCGAAGCAGGCTTCACCGAGTATAGAACAGGAGACAGATTTGAACAGGTAACTTATCTTCTCTCTCATAGTACACCAAGATTGCTTTACTGAGAAGTTTGTCTTGCCTAGTCTTGCGTATACTGTTTATCTGTCTATTAGCACTGCTTTGATAGTTCTCTGTTTGTCATCAGCTGCTTCTAGGCTAGATACCTTTAGACTTAGGCTATCTGTTTATTTTCTGCTGCTTAGTCCTTTGAGGTGTGTTGGGTATTGGGAACAGGCCATTGATTCGAAAGAATTTTTTAAGGCGCCCATTCATCCCCCCTCTGGTCGCTACTTTCGGTCCTACAAGTGGTATCAGAGCTTGGTTAGGGGTTTTCCATACCTTAACCGGTTCTAAACCCCGGTAGTGACCATGACGTCTCCTGGCAAGGTTCCGTCCTTGGAAGCCTATGGCTATGACTATTGGAAGACTCGCATGCGAGCCTATCTTATGAGCCAGGGTTCGGACATTTGGGACATTTGCGTTCACACCACGTTTGTCATATTGCCAGTAGCTGAGCATGGTACTGCTGGTATCATTGCTCAGCATCTGAGCAACAGTAAGGCTGTGAACATTCTTTTCTCTGGTTTAGGTCCCACTGAGTTTGAGCGTGTGAGCCATCTCTCCACTGCGAGAGAGATCCGGGCTACCCTCAAGGCACACCATGAGGGAACAGCTCAGGTCAAGGCTCGGCTCTATCAGACCTACCGGCGTGAGTACGAAAACTTCACACAAAAGCCGGGTGAATCTGTTGAAGCTTTGTTTGGTCGCTTTCAATCGATCATTAACAAGCTTCGGGATAACAAGGCTGAGGGTGCTCAGTTAGTCTCAGATCACGAGCATGCGCTCAAGGTTCTCCATACCTTGGACCCAAAGATCTGGGAGATCAAGGTATCCTCTATCGTTGAGAGCAGTTCTTACGATATCTTGACCATTTCTGAGTTGTTTAGCAAGCTGAAGGCCACCGAGGTAGATATCCAGCTGAGATCAAATCTCACTGGTTCTGGATCAAAATCCCTAGCCCTTGCTACACCTTCTGTTGATCCCTCTGCTGTGAGCTGTGCTGGGTTCTCCTTGATGTCTATCACTGAGGACCAGCTTGAGTCTTTGGGAGATGATGATTTGTGTCTCTTTAACAACCGGGTGCGTCGTGTCTATGACAAGAGAATGTTCAAAAGACACGGCACAAAATCCGGATGCTTTGAGTGTGGTGATCCAGGACACTTCATCGCCGACTGCCCCAAGCGCAATGGTCACAAGAAGGGCACCGGTGGTGGCTTCCACGACTCCAGCAAGCATGAGAGCTCATCCTTCAACAAGGGCAAGCCGAAGACCCGTTTCTTCAAGAAGGCCCTGAAGGATTACCTGCGAGAGAACAAGAAGCGCGGCAAGACCTTCTTCGCCGAGATGGAGAAGAGCTACTCCAAGCTGTCCACGTCTTCTTCCTCTTCATCGAGCTCAAGCGATGAGGAGATCGCCATCAGGAAGGGGAAGGACAAGGACGATCTGGCGGGCCTCTGCTTCATGGCCTTCGGAGACAAGCCGAAGAGTCGCTCACACCAGCGCCGAAGATCCCGCAAGAGCTTCTATTCAATGGCTCTTGGGGATAAGGAAGAAAAGAGCTCCTCTGATGACTCCGACGACGACGACAACAAGGTATCATCCTACGAGCGCGAAATCGTTGATTTACTTGAGAGCAATCGTCAGGAGTTGAAATATCGGGAAAAACTGCTTAGGGGGGCTAAGAAGAGAATAGATGAGTTAGAGAGTGAGCTTGTCGTGGCCAACGGCAGAATTGAGAGTCTATCTTCTTCCCCTTGCTTGGGTGATAGCAGTGAGTGCCCGAAGTGTGAGGTGCTTCTGTGTGACCTGTCGACTCTGAAGTCCAGGTACACAGAAAGGGTTGATGAGAGGGACGCTTTGGCCACTGAGCTTGAAAGCGCTCAGCTGGAGCTGAAAGATGCTCAAGCCACTATCGTCGCACCCTGTGTTGATTGCCCATCTCATCTAGCTGCCTTAGCCGAGCTGAAATCCAAGGGTGATGAACATTTGGGTGATTTGGAGAGGTTGAGAGCTGAGCTTGCGCATACTAGGCTAGAGCTTGAGACACTGTCAGTTCCACCCACTGTCTGTGAGAACTGTCTGCCTCTTAGAATGGAGTTGATTAAGCTGAAAGCCGAAAAGTATGTCCAAGTAGAGAGTGAGTGTGAGACCTGCTTGTCTCAGGTGGAGGTTCTAGCTTCCTTGAGAGAGGAGCTAGCAGATTCTCAGAATGAGAACTTTTACCTCCGTTCTATCCTGAGTTGGATCAGTGCCAGAGAGCCACAGCTTGGCATGATGATCCAGCAGTTCAAGAGGCAGGATGGGTTTGGGGTAGGTTACACCTACACCAAGGCTGACTTTGAGAGTGCCATTAGCCGAGCAGTGGAGTGGAGTAAAATGACTCCATAACAGAGATACCCTAAGACTCACTCCACTGAGTCCTTCCAGGCTTGTCAGCCCAAGGATGGAGTGATCCATGAACCACCCAAAGCTCCACCCAAGAAACCTATCTGGGTTCCAAAGCCCAAACACCTCAACACTTCTCTAGACTCTCTTCCTGGACCCTCTCAGCCCAAGAAGACTACACCTATCACCACCAAGCCCAAGAATCCCAAGCCTCAACCACATCCCAAGAAGCCCACCTATCATTGTGAGTACTGTCAGAGAGACGGGCATCTTGCGGAGTTTTGCTTCAGGAGGAAGCGGGTTGAGAGAGCTGAGAGAGCTCGTGGTGGTTAGGAGCAGTTCTACCAGTAGGGTGGTAGGCTGCGTGTTCCTCAACGCGGGGAGAGGCTGGAGGCCAGGCCGCATCGTGTAGGTGGTGGAAGAGGAGATGGCTTTCTTGCTCGTGCTCCAGTTGGTGGTGTCCGTTCCGGCAGAACTCCAGGCCGTTTTGGCTACGGTCCTGGATCTTGTGGCCGCAGGGTTAGGCAGAACCAAGGACCGCGCTTTGAGCCGCGTTTTGGTCCAAACTCTTTTGATAGTTTTCGCTTTCCATCTTTTGAGCAGATGGCTCGACACTGGTTTAGCTCTTTTGCTAAACCTGGTGCCGGACCATTTGCTCCCACTTACAGACACTGATTGTGCAGGACCGGGGACTGGAGGATGTTTGGATCATGGACTCAGGATGCTCTCGCCACATGACGGGACATCGCAGATGGTTCTCTAGTCTCACTCCCTCGAGCTCCAAAGAGTACATCACATTCGGGAACAGCGGTCAAGGGAAAGTAAGTGGCATAGGCTCAATTTGCATTTCAGATCATTTCTCTTTGAAGAATGTTTTTTTAAACAACCAGCAGGAGAGGCTCCTACTGAGGTCATATATTATGTAGAGAAAAACACAGTCATATGCTTACAACTTTTCAAAATAAAACCGGAAATCTTAAAGGTTGAAATGTACAACAGTCTAGATAGGCATGTCTTAGATTGTCGCTAGCCAAGCTATGATTTCAGCCTTCAGCTCAGTCTTATATCTATGACTTTGTTGCACCATCTCCTGTTTAAACCGAGTACACCAGCTGTCGACCGATGGCCTTGCGTTCCTGAAGATCTTGTCATTTCTGGAGATCCATATTGTCCACGTCGCAATGATCATTGTTTCCATCACTGTTTTTTGTCGCTGTCCTCTCTAATTGCAAGTATTTGACTATTAAGGTTTTCTTCTTGCGGCCATGTGATGCCAATCTTTCTCCAGCATTTCACAGCAAAAGTACAATTGACGAAAAGATGGTATGCTGTCTCTAGTCGATGCTGTGACACCCCAAATTTTCAAAACAATAAAAGTATTATTAAATTCAATTTCTTGGAATTATTATTTCTGAAAATACTTTTAATACTCTTTTATACCCTTTTTAACTACAACATAGAGTAGATGGCCAAACCAGGAGCTGGAAATTTTTGTATAAACTCCCAAAGCCAAGAAATATTTTTGAGGATTTTTATAAATTTTTATCAACCTTGGAAGTAGCCCTAATATTTTAACCTAATTCCTGGAATTATTTTTATTCAGAAATGTACTAAAACAGTAATGGGCTCCCCTCCCTCCATTCTCCCTCTCCCGGCCGGCCCAGCCCACTCCACCCGCGCGCTCAGACTGACAACCGGACCCCACCTGTCGGCGCCGAACCCTTCCCCTCGCGCGCACACCCGACATCGCGGCCCCACCCGTCAGCCTTCCCGTTCGCTCGCTCGCGCCCGCTGGCCAGTGGCCCCCGCCTGTCAGACCCATCGTCTACCTCCCGCCTCCGCCCCCAAATCCCGCCGGTCGACGACCCCCGCCTCGGATCCGCCTCGCTGGCCCCTCCCGCATTAAATTGGCGCCATTAAACAGCCCCCCGCGCCCGGCCGACCGTTTCCCCGCTTAAATCCTCGCGATTACGCCCCAGGGATCACGCTGCGGGTGCATGGCCGAGCCATCGCCGGCGAGTAAAACCTCCCCCTCGGTTTTCCTTGCATGCGACCCTCACCGACGCCACTATTTATACCTCTGGCCTCCACCGCGTTCGACCCCCACGCTCAATCGCCACGAGAATGAACAGAGCACCCACGATTCGCTTTTTTGCGCACTCCCTCTATTTCTCCTCCGGCCACCTCTCGCCGTCGCCTCGGACTACCTCCGCCCGTGCCTCCGCCACCAACGTGACCGCAAGAACGACCCTGACCTCGGCCACCCCTCCGCCGACGTCGAACCCCGCCGGAACACCATCGCCGACGAGGAGCCCGAACCACTCCGCCGTCTACCCTCGTCGCCGGCCACGCCCCGTCGTCCCCGGACCACCGCCAAGGTACCATCGTGACCGCCGTAGCGTCCCCCTTCCATTTCTAGGCTTAGCTAGGACCGCCGTCGCTCGCCGTGGCCGCTGGCCCGCTCGCCGTCGCCGGAGAAGACGACCGGCACGGGTCGAGTACCCGTGCCGTGTCGGATCTGATCCCGACCGTGCGATCGCGATCGGACGACGCGCGTGAGCCCACGTATGCAATCTAATCCGCACCGTCGGATCTGGTCAAAGCGTTACGTTTTGATCTCACGCGTTTGTTTTCATTTAAAACCGGCGTGCGATCTCGTGCGTCCACGTGGTACCCCTTCGCACGTCTTAATCCTGGCCGTCCATTATAACTTAAGCGCCCCGCCTCGCCCTCGCGCGTCGGATCTGGATCCGACGGTCCAGATTGACCCGGCGCACGCACACAGTGCGCGGGTTCACCGTGAGCCTGGTTCACCGTGGACCCGAGGGGTTTAAAAATTGAAAATGAATTTCAGAAATGCTTTTAAACTTGTAAAATTCATATCTGGCGCATTTGAACTCTAAAAATTGCCATTCCAATTTCAGAAAATTCATAATATTATTCTCTACATGTTTATACAATAAAAACAATAGGTTTACTTTGACTTTTTCATGTTTATTCAAATGAATATCCAAATGCCTTTAGGATTAAAATATGAATTCAAATGTTTGAACTTCAGAAAAATTCATATTTATTCCTTTCTATTCATATACTGCAAAACACTAAATTACCATGAACTTTTCATTTCAAAACTTATTAGGGAATTTAATATGGCAATAATCACATTTAAACATCCTTTTCAAAGAAAGTACAACTCTTTAATTCCTTTAAAATTTATTTATAAGATAAACCACAGAACCTTAACAATCGAAATTATTTTATTTTTAATCAAACCAACTGTAACTTATGTGTTTATAATGTAATGTTATATTGTTTGATTGAATGTGTTCTTTTATTTTACTTTATTATATTAAAAAGACTACGACGTCGCCGAGGAGCCGGAGTACTTCCCCGAAGTCCCTCCCTCTCCCTTTGCTGAACAAGGCAAGTCACCAAACCAATCTTTTGAGCATATTGAACCCATGTTTGATTAAACTATCGCTAAAACACATAGGTTATATATGCATTAGTCAAATGAAGCCTTACATTATATTTATTTAGGATCCCCCGACCTTGATGTGCAACCCAAGCCATGCTATCTCGCCTAACCTCCTTGTCACCATATGATCAATGATATTAGCTACTGTCCAATGTATTGACACGAATGCTATAGGATAAAAATGAGTCGTAGCAAAATGGTTCTATTATATGATCCCCGTTACTTCTTATCCTTGGAAATTCTGTTGGTGATGAGTTATGGTTGTGAGTGTATGCATGGTGGGTTCCGGGTGCAAGCTAGGGCATTGGTCGGTAGCACCCGGGGCACTATAAGGACCGGTCTGAGGGATCTGTTGCAATACACTTACGTACTAACCACAAGTCTAGTGGGTAAGTCCTAACTAAGGTATGGGTTGTTCCAAACCGAGGCCACCATTTGGAGATGGGTCAAGTTGCACCTGCGGGTGACTTGTACCAATGTGGCGCAAAAGGGGGTGCGACGTTAGCCGTGGAACATCTCATATTGAGGTTTTGGCACGAGTTCCCGTGAAATGGGTCATCTCGTTTGGGATGAGTGCGTGCCTTGTGGGTACAGTAGTACATCTCTGATCAGAGTCTTAAATCTTTTCGAAAAGCCGAGCCCACGGTCAAGGGCGGGTTGCGTGACATCCCCCAGTTAGTTTACTTTGAATATGTATGTGCATGATGGATTGACATGTAAGGACCGTTGAGCGAGGTGGAGCTGACTGTACCCCTCGAGTTAGTTGATGTTGATGATGCTCATGTTTACTTTCCGCATGATTAAAATATGATTACACTAAATGCAATAACTGCAACTGTGCTTTTCCGCAATGTTAGCCATTATCCTTCCTTGTTTATTATCCTGCATTATTATTTGCATTTGCGGTGGCTTGTTGAGTACTTTTTGTACTCATACCCGTTGGACCCCACAGAGGATGCTTACTACGAAGACGGTTTGGAGTAGCGACCCAGTCGAGAAGAAAAATCCTGAAGAAGATGTTCGTCATGCCGTTTTCTAATTATTTTACTTTACTGTTTTATTAAAACAATGATGTAATAAATATGGTCTGCGTACCATGGATACTGTCATATGTACGGTTGTCGCATGATGAACCTCTTGTATTATTGTTTTTCTTATGAAATTCAATAATATCTCGATTTGTTAAATCGGGGCGTTACAAGATGGTATCAGAGCCGACTCGACTGTAGGAAGCCAAACGGGCCCGCCTAGCCATTAGCCATAGGAAATTATTTCTCGAAAATCTACTTCATAAACTTTGTTCCTCTCCTCACTTTTATTCAACTTGCTGTTTTGTAGATGCCTGTCTACCAAGTCCACAGCTACTGCCGCCACTACGAGGGCTTCGTCCGGGAGCTCCGCATGATGCTCACCTTCCTCGGGTTCCTCTTCGAGCCCGAATTTCAAGGAGTGTACCCCGACGAGTTCGCCGGGCCTTGCGACGTCTCCCTCACCGTCCATGGCTCCGGAGAACACCTGCCGCCCTACACCACCGCACTTGGAGGCCTGACTTTCGACGTCGCGTGCCAACGCGTCGCCCTCCAGGCCCTCATGGAGCTGAGGATGATCTACGACGATCGTCTTCAGAACTCGTCCTTTCGGCTCGTGCCGAAGCGCACTCCCGGAGCCCACCGTAGCATCTACCTCAGAGTTCACTCCGTGCGTGATCCGGTCATGGCCCGGCAGTCGCGTCTTCTACAGGCCATGGATGATCTCCATACCGAGGCGGTGCTCGACGCCGACGAGCACCATGAGGCGGTTGAGTTCCTTCGTGAAGAAACGAAGAACCTGATCCAACAAAATGGCGAGTTGCAGCGCAAGATCATGCAGCTGCAGAAGGATATAGCGGAGATGGTTCCTCTTCTTCCGAGGAAGAAGAAGCCCATTCGTGAGCCCCTCCCTCGCCCCAAGAGGATCCCGCCATGGCCCTCCCCCGCCAGACCCTCCACCAGCGCTCCCACACCACGCCCCGGCCTCGTCTCCGACTCCATCATCGAGAATTTTCTCGAGCCCACCATCTCTCTGGAGCCGCGCACCCGTGGTTCCGAGAGCACGGAGACCGCCTCCAGTGGCGAGTAGGCGTTAGGAGTCGCTAGTTTTAATAAAAGAAAAATTTTGTATGTGGTGCTGCCCATGACGAGTGTGTCATGGGTAGAATAAAAACTTGATTGTAATGAACAATTTCTACCACTCTATATATATCTATGTGCTTGAATCTTATATGATATTTGTGGTTGTATTATTGCTTCGTCATCTTTTGTCTTATCGCTATGAATATTCAGAAGATGGCCGACCACCAGAACACCGATTCCAACAACGGAGAAGGAGGAAGCCGCGACGCACGCGAGGGTGTTGTACCCAACTGGGGTGCAACAGGCCCGCGTCAATCTGGGTCGCCCTCCGCCAACCACCCCACCTTGGCGGAGATGATGGCGAATCAGAACCACCTGATCACCGCCCTCCTCACCCAAATGCAGAACCAACAGGCTCAGTTGGACCGTCTGCAGAACGGGGAGCCCGCCCCTCGTGCACCAGCACCCGCGCCCGCTCCGCAACTCTCCGAGTTTTTGCGCGTGCGTCCGCCCATCTTCTCGAGCACCACCAACCCGTTGGAGGCCGGAGATTGGCTTCGCACCATCGGAAAGAAGCTCGACCTCCTCCCCTGCACCGACCGGGAGCGAGTGGCCTTCGCCACTCACCAGCTCCAGGGTCCCGCCGCGGAATGGTGGGACAACTACCGTGAGTCCCAGCCAGAGGGCCACGTGGTGACTTGGGCGGAGTTCACCATCGCTTTTCGCGCCGCCCACGTCCCCGCCGGTGTCATCGCGGTAAAACAACAGGAGTTCTGCGACCTGCAGCAAGGCAACAGGACCGTCATGGAGTACCTCCATGAGTTCAACCGCCTCGCCCGCTACGCGCCGGAGGAAGTGCGCACCGACGCCCTCCGCCAAGCCAAGTTCCTCAGGGGACTTAAGGATGAGCTGTCCATCCAGCTCGTCGCCGCTGACTTCGCCGACTTCCAACGGCTGGTCAACAAAGCGCTCATCCAAGAGACTGAGCAGAACAAGCTGGACCTCAAGAAGAGGAAGATGATCGCCTTCAAGCATCAGCAGGCGAACTCTCAGAGGCCCCGCTTCGTCCCTCCGCCACTAGCGCCCGCCTACCATCCTCGGCCCGTCTACAGGCCACCTCACGCCGCCGGTGGATCCAACACCGGGCATCCTCGCCCCGCTCCACCAGCTCCGGCCGCTCAGCCGACACCAGCCGCCAAGGCCCCGATCTTGAAGGATCGCCAAGGAAGGCCGGTCGTCTGCTTCAACTGCCGCAAGGAAGGGCACTATGCACACCAGTGTCCTCACCCCAAGCCAGCTCAGGGCGCGACCCCCAACCAGGCAGTTCGTGCCCGTGTCAACCACATCAGCGCGGAAGAAGCTCAGGAGGCTCCTGAAGTCGTGCTCGGTACGTTTACTGTGAATTCCGTATCGGTCGTCATATTATTTGACTCTGGAGCAACCCACTCCTTCGTCTCGGAAAATTTTGTGAAAACAAACGAACTGGACGTGCTCCCTCTACCCATTCCCATGGTGATTGCCACCCCCGGCAATAGGACCTTAGCCCGCTTATACAGCCCTAAGGTTCAAATTGACATCCAAGGAATACTGTTTCGAGCCGAACCAGTCCTCATCCAATGCACCGGACTCGACCTTATACTAGGGATGGATTGGTTGATGAAGCACAAGGGAGTGATCGACTGTGCCAACAAGTCTGTCACGGTGACCAACCCTGAAGGCACAGCCGTCACCTTTCGGATGACCAGTCACAAGCCACTCGGAGCATCCCTTCGCTCAATAGCTCTTGAAGAGGTGCCTATAGTCAAGGAGTTTGCGGATGTCTTCCCTGAAGACCTACCCGGAATGCCTCCCAAGCGGGACATCGAATTCAGAATCGAACTTGTCCCCGGGACCACTCCAATCTCCAAGCGCCCATACCGGATGGCCGCCAATGAACTAGCCGAAGTCAAGAGCAACATCGAAGACCTAGAGCAGAAAGGTTACATCCGACCGAGTACCTCACCCTGGGGTGCACCAGTTATATTTGCCATGAAGAAGGACAAGACCAAGAGGATGTGCGTGGACTATAGAGCCTTGAACGACGTAACCATCAAGAACAAGTACCCATTGCCTCGGATCGACGACCTGTTCGACCAGCTGAAAGGATCCTCGGTGTTTTCCAAGATTGACCTCAGGTCAGGTTATCACCAGTTGAGGATTAGAGAAGAAGACATACCCAAGACTGCCTTCACCTCCCGCTATGGACTCTACGAGTACACCGTGATGTCGTTCGGACTCACGAATGCCCCGGCCTTTTTCATGAACATGATGAACAATGTATTCATGGAGTTCTTGGACAAGTTCATTGTGGTATTCATCGACGATATCCTCGTTTACTCCAGGACCAAGGAGGAACACGAAACACACCTCCGTCTGACCCTCGGAAAGCTAAGGGAGCAGCAACTGTATGCCAAGTACAGCAAATGTGAATTTTGGTCGTCTGAGGTGAAGTTCCTCGGCCATGTTATATCTGTCGGAGGAATAGCAGTGGACCCAACCACCGTTGAAGCGGTAACCAACTGGCTGCAGCCCACGACCGTGACCGAGATCCGGAGTTTTCTTGGATTGGCCAGATACTACCGCCGGTTCATCGAGAATTTTTCCAAGATCGCCAAACCTATGACCAGACTGCTGCAGAAGGAAGTGAAGTTTGAATGGACCCCCGACTGCGAAGAAAGTTTCCAGACCCTCAAGATGAAGCTAGTGTAAGCTCCCATTCTGACTCTGCCAGACATCCGGAAAGACTTCCATGTCTACTGTGATGCCTCTCGTCAAGGATTGGGATGCGTCTTAATGCAAGAAGGGAAAGTGATATCCTACGCCTCCCGGCAACTGAGACCGCACGAGCTGAACTACCCAACCCACGACCTGGAACTAGCAGCCGTGGTTCATGCCTTGAAGATATGGAGACATTACCTTGTGGGAAATCGGTGTGAGGTCTTCACCGACCACAAAAGCCTCAAGTACATATTCACCCAACCAGATCTGAATCTCAGGCAAAGGAGATGGTTGGAACTGATCAAGGATTACGACTTGGGCATCGTTATCATCCGGGCAAAGCGAACGTGGTGGCAGACGCCCTTAGTCGAAAAGGGTACTGCAATGCCATCATGATTCAAGACCAAGCTCCTTTACTTTATAAAGAGATGGAAAGGCTAAACCTGGGGATCACCACTCGAGCGTACCTCGCTGCCTTGGAGTCTCGGCCTGTCTTAATAGACCAGATCCGAGAAAAGCAGAAGGAAGACCCGGACATCCTGGAGATCCAGCAGAACATGAGGAAGGGTAAAGCCCCCAGATTTTCCGAAGACGAGCATGGTACCATCTGGTTCGGAAACCGAGTATGCGTACCCAACCTACCTGAGTTGAAGACCCTCATCCTTCAAGAAGCCCATGATACATTATACTCCATCCATCCCGGGAGTACAAAGATGTACCAAGACTTAAAGGAAAAATATTGGTGGGTCAGCATGAAGAGAGAGATAGCTGAGTATGTGGCCAAGTGCGACACATGCCGGCGAGTCAAGGCAGAGCATCAAAGGCCTGCCGGACTTCTTCAACCTCTCAAGGTCCCTGAATGGAAGTGGGAAGAGATAGGAATGGACTTCATCACGGGACTACCCAGGACCCAAGCTGGTCATGATTCTATCTGGGTGATCGTCGACCGACTCACCAAGGTAGCTCACTTCGTTCCGGTCAAGACAACTTACACCGTCGCCAAGTTGGCTGAGTTATATGACCTGGATCGTGTGCCTCCACGGAGTTCCTAAGAAGATCGTATCTGACCGCGGGAGTCAGTTTACCTCCAAGTTTTGGAAGAACCTTCAAGAGGAACTCGTCACCCGACTGAACTTTAGCACCGCCTATCATCCACAGACCGACGGTCAAACCGAAAGGGTCAACCAGATATTGGAGGATATGCTTAGAGCTTGTGCTCTAGACTTTGGCGGAATGTGGGACAAGAACTTACCATATGCAGAGTTCTCCTACAACAACAGCTATCAAGCCAGCCTGCAAATGTCCCCGTTCGAAGCACTCTATGGACGTAAGTGCAGAACGCCGTTGCTCTGGGATCAGACCGGAGAGTCACAACTGTTTGAGACCGATTTATTAAGAGAAGCTGAAGAGAAGGTGAAGATCATAAGAGACCGATTGAAGGCAGCCCAATCCAGGCAAAAGAGCTATGCCGACAACCGTCGAAGAGACCTAGCCTTTGAGGAGGGCGATTATGTCTATCTCCGAGTCACTCCCCTCCGTGGCACTCAAAGGTTCAACATGAAAGGCAAACTAGCACCCCGCTACGTCAGACCTTTCCAGATCCTCCGACGACAAGGAGAAGTGGAATATCAACTCGAACTGCCCCCATCCTTGGCAGGTGTTCATGATGTGTTTCATGTCTCTCAGCTGAAGAAGTGCCTCCGTGTACCCACCGAGCAAGCCGACCTTCAGCAGCTCAATGTCCAAGAAGACTTGACCTACATAGAAAGACCCATCAAGATCTTGGAAACCAAGGAGAGAGTAACCAGAAGTCGCGTTGTTCGCTTCTGCAAAGTCCAATGGAACAACCATCCCGCCGAAGAAGCCACTTGGGAAAAGGAAGACGAGCTAAAAGCCCAATACCCCGAGTTATTCGAGTAGCGTTCCAATCTCGAGGACGAGATTCTTGTAAGGGGGATAGGTTTGTGACACCCCAAATTTTCAAAACAATAAAAGTATTATTAAATTCAATTTCTTGGAATTATTATTTCTGAAAATACTTTTAATACTCTTTTATACCCTTTTTAACTACAACATAGAGTAGATGGCCAAACCAGGAGCTGGAAATTTTTGTATAAACTCCCAAAGCCAAGAAATATTTTGAGGATTTTTATAAATTTTTATCAACCTTGGAAGTAGCCCTAATATTTTAACCTAATTCCTGGAATTATTTTTATTCAGAAATGTACTAAAACAGTAATGGGCTCCCCTCCCTCCATTCTCCCTCTCCCGGCCGGCCCAGCCCACTCCACCCGCGCGCTCAGACTGACAACCGGACCCCACCTGTCGGCGCCGAACCCTTCCCCTCGCGCGCGCACCCGACATCGCGGCCCCACCCGTCAGCCTTCCCGTTCGCTCGCTCGCGCCCACTGGCCAGTGGCCCCCGCCTGTCAGACCCGTCGTCTACCTCCCGCCTCCACCCCCAAATCCCACCGGCTGACGACCCCCGCCTCGGATCCGCCTCGCTGGCCCCTCCCGCATTAAATTGGCGCCATTAAATAGCCCCCCGCGCCCGGCCGACCGTTTCCCCGCTTAAATCCTCGCGATTACGCCCCAGGGATCACGCTGCGCGTGCATGGCCGAGCCATCGCCGGCGAGTAAAACCTCCCCCTCGGTTTTCCTTGCATGCGACCCTCACCGACGCCACTATTTATACCTCTGGCCTCCACCGCGTTCGACCCCCACGCTCAATCGCCACGAGAACGAACAGAGCACCCACGATTCGCCTTTTTGCGCACTCCCTCTATTTCTCCTCCGGCCACCTCTCGCCGTCGCCTCGGACCACCTCCGCCCATGCCTTCGCCACCAACGTGACCGCAAGAACGACCCCGACCTCGGCCACCCCTCCGCCGACGTCGAACCCCGCCGGAACACCATCGCCGACGAGGAGCCCGAACCACTCCGCCGTCTACCCTCGTCGCCGGCCACGCCCCGTCGTCCCCGGACCACCACCAAGGTACCATCGTGACCGCCGTAGCGTCCCCCTTCCATTTCTAGGCTTAGCTAGGACCGCCGTCGCTCGCTGTGGCCGCTGGCCCGCTCGCCGTCGCCGGAGAAGACGACCGGCACGGGTCGAGTACCCGTGCCGTGTCGGATCTGATCCCGACCGTGCGATCGCGATCGGACGACGCGCGTGAGCCCACGTATGCGATCTAATCCGCACCGTCGGATCTGGTCAAAGCGTTACGTTTTGATCTCACGCGTTCGTTTTCATTTAAAACCGGCGTGCGATCTCGTGCGTCCACGTGGTACCCCTTCGCACGTCTTAATCCTGGCCGTCCATTATAACTTAAGCGCCCCGCCTCGCCCTCGCGCGTCGGATCTGGATCCGACGGTCCAGATCGACCCGGCGCACGCGCACAGTGCGCGGGTTCACCGTGAGCCTGGTTCACCGTGGACCCGAGGGGTTTAAAAATTGAAAATGAATTTCAGAAATGCTTTTAAACTTGTAAAATTCATATCTGGCGCATTTGAACTCTAAAAATTGCCATTCCAATTTCAGAAAATTCATAATATTATTCTCTACATGTTTATACAATAAAAACAGTAGGTTTACTTTGACTTTTTCATGTTTATTCAAATGAATATCCAAATGCCTTTAGGATTAAAATATGAATTCAAATGTTTGAACTTCAGAAAAATTCATATTTATTCCTTTCTATTCATATACTGCAAAACACTAAATTACCATGAACTTTTCATTTCAAAACTTATTAGGGAATTTAATATGGCAATAATCACATTTAAACATCCTTTTCAAAGAAAGTACAACTCTTTAATTCCTTTAAAATTTATTTATAAGATAAACCACAGAACCTTAACAATCGAAATTATTTTATTTTTAATCAAACCAACTGTAACTTATGTGTTTATAATGTAATGTTATATTGTTTGATTGAATGTGTTCTTTTTATTTTACTTTATTATATTAAAAAGACTACGACGTCGCCGAGGAGCCGGAGTACTTCCCCGAAGTCCCTCCCTCTCCCTTTGCTGAACAAGGCAAGTCACCAAACCAATCTTTTGAGCATATTGAACCCATGTTTGATTAAACTATCGCTAAAACACATAGGTTATATATGCATTAGTCAAATGAACCCTTACATTATATTTATTTAGGATCCCCCGACCTTGATGTGCAACCCAAGCCATGCTATCTCGCCTAACCTCCTTGTCACCATATGATCAATGATATTAGCTACTGTCCAATGTATTGACACGAATGCTATAGGATAAAAATGAGTCGTAGCAAAATGGTTCTATTATATGATCCCCGTTACTTCTTATCCTTGGAAATTCTGTTGGTGATGAGTTATGGTTGTGAGTGTATGCATGGTGGGTTCCGGGTGCAAGCTAGGGCATTGGTCGGTAGCACCCGGGGCACTATAAGGACCGGTCTGAGGGATCTGTT
This sequence comes from Zizania palustris, assembly GCA_019279435.1. Lineage (NCBI taxonomy): Eukaryota > Viridiplantae > Streptophyta > Magnoliopsida > Poales > Poaceae > Zizania > Zizania palustris. Next base: position 22,452,435 of record JAAALK010000282.1, read on the forward strand.
GCAATACACTTACGTACTAACCACAAGTCTAGTGGGTAAGTCCTAACTAAGGTATGGGTTGTTCCAAACCGAGGCCACCATTTGGAGATGGGTCAAGTTGCACCTGCGGGTGACTTGTACCAATGTGGCGCAAAAGGGGGTGCGACGTTAGCCGGGATGCGGCCCGGCGCGCCGGCGAAACCTAGAGCGGGTGGTTATCGCTTGGAACATCTCATATTGAGGTTTTGGCACGAGTTCCCGTGAAATGGGTCATCTCGTTTGGGATGAGTGCGTGCCTTGTGGGTACAGTAGTACATCTCTGATCAGAGTCTTAAATCTTTTCGAAAAGCCGAGCCCACGGTCAAGGGCGGGTTGCGTGACATCCCCCAGTTAGTTTACTTTGAATATGTATGTGCATGATGGATTGACATGTAAGGACCGTTGAGCGAGGTGGGGCTGACTGTACCCCTCGAGTTAGTTGATGTTGATGATGCTCATGTTTACTTTCCGCATGATTAAAATATGATTACACTAAATGCAATAACTGCAACTGTGCTTTTCCGCAATGTTAGCCATTATCCTTCCTTGTTTATTATCCTGCATTATTATTTGCATTTGCGGTGGCTTGTTGAGTACTTTTTGTACTCATACCCGTTGGACCCCACAGAGGATGCTTACTACGAAGACGGTCTGGAGTAGCGACTCAGTCGAGAAGAAAAATCCTGAAGAAGATGTTCGTCATGCCGTTTTCTAATTATTTTACTTTACTGTTTTATTAAAACAATGATGTAATAAATATGGTCTGCGTACCATGGATACTGTCGTATGTACGGTTGTCGCATGATGAACCTCTTGTATTATTGTTTTTCTTATGAAATTCAATAATGTCTCGATTTGTTAAATCGGGGCGTTACAGATGCCCTCTGCATAAGATGCATTGATCTTCTCCCTCCGGGTGTAGCATCTTTTTTCTTGCCAGCATGTCTCTCGTGTTTAATCTATCATGTAATAGCAGCCAGAAGAAAACCTTTAGCTTGTTTGCGCATCGGGCATCCCATAACCATTTGAATACTGGATGAACATTCAGGTTCTTGAACGTATTTGCATACATATCCATCACTGCATAAGTTCTCCCCCCAAATGTAATGCCAGGAATCTAGCACCCCCGGTTAGCCCGTATTGGTGTTAGAAGTACTTGTAACTGATTGAATTCCAACTCTGCTTCTGCCGACATTGGCATATAGAATAAGTTTGATAGGTCATCCTGATTTATCCCCGTTTTCACCGAGCAATTCTTCTGGTACGCGAATGTGTATAGCCTCGGAAATAATTGACTTAGGGGTCTCCCCGCCCAACCATCATGCCATAGCGATACCGTCGATCCTAGACCCACCGTAGGTGTGGCAATCGCCAAGTATCGTGTAAATGCGGGACCTTTCCAGCCCTACTATAGTGTTGCCCGACCAGTTTCACCCACGGGATCTGTTCGCTGTTGTAGAATTTATGCAGGTGCTTTGTTAGCAAGGCATTGTTGTGCGCTCTGATGTTGATCACACCCAGCCCCCCTTTGTCTTTCGGTCTACAAACTTTGTCCCAACTAATCAGCGAATGACCGGTTGCATCTGCGTTGCTGCCACGCCATAGACATCTTCGTCGTGCATTGTCGATACATTGTGTAATTTTGACCGGTAGTTGGAACATACACATTGCATATGTGGGCAACGCAGTTAGTATCGAGTTGACAATCTGCAGTCTGCCCGCCCTGGACAACCAGTAAGATGTTGCCATCAGCCTTTTTTCCATTCTGTCCGTAATCTGGATTAGGTCTTTGCACTTTGGTAGTTTTGTTCCCAACGGCAGACCTAAGTAGGTTATTGGAAAATTTTCAAGTGTACAGCCGAAGGTGCTTGCCAGTAGCTTTGCCTCTTCTTCGTTGATGTTTATAGGAATCAGACTAGTTTTTTTGAGATTTAACTTTAACCCCGTGAATTGTGTAAAAGAGTTTATTAACCCTTTCAGGTTGTAAATATTTTTTGCTATGGCTTTGACGAATATGATTGTATCATCTGCGTATTGAACTATAGGGAAATCCTCTTGAATGTGACATTCCGGGGCCTCCAATATGCCCTGAGCACATGCCGAATTTATTATAATTTGTAGTAACTCCCCAACAATTACAAATAGCAACGGCGACAGCGGATCACCTTGTCTAACTCCTCTTTCGCACTTGAAGTATCTACCCACTGACCCATTTAAGATGACTGCTGCACTTGCTGATTGTAGAATTGACTTTATCCAATTGATCCATAGCGGAGGGAAACCCAATTTTGTAAACATAAAATAAATGGTTGTATGCTCCACTTTGTCGAAAGCTTTCTCAAAATCCAGTTTCAGTAGCACCACAGGTTTCTTTGATCTGTGGCAGTAGTGATTAAATTCATAAACCCATGGCAAACAATCTTGAATGGAGCATCCTTTGATAAAGCCATACTGGTTGATATGTGAGATTTGCGGCATGAAATGTTGCAATCTGTTTGCTAGAAATTTTGTAATTAGTTTGATAGCAAACTGCACTAATGATATAGGACGGAAGTCATTTGTTGTTTCCGGGCTGCCCGTCTTGGGTATTAACGTAATGAGCGCATCGTTTAATGGTGTGAGATCAACTCTGCCCGCATGAAACCCTGATAACAGCTTATAGAAGTCATTCTTTATAATCTGCCATGTTACTTTGTAGAACTTATTGTTAAAACCATCTGGACCCGGTGCTTTGTCTAGAGGCATTCCTGCTAAGGCCGTATCAATCTCCTTTGTTTGAAACGGTCTAATTAGTCTTTCAAGATTTTCGACATTTCTGAAAATGATAGGCGCTTGATAATCATGAGGTAAATTGTCCGATCTGCCTATTCTAGCCATGAACTCCTTTCTTAATAGTATAGCTTTTTCCTTATGTGACCTTACAACTTGCCCCTCATCGTTTGTCAGGGCTGATACCGCATTGTGCCTCATCCTCTCCGTTGCAGCTGCATGAAAAAATTTTGTGTTTTCATCTCCGAGACGTGTCCATCTCACCGTGTATCTTTGTTTCCAGTAGGTGTGTTTGTGGGCAATCAGTTGTTCAACATGATTTCGTAGGATAATTCTAAAGTTGTATTCATAGATATTGAGTTGTCTGTGTTCTTCAAACCTGTCCAGAGCCAGGATTACTATGTGGCATGATTTAATCCAATTATCCATGGTACTCAGTCTCACACTCCATTTCTTTAAGTTTTCCTGTAATTGCCTTACTTTTGTTGCTATTATCCCGGCCTCGTCTTTAGCATGATTGATGCCTGCCCAAGTTTCCTGGATCACTTCCATGAAGCCCGGCCTATCGATCCAGTAATTCTCAAATCTAAATATATGTGATCTCCTTATTTGTGAAGTAATCTCTATTAAGCACGGGACGTGATCTGATACAAATCTGTCCATACCTGTGAACGATGTACTCGGGAATGTAGCTATCCAATTGGGTGAGGTGAAACACCAATCTAGTTGTACCAGTAACGGGTTTTTTTTGCATGTTGCTCCATGTGTACTTTTTTCCCCTTAAAGGGATTTCGCATAGATTGTTATCGTTGATCCAGTCATTAAAACGTGCCGAATGTGCATAATGATGTGAACATTGCTTGTTTCTGTTTTCCACTGATCGCATAAGGTTGAAGTCTCCCACTAGCATCCAATCCCGTTGTTGTGAGAAATCTATTTCCTCTAACCAGTCAAAGAATAGCTCTCTTTCAGGTTGTCGACAGGGACCATAAATTGTTGTCAAGTACCATGTCTGATTATCCGAGATTGAGCAGAATTGAATAGTTAAGTGATAAGTATTGCACGAAATAACGTTTCCAATGAGACGTGAACCCACCCAGCCCATCAGAATCCCACCTGAGGCTCCATTGGAGGGCGAAAAAGCGAATTTGTTGAAACGTCTTGGTGCTATGCTTCTCATCGTTGAATTTTCAATTTGATCCAGTTTGGTTTCTTGTAAGCAAAAAATAGAGTACCCTTTGCTAAGTAGTAACGACTTGACTGCTAATCTTTTGGTACACGCATTTAGCCCCCTAATGTTCCAGTTCAGTATGCCCCATTTAATTTTGTTTCCCATGATAGGTATCGTGATAAGTAACACATTTTGCCACCAAGTGACAAAGAACATAAGCCGATCGCGAATATCTGACAGGATAGTTTAAATAGGTGGTGAATACAAGTAGGATAATAAAAGTTCGTAGCATAGACTGGCAATCAATTCCAACCAGCATGTTCCACATTGGGACAACGATATCATAACAAGAAGTCTTAACATAACATAGGGGCATGATTAATCCACAAAAGTCCCTCTGATAAGCATCTCCCCTTCTCCCTCTGATGTCGCACGGCCTGTTACTCTGCATTCTCTTCATCTTCGGTCACCTTGGTGTGCACTGGAACTAACTGGGTGCTTGTACCAGCCTGCGCCATCAACTCGTCCATGCCCACCTGATCTGCAATGAGGCCACAATAGTGGGTTGCAGTGTGTGTAATCTGGGTTATCGTAAGCTCTGCGTATAACTTACCATCTCTACTTGCACTTTCAAAGTCATGAATGGACGGGAGCCCTGGCAGCATAATGCCTTTCCCCTTGTCATTTTTTTCTGTGAACCCTGGGAAAAACTGTTAGGCTCTTTGAAGTAAAATTGTGGCGCTTTAAAACCTTGTAGGCGAGCTTTAATACGTTCACTACGTCTCAAGCCCAGGTTTGAAAGACTTACCGATTGAGTTGCGCTGGCTGGCAGATCAATGGTGAGGTTATCAGAAGTTGTATTGCGCTAACGATGGCTATACACTAATCTGATAGCCGGACGTGGTATTATCGGAGGAGATAAGGCTCTGGGTATGACAGTGACTGTATTCTGTTGCGCTGCTGGTCCACTTGTGTTGCTACCCGAAGCTGTTGTTGAGCCACTAGTAAAACCTACTGATAGTCCTGAAACCTCCATGCTTACTTCTTCCTGCTGATGTGCCACTTGTTGTGCATCATTGTTCTGATTCGGCCATTGCTCCCATTGAGGCAGGTCTTCTACCGGATTGACCATGTTTTGCTGTATCGGATTTGGTTGCTCAGCCATGTTTTCATTATGAAAGCCAGCATGCAGCACCTGATCATTTGCCCACTGTTGCACCCAATTAGGTTCACCGGGAAAAACCTCTCCGTTAAAAGGGTGTGGATTGCCATCATTCGGGGGTAACTCGTCTTCATCAGCCGGGAAACCGTCTGCTAGCTCATTGCTAATTGCTAATGATGTAAACCGGGAATGTCCAAGAACGCCCTTCCCCATCCATTGAGTGACATGATTTAACCGTTATACTTCTTGGGATGTCTATAGTTTGATCAACAAGCACCTTTAGAATGATTCTACAAAGACTTGTATCCTCTGGGTTCCAGTATAATAGTTTTCCAAACGAAGCCACTATTTGTTCCAGAAAATGCAGTGCTTTAAAGTCTAACGGAAAGTTAAGGAACATAACCCAAACCACTCTAGTTGCCGGAGAGTTCCTAAAATTAATCCCTTCATCATGCTTGACAAAAGACACTAACTGATCACCTATCCAGTGTGGCCCATTGTTGACAATACCGTCTCGTTGAAAGAGGCTACCCATCTTGAAAAAACCTACTCCGAAGGGGTAAACACCATACCTTAGCACTTGTAGGCGCAGAACTTGAGTCAGGTGGTGATGAATCAACATCAGGAACTCATGGCGCTCCAAGGCTGTGAGATTGAGGTCGCAGTTTGCAATGGCAAGATCTTCGTTCTGCCTAATGTGCTGCCCGGCTAGTGAAACAATGTTTCTGGTCTTCCTTAGCTCGCCACCACCGTCCAGCAAAACCCCTCCTCTTGGGACGTATGCCAGCGGATCCATCGGGAAGTTGGCCATCGGCTCTTGAGGTGAAGGCGAGGAGCACTGCGAGCTATAGGAGAGTTGAGCTGGGACGAAAGGAACTATGGCTGTGGAAGAAATTACCTCTGCCACTTTAGGAGATACTACTTTCGGAATCCACCGTAGCTTGAGGCAAGGGAAAAAGATCTCAGAATCCGGCGCATGGTGAACCTTATGAACCGCACAGAGCCTTTTTGGGGTGATCTTAGCTTCCATCGAGTGCAAATCTATTCTCTGTCCCCTAGGGTTTTGAGGTGACAAAGCGCTGCGAAGCCTAGAGAAGGCCGCACTAGTAGCAATAATGTGATTAGATGTGTTCTGTGGCGTGCGGCGGTGGGTAAAAGATCCCTTATAAGACCCAAAACCTTGCCTCGCAGAAGGAGCTCTGAACGTTAATGGTCGCCCCAATGCTGAAGACTTCGTATTCTGGAATAGAGGAACTACCATTGAGCCCACCAAAAATGAGACTTCTGCTTCAGCTAAAGTTGAGCCGGATACAAATGAGCCTTTTTTTGAAATGTGCATGCTGCCGTTCCCACCGGGATCCTTAGTTCCGACTGGCTCATCCGTAAAAAAATTGAAGACCGTTGGTGAGTTTGAAAAGGATACACGCTTCGCTGTTCGAACCCTAATCTGCCCTCTACGAGGTGCGCATGCAGGAGCAGGAAACGAGCTCAAGCGAGAAGCTTTGCGCTGAACCAACCAAGAGGCTTCTTCTTCTCGTAGCCATCTACTTTCTTCTAAACGCCAATCAGGACCCCCATCACGCCAAAGATGAAAGATCAACTCAAAATTTGCTGTGGAGAAACATTTAAGTCTGGAGATTAGCAACCCAACTTCTCTGGAGGCCACTAAAACCCTAAAGCTGTTCTGAGAGATGGAGCGAACATGAAACCTGTTGGGGCACCTCCCAGACAAGCGTGCAAAGCTAGGCTAACCGAAGCTTCCGATAGCCGAAAAGTAAAGCGACGAAACACCACCAACAGCAAGAAAGAACCCTCCAGAACTGAAGCCGGATGATGAACCGAGGAGCAAAAACGCGAGAATACCAACTGCTGGAACTTTCGTCCAGGGGAGAAGTCCCACTTAGACACGAGAGCCGCAAGCGCAGGATCGTGATCCAGCTCAAGAAGCGGGCAGAAGGGCCCCCGACCAGGCTCCTCAAGGAAACACATGGAAACCAACACGCGAAGCGCGAAACAGAGTTACCTTCGGGGAGTCAAATAGAGCTCCCCCGTCGCGAGGGTGGCCGCCAGCCACACCCCGGCGACGGACACCCGACAGCACCGGCTTCTCACCCTGAATCGCCTTTGCTTCCGCCTTTTTGGTTGCGGTTGTGGAATTTTCATCTCGTTGTTGTACTGATTTTGGCATCTCTTTGAAGAATGTTGCTTTGGTTAAAAATTTGATTTTCGCAACTTCTTGAGGATGGTTTGGAAGTGCGTTTTAAGAAGGGCAATTCTTCTGTGGTTTATTCTAGAGGGTCTTTGGTTTGTCAGATTTTACCTTTCGGTAAAGTTTTTCGAATTGACTTCTCTAGTTCTTTTGGCCCTTCTCGCTGTTTGATTGCTGGATCATCTTCTAAGCTCTGGAAGTGGCATAGGAGGTTAGGTCATCTGAGTTTTGATCTGCTAGTCAGGTTAAGCTCTATGGACCTCATCCGAGGATTGCCCAAGCTTAAGATGGAGAAGGATCTAGTTTGTCATCCCTGTCGTCATGGGAAAATGGTTGACGCTTCTCACTCACCGTGACTCAGGTGATGACTTCGTATCCAGGCGAGCTTTTACACTTGGACATTGTTGGTCCAGCTCGGGTATGTTCAGTCAGTGGGAAGTGGTACACACTTGTCATTGTTGACGACTTCTCTCGATTTTCGTGGGTTTTCTTTTTGGAGTCTAAGGATGAAACGTTTCAGTTTGTTCATGACCTGATTTTGAAGCTAAAGAATGAGAAGAATGGTCAGATGTGAGCAATTTGCTCCGACAATGGCTCTGAGTTTAAGAACTCTCAGTTCGTCAGCTTCTGTAGTGATCAAGGTCTGGACCACCAGTTTTCTTCTCCTTACACTCCCCCACAGAATGGCGTTGTGGAACGAAAGAACCGCACGCTAGTCGAGATGGCCAGGACGATGCTCGATGAGCACAAGACTCCTAGGCGTTTTTGGGCTGAAGCCGTGAACATGGCTTGCTATCTGGCCAACCGCATCTTTCTTAGAGCTTACCTTGATAAGACATCATATGAACTGCGGTTTGGCAGACAGCCCAAGGTGAGCCACTTGCGAGCGTTTGGCTGCAAGTGCTTTGTGCTCAAGAAAGGAGGGCATTTGGACAAGTTTGAGTCTCGTTGCTGGGATGGTGTTTTTCTTGGTTATGCATTGCATTCTCGAGGCTTCCGTGTTTGGAACCTCGAATCCCAGCTGCTTGTCGAGACCTGTGAGGTTTCTTTTGATGAGTCCTTGCCTTCTTTGACTCCTTCTTTTGAGCCTTCTGATGGTGAGCTCGGAGAGTCCATCTTCGAGGAAGATGATGACACTCCAGCCACTAATGAGGGTGGGTCTTCTGCACCCCCCGCAGAGCCCACACCTTCTGAGACTTCGACTGAGGATGAGGGCGGACCTCTGATCACTTCTTCCACTACGATCGAGCCCCCTCAGTCGAGTCTAGAGGTGCCGGCTGCTGACTCCGGTGAGGTGACTTCAGATCACCAGGGAACCCGAGCAGTTCAGCGTGACCATCCCTCAGAGCTCATCATAGGTGATTTGACTGAGAGAACTTTGCGTTCTTCTGCCTCTCTTGCTGTGTTTGCTGAATCTGCGTTTGTTGCATCTTTTGAGCCCAAAGACGTTTCTCATGCTCTTTCTGATTCTAATTGGATTAATGCTATGCAAGAAGAGCTAGAGAACTTTGTCCGCAATCGGGTTTGGACATTAGTTGAGCCGCCACCAGGATGCAACCCCATAGGCACCAAGTGGGTATTCAAGAACAAACAAGGTGAAGATGGGGTTGTGGTGCGCAACAAGGCTCGACTAGTTGCCCAGGGTTATTGCCAGAAGGAAGGTATTGACTTTGAAGAAACCTTCGCTCCTGTTGCCCGTCTTGAGTCCATTCGTATTCTTCTAGCTTTTGCTATTTCAAGGGTTTTAAGTTTTTTTCAAATGGATGTTAAGAGTGCTTTTCTGAACGGGTACATAGAAGAGGAGGTTTATGTTAGGCAACCCCCCGGTTTTGAGAACCCTAAGTTTCCTCGACATGTTTTTAAGTTGCACAAAGCTTTATACGGGTTGAAGCAAGCCCCCAGGGCTTGGTATGACCGGTTGAAGCAATTTTTGTTGGGGAAGGGCTTTGTGATGGGTTCTGTGGACAAAACTCTTTTCTTGCTCAAAGATGCTTCAGATTTTTTAGTTGCTCAGATTTACGTGGACGATATTATTTTTGGCGGTACTACTAATGATCTTGTGTCCAAGTTTTCTGAGCAGATGCACAGTGAGTTTGAGATGAGCCTCATGGGTGAGCTCAAGTACTTCTTAGGGCTCCAGATCAAGCAGACCAAGGACGACACCTTCATCCACCAAGGTAAGTACACTCACGACATGCTTAAGAAATTTGACTTTGGTGGTGAGTTGAAGCCGCAGATGACCCCGATGGGCACATCTGGGGGTCTGGACAAGGACGAGAGCGGCGTCAAGGTCAATGAAAGTGAGTTTCGAGGGATGATCGGTTCGCTACTGTACTTGACGACGATAAGACTAGACATACAGTTCGCTGTGGGACTTTGCGCGCGTTTCCAGTCTTCACCACGCACGTCTCATCGGCAGGCTGTCAAGCGCATCTTCAGGTATCTCACTTATGCGCCCGATCTCGGTCTTTACTATTCAGCATCATCATCTCTTGATTTATCTGGCTTTTCGGATGCCGACTTTGGTGGGTGCCGGTTGGATCGCAAGTCGACTTCCGGTACTTGCCAGTTTCTTGGTTCTTCTCTTGTCTCTTGGTCTTCTCGAAAGCAATCTGGAGTTGCTCTTTCGACCACAGAGGCTGAGTACGTAGCTGCTGCTAGCTGCTGCTCACAGTTGGTTTGGATGATTTCCACTCTATGAGATTTTAGGTTGTTCTTTCCTACCAGAGTTCCTTTGTTTTGCGACAGCACCAATGCAATTAGTGTAGGGAAAAACTCATGTCTCCATTCAAAAACCAAACACATTGATGTGCGCTTTCACTTCTTGCGGGATCAATATGAGAAAGGTGTCATTGACCTTGTTCATGTTGATACCCATCATCAGTTGGCTGATATTTTCACCAAACCCCTAGATCAGTCTACATTCGAGCGTTTACGAGGGGATTTGGGTGTTGTGTATCCTTTTTAGGATATTTTGCGTCAGTTTTCTTTCTTCTTTACTCTTTTCTTGAGTCTCTTTTTGTGTGTGTTCATATCTTGCATATTCACATATCACACGTTTGAGCTTGCTTTTGTTATATGATTGAACTGCTTTACTTATTCTAGCTGGTACATGCTTTTGATTACTTGTCAATGATCATGTCTTGTCTCAGTTTGCTTGATAAGTCTGATATCTGTCATATGCATGACTTTTTATGCTTTAAAATTGAAAAATGATCACCATTGCTTCTGATAACTAGCATGTGTAGGCTAAGTGCTCTTGCTATCTGTTACATGCCTTGTAGCTAGTTCCATGACTTAGATGCAAATATGCAACTTGGACATCTGTATGCTTTAATCATGGAAATGTGCTATAAAATAATGAAAAACCAGAAAAATGAAAATTCCATGCCTTTTTATGCTTAAAATTGAAAAGATCCAGGTGGGTTTGTCTTGTCGTATTGCATTGTTCTGGACAGCGTACCATAGCACTTTGGTATGAACTAGGACACTGTAGTGTATGCCAAGACCAATGTCTTAAGCTTCTGATGGTCCAGTTCTGACCTAGGCTTGACTTGGTCGGTCAGCATAAGGTTTGACATGCAAATAACCCCTGGCAAAAATGAAAAAGGGAAAGAAAAAGCCTGAAAATTTAAATGATAACAAGTTTGCTGAAGCACTTTATTTTTGGACAATGCTTGTCTTGGTAGATATCGGTTAGCTTTTGCATCTTATGCTTTACCTTGCTTGTTTATTGGAACATGTGGTGATGTTTTTGTTTGCAAAAACTGAAAAAATGCGTGCAAATGACTTTCTTTAGATATCATCTGTTGCACTGATCATGCCATGTATCGTTACAGTATGTCTTTTGCTGTATCTGTTAGATGTTGTAATTGTAGTCAATCATATCTGAGAAGCATGCTTTCTACACTCCTTATGCACTCCAGTTGAATTCACTGCATATTTTGAGGGGGAGTTGCATTTTAGGGGGAGTCTGTGTCTCTATTGAGTGCTTGATGAGATCACTTGTCAACAAGGGGGAGAAAATTTGGGATTAGAGTTTAAGGGGGAGTTCTTACTCTGTTGATATCCTTGTTGTTCTTAAATCGCACTCATTTTGAGATTTTACGTTTTGGTTAACCATAATGACCGCTTCTTGCTTTTGTTCGGCTTTTGGTCATTAGGGTTAAACTTTTTACCTTATTTTTCTTCTTCTTTGTTTTCTTGTGTTTTGTTTTCGTGTTTCCACAGTTGTTCGCAGGTACTAAAGAGCTGAAAAAAAGAGGAGTGTTGACAATGCACTCATCAAGGGGGAGATTGAGGAGCCGTGCTGAATAGCGTGGGCCTCATGGCTCTAGAAGTGATGAGTCATTGTCAACGATAGTCAAAGAGGACAAAAGAAGAAGAGATCTGCTGTTTTATGGGCCGCGTGTGACTCAGGTACACGGGCAGCTAGCGATTGTCGGGCAGAGGAGGCTGCGAAGTCGGGCTGGCCCAATCCGGGTGCATGGGCCAGAAGCAGTAGAAGACCCACTGGGCTGTTGACCAGGGTTGACTCAGGTACACGGGCGGTGAGTGATTGCCGGGCTGAGAGAGCTGCGGAATCGGGCCGGCCCAATCCGGGTACCTGGTGCAAAGTCGGTGGAGGCTTTGTCAGTTTCGGCGCAAAACTGACAACCGTTGATCTTGTATCCGACTGTCCAGAAGAGAAGCCGTAGTCGCTACGAAAACTTAGCTTCCGGATAAGTCATCTGTATCTCTAGGCCCACAGTCAGTCAGTCGTGTCTGTAAAAATACCTAAGGGCAGTAGAGTCTTTTCCTTTATTCTTGCGTCTGTAAAAACCCTAAGGGGCTGGTAGAATATTCCTAGTGTTGGGCAGCCTATAAATAGGGCCCCAATCCCTAGGGTTTGGACTACCCTTTTGCTGAAATCAATACTATTCCTTTGGGTCACTTTTTTGTCTCCTGGACTCTCTCTCCCTTCTCTCTTGTTTATGCGCCGCCAGACATTTTTTCTCTGTTTGTTTGGCTTGCATTTATTTCATTCCTACAGTTGTTTTGAAGCTTCGATTCTCCATCCGTGCGCAGCAGTATTTGTTGTTTCGATTCACGTGCACAGGCATTTTGTTGAGTTTTGGGCTTCGGTTGGCGTGGGGTTGCTTCTGTTCTTCACGAGCAGAGTACTAGTTCTTGTTGTTTGCAAGTAGTACTCTCCCACTGTAGCAACAGTACTCTTGTGTCAACTTTTTGCTTTTACTGCTCAACTTTTTGATCGGGTTGACAGGACTGAAGTCTCTTTTCTGGGTGTTCTCTGGCGAAGCCCCTTCTCTGTTCGAAGCCCCTCAGCTCCGTGAGGCAGGCTTCGATCTAACATCTTCTAAGGCTTCGCAGAACACTTTGCACTCTGACAGCTTCACATACTTCGATAGTCCTTGCGAAGGTGTTCTCTGTCACTAGCTGTTCGAAGTCGATACTTCGTTAGGCTTCGGAGTTAGCCTCGAAGCTAATCTCTCTGATAGACTTCGTTTTGATCCTTCTGTCGCGTTTCAGCCTTCGATTCTCTCTTCGAAGCTCACTGTTTTCGAAGGTAGAAATATAGGCTTCGAATTTGTTCTCTGTCGTGTGTAAGGCTTCGCTTCTTTGTTCGAAGGTCATTCGTCTGTGTGTTGCGTTCGAAGTTCTCTGTTCGAAGGTTTAGCTCCGAAGCACTCGGTTCGAAGTTGTTGTGTTCGAAGCCTTACCTTCGAAGTATACACTTCGAAGCAGGCTCCGACCTTGTCACACTTCGCTTCGAAGCTTACTTCGCTTTCTGCCACTTCGAACTAGGCTAGAACAAAACATACCTTCGACATCCTTTCAACAGCCTTCGGTAGGCTTCGCAACTGTCCTTCGAAGCAAGCTTCGTCACCGACCTCTGAAGCAGGCTTCAACACTGCGAAGCAGGCTTCGTCCAGCGAAGCAGGCTTCACCGAGTATAGAACAGGAGACAGATTTGAACAGGTAACTTCTCTTCTCTCTCATAGTACACCAAGATTGCTTTACTGAGAAGTTTGTCTTGCCTAGTCTTGCGTATACTGTTTATCTGTCTATTAGCACTGCTTTGATAGTTCTCTGTTTGTCATCAGCTGCTTCTAGGCTAGATACCTTTAGACTTAGGCTATCTGTTTATTTTCTGCTGCTTAGTCCTTTGAGGTGCGTTGGGTATTGGGAACAGGCCATTGATTCGAAAGAATTTTTTAAGGCGCCCATTCACCCCCCCTCTGGTCGCTACTTTCGGTCCTACACCATCACGCCCGTAGGTCCTAGCCCACTTGTGTCATTGACTCGCCACACGCCCGTGCCCCTAATCTCCATTGTTGATGTGTCCTTAGGCCTTAGCCCTCTATATCACTAGCTCACATGCTAAATGACCTAGCTCATGAGCTATACCAAGCTAAGTCAAGATAACTTTCTACTTGTTTCATTAATGAGTTAGGCCAATCTAGCTCATTTTGATAACGAGCTAGACTGAACCAAGCTTGCTCATTATCTAGCCCTACTTGTACATGTATCGACTTTGTTTCATTTATGTTGCATTAGGTGAGATAGCTAAGGATGATATGTCCCATGACAAGATATTTGGCACATATATCAAAGGTTTCCAGGATGGTTCATTCCAGTGTCTTTTCCCTAGCCGAATGCATGTGTGATTGATAGAAGTCTACCCTGCTTCCTTTTATGTGAAACTATTATACTCTAATTAGTCATGAGGTTTTTGTTGTACTATTTATTTTATGTTATGATAATATAGCTTGTTAGCATCTTTATTAAGTGATGCCATGGCTCGTTGATAATGCATGAATTGGTCACTATCTTGAGGACTAATTCATGCATGACTCTGGACTTGAGACTTTGCATAATGGATGATTGCTAGTACAGTTCAAATTGTCTAGGGTATGCATCTTGGGTCATTCAACATTGAGTGGGTGGCTAGGTGTCTAGGTCCATACTTTGGTGGGGGTAAATGTACTCTTAGCCATGCTTTATGACATCTCAGGTTCGATACTAATCTCATTATATCATTTTTTTGACACACCACATCAATGATGATGGTAGGTGCTTTGATCCTATTTAGTCAATATGAGTTGTGTCTAATATAATAGGAATCACATTCTGCAATTTCGATGTCGTTATCAGATTGCCTTGGACCAGATATTAAGATCAACAACACAGTGTATTTGCTCTTCTCACAAAGCCAAGGTAAAAAATTGTATATAGACAATACAGAAATCCATATGTTGTGTGTGCTACTCATATTACCAAAAGGATTCATGTCATTTGTACTTATAGGTTATGACAAATCTAATATTTAAGCAATCTCAAGAGAACCATTGAAATGTGGCATTAATGGTTCTCCAATGATCGCATAATTTATTGGATGTTGTGTAATTGAGTCATTCTTACGACCATCCTTATGTCATTACATTCATTTAGACTACTTACATTTGCAAACGACCGCTTCAAATTGGAAATTACATGAAAATACCATACCATCTTTCTTAGAATCTTTCTTCTCATGCTGCCATGGTCCACTTCATCATCATATTTTCTATTCTTAAATCAATAAAATTCATAGGTTAGATATTGATCCTGACTTGCATACTCTCCATCAAACAACATTCAATCGTTCTAAGATGCATATATTTTATTTATTTATCATCCTAATGGACATATAATCTTATTGGCACCGCACATGAAGCTAGGCACCTTATTATGCTTTGGTGGAAGTTCCCTAAATATTCAACAGTGCTTTGTAACTCACAATGGACCAACCATATTCTGCCTTTATTTGCATCAACGTAAGAACTATGTACAATATTGTGTGCTTTTACTTATAACTAGGATAGATTTATGTTTTTAGTCTCATATTAGTTTGTGGAATTGGACAATTCTCCCTTGGTACATGTATCTTTTCTCTCCACATAACGCACCATTTGATCAACATTCTAGAACTAGGATATATTTATGTTTTTAATCTCATATTAGTTTATGAAATTAGGCAACTATCCATCCATACATGTATATTTTCTCTCCGCATCACATACCATTTGATCAGTATTCTTCATCAAATCATTATTCACATCTTTGTTAATTTATGATATATTAGTTTTACATAGTCTATATCACCAATAGGCATGATACCTTTATCCATTTCATCGTCATTGATGCCTTCCTCACCGTCTTTGTTCCATATTTGAAATCTCTTCTCATATCTCCATCATAGTAGATGATCACATATATTATCGGCTTTCGAAAATATCTTCTCATTTTTACAATCGTAGTACGGACAACACATTGCAATTTTACCATAACTTTCTATATTCGCTAAAGCAACACTCAAGAAAAACTTCACCCCACTCATGTACTTATTACAATTTACAAGTACATTGATCATCATTTATCTATACTACTTGAGTCTGCCACCACCACTATTTCTCATCACAACAAACCAAAACTCTCATGTTTCGGCTTTACTCATCTTTATTTGTATGATGTTCTTTTAATGTCGTATTTTTTCCATTACAACACACATGCACTCAGCTAGTATAAAAAATTAAATTTCCTTACCATAATACCCTAATAGATAAAATATACCATAAATATTATTCAAGAATATGTGCCTATATTTAAAAATCATACTGTTTTAAAAGAAATTAGTGGTAGTGAGTCTGCCACCACCATCACTCTTTCTCACAATAAACCAAAACTCTCCAACATCGTTCATCTCTATTTACATGATATTCTTTAATGTTGTAACTTTTTTCCATTGTACACACAAGCATTTAACTAGTCTATGGTAAATATTATCTGAAAATTTGTGGACTCCAATCTTATACGATTCTAGAAAAATAGAAATATCTTGTTATTCTTCAAATATATGTCGACTTCAAATATATGTTGACAGACCAAAAACTCTTCGAAACCATAGATTTTTTAAAATAATATATGTTTTCAAAAAAATTCAATTTCAGTACACCGTTTCAAAAAATTTCAAAAATGACCACTTGTCAGCTCATCATGGGCCGAACTAGGCCACATGACCTAGTTTGGCTGATATGGGCCGATCTAGGGCCCCTCAGCTACTTCAACACTTCACATGATAAATTTTGGCACTTGATTAGCCGATCTAGGTTGTTCGGCCTAGATCAGCATATGGTCTACCGATCTAGGACAAGTTAAATATAATGTCATGTGTAATATGTTATAATATCTAGATTAGTTGGTAAAACACAAGGCTCCAAACTCTCTGGTCACAAGTTCAATCCCGTGGGGGCGAATTTTGTAGTTTTTTTTGCTAAGAATTGCTTGTGGTAATGTTTTAAAAAATCTATAAAATCTGCCCACCATGAGACTTAAACCCACGAGCTTCAGTCTAATACATTATAATTGATTCATGCACATGGTCGACCGACTAACCGAGTACCGAAGTAGCTTCTTGTCCTTAGATCGGCCGAACTAGCCCGCCTAGTTCGGTCGATGATGAGTCGACATGTAATCACTTTTGCAATTATTTAAGACCGTATAACAGATTTAATTATTTTTTAAAATTATATTATTATTTTTAAAACCATACGGTACGACGAAATCCCGGGCTACACATCCACCGACTTTCAAGACCTGTATCCAAACACGAGGCTATCTGCCCCTCGTGTAAAAAAATCCTAGGGTCCGGTTTCTTCTGCCCCTCCAGCTTCCTTCCTCCGCCCGCGTGCCGCCGCCGCCGCCGCCACCACCGTCGGGAGCACGCCGAAACGCTGCCGCTTCCTCCAAGCCGTTTCTCTGCTGCTCGCCATCCGGGGATGGCGGCATCGGCGCTGCTGCGAGCTCTGAGACGGCCATCGTCTGAAGCCACGCTGCGATTGCGATTGGTGAGTGCTTTTGCTATGGTTGTTTTTGGTTGCTTTTCAGCGGAGGAGGCGTGGAGAGTTGTGTACTGTTATTATTATTATTATGGTGAATTGATTGGAGCGTCAGCGAAGTTCTTTTGGTGATAGCCGTTTGTTTCGGTTCGTTTTAGCTGTTCGTCCATGTTGGGGCATGGAGACTAGTTGAGGGGGAATGAAAATTGTAGATTTAGTCTACTGATGTTTACAGATGTCACTCGCTGCATGTTTTCATTCTTGTCATTTGTCAGTTGAAATTCCGCATTCAGATGGTAGTGGAATGAGAGAAAATACAGTAGCCCTAGTAATCGGTACATTCAGAAGGTTGCGGCATTGAGAGAAAATACTCTCGCTCTAGTCGTCGGTCTGTTCTCTTATGTTATGTGGTTGAAAATGGAATTTTGGTACAGACGAAAATGCGTACATTTGAATTGGTTAGTATGCATTTCTTTAGTTCTGTATCTTAGGAATCATATGAATAATATATAGAGTCCATGAAAAAGAAGATCAAAGAGTTCATATATGTTAACATTAGAGAAAAAATCCCCAAAGAATCCCAAAGGGAAATGAAAAATCTTGCTATAGAGAAAGTTTCTTTTTTTTAATGAATCATGTGATCCCCCCATGTTCATGAACTAGTAAGGTTAGTAAATGAATGATAATCTCTAATCTCAGTTGAAATTATTGAGAAGAGATATTAGTTAATATATGTTCTAAACTCACACATACCATAGGAGAAAGTCCCATTGCAAAATTGATTCTTATGATATCACTGAATGCGGAGTGATGGGATGAACAAGGTATAGCTTTACATGAAGCACACCTCTCTCCAAAATCCAGACAACAATTTGTGGTATACTCTTAGAATGCCACAATCCCCATTGCCTCCTGCCTCCGCCCAATACCTATCGTCTCCTGCCACCGCTTGCCACTGCCACTGCCGCTCACCGGAGCACCACGAAGCCGAGGTGTGGATGTGGGCACAGCAAGGCCGTCACTGGCGCAGCTTGGAGCGCTGCCCTTCCCTTCTCTTTCTCTTTCTGTTGCAGCCGCTCGTCGCTGCCCACCAGATCTGGCCATTGCCACTTTCGGCCAGGAGCACTGCCATTGCCTTCGGCCTAGATCTGCCCGCCATTGCCTCCTTCAGCCCAGATCTGCCTGCCGTGACCTTTGGTCTGGATCTGGCCACTGCTGCTTTTGGCTAGGAACCGTCGCCTGCCACGCCCGTCATGGGCACCATGGGCTTGTGGCGGACGCCATAGGTTGGTTGTGCCGTGGTGCCCCTGTGGCTAATTTCCAAAAATTCCATAGCAACATATCATTGCCATAATGACGATATAGTGATGCCATAATAACTATGGCTTCCACATGATAGCCATGATCATGAATTAAAGTTGTTGTATAGATAAATGCAATTACATAGGCCCGGATAGGAATGGTTCTAACTCTGGCTTGAAGTTGGAGTAGGGACTTTCTAGCTTCAAAAAATCTTGGAGTTGGAGCTGGAATTATTATTTTTTGTTTAGTGGATTATCAAAATGACTTACTTAGACATTCAAATGAGTTAGGAATTCCTAGCTCCAACTAGTGTTCAAAATGGTGGCCCTAGGCGTCGGGCGCCACCCTAGTGCCACGTGGAGGGGCTGGGCGGCTGGCTAGGCGGGCAGGGCGCCTAGGCGGGTCAACCGCGCCCTAGAAGGCGGTGGCGACTAGGATATAAGACGTGTGTACAGGGGGAAAGAGCAAAATTTCCATGCGCTCTAGGATTTGTGAGTTGCCCAACCACTCTAGCGCCATCGCTGCTTTTCCCGTGCTCCTGCCGCACTCCAGTGCCACTCACCGCTCGCCGCGCGTCGGTGCCTTTTTCTGGGCCTCGCTTGCTATGGGCTGTGCTCCGACCCCCGGCTCCATGCATCGAGCTTTGGCCAAGCCGCCGAGGCCGCGACACCGTGCTCCAGCAGCAGCAGTCTAGTGGCGATTCGGCTCTGCGCAGAGCAGAGAAGGCCTGCCATAGCCGAACGGGAAGGGGAGGGGAAGAGAGAGGAGGGGAAGAGAACGTCTGGGACTTAGAGGAGAGGAGAAGTGAAGAAAGCTTGTTGGACTGTGGGAAAGGAGAAGAAAAAGACTTCTTGGTCCAAGAAAAAACGCCTCGGGAGTCGGGACTTGTATTTGACACATCAGGAGCAGTGAAGCCAGTGATTGATTCTTGGAATATGAAAAGACGCTCAGGAAGACACTATGAACCAGCCAACTGAACAGGAACTTGGAACCAAGAAGACCTGGCTGCATGGGAACCTGAGTAAAGAAAGGAAATGGGGCACAGACTTAGGCGCCGCCTAGTCGGCTCTAGGCGCTAGGCACCAGGTCGCCGCCCGACTAGCGTCTAGCGCCTACTCGAATACTGGCTCCAACTTGAAGTTGGAGTTGAAGCCATGCCAAACAGGGCCTTACTATTGAATAAAGAGCTTTCTTTTATTATTGAACTTGATTAAGACTTCATTGAGTAAACTACTACATTATTCTGTAAGCATGGAGTATGTAACAACTTGAAATCAAGCTGATATATCTCTCCAGATTTTTTGTGCTCTGTTCTCTTCTTTAATTAAAAAAATGAAGGGTTGTTTATGGATATTTTTTATTATGTGGTGCTCATGTTATTTTAACTTTGTTATCTTTTTGCATACATTTTACTGATTGTCATCTCCCTTGTCATGGTGTAGGCAACAGATGTCAGGGTGCAAGGGGTTACTGGATACAAGCATTTGAATAATCGGAATCTAAGTGTTTTCAATGAATTCTCAAAACAATTGAAGGGAGAGGCTAAGAGGTATGCCTTACTATCTAAGGTCCCCACCAAGAACAAAGCCTAAACAGAAGGAAAGAAAAATAAATTTGACTACATGTATGACAATTAATGTTTATACTCTATCTGATTCCAAATGTATGTTGTGTAGACTTGTTCACAGGAATTAATAATGTATTTACCAAAAAATTGTGGTATCCCCTTATTAGCTCTTAATTCCCCTGACATGCTTGCTGTGGATGCACAAGTCTATGACACATGAGGGCGAAGAAGGGATTGTGTAATTTTTCTGGGGGCATAGTGGCATTTTCTATTAAACATTGAAAAAGATACCTCACTTTATGGATGAGATAGGTAGCACTCAATTAACATGACCACAAGTAGAAAAAGAGTTGGGCAAGTGCCTTAAGATTCTGTAATGACTTATATCTAAATAAGAATGACAGAGTCTAAAACAACTAACATTTTGGAATGGAAGGAGTATTAAATATTTTGCATTCTGTTGTTTACCAGAGAATCACCTTAATGACCCCATTATGCTTATCAGCACCATATTTCTATCAATGATTTATTTATTTGTTATCTATTCCTATTTTTGGATGCAGTAATCCTGAATTCCAGAAATCGATGAAGGAATTCAGTGAGAAACTTACTGGTGTAAAGGAAGATCTTAAAGTAAGGTATACTATACTCTGATGAAAGCAAATGCACTTCATTTTTAGTTTTGTACTTGTAGAAGTGTGTTGGTATGTAATTCTGTATGTAGAAAGTTCCAGTTTTTCTGATAGGCTTAGTTGAAGATATCATAAAATGACTTATGCAGGACTAAGAAAACAGCTGAGACAATTTACAAGAGTGTTGATGAGGTTTGGACTGAAGCTGAGGCAACTTCTAAAAAGGTAAGTCAGCAAAGTGGTCCTTTTACTATGATCGGTTTGTATATAAAACCATGACCTATTCATCTTTTTTGCTTTTACTTTATGCTCTGGAAATTGGTTTTATTTCTCTGTAGGTTACTGCAAATGTAAAAGAAAAAATGTCTGCTGCTACCGAAGAGGTTAGTGATAAACCAATATGACAATCTCACTTTAGTCCAGTATGGATCATACTGTTTTTTGGACATAGTTTATTTGCTTTGTTGTGATTATTGATAGGTAAAGGAGAGTTTTAGATCAGGGAAAGAAGATAATTCGAGTTGCAGGGATGGCTCATCTGAATCTTCAAATCACGAGGGCTCCGAGGCATCCTCACATTCAGATGACAAGTCAAAACATGGCACAAGTGAATATACATTGTTTAACAAACTGAGATCAACACTTTCATCTGCTTCACCCTTGGTGTCTGGTGCATTTGCGAAATTGAGGGACACTAGGGTCTCAACTTTTGCTAAGCAGGGATATGAAATTGTCAAAGACGAGCTAAGTGCTAGCTCTAGCAGAAAGAAGAAAAATTATGCCAGGCATGCTTCTGCCACAACATTTGAAAAGAGTACACGAACTGATTTAGTTATTGTACCGACAAAGAATTCAATATTCAGCGAAAAATGGGAAGCGTTTAAAAATAAGGTATTGTAATAGGAGACCCCTGAACATTCATTTCCTTGTTTTTCTATGTTAATCTCCTATTTTAAATCTGTTTTCTCTATTAAGATGCGAGGTCATCCTGTCTATAAGAGAGTGAATAAATACACCAAACCTGTTGTTACCGTAGGACAAGAGGTAACATCAGAATGCTGTGCAGTTTGATTCACAAAACTGGTGGAACAGTTTTTCCTGTATTAATGATGTTTTGCATTTGCTAATGCAGGTAGCTGAGGATGTACGAGAACGATGGGAGACAAGTGACAATCCAGTAGTTCAGAAAATTCAAGAGTACAATTGAACTCTGTTATTTGCATTATCTTGTTTGAAATTTGATTGGTACCAAATTGGGTTGTGCTGTGCTGTTTGTTACTTTTACCACTTAGCACATCGTGTTCTGTATTAAAAGTACTACATATGGATTTGGTTGCCAAAATAAACAGAACATAATTAGTGATACATGAATGCGATGAAAACTAAATGAATAATCTCTTTCTTATTGTTTAGTTATATTCATAATATTTACTTCTGATGTTCTGTTTATTTATATATATTCTATCCTTGCAGTTTGAATGAATCTATTTTTGAGGAAACCGCAACTGCAGTATCTTTCAGGGAGATTCGGCAGCGGGACCCGTAAGATGTGCAACTTTAAGTTTGAGAAATTTTAGGGCGTATCTGAATTATGCCACCATTTTGTGCACAGTTCCTTTTCCTTGTCTGATTTTGTTGGTGATGTTCAAGAAACGATCAAGCCTGTGCTTACTGCATATTCAAAGGTAACCTTCATCTTGCTAAGAACAAATTTTCGCTTGAACTATCATAACAGTAGCTGAAGTTCCTAATGATGTAAGGGGATTTATAATTTTTATTGTATTTTGTAGCAGTGTGAAAAAAATAGCGGAAATAGAAAAGAGTGCGTCTGTAATAAAACTGTACACAGGAGTTTGAAACAATCAATTAACATGTTTTCTAATACATATGCAAAATCACTAACCCACAGCATATGTATTTTAAACAATTTCATTATCTCAAGAGTACATATTATGCCTCCAGGGTGATGTGGAGACCTTAAAGAAATATTGCACCAAGGAAGTGATTGAACGCTGCAAAGGAGAGAGACAGGCTTATGCATCACAGGGCATATTTTTTGATCACAAAGTAGGTGACTTTGGACATTTTTTCAACACTCCCTTTCCTGCAGTTCTTTTTTAAACTATATGTGAAGTATTTGCCTTCCTTATTTTATCACCAGTCAAATTAGATTCTATTCTGTAAATTTTAGTCCATTCCTGTGAACTATGTTGCTTTTAAGCCAGAACTAGATTTTCTCATGAGAGGAATACATTTACAATTTTCTATTGTCTTTGCAGATTTTGCACATTTCAGATGCTGATGTAAAAGAAACAAAAATGATGGGATCTGTGCCCATCATTATAGTTTTGGTAAGTGCCTAAGTGGTATGTTAAATTTATAAACTTGCCATCTTTGTTTGCTCTGCTTATAATATACTTTTCTCTCAAAATATATTTCAGTTCCAAACTCAGCAAATTTACTGTGTTCGTGATAGAGAAGGTCGAGTAACAGAAGGAGGGCAGGTATGCTATCCATGAGGTTGCTGTTGTTGTATTACTTATGCTTTTTTTTCTGTTGTTATATGTGGTAGGCGGTAGGCCGATAGATGGTAGCTTTATTGTTAGCTCAAGGACCTTAACAACTTGAACTTTCTTGTCAGCTCTTTGCCTGATAGAATCTACCTGCTAAATGAAAATTTGCTCATTTAGTAATTTATCTTACAAAGTATAGGTTCATAGCAATAACCTCCTGATGTAAATAGCCTACCTGAACATCCACAATTGATTTTTTCAAGCTTATGCCACTAATCATGTTATCATGTAGTTAGACTTTAGGTAAAATAGTTTCTTATTGGCTCCAAAATGGTTTAACCTGTTATCATGTTATCATGAAGTTGAACCTGTACTAATTTCGGCATAGATGTTTCTTTCGTTTCTCAAGATGGTTTAAAGCCTTATAGGCTCTAATAGGTCATGGTATTTTTGGGTAGGATCGTATGAATAGCTAAAATATTATATTAGCAACAAGTACATGAGATTGACTCTACCTCTTAAACACTATTAAGGAATAATTATCTGCTCTTATTAGTTTCTCTTAGTCGACAGGCTGTAACAAATAGAATCTCAGTTTTATCCTTTTTTTTTTCTTCTTGAATTATGCTAGGATACCATCCAAACTGTCTTCTATGCATGGGCGATGCAACTGATGGATAGTGATGAGGTGCCGGAGGAAGAATCATATTATCCAGTTTGGCGGTTGCGTGAGATCCAACAAGTTGGCATTAAAGCTCTCATATAGAGTAGGTCTTCTCCTCTTCTGCTATCTCTTCTTCATTGTTCAACAAGATTCATGCAACAATGTGATAATGTCAGGGCAAGCAGTTTTTCACAAACTGTTTCTTGAAATCTATAGTGATGGTAGAAATCGACACAGTATCTAATGTGCGTGTTGTTCGATGACATGTCAGCTGTTCTTTTTGCATGCTGGCTGCAGAGGATTGTAAAACTTTTGTGCTGACCTGGAAAAGGAACGCACTGAAAGACTGAACAAAATGATTATTTTAGGGAGAAGAGTAGCCTACCTTGTGCGACTTAACAAGTTGGTAGTAAAATCACCCGAAATATCCCCAAATCAACTCATGTTTGGCTGACCAGCATCTGCAAATAAATGTTCGACAATAAATTGTATTTTGACACGCGACTGTGTACTCTAAAACGGGAAAGGTGTATTGTTTATTTATTTCAAACGTTACAAAGTGGTCTACAGGACGCTCTTCGCTCCAAAGAATTTTCCAAGATAATACATGTGTAGAGGCGTCAAAAATCTCCGTTTTGTGTTTTGGGCACAGGAAAAGAAGGGAAAATTATTCACATGTCATTATAATTTTTAGAAATTGCCAATATGCCACTGTCAGTGACTGTGATGACTCCTATTTGTCAGTGACACACCGATGGTATATTGGCAAACCGTGAAAATTGTAATGACACGGAAAAAATTAACCCGAAAAAGAATGTGTCTGGTGCAGACCGCATCTCCGTAAAGTTTTTTTAGGAAAAATCAGCAGGAAAGCTCCTACTACGATTTTAATTAATTAACGGTGAAAATACAGGAAAGTATTAAACTACTAATTGTTGCTTCTGAAGTTGAGCAGCTGGAAATACCTGCAGTACCATCAGATTGATGTCTCTCTTTTGTGATGGTTCCTCTATCCTCTCTGATTTCCTTGTTTCAGGCTTTTAGCACACTGAGGCGTCTTGTTGGGTTGCATGTTTAAAAGGCCAACTTCTAGGCCTGTTGATTGAAAAAGTGCTTATGGCTTCAGCACGTGAGATTTTTTAATAATACATTTTTTATTCAGAATTTCAAATATGATATGTGGATTTTAGAAATTACAAAAATAGCCTATTGTTGGGCTATGGTCTGTCGACAGATGCCACGTGGCCATATGTTGGTAGACAATCTACCGATCTAGGTAGATCGGTAGGTGGTCTGTCAAAGAGGTCAGCTGGCTATCACGTTGGTATTGCCGGCCGATTTACCCTTTATCGGTAGACCATATGCTGATAGAGGGTAAATCGATAGATGGCATGCTGATAAAGCATTATTTATCTATCGGCAGACCAATTACTAACAAAACCAAAAAATCTCAGACTCGATTTGATCAACTTCTCTGACCGGGCAAAGTAAGTGCAGCCCATTGATGCTCCTTTTCTCTTTTCTCATTCTCAATTTTGAAATGAGATTTAGTTCTAATGAGATTGCAATATCTATTTCGTTGAGAACCACACATCTAAAAACGAGCTCGTAAAATGTACGTGATGGAGTGTAAGTATAGGATACTCAAATAGTGAGCAGATAGTAAAGAGTAGGCAGATAAAGAGGTTCCAATGCACACAACACAATATCTAAAGTTGTTCGAAAGCAATCCAACAGAACCTAGGCACAATAACTAGTTCAACAGATTATAAATGGCATACTCATAGTACGAATGATAGGTCCTACTGATATTTCTATTGTCTCTCGTTCTCCAAATCGGCAATGGCTCGAACAAACTACACTAGGTGCTTGTCAATGTTGTAGCCGTGCGTGTTGGTGAACATCACCCAGCCAAAAAGCCAAAGGAGGTAAGCCTCCAGGTAATGGCTAACATGTAATCGTCAGCATTGGGGATAGGTGCTCCGCCTAACAAAGAGCAAACATTAGTATATAAGAAGGATAAGTTAATGTTCAATGTTATTACCATGTTAAAACAACATACCTAGTACTGACGCAACCATATAAGATATGATGGGCATCCATGAAGCACGCGAGTAGGTCAACATGCCACTCTGCCTCAACATCATTGGGCACAACTGCTACTCCTACTAGTGGAAATCCTAGTAGACAAGACACGTCCTCCAGCGTAATCATCACCTCCCCCAAAGGTAGGTGGAATGTATGTGTCTGTGGTTTCCACCTATTGACCCATGTCATGATAAGAGCTTGGTCGAATGAAAACCTTAGCATAGGATACCCATGGACAATGTGTGCTCCCTCGACCAACCTATGCAGAGGGAGTAAGCCTATATCGCGCAACCTGCATTGAAGAAAATGTTAGTCACAAGATGAAATAAAAATAAAACATGAACTCACATTATGCTTGCTTAATTAACCTACCAACTCATCAGGAATGGATGCTCTAAAGATGTTGCGGTGGTCGGACTCTAAGCGGCACAAGATATACCTAGTTATCATTATCGGTAGAGGTGAGTACTTATGCTCGGTGGTGCCCATCGATCGTTAGGGAGATAATCTTGTAAGGGAAGTCATCATTACCCGCCATCTATAGGTTGTAAAACAAACAAAGCTTGTTAGTGACGAAGATACAACATGTGATATAATAGTAAAGTAACTGACATACTTACATCTTAGGGAGTATGTACAATGTATGTTGTGCAGTGATTTGTATATCATGTGGGTCCTAGCCTATTTGTGCCAGCTCATGTGCAATTCTTGTATGAGTGTTCATCCATGTTGCACAAAGAGCACATATTTTTTCATCTGCTTGATTTGGATTCATCTATGTCATTCCAAATGTGTCGTGTCTTTCTTCTTCTCAACTTTGAGTTGATACATTGAAAATATGGTACCCAATGACGTGAGCCATTTAGCAGAGATGTGAATGAGATGACAACCCTATGCCCTTAGAGTTCACCGCTCCAAGTTTGAATAATATTCTCTTTTGTGAGGTATTCAGACAAGTACACCCTGACGGTCATATCAAATGTGGCACATGTCATCATGACATGGATACATGGCTTGTGGTAGAGAGATGGTTTATTACAAATACACCAATAAGTGTGAATAACGTTGCACTCATGAACAATAACATCCTGATTTGTTCCTCTGTGACCTTTGTCTTGACACGATACCGCAAAATAGAGTTATCGAGAAATTGTCTTGATTTTACGATGGTGGGTTGTATTCTTACTCTTCTCTGTGAAATACTTTGTAATCTTTCTACAATACAAAAGGCACTCGTCCCTATGCACCACCAAAGCAGTAGTAGGCTGGTCTAGGAAGTATATAGTGTTTCCATAGATTATGCCCTCCACAATATAAATCAAAGGCAAGCATCACATACCTCACATCACCCAATTGTACACCTCGGCAAGGTTGGTGGTAATGATGTCATACCTCATGCCATGAGTGTCATACAGTAGAGACCAATGCTTCCTATTCTCAAATTTAATACAATCCGAAAGCAATGAACTTTCATTCTCTGCGATTTACGGATTGTTTATTGATCATCAATGGGCAGAGAACAAAGTGACTCTGGCTCTAGCTCCAGATCACTTCTAGATTGCTACTTGGCAGCCTTCTCTTGCTTGTATTTTGATGTTAGCTCATCAAGTTTCTTCCACAAGGCCTTAAACTTTCTTTGTTGGTTTTGGCTACATAGTTTTTTGAACAAATTAGTCAATTATTTACTCTTTTCAAAGTGACAGAAGAAATTTGCACCTAAATAGTGCATATACCATTGAGACTGAATGCCCTTCCAAAGATATAGCTACTTTGTATCATACTTTATATGTTGGATTGCCTTGATTAGTCCTACATGTCGGTCATTTAACACATAAACATTTGGCCTACCCTGAAGAACCCCAATGCTCAGGTGTTGTAAGAACCATATATAACCAACTTTCATAGTTTTCACTCTCTAGGAAGGAAAAGGCAATTGACACAACCTATATACTTCTTAGTTAGGAACGTGTCATCTATGCAAAGAATGAGATGATAATACTGGAAAGCACAGATGCAAGCACCAAGTACAAACAAAAGTCGATGTAGAATGCACCCCTCGAGAATACTTGTAGCGCCCCGATTTAACAAATCGAGACATTATTGAATTTCCATAGAAAAACAATAATACAAGAGGTTCATCATGCGACAACGTACATATGACAATATCCATGGTACGCAGACCATATTTATTACATCAAAGTTTTAGTAAAAACAGTAATAAAAATAATTAAAAAGCTGCATGACGAACATCTCCTTCAGGATCTTTCTTCTCGACTGGGTTGCTACTCCAGACCGTCTTCATAGTAAGCATCCTCTATGGGGTCCAACGGGTATGAGTACAAAAAGTACTCAACAAGCCACCGCAAATGCAAGTAATAATGCAGGATAACAAACAAAGAAGGGTAATGGCTAACATTGCGGAAAAGTACAGTTTCAGTTATTGCATTTAGTGTGGTCACATTTTAATCATGCGGAAAAGTAAACATGAACATCAACAACATCAACTAACTCGAGGAGTACGTTTTACCTCCTCGCACAACAGTCCTTACATGTCAATCCATCATGCACATACATATTCAAAGTAATCTAACTAGAGGATGTCACGCAACCCGCCCTTGACCGTGGGCTCGGCTTTTCGAAAAGATTTAAGACTCTGATCAGATATGTACTACTGTACCCACAAGGCACGCACTCATCCCAAACGAGATGACCCATACCACGGGAACTCGTGCCAAAACCTCGGCATGAAATGTTCCAAGCGATAACCACCCGCTCTAGGTTTCGCCGGCGCGCCGGGCCACATCCCGGCTAACGTCGCACCCTCTTTTGCGCCACGTTGGTACAAGCCACCCGCAGGTGCTGCTTGACCCATCTCCAATTGGTGGCCTCGGTTTAGAACACTCCATACCTTAGTTAGGACTTACCCACTAGACTTGTGGTTAGTACGGAAGTGTATTGCAACGGATCCCTCAGACCGGTCCTTATAGTGCCCCGAGTGCTACCGACCAATACCCTAGCTTGCACCCGGAACCCACCATGCATTCACTCATAACCACAACTCCAACACCGACAGAATTCCATAGATAAGAAACAATGGGGATCATATAGTAGAACCATGTACTACAACTCATTTTTATCCTATAGCGATTGTGTCGATACATTGGACACTAGCTAATAACATTTATCATAAGGTGACAAGGAGTTTAGGCTAGAGAGCATGGCTTGGGTTGCACATCAAGGTCGGGGGATCCTAAATAAATATATTGTAAGGGTTCATTTGACTAATGCATATATAACCTATGTGTTTTAGCGATAGTTTAATCAAACATGGGTTCAATATGCTCAAAAGATTGGTTTGGTGACTTGCCTTGTTCAGCGAAAGGAGACGGGGGAACTTCCGGGAAGTACTCCAGCTCCTCGGCGGCGTCGTAGTCTTCTTGATATAAATAAATTAAACGTAACATTCAATTAAACAATCAAAAACCACACAACTGGCATATAAGTTTTGATTGGTTTGAACCAAGGAAAATAAAGTCATTAAGTTTCTAAAATTATTTTCTAAATTTTTAAAATGAATTTTGATGGAGATAGGAATTTTCTAAAAAGGAATAAAAATGTATTCTAATGTATTTTAAACTTCCAATTAATTAATAATAAAAAGTTCAGAATAAACCTATTGTTTTTATTACACCAATATGAAGAGGATAAAAAGATAAATTTTCTAAAATTGGAATGGGCAAATTTTGAGTTAAATTAAATAGGTTATGAATTTTTGAAGCTTAAATCAATTTCTAGGATTTAATTTAAATTTTAATTCAGATTCTAGTCTACGGTGAACCGAGTCTATGGCATTGTGCCGTAGGCCGGCAGGTGTTTAAGTTCGGTAGCATGCGAGGGGCTCACGTGCTAGCGCAATGCATGATCGAGTATATGCGGATGGTGAAGGACAATATAGAACTAGGTTTATTTTTAACGATGGATAACTAGATACGATAATAAATCAACTATAACATAGCGAACAGATCGAGATGCAAGGAAACAACTATTAGCGGGGAATACACTGAAAGATTAAAATAGATAAATGAATGGAACGAAACACACGCATAATAATATAATCAAAAGATTGGAAAATAAGTGTAGCAGGGCGGCGAAAAAAAATATCTGGTGGTAGGGAAACAAAATAATGAATAGATTATAACAAAATAGGACAACTCAGGATAGATTTAGATTATGAGTAATGATAAAATGAATTAGACCAAAACAAGACTAATAATCAACCAAATAAGATCAATTGTAGTAAATTGATAAATATAAAAGGAGAGTATTCTCACCCAGTAAAAAGTGTAGGAACAAGGGCTATAGCTTCATCTGGCTATAGCGAGGAGGAAGGGGAGGCAGCAACGAGGTGCGGTGTTCGGCGGAGCTTGGTGGGAAGCAGGGGCGACGGCGGCGGGTGCTGCCCGGCGAGGCAGGGACGTAGCAGAGGAGGAGGGGCGGTGGAGCAGGGCGGACTGGCGTGGTGCTGCACGGCGGGCGGCGCAACGCCGGGGCGCGCGGCGCTTACAGGGAGACGGCGCATGGCAACGGCGCACAGTAGAGCGGCCATGGCGCGCGGTGGTGGCTCACCGGAGAGGTGGTGCGGCAGGCGGAGTGAGGAGAGGGGCGGCGCTGGGGACGACATGGGACAGGGGGAGGGGCCGGAACAGCGGCTGCAATGGAGAAAGTGAGAGGAGGCACCGGAGAAGAAGCTCGGGGAGAGAAAAAAATGGAGAAGAGAGGAGGAGGTGCGAGCTGAAGGAGGAAGAAAGGATGGGTGCATGCAAATGAGATCCTCTGCAGTCGGCCTCGCCGACTGCAGAGGGCAGTCGCCCCTCGGAGCCCTCCGATCTTGATCGGACGGCTGTGCGAGGGGGGCTTCGCGTTGGTGGGACCCACTTCACAGGGGGCTTCGGAGAAAGAGAGAGGGGCTTCGCACCGCCCGATCTAGATCGGACGGTGCGCGAGGAGCGAGCCGACTGCAGAGGAATCGGTTCCGGGTGCATGGGATGCATGCATGGCGGGACCCATGCGTGCTGCAGGTACGACCGGATTACAAGGAGTCGGGGTCCACGTGTACACAGGGATCAACGGGATGAAAGCAGAAGTGATTAAGGAATTAATTAAGGACTTAATTAAGGAATTTTAATTTATTCTCTAATTTCATTAATTTCTGAAACTTTGTGTTATAAAAATCCTAAAATTTCTAAGAAAATTTCTAATACATATTTTTGACTTGGAAAATTTAATAAAAATTTTTAAACTAAAATTTGAATTATTTCTTGATAATTTTAATTCTCCAATTTAAAAGAATTATTGAAGCTCATTTCAATTTTCTATGCTAGTTTCAAAGCTCCTAAAATTTTATAAAAATTCCTAAAATTTTAGTTGGTCTTGAGGAACTTAGCATAAAATTTTTAACTCAAAAATTAAATTATTTATCGCTACTTTTATTTATTCATTTAAGGAATTTTAAAATAAATTTGGAGGGCATTCAAATGGTGGGGTTCAGACATGATGTGTGCGCAGTGCGTGCGGCTGCATGCACATGCACGCCCGTTAAAGCTGAAAAAAATGCTAGTGATTAAGGAATTCAATTAAGGAATTAATTAATTTCTGAAACGGTATTTTAATTATTTATTATTTCAGTCATTACTTAGTCAAACTTAGTTTTTGCATTTAATATTATTATCTTCTCCAAATTATTTATCTCTGAAAATTAAACTTAATTCATGGTAAAAAGTGAAAAGTTTTTGGAATGTTTGGAGTCTAAAATAAATTTAGAAATTTTGGATTTCAAATAAATCGCTCATTTATATTTTAAAGAATAATCGGTGTTCGAGAAAATTTGTATTCACGTCGTAATTAAATATTCAGAACTTGAACGCAAAATTAAGGTTTTTAAATTCATTTTGGTATTTTAAAATATATTAAATATTTAAAAAGGTATTTTTCCACGAGGTTTAAATAATTCGAATGAAAAATGTATTTTTAATTTCACAAATGAAAAGGGAATATTATTTCTAATTGAAATGCTTTATCACAACATTCATGTTGAAATATATTTTATTAGTTAGTGTTAAAGTTTTGTGATGAAATGTTATTGATTATATATTATTTAATTTCTTTTGCGCCAAAAATTCTAGAAAGATTTTTGGGACGCAAGTTAGAGCAACGCAAATTTTTAGGAAAAATATACTCGAGCTACGATTTATTTTTAAATGAAATTTTTAGGTCCGTATTTTAGCTCACTCATTTATGATCTACATTTAATATATTTTTTTTGAAATTCATTTATTAATTAATTAATTTTATTTTTAACGCCTTACGAAAATCATGGCGTTACAATACTGCATCCTTCTCTTCGAACGAGTGGTATGTGCCATTGTTGTGACTCTTCACCACGTTCATACAAAGAGGCAGATTATGATATGAGTTCTCGAACGTACCGAACCTCATTTTAAGTGCATTCTGTTTAGACCTCCATACCTTAAAATAGTTGA
This sequence comes from Zizania palustris, assembly GCA_019279435.1. Taxonomy (NCBI): domain Eukaryota; kingdom Viridiplantae; phylum Streptophyta; class Magnoliopsida; order Poales; family Poaceae; genus Zizania; species Zizania palustris. Next base: position 22,484,947 of record JAAALK010000282.1, read on the forward strand.
TTGTATACTGAAACCTTCTATCTATGGCCAGTATTGAGGCCTAGGGCTCATAACTGAGGTTCTCAACAATCTCAGAATACATCACTCTCGCAATGTAGTTGGCACTATTCATGTGCTTAGTTATAGATGTATCGACCACATAGGTATGATCAACAACAATTGAGCATACCCAATGAATTCCCCACTTTGGTTTATGTGCGTGGAGTCTATGGAAAATCATCCATCTTGCGCACAACATCATACATTGTACGATTTGACTTCTTGACTCAAAATGACCACTAGAGTGACATTGTTTATGCTTTCATGGCATTTTGAACTGCTTCTTTCATAAGATACATCGCATCCTTATAGACCTCATTCTGTCTATACTCCCAATGAGTGTAGTAGCCCTTATTAATAGCAAGAGCGCTAAAATCTTGTGCTTGCCACTCGTTTGGGAATGACAATATCTTCGTCTTCATTGTTATTGTTATCATCTCTAGTAGGAAAGGCATGAAGTGTAAAATAGATAAGCAAAATATATTCCCAACCTTGATCTACATAGCAGTCGAGGTAACAAAAACATCTCCCAAAAATACCCTTTGGCTGCATGGTTGCATCGTGCATGCAAATACAACTCCCACTGCTCTCTATCTAATCGAAAAATATCATACGACCACCTCTTAATACTCTTGATGCTATGCTCCACCACTCGACTTAAACTATTTTTGGTATATTGAAAACTACTAAGGTTAGCACCATCATGACCAACAAGTACTTATCCATCTCCATAGTGAATCATAAATGATGTTCTATTTGACTTGCCTATACACATTAAGTTCACACCAACATAATTAAATTAAGCAGCAAACAATATTGCAAACATAACTACGTGTCTAGCATGACAATACAATTCCACTTATTTAGCAATAGGCGAAGTAACTAAAGAAAAAATTATTTTATTTTACATATTATATAGAAACAACACAAAGTATAAAATAACATAGCATGCAATGAAAATAGAATGCAGATGAAACATTACACAAATTTACATCATTAAATCACCACATGCACAAAGGCTATGCCTGGAGTACAAAAAACATTCTATAGCAATGTGTACAACAAATGTAAATTACATTCAAAGTATCGCTACATTAAGTCTGAACTACGAAAAACATCTAATATATTAAGATATGTTGAAATACCTAGAATAGCGGTGGATGCAATCACAGTAGGGTCTTACATCAGCAGACTAGCATGCACAAGAAATCTACACGGAATAAGGTATGTTAAAGTACACCTTAATTATCTCTAAACTATATTTAAAATACCCCTTAAGTATCTCTAAAGTGCCCCTTAATTATCTCTAAAGTACTCTAAATTATATGTAAAGTATGTTTAAATTACCTCTAAATTATCTCTAAAATACCCCTAAATACTATCTAAACTATGTTTAAATTACCTCTAAATTGTCTTTAAAGTACCTCTAAATTATCTCTAAACTATGTTTAAAGTACCTCGAAATTATCTCAAAAGTATGTTTAAAGTATCTTTAAATTATCTCTAAACTATATTTAAATTACTTCTAAATTGTCTCTAAAGTACCCCTAAATTATCTCTAAGGTATGTTTAAAGTATCTCTAAATTATATCTAAATTACCCCTTAATTATTTCTAAATTTTCCCTAAATTATATCTCAACTATGTTTAAATTACTATAAAAGTACCATCAAAATACTCCTAAAGTACTATTTAACTATCCCTAAAATATTGCTAAACTACTCTTAAATTACCCCAATCTAATACTAAATTACCTTAAACTACCTAACCTACACCTACAACTACCTAAAGAAGAGAAGAGAGGTGAGAAGAGGGCATACCTAGGAGGAGGGGATAAATGAGGCTTCGAGCACGCAAGTGGCTTCTGTCAGCGCACAACACTCTTTTGAAATTCTCTCAAACTCAACACTCTACTCTCCTTGGAAGCACTATTTCCTGTTTAGAAAGCAAATCAGTGCACATATACACTTGTAAGCAACCTGGATGTGTGTAGGAAGAAAAAAGAGCTCGAGATTTTTGGTGCTTTCCTACTCCCTTGAGTAGTCAGCAGTTTTTTACTCAAAACAGGGAATAAATACTGCAATCACAGAGATTAAGAGCCATCAAAGACTACTGCTAACAGCCCCCTCTAATGCTCATAAACCACTGCTAACAGCCCCCTCTAATGCTCATAAACCACTGCTAATAGTTTGTAGTTTCTACTGATTATTGCCACTAAAGCTGACTGTTTCTGCATGACACAATAAATTACAACCTGTTGTTTCTGCATAGCATAAACACCACTAAACACAGCCATAAACTGCAGCTATTTCTGTATGGACCAGCACTAATTTGGTCTAATGGGCAGCACTTATTCAAGCACTGAAAGCGGTAAATTGCAATGGGCAGAAATTTGGCATGCAAGATTTATTCACCACAAGCTCCCCCTAATTCTTGTCGCCATTGTTCTTCAGCTCGATGACGTCGATTCTTTGACAAAGTTCTTTGAATCGTACTCGATCGAGCGGTTTAGTGAGGATGTCCGCCAGCTGCTCCTCTGAACAGGCAAAGTCCAACAATATCTTCCCGTCTTTAATACAATCCCAGATGAAATGATACTTAGTATCGATGTGCTTGCTCCGGTCATGGAAGACAAGACTCTTCGACATTGCAATGACATACTTGTTGTCCACCTTGATTCCTAGTGCTCTAAGCTCCACATCCAATAGATCGCTGAGGAGCTCAGCAAGCTAGATAGCTTGACATGAGGCAGCAACAACAACAATATATTCCGCCTCGCAAGACAATAGTGTCACCACCTTCTGCTTGGTTGATTGCCAAGTGATTGGGCTGCTACCGAAGAAGAACAAGACTACACTTCTATTCCGTCGCGTGTCGATGTCGTCAGCCATGTCGTTGTCACTGTAGCAGTGTAGCCTAGCATACTAGGATGCCCATCCACCTTCTTGGCATAGTGGTAGCCATGACTCCGTGTCCCTACAATATACTGCAGTACATGCTTGATGGCAGCTTGGTGATCTTCATGTGGCTCTTCTATGAACTGGCTCAAGTATCCCACAAAATACGTGAGGTCCGGCCGAATTTTCACAAAATAGTGGAGTCCTTCGATGAAGTTGCGGTACTCCGTTGCATCCACCAACGGAGCTTCACTCTGCTTGCTAAGTTTCAACCACGCCTCCATCGGTGTGAGACGAGGATTGCAATCCTTCATTCCACTCTTTTCAAGCAACTTTTCTACATAAGCCGCTTGTCCCAAAGTGATCCCTGTAGCACCCCGCTTCACTTCCAAACCAAGGTAGTAAGAAAATAAACCAAGATCACTCATCTTGAAGAGTTTTCGCATCTCCTGCTTGAACTCCTCAATGATATCACCACTCGCGCCAGCGATGATCAAGTCGTCAACGTAGACGCTGACAATAAGAAAAGAGGAGAGTAAATTAATCTCGATGATAATGTAACCAAAACAAGCAAAGAGGAGAGTAAATTAAGAAAACGGGAAAAGAGATAGAATGCAAGAAACATGTGAATAAGCCCCCCTAATAAATCATTAACTAGGGAAGATTAGATTAAAGGCACCCCTCCAACAACATGATTCTATTGTACTTAATTTAGATTAACCATTAGCTGTTCTCAAGTACACAGATCAATTGAGATGCTTTTTGGGATATAACCCCAAGTATCTTTGTTATGGAGTTTTAGTGGGAGTAAGGGTGCGTTTGGCGGGGCTCTAGCTTCAGCTTCTTTATCCTGTAAAGCTGGAGCCAAGCTAAACACTTTTTTTGAGGAGTGGATTCTGCTGAGAACGTTCCAGAAAAATGAATTGAAGTGGTGGAGTAGGGTCTAGCCAGCTTCAAGTGTTCCACTTCAATTTCAGTGTAAATTTCAGGATCAAGAGCTCTACCAAACAGGCCTTAAGCCTAGCATGGTGAATAGTTCGATATAGATAAGTTAAGATATTCTAGAAGAAGCTATCAATCCTTAACTAAAGAATAAATGTAGAGATATTGAAGATTTTGGTTATAATCTATAATAATAATAATATATATGGGAGATAGAAATTGAAGATGGATACGATTTTCTGCATGTAATTTCGGTTATATATAATCATGCATGAGAGGACGTTAGATTGTTCAATCTTTAATATTAAAATCTACTTGACATAGGATTTGACATAGGATATAGGATATTCTTGTCACATTAATATAACATATTTGTCACATCGATGACATGAACGAACCTGTCTAAATTATTTATTTGTCTCTACTTCTTACACCTAAATAGTTGGGCAGTCTGCCGTATTTGCTAAGGAGATCACTAGCTGGAAGTAGCGTGCCGGTGATAACGACACTGCCTACATATGCAGTTAGTTTGTTTGCTAAGAGCGTCGTTGCAAGAAGATACAGATTAAACGAAACCTGCAGGCCTGCCGTGTCGATCTCATTGTTCGTCGTCCATATCACTACTACAAAGCGACATTGTAGCGGCGGGCAAAAACGACCTATAGTGGCGGGCATCAAGTCCACCACTGCTCTAACGCCACTGCTATCGCTGGTTAGCAGTGGCGGTCAGAGCGCCCGCCACTGTTGTGTCAATAGCAGTGGCGGGCAGATGAGGTCAGCTCGCCCGTCACCACTATGTCAACAGCAGAAACGGGCGCGCTGACCTCATCTGCCCCGCTACTACTGTTATCAATAGTAGTGGCGGGCAGATGATGTCAGCGCGCCCGCCACCACTGTGTCAAAAGCAGTAACGGGCAAGCTACCTCATCTGCCCGCCACTGCTGTGTATAACCCATAACACAGAATGTTGTGATCCCATAAACCAAAACACAGAAATTATATGCTTCACACACATATCCACATACACAGCAGCAAAACATCCACATATCCACATACACAGCAGCAAAACATCCACATATCCACATACACATCCACAACAACAACACATCAACACAACAACCATCCATCTCATCAATTTTCAAAAATTTACAAAGTTTACATTCTTCCTGTTTATATTTCACAATAACCATCCATCAACACAATAACCATTGTTTCACAAATACATGCTCATGCGGTTTATGTTTTCTTGGAAGGCCAACTCATATCTTAATTGGTTCGCCTTTTCATTCTTCCGGCCCAATCATACAGAGTTGGATGCTTGGCCACTTCACTATCAGGATCGAAAAATACTCCAAGCTCATGAAGAATCTCATGCATCGTGAAGCGGCACATCCTTGATACGATTTCGTACATTTGTGATTCAGAGAGTTGGCTCTTCTGGGCAACGGTTGATGGACCTGACGCCTGCATACGTAAAATATACGTACTATGTGGGTTCCTCATCTCACCGAAGGGATTCATTCCATACGTGCTAAGTCCCATCCTGATATTTCTAGGATCGTCCAAGAAATCTGGATGGGCCATGTCAAATGATTTCCACTGCCTAGCATCCGCAGGGTGCCGAAGTTTTTCGTCCTTCTTTCGCCCAGCGAAATGCCAGATTAATAGTTCAGCATCTCTAGGATTAGAGAACATACGTTTCAAGCGATCAATCACCGGTAGGTACAACATTACTAATGCTGGAACTTTCCTCTCCGTCTTTTTTCCAGGATGGTCTTCAATAACATTTTTATCCCTCTTCTGCAACCTCTTATTATTTTTCTTCTGGTGGTCATTGTAGTCCTCCACACAGTCATTTGGACGTTTGTATCGACTTGCGTTGCACTGCGGACATCTCTCTAACAATCCATACTCTTTTCGATATAGGATACAGTGGTTCGGGCATGCATGAATCTTCTGAACGCCCAAAGTCAACGGACAAATCATCTTCTTTGCTTGGTACGTATCAGATGGTAAATCATTGGGTTTTGGCAAAACCTTTTTTAGGAGTTGTAAAAGATCTGAAAAACTAGTGTCAGACCATCCATTGCTGGCCTTCAGTTTCATAAGCTCAAGAATTGTGTACAACACAGTATACTGCTTATCGCATCCGTGGCGTTCCTCGTAAAGAAGGTTTTTTGATGCTTTGTCAAGTGCTTCAAAGTTATCGTATCCTTTGGTTGTAGTTCTCTGCAACAACACCTCAAGCGCAACATTTCGCATCAGTTCCTCCACATCAAAGGCGTCATCATCATCATGTTGATCAACATCATCATGTGTTATGTCGGATGTATGATCACAACCTCTTCTATGTTGATGAGCATCTTGCGGCACATCAGAATCTTCAGGCGGATTTTGGCCCATCTCACTGTGTTTCGTCCATATATAATAGTTTTTCACGAAACCATTTTTCAACAAGTGAAATCGTATGGTTTCACGATCAGAACACAGATACATCGCTTCGTTTTTACAAACTTTACAAGGACAATATATTGCCTCTTCACTCTGACGGGAAGCATATTGTGCGGCAGCTTCAGTAAATTCAGTTACTCTGTTAAAATATGCCACCACATCTCCGTCGTTGGACGAGTACATCCAGGACCTATGCTCCATCTAAAACATATATTATTTGAAAAAATATTAATAAATTCATTATTGTTAATTTTAGTAATTTACAAATTGAAAATATATTGATTTATTATCGCTCATAACAACATTAATTAAAAATCCTCAATGCTTTAATTAAAACTATTTATTAAGCAGAAAAATTTATTAATAAATTAACTCTATTGGTTTCTCTCTCTCCAAACAACATAACTCTAGATCTATAATCATAAATCAAATTAAAAAAGAGATTAAAATGACGTAAATCAATATACAAGTGATGAATAATTGTGAGGAGGGTCATATTTGTTCATTTGGGAGAAGGTAACACTGTAAATGGAAGATTATTTGAAAATTTCTATTCACAAACCCTAAATTAGAAAAACACTAATAACTCATTGTATACATGATTAAATACAAAATAAATGTGAGATTCGGCATGGATTTACCTCCTAGAATGAAATCTTTCAAAAGAAACGAAAACAAAGCCTCTCCCCTCTTTATCTAGATTTTTGTCGCCATTGTACGGACAAAATTAAATGCGAACTCCAGTAGAACTCGGGGAGGAAGAAGCTGCGCATTTATAGTAGAATAGTAGTGGCGGTCGCAAGTGATGTCATCAATACTTTAGTGGCGGTCATATTAGCAGCGGCGGGCAGCACCAGCGCCCGCCACTGCTATTGGTACAATAGTGGCGGTCCGGGATGACGTCAGCACCGACCGCCACTACTTTACCAACAATAGTGGCGGGCGCTGGTGCTGCCGTTAGCACCAGCAACTGTAGTGGCGGGCATCTAATGGCCCGCCACTATAGTGGTTTTGCCCAACGTCACTACAGTGACGGTTTGTAGTAGTGTATGCCCATTCAGGACAGACATACACAAATTAGACATCCAAAAGTGATGAATTAATTCACACACACGTACGCCGACAATACATTAATTACCATGTCCATGCATGCATCCAGTACGTACTTTCTTACGTACACCATAATATCCATCCATTCCATGTGCTGTTGTGTATACGTGCACGTATATATACCTAGCTAAGCTAGGACAATTAAACGGTATCAATTTTTTAATACCACAAATATTTTAAAACCATTTATTAACTTTATTATTATTTATATTATTAGACCCTTAAATAATTGTACGAAAATCAGTAACATATTATTGTCTTTGTTTTAAGTCGTTTGATTTAAAAAAATCGTTCAACTTGGATCATTTTTAAAAACATATACTAACAATTATAATATCAAATTAGTTTTATTAAATCAACCATTAAATATATTTTAATTGTGTATCGAGAACACTCAGCAAACTCTGATGCTCTGAACACATGGCTTCCCCCTATATATCGGCCCTGATTTGGTTGTTTGCCAAGTGCTCTATAACCCTAGGGTTTGTCGAGTCTTCGTTAGTAGCACTCGGCAAATTACTTTTTTTAGCTCGCACACGCCGTTGACCTTCATGACCATCGATTTTTTTTGTTGCTTTTTTACGAGTGTTAATCTTCACCAAGTGTTTTTGTCGATTGTTTGTAAGTGTTAATTTTCGCTGAGTGTATTTTGGCATATTTACCGAGTGCCAAAATTTGTATATTTGGTCGGTGGTACTTGGTGGACAAACCTATTGTTGAATAAATGGGCTTGGTCCAAATTTATTTAAAGAATAATTCTTGAAAAAATCTCAAAGACCCACCATGTAGAGGGAGCATGTGAACCTTTAGTCCCACCTTGCTAGTTCTAGGAGAGGCAGACCACCTTATAAGGGATGGTGCTCTCCTTGCAACTAGACCTATATGGGTGAGAGGAGACTAGAGAAACACACGCGCGCGCTCGCTCACCTCGCCGGGCCAGGGCCGGGGGGTGCGGGCGCACGACATGCGCGTGAATGGTCCACCGAAATCGGCTCTGATTGCTTGCACAGACGTGGCTCTCTTTTGCAGTTATGTTTTGTTGAACGGTTTCGATTTATCTTCGGAACAACTGTTACTAGTGGAGAACATGGAGACGACCTGATCACGCGTCTGTTTCTCCTCCACTAAAACTGAGTGATCGCCTTTTCCGTTACCATCCAGAAGAACAGAACAGTCGAGCCGATCTTCTTTGTGTTGTGTTGCCTTTCGTAGACTACTCTGTTCTTCTCATCGGCGTGCACCGTAGAGCGGAAGAGCAGGTCTCCGGAACCCGTCGCCTTCGAGATCCTGCACCGAGAGAGGGCGAATAAGGTTTTTGGGAAGCGCTCCACGTGATTGCTCGCGTTCGTCCACCACGGCTCGTCTTTCTCTTCGCTCGAGTGCTACTCGTTGTCGCCGTCGTCCGGTACCATGCATCGTCGTCATGGTACCAGTCCGATCTGTGACTACTTCAACTGTTACCATCCAGCACGTTCTTACCACATTCGGTACATTATTCTTGTTCATGTGTATAGTGTACTGGTATACCGTGGTTATTCGCATTCATCTGTTTCACGTCATGATTTATTTGTGGAATAAGTTAAACCTAAAAGTGTTGTTATTTCCAACAATCCAAAAACCTTATTATAGGCACTGTGGTTTTGATATGGCTGGATTTGCCGATGCACTGAGGCCGGAGAAATTTGCCGGTGTGCACTTCAAGAGATGGCAGATCAAAGTCACTTTGTGGCTAACAGCTATGAATGTCTACTGGGTTAGTAATGGCAAACCTGAAGGAGATCTTTCTGCTGAAAAGGAGAAAGAGTTCAAGGATGCCACTACAGTCTTTGTAGGATGCATTCTTAGTGTTCTTGCTGATCATCTGTGCGAGGTGTATATGCACATGACAGACGCAAAGGAGTTATGAGATGCACTGAATGCCAAATTCGGTGCTACTGATGCTAGCAATAACTTGTATGTCATGGAGCAATTTCATGATTACAGGATGGTTAATAACCGTTCTATAGTGGATCAGGCTCATGAATTATAGGCTATTGCTAAAGAACTCGAACTCCTAAAGTGTGCCTTACCCGACACGTTTGTGGCTGCTTGCAATATTGCGAAATTACCTTCTTCATGGAGGAGTTTCGGTACTGCACTCAAACACAAGAGACAGGAATTCTCTGTTGAGGGTTTGATAAGGTCTCTTGATGTTGAGGAGAAAGCCAGGGAAAAGGACACTGCGGCAAAAGGTGAGGGGCAATCGAGCGCCAACGTGGTGCATCAACCCTCAGGCAAGAACAAAGGGAAATTCAAAGTCAAACAAACTACCAACTACAAGAAGAAGAAGAGTAACACAGATGCGAAGCCTTGCTTTGTATGTGGAGAAGTTGGCCATTGGGCCAAGAAGTGTCCACATCACAAAGGGATGAAAGCTCCTGCAGGACAGACTTCAAAGTCTGTCAATGTGACCATTGGCAATACTGAAGATGGGAACGGGTATGGTAATTTTCCTACCATTCTTTCAGTTGATCAGTCTACCAATTGGTGGGTTGATACATTGGCTAATGTACATGTCTGTGCTGATATCTTTTTGTTCTCATCTTACCAGGTCACTCGGGATTCTTCCGTCCTAATGGGGAATGGGTCTCATGCTTCTGTTCATGATGTTGGCACGATAGATCTGAAGTTTACTTCGGGAAAGATCGTGCAGCTGAAGAACGTGCAGCATGTCCCTTCTATCAACAAGAATCTAGTTAGTGGCTCCCGTCTATATAGGGATGGGTTTAAATTGGTGTTTGAGTCTAATAAAGTAGTCATGTCAAAACATGGACTATTTATTGGTAAAGGCTACGAATGTGGTGGCTTGTTTCGCTTTTCCCTTTCTGGTTTCTGCAATAAATCTGTGAACCATATTTGTGGCAATGTTAGTGATGATGTCAATGTTTGGCACTCACGTTTATGTCATATAAATTTTGGTTTGATGTCTCGGCTTTCTAGTATGAACTTAATTCCAAACATTTCCATTGTTAAAGGTTCTAAGTGCCATAGTTGTGTGCAGTCAAAGCAACCTCGTAAGCCTCACAAGACAGCCGAGGAGAGAAACTTGGCACCACTAGAACTCGTACATTCAGATCTTTGTGAAATGAATGGCGTGTTAACAAAGGGTGGAAAACGATACTTCATGACGCTAATTGAAGATGCGATTAGATTTTGCTATGTTTATCTATTAAAAACGAAAGATGAGGCTCTTGACTATTTTAAAATTTATAAGGTAGAAGCTGAAAATCAACTAGAGAGAAAGATCAAAAGACTTAAGTCGGATCGTGGTGGAGAGTATTTTTCAAATGAGTTTGACTTATTCTGTGAGGAACATGGAATTATACATGAGAGAACACCTCCCTATTCACCCGAATCAAACGGGATTGCCGAAAGGAAGAACCGCACCTTGACTGACTTGGTTAATGTCATGTTAGACACTGCGGGATTATCCGAGGCATGGTGGGGGGAGGCGTTACTGACCTCTTGTCATGTATTAAATAGAGTTCCTAACAAGAATAAGGACAAAACCCCATACGAGATGTGGGTTGGAAGAAAACCATCAATCTCTTACTTGCGCACATGGGGTTGCTTGACGAAAGTCAATGTAACAATAACTAAAAAGCGCAAACTTGGACCTAAAACTGTGGATTGTGTCTTTCTAGGATATGCTCATCGCAGTATTGCCTATAGATTTTTAGTAGTAAAATCTGAGGTACCAGACATGCATGTTGGTACAATTATGGAGTCTCGAGATGCAACATTTTTTGATAGCATATTTCCAATGAAAGATACTCATAGCACTTCTAGTCAAACTCCTGAGACAATTCCCAATTCAATCACACCACCTGAATTTTCTGAACAAACACATGAAACTGTTCCTGAGGAGGATGACAGTGAAGCTCCTAGGAGGAGCAAGAGACGAAGGATAAATAAATCCTTTGGTGATGATTTCACTGTGTACCTTGTGGATGACACTCCCACATCTATGTCAGAAGTATATGCATCTCCTGATGCAGACTACTGGAAAGAGGTTGTCCGTAGCGAAATAGATTCCATTATTGCTAATAGGACTTGGGAGGTGACAGAACGACCTTATGGTTGCAAACCGGTAGGGTGCAAGTGGGTGTTCAAAAATAAGCTTAGGCCTAATGGTACTATTGAAAATTATAAGGCTCGACTTATAGCCAAGGGCTATACCTAGAAAGAACGCGAAGATTTCTTTGACACTTACTCACCTGTTGCTCGATTGACCACTATTCGAGTACTACTTTCTTTGGCTGCCTCACATGGTCTTCTCGTTTATCAGATGGACGTTAAGACAGCTTTTCTTAATGGAGAGCTGGATGAGAAATTTACATGGATCAACTTGATGGGTTTATAGTAAAAGGTCAAGAAGGCATGGTGTGTAAGCTATTAAAATCTTTGTATGGTCTGAAACAAGCTCCTAAGCAATGACATGAGAAGTTTGATAAAACTTTAACATCTGTGGGCTTTGCAGTCAATGAGGCAGATAAATGTGTATACTATCGCTATGGTGGGGGTGAGGGAGTTATTTTGTGCCTATATGTCGACGACATACTGATCTTTGGGACAAGTATTAATGTGATAAATGAGATCAAAACTTTCTTGTCTCAAAATTTTGATATGAAGGATCTGGGAGTGGCTGATGTAATTCTGAACATCAAGCTAATAAGGGATGAGAATGGGATTACACTTTTGCAGTCTTATTATGTGGAAAAGGTCTTAAGCCGCTTTGGCTATATGGACAATAAGCCTTCTCCAACACCTTATGATCCTAGTTTATTACTTCGAAAGAACAAGAGAGTTGCTAAGAATCAATTGGAATACTCTCAGATCATTGGATCACTCATGTACCTAGCTAGTGCTACTAGGCCTGACATCTCTTTTGTTGTTTGCAAATTGAGTCGTTTACTTCTAATCCGGGAGATGATCATTGGCATGTGCTTGAGAGAGTCATGTGATATCTAAGAGGTACTATGAGTTTTGGACTTCACTATTCTGGGTACCCTTCGGTACTGGAGGGTTATAGTGATTCAAACTGGATCTCTGATATTGATGAGATCAAAGCCACGAGTGGATATGTGTTCACTCTTGGAGGTGCAGATGTTTCATGGAGGTCTTGCAAACAGACCATATTGACGAGGTCAACCATGGAAGCAGAGCTCACAGCACTAGACACAGCCATTGTTGAAGCAGAATGGCTGCGTGATCTATTGATGGATTTACCAGTGGTTGAAAAACCAGTGCCAGCTATCCTTATGAACTGTGACAATCAAACGGTCATTGTCAAGGTGAATAGTTCTAAGGATAACATGAAATCGTCTAGACATGTAAAGAGACGATTGAAATATATCAGGAAGTTAAGAAATTCCGGAGTTATAACATTGGATTATATTCAAACATCTAAAAACCTGGCAGATCCCTTTACAAAGGGATTATCACGGAATGTGATAGACAATGCATCGAATGAGATGGGTATGAGACCCATGTGAGTTATACTATGGTAGTAACCCAACCTATGTGATCGGCGATCCCGTGAAGTAGGACCTGGGAAGAACAAGCCATCAGTTAACTGAAGAGAGTAATTTTAACCCACTCTAAGTGAAGATGCAATACTCTCAGAAACTGCTAGGTAGGTTGACGACTGTCTTAATGTGTTCTGTTGGCTATATTAGTGAAGATGATATCCTGCAGAGCATTCTTGAAAGAACACACCTATATGAGCTCGATTGTTGGTCGCAGTCTATGGAGACTTGGGTAGTCTCCTAGTAATATCATGAAGAGACCAAGGAGTATGACTTATATGCTCCACCCGAGGGGTAGCCTACTAGCAGTCTAGTATCAGTTAAGACTTTAAGTAAAACTTACTTGCACAAAACTTACAATTCAAGGCATAGTCCATTGTTCAAGTTGTGAGTGAGTGTAGCTTAAAGCTCTAGATGGATGTTCAACCTTAACCGGTCTCCATCAAAACACTGGTATATAAACAACACAAAGAATCAGACAAATCTCTGTGGGACTTTGAGCTATGGTGGGGGATTGTTGAATAAATGGGCTTGGCCCAAATTTATTTGAAGAATAATTCCTAAAAAATCTCAAAGTCCCACCATGTAGAGGGAGCATGTGAACCTTTAGCCCCACCTTGCTAGTTCTAGGAGAGGGAGACCACCTTATAAGGGATGGTGCTCTCCTTGCAACTAGACCTATATGGGTGAGAGAAGACTAGAGAAACACACGCACGCGCTCGCTCGCCTCGCCTCGCCGGGACGGGACGGGCCGGGCTCGGGCACGGGCACGGGCACGGGCCGGGGGGTGCGGGCGCACGACATGCGCATAAATGGTCCGCTGAAATCGGCTCCGATTGCTTGCACAGACGCGGCTCCCTTTTGCAGTTCCGTTTTGCTGCGGGCGTAATTGGTTGGAACGGTTTCGATTTATCTTCGGAACAACCGTTACTAGTGGAGAACGTGGAGACACCCTGATCACACGTCTGTTTCTCCTCCACTAAAACTGAGCGATCGCCTTTTCCGTTACCATCCAGAAGAACAGAACAGTCGAGCCGATCTCCTTTGTGTTGTGCTGCCTTTCGTAGACTACTCTATTCTTCTCATCGGCGTGCACCGTAGAGTAGAAGAGCAGGTCTCCGGAACCCGTCGCCTTCAAGATCTTGCACCGGGAGAGGGCGAATAAGGTTTTTGGGAAGCACTCCGCGTGACTGCTCGCGTTCGTCCACCACGGCTCATCTTCCTCTTCGCTCAAGTGCTGCCCGTCGTCGCCGTCGTCCGGTACCGCGCGTCGTCGTTGTGGTACCAATCCAATCTGTGACTGCTTCAACCGTTACCATCCGGTACGTTCTTACCACATTCGGTACATTATTCTTATTCATGTGTATAGTGTCCTGGTATATCGTGGTTATGCGCATTCATCTGTTTCACATCATGATTTATTTGTGGAATAAGTTAAACATAAAAGTGCTATTATTTCCAACACCTCTTAGTCGAGTGTCTGAAAAAATATATTTAGTAAATCCTCGGACACTTGGGAAAGTCCTACTATTTTTAGTAGGGGGTAAGAGCATCTCCAACAAGGGTAGCTATAATTGGGCCCTATAATTTGTATTAGCAACTCATTTATTGAATTTGAGACTCTAAAAAAATATTGCCATCCAACAATGAGACCCTAAACCTGAAACAAACTTAACTAACTCAGTTGGCGCTAATTTTTTTAGGCGTAGCCTTTTCCCGTGCAGCTCTTTCCCGCTGTAGGTGTCACATTCCTTCATGATCGGCTTCAATTCCTGCACAAATGAATGCCACGATCCCTGCACAAATGAACCCTGCTGCAGGCGGCAAGCAGAGGTGAAACCCCTCGATAGTTGCAAGAGGAAAGGAGCTGATGCGCCTTGATTGTGTTCGCACATCTCTGCAGGTCTCGTTTGTCTAGTGATCAGGTAAGTTTTTTCTAATCGTTGTTTCAAAGTTTTTTTTCGAAGTGTTGTTTCTTAAGTTAGTTTATTTGTTCTTAACATAGGTATGATTGGTAGTAAGCAAAGATTAGTTGAGGATGATGAATTTGATGATGAACTTCATATGGCAAGTCTTGTTTTGATTGGTCGATACTGGAAGAGATTGCAAATGAAACCTAGAGGTTGTATTGGTTCTGTTGCTGGACATGAGGTGCATGATCGGAGTAGGCAAGAATATGATATGAAGTTGTATCGGGACTACTTTTCAGAACATCCAACATACCCCGGCAAGTTTTTCAGACGTCGTTTTCGTATGAGACGCTCACTTTACCTTCATATAGCTCAGGCCGTTGAGGAACATGATAATTACTTTGTTCAAAGGAGAAATGCTGCTGGAGCTCTTGGATTTTCTAGCTTACAGAAGGTAACTGCTGCTTATAGGCAGCTAGCATATGCCGTCCCGGCCGATTATGTTGATGAGTACGTGCGTATTGGAGAAAGTACTGCAATTGAGTGCTTAAGAAGGTTTGTGAGGGCTGTTTGTGAGGTCTTTGGCCAGAAATATCTTAGGCCTCCAAATGAAGATGATACATCTAGATTGCTTAATATTGCCGAACGACGTGGATTTCCTGGAATGCTTGGTAGTATCGACTGTATGCATTGGAAGTGGAAAAATTGTCCAACGGCTTGGCAAGGGATGTATTGTGGCCATGTCAAAGAACCAACAGTTATACTAGAGGCTGTTGCGTCTAATGATTTATGGATATGGCATGCATTTTTCGGTCTACCTGGGTCGAACAATGATATAAATGTTCTGCACAGATCTCATCTTTTTGACAGACTTGTGCAAGGTGAAGCTCCACCAGTTCAGTACACAATTAACGGACACAATTACGAGATGGGATATTATCTAGCTGATGGGATATATCCTAATTGGTCCACATTTGTCAAAACTATAAAGGCCCCAGCAAGTTTGAAGGCAAAGCATTTTGCTACTGCTCAAGAGGCACAAAGAAAAGATGTGGAACGTGCATTTGGTGTATTGCAGGCTCGATTTCAGATTGTTCGCCAACCGGCTCGTTTATGGGATGAAGCCACACTTCGAGACATTATGACTGCCTGCATCATAATGCATAATATGGTACTTGAAGATGAGCGAGATCTAGGCCATATTGAATCACCATATGAAAGAGGTGCTGCTGAAACTAGGCATTTCGTTTCATGTGCAGCGACATCGGATTTTGTGTCATTCGTTAAGAAGCATGAAGAAATTCGTGACTCTCAGATTCACTATCAGCTGAAGAATGACCTAGTGGAACATTTGTGGCAGCGACAAGGGCAGCGATAATAGTTCCATTCTCTGTTTTTAGTTTCATTCTCTGTTTTCAGTTTCATTCTCTGTTTTCAGTTTACACTTGTAATCAGTATCATTATTAATTTAATCAGTATTAGTTTCAGTTTAATTCTCTGTTTTCATATAAGTTTAATTTTACACAGATTCACTTCCCACTTGTAATCAATATTAGTTTCATACTGCAACCTGAAACTAATATCACACTTGATAAAGGTACAGATTACACTTGAAATCTCTGTTTAATATCACACTTGAAAATAATCAGCTAAAGAAGATAACAAGATTCAATTCACATCATCATCAGCTAAAGAAGATAACAAGATTCAGTTCACATCATCATCAGCTAAAGAAGATAACAAGATTCAGTTCACATCATCATCAGCTAAAGAAGATAACAAGATTCAGTTCACACCACTATTACTACTGACTACGTCCAAAGCGGCGTGCCAAAATCTCTTCTTTCTTCAACTTGAAGTATAGTTGTGCTTCCTTGTCCATGGTGCTTGTGTCAATCTCCATTATCGTTTTGTCATGTTGTTCTTGCTCAAGGTCCATCTTTTGCTTCTCTAGATTGTACAACCTGTCATCACGTTCTTTTCGTTCTTTCTCTATGTGTTGTCGATCTTCTCTCATTTTCTTTAGCTCCTCAATGAAAGGATCTGCATCAGAATCTGAACGTTTCCTTGCCGCCTTCTCAGCCTTTCTTCCTGGTGGCCTTGCAGCATTGGGGTTAGCTTCATCAGTACCATTGGCAGCTTCAAGATTATTTTTGCCATTCCTAGATTCTCGTTCAGCTGCCCACTTTGGCTCATGACGAAGGATGTTCCATGCGTGGAATAAACAGAATGCCTTCTTTTGTAGCTGCTGAAACATTGTTTTTGCTTCGACAATCTGCCAAAACAACAATACAAAAATAAATCATATCCTTCGTGTAAGGTGACTAAAGAGAAATAGAATAAATATTTAGTTACCTTATCATTACTTGTTTTACCACTTTCATTCCTCCTTTCTACGCTCTCGTGGAAGCCTTGAAAAATAGATACTTCTTTTTTAATAGTACCCCATCTGTGCTTCAGTGATGACCAATTACGGTCGGACTCAAATGTTTTATGCTCATGATAATACTTCTCTACTCGTCCCCAGAAAGTTGCATTTTTTTGCTGGTTTCCATCAATTGGATCTTGTCCAACATTGAGCCATCCAGAAACGAGTAAATTGTCTTCTTCTTCACTGAAATTTTTTGACCGACCCTTCATATTTGATTCTGAGTTCATTCCATGCATTCGCGATACCTCCATAACTTCATTTTCAACCTCAACATGGTCCTCCTGACCAAACTCGTAGGTATCATATTGGGACAAAAGAGACGTGTAGTAACCACTATTTGGATAATCTTGGGATGGCATAGTGCTGCAAAAATAAGTGAATCAAGTTAATCGACAAGTAGCCCAACAATTATCAAATCAGATTTGTCGCTGATTGGCACTATGAAGTCCATGGGACATAAAAACAACATGTCACTCAATGAATTCATCAGCTTGAACTGAATTGTAGCAGCAATCATTGCAAATTCACTCTGAATTCATAATGAACAGAAGGAACTGAAGTAATACTAATCAAGACACTTGACAGTCATAAAAAGATTTAGCTCAGTATTATTTAGCACTTGATAGCTCAGTATGGATGATTTAGCACCTACAGTCTTCACTGAACAAAAATGATTTAGCACTTGACAGTCATAAAAATGATTTAGTACTACAATCTTCACTGAACAAAAATGATTTAGCCACAATTGAATACCCACAATTGAGACCTATGTATCCATTCACATCAGATTGGTACCCACAATTATCAAATCACCAAATGACAACCACAATTTCAACAACAAATTGAAATGTTCATGAAAATTGACAACAATGGGTTATACCTAAATCCAGGCATGGTCGATGAGGGATCATGGTACAACCCATCTGTTGTACCAGCAACTTCCACATGAACGCCTCTGGCAGGGGTCCTTCCGCCGTCGTGTCCACCTCCTTGCTTGCCGATGGAATTAAGAGCCGTATTCAGACCAGATCGACGGCTCTTAGAAGGCGCTCTGCTGGACATCATCAATACCTTGGAGGAGAAACTAGCACCGACGCAAATCAGGCAGACAAAGGGAGGTGGCGGAACAGAGCTGCAGGTCGCCGGACGGCCGCGCACAGCACGAGGACGAAGAAGGAACAAATTAAGGGTAGATCTAGAGACGAACCAGGGATGCAACGGCGCTGGGATTGATTCGTCACGCAGGGCATCGGCGGCGCGGCGGAGCGGCGGCGTCGACCTGAAGTTTCACGGACAGAGCGCGAGCGGATGCGGCCCGCGATGCCTCGGCCACAAATATGTCCCCCCGCTCCCGAGGCCCTAAACATGTTTAGCGAAAATTTAAGAAATAGGGCCACTGTTGGAGGGGGCAAAAACTCTCTAGGCCCTATATTTTAATTTACTACCCTAGATACAACCTCTGTTGGAGATGCCCTAAGTGAGTGCACGTGAATAAATGGAGTATTAAATAATGAAAATAGATATATATTTTTTATATATATGACATCTATAGCTAGCAGGACGTGGGTGGGTGTATTACTACCTCTACCTGACAGGTGCTTGATTCTTGGGGCTGTCGAAGAAGGTGCAGAGGGAGCGGAAGCGGAAGACGATCTGCATATTTCTCTCAGATTTAGAGCTCCACCAATCAAACTCTAAATTTTTCTCAATACAAATATATTTTCTCCTTCCGATACATTCATATGTAGAGTAGGTTTCAATTCGCAACGTGCATGGAATAATCTATTTCACCCTTAGAAATTTAGACGCCGGAAACCTTGGTGACTGGGGGTGGAGTACGTAGAGTGAAACTCGAAGCTAATTATAATCGAATTACTCATTGCAAAATGTAACTTACTTGCACGTATTGTTTTTCACACCGTGCCTTCAGTTTAATCCAATATTAATGTTTCATAGCTGTTTTTTTTTTCATTTCTAACTTCAGGGAGATGATGAAGAAGGTGAGCTGCAAGATATTGGTCTTGATCTCCATATATCAACGCTTTGTTTGGGTCAGTACTGTACTAAACTGTGGTTCCCTGAAAAGAGCTTGAAGAGATCAATTTTTTTATAAATAGTATTTATTTATTTTTAAAATTACAAATTTGGACAACGCGTTCAAGAAATTGCAAAACTAAATATGTGTTGATATTTTAAATGTCAACAGAGCATTTATCGACGGTTCAACTGTCGGAGGTATAGTTTTATAATTTTCTAAGCGTGCTCTCTAGATATGCAATTTTTAAAATAAATATTTGTTTATAAAAAAATCGAAGAGCTAGATCGATTTGGTTGGGAAAAATCCTTGCAAAAAGATCTGATTTGGTCATGTTGGATTGCTTCAGAATTGTTCTAGCAATGGGACTGCACTACTACGGATTGCGCGCCACCAACGCGGCATACACTGTCAATTCCCTGAACCTGATCCCGGTCGTCACCTTCATCATAGCCGCCATCTTCCGGTACGTTGCATTATATATATTGTGGAATTCTTAACTCTGCAGGATCATCTGAGACATCGGAACATGCATGCACGGATCAAGAGGCATCTTTTTAGAGTGAATTAATGGCTAAATATATATACATATATCGATCGTACGTGCATGTTAATTAATTGGGTGATGAATTGGTTGTTTGATCAGGCTGGAGAAGCTGAGGCTGAGGACGATCCCCGGCACGATGAAGGTGATCGGCACGGCGATCTGCATTGGGGACACCATGCTGATCGGCCTGTACAAGGGCAAGCTGCTGCACCTGTGGCCTACCCACCTGCTCAAACAGGCGCAGCTGCAGGCCATGGGCAGCGACGCCTCGCCCTCCGCCGCCGGCAACCACAACGACATGCTCGTCGGGACGCTCTTCCTCTGCGGCAGCTGCCTCAGCTATGCCTTCTGGTTCACCATACTCTGTGTCCACTGTTTCATATATAAATTTCCGGAAGATCGTTTAAAATACGTTAAAGTTGTCGTCGTATTGAAAACTATCGGGAAATCTCTTCGTATATTCAGGACTAAATTAAACACACAGCTCAACGACTACGGGTTTATCATACCAAATGAATGGAACGAATTCAAATTTCAGCATTATTCGGAAGAAGCCAAACAAGAGAGCATCAAGTTCAAAGAACTTAATAAGAAGAATAAGTTACCACATAAACTTAGCCCAGGTGAATATAAGACTAAAGAGGATGAGTGGAATAGAAAGAAAGAGGAGGACCGTGTGGCTGGGTTACCTGAACAATTTTCAGGTGCTGATCAGCGTACTAAGAGATGGCTCCTAGGTCGAGCTAAAAAAACACCTGAGAGTCAATATATCCTCTCTGACTCACAGACTAGTGGAGTATTTCAGAAAGCAAAGAAAATCGCTGAGTTGGAGAAGGCTGAAAAGTTCAAGTCCGAGAGATGTAATGACCAGCTTACGTCTGCTCTCAGAAACAAGGAACATCGAGGGCGCACCCGAGGTGTCTCTTCTATAGCACCCTAGAAGAATACTTTCAAAAAGCAGGATGGTGCCATATACAAGAAGCGTCAAGCACGTATAGACGATGCCACAAAGCGTCGTGCAAAGTGGGAGAGACACTTCTTTGAATTTATTAGTGAGAATCCAAACATTATGCAAACTGCAGTGGGACAGATAGTTGTGCGAGAGGTACGACTTGACATACCAAGCAGTGTTGGATCAGTACAAGAGAAATTTCCTGTAAATTATATCAAAGAGAACACACCATGCAGTCTGCATGTACCGATTGGACGCAAAGGGCATTCCCAAGAGGCTGCACGAGGCATCGCTATGCCTGGGGATCTATTTCACAATCGGCATATTCCCATGGAGTATACCAAGGTTCAAGTCAATGAGATCACCAACGGCAGATTTATCAATGACCCCTAGATATTCTAATGCCTGATGAGGGGATTGAGACAATCGGAGATGCACTGAATAACTTTGTCTTATGAGCGAGCCAAAATATCAAATTACTCTAGAGGCAGTCTCTGATAAGTTGTCAGAGTAAATCGTATATTTTCTCGTCGCAATCCCCCACATTTCCTTCATCTCATGATATGCAAAATATAGGATTTTATCATGTGTTGATGAGCGTGAGATGAAGGAAGAGGCAGAGAAGGAGTTAGTGCCCGATAAAGTGGCAGAGCGTCAAATGGCTCAAGAACTCAAGGAACACGTGCCCGAAAAAGTGGCAAATACACAAATGGCTCAACAACACGTGCCGGAGGAAGTGACAGAACCTAAAGTGGTCGAGCCTCAAGTGACAAAGCCAGTGGCCAAGCTTGATCAAGTGAAAGAGTCAGTTCCAGCGGCCGAGCATCAAGTAACAGAGCCAGTGGACGAGCCTAATCAAGTGAAAAAGTCAGTTCCATCGGCCAAGCCCGAGCCCGAGAAACAAGAGGCACGCCCAAAGCCCACAATCCACAAGATAATTGTTCAAGTTGGATAGTATTCTGAGCCAAAGTCTGAAATGCTCAAATTCTTTACTACTATGGGAAAAACACGTTCTATGCCCGTAAAGGCTCTAGTACAAAAGCAGGGGTCACTTTCTGTGAATCAATGGACCTACGGAGACAATGATTATATCAAGTATGAACCAGGCAAACCATTCTTACCCTAACGAGTACTTAAGAGTATGAACTAGGAGATGCAAACATTTCATGATTGGTACCTTGAAGCGTCTTCGTTAGGAGTTATGCAAATAGAAATTAAGGTTCCAAAAAAGTACTCAATTGCCCATAGTTTACTATTGCACTATTTTTAACAACTTCCACTGGATGTTCTGTTTGAAACGAACCGACATCACAAGCATGATACGCTGGTGCCTATAAGTAGTTTTTACTTTGTTAATACAAAGCAAAATCAATCACGTCTTATATTGACTAGTGTTTCATAACATATGCAGTTTGAATTCATTTAGTGATAAGTCTAAATAATATGGGTACTTGAACCCATCATTGATAAGTCAAGAACAAAAGGAATTATGCCGCGTTGTATATTGTGCGGTGCATGTTTCAATGGAAAGACAGAACAATGATAATCAGGGCATATAACTTTAAGTATACCCACTATATCTACATAATCATGTTTTATCGATTATGAAACTAACATAATCACATATTACTTCTTTCAATAGTGATCATTGGATTGCACTTCTGATATACCCGAAAAACTCCAAGATTTGGGTGCTCGACTCTCTTGACAAACCTATAAAAATATCAAGATATAATAAATGTTTTCAGAGTGCATATAAATATTACGTGGAAAAGTTAGATGGCCCACATGATCCACAAATGCCGAAAGAAATGCATATCAGAATTAAATATCTGGTAAGATTATATTTTGAAATTTATTAATTCTAATAATAAAGTCAAACTATATATCGTTCTAACTTTGCTTATTTTGAAGTGTCACAAACAACTTCTCGGTTCGGTGCATTGCGATTATTACACTTGTGATTTCATGAGCAATGACTTAGGAAAATTTGCGCGGACAGTTTTTGAGGATACTAATGAAGTAAGTTGATTTATTGTGTGTTAATCTAATATAACCTGTAACATATGTACTTATATGTTACGTATGTAGACGTCACGTCCATCAACCGTTGCCGAGAAGAACCAACTCTCTGAGACAAAAATGTATGGAATCGTACCAAGTGTATGGAATTGTATCAAGGATGTGCCGCGCTTCACGATGCATGAAATTATTCATGAGCATGGAGTATTCTTCGATCCTGAGGGTGAAGTGGTCAAGCATCCAACTCTGAGAGGTTGGACCGGAAGACTTAAAAGGCTAGCACAACAAATTTCCAAGAATTTTGAAGCTCAGAAGAAAAAACAAGATGCGCAAGATAGGAGTTGGTCGTCCGAGAAGAAACATAAAACAAAATGAGCATGTATTTGTGAATAATTGTTAATTTTGAAGTTTTGATAGATGTAAACTTTGTAAACTTGATGTCTCATGAAATGTAAACTTTGTAAATTTATAAATTGATGAGACTCGTTGTTGTTGTGTGATTGTGTTGCTACCGTGGATGGTTGTGTGGAGCTGTGAATATAATGTGGTTTTGTTATGTTGTGTTGTTGTTGTGGAACTATGAATTTCTGTATATATATTCTAGGGGTTGTTTGAATTAAGGTGTATATAACATTTCTGTGAAATGGGGATAACACAGTAGTGGTGGGCACGCTGATGTCATCTGCCCGCCACTATTGTTAGCCATAGCAGTGGCGGGCACGCTGACGTCATCTGCCTGCCACTGCTGTTGACACAGTGGTGGCGGGCACTCTGCCCGCCATTGTTAACCCTGGTTAGCAGTGGTGTTAGAGCATTGGCGGATTGGTTGCCCGCCGCTATTGTACGTTTCTGCTCACCGCTATAGTGGGTGTTTGTAGTAGTGAAGTATATCATGTTAGCTCACGAATTAATCGATACCAAAGGAAGTCGTGATGCGTGTTTGTCAAGTGTATTTTCTCGGACACTCAGACAAATGCATAGGTTCACCAAGTGCCCAAAAATACACTCGAAAAATTCGATACTTGAAAAAACAAAAAAATGATACCAACGAAAGTCGCAAATATGTAAGGACCCTGGTGTAAGAAAAGAGCCCAGGCGAGGGCCTGGAGAGAAGAAGCAGGTCTCAGGGGCAAATCTGCAAGAAAACATGGACGAGATTGCATATTTAATAATTGGGGTAACTGCAAAAATGCAAGGACTTGGATGTAATAAGTATTTAATAATTGGCGTAACTGCAAAACTGCAAGGACTTGGATGTAATAAAAGAGGGGTAACTGCAAAACTGTGAGGACTTGGATGTAATAAAAGAGAATATGTGAGGGCACGGAGAGAAGGCCTCAGGGGCATATCTGCAATGAAAAATAACTCAGCCAGGGACCGGCGCGTGAATTCGCAAAAAAATTTGGACCATTTCTCGATTTGTGCGTGTCATCCTTGCGCAGGGGCCATGCTAATCTTCTCTGTATCGTTCCAATTTTATCGGATGTCTCCGAAGAGACAACATGCCAGCAGCGCGCAGGCATATAACTTGGCAGCAATCTGCGCAAATAAGCGAGGCGGTACTAAAGAGTTCCTCCGTGAGTTGAACAGCACGCGCGTAGCTGGGCCGTGTCCCGCAGCCGGCCCAACATCGCAAAGCGAGCTGGGCTTTGGTTTTTTAATCAAAAGTTAGAAATATTGGATGCCGTAGAAATATACGGATAAATTCACACCAAAATTAGTCCATAGATTAATAAGATCAATAATGCTAACACGTTGATCGTACGTTACGTGCAATGATTGATGAAATATTGAGATCTGTATTTTTTTTCTTTTCGAATCGCTGAATTTTCTTTCGAGGAATTAACCTGTGCTACAGAGGAACATGCATGGAAGGATTAATACGGACATGGTGTGTGACTAACTCTGTATAAAATATATATAGACATGGTGTTTTTTCCATGCCATCCAAAAAAATGATAATTCATATCATTCAAGATCCATTGTTTTATAGGAGTATATTTGCATGAGTATGAACTGCTTGCTCCGCCGAGACAAAATCTGTTGATTACATCGTTGGGATTTGGGAAGGGAGGAACTACTGTTCTGACAACGTATTTGTAGAGGATGATCCTGGTAAAATGGTACAAGTAAAGGATCCTCGGGGAGGAGGGTGGAAAAGGAATTGGGAAGGAAAATGTTGAACGGAGAGAAAAAGTTCACCGGTTGCCTGCGGGTACCAGATAATCCTTCAGAACCTTCGATCTCTTCTTGCTCCTCAGTTTCCAAAATGCGCCTGACTTAGACTTGGTCGAATCCTACCATGGTGTTGCCAATCTCTCGTAGGGTTCTTATCCTATCGTCCTCGAGCCCAAATGAACTTTGCAGTAGCTTTCTACTACGAAAAGTCGAAAGCTAAAACAAACAGTCAGTCTAGAGTTTTCCGAAAACCAAAAGCCACAAAAACTATGATTATATGAAAAACCTAGAAGCAATGAAATGTGAGCTTTCCACAGCTTTCCATCTTCATCTGCATTGTCTCCCTCTCCTTCGGTCGTCCAGCGTCGTCCCTCCCTTTCCCTCTGTCCCCCAGCATCACCTCGGTTGGCCCCGCCGCCTCGTCCAGCGTCGTCCCACCCTTCCCCACCGCCTCGCTCAGCGTCGCCGTCGCCCGGCCCCGCCGCCCCTTTCGACGTCGCCACCACCCGGCCTCCCCCCGGTGCAGTCATGCCCCACCCTCGCGGCGACATTCTGTGGACCCCACAAAATAGTCGCTCCATCTCACAATTCTCTAAAAGCTACGTTGTCAAACGGTATTAGCTTTCTAAAAGCTAGTTTTTGGAAAGTCACCTTTCTAAGTTTTAAAAGTCAAAAACCAGTTTTTAAAAAAGCTTGGAAAGCTAAAGCTCAAACAAATAGGACCTAAGAGTGTCCAGTGTCCAGTGCCTAGTGTACATCCTGTTTCATTGACAATCTGTTTATCTATCACAATAACCTAGTGTTGTATCTTTCTTGATGTTATCATCATCAAGTACTCGTTCCATCCAAAATTCTTCTACCTAATACTTTTTACATTAAAATCAATGATACATTAAATAGTACTACAGTTGTATTAAATTTTTTATATATTCATCTTAATACATTAAATAGTACTTCCTCCATCCAAAAATATTAGACTTATTACTTTTTACATCAAGAGTGAGGAAAAAAGAAATAATACTACCATTGCATTAAAATTCTTATATATTTATCCTAATGCATTAAATAGTAGTACTATTGCATGCATGAAACCACATGGTTAGCAACATAAATAAACTAATTTAATGTTTGAGTCTAGGTAAACTACAAATAGGTTCAAGATTTTTGGAAAAGAAATAAAAACGTAATAGGTTTAAGATTTTTGGATGACTTCTATTGTATGTATGAAATCACATGGTTAGCGCTATAAACGAAGTTCATTTAATACTTGAGTCTAGGTAAACTACAAACAGGTAGAAGATTTTTGAAAAAAAAACTAAAAATGTAATAGGTAGAGGATTTTTGGACGGATGGAGTAACTTTTATTCACGGATCCACGAGCTTGGAAGAAACTTATTAGTGTATGTGGATTGAGTTTAATTGATTCTTTGTTGTGTTAATTATTTGTATACAGTTGTCCATGTATGTATATTTGAATATGATATACATAACTTGCTGCATCTGTGCTGCATCTGTGCTGCATCTTCTAAACAACTTGTGTTTAATACTAACTTGCTGCATCTGTGCTGCTGGTCATATGCATGTAGAGTATATTTTTAACAGAAAAATAGCAATTGACAATGCTTGTGCATGTGCTAGCTGCTAGCTAGTTAATTATGGCCTGGCCTCTTCTAAACAACTTATAGCTACTAAATACTGTAAAAATCCAATAAAATTCATGTGTTCCAAAGGGGTCCGTAAGCTATCGAAATAAAATATAAATTTATATTGAGTATCGTTAATAAAAAAAACTCGTGTTTTCAGACTCATGAGGTTTGGATCTTCACTTTTTCGTTTTATCTAACGTCAAAAAATATCCTAAATAATTTTGTTATAAATTAAACTCCAGATAAAATAAAATCCATGAGTAATAAAATATTCTAGCTTGTCATACTATACAGACAATAAATTCATATTTCAGAAATCATTTAGAATACGGTAGCGAGCTTTTTAAAGCTTTCTTAAAACATTATTAGCTCGTTTGGAAAGTTTAAGTATCTGATCTTATGAGTAAGACAAAACGGTCAAAAAGCGCTTATGTTAAGCTACTGGACGGAGTTAGCCGGGTTTTGATGAACTTGTTTAATTTTAGATACTAAAACTTGCTTAGTTTTATATGGACTAAAATTTAGTTCTCTTGTTTGGATATAGAAACTAAACATCATTTAATGAAAGATTCGTAAATGAAGATAGAGTGTGTATGATATTTTTAGTCTCTATAAACAACTTTTAAAAGACTAACGGACTAAACTTTAGTCACCGTAACAATACTTTTTAGGATTTTAATCCCTAAAAATAAATAACTTCAATCCAAACTGGACCTTAGTCAAAGCTAAGCAAACTCAACATGTTGTTGGATCCGTCCATTTTATATTGGCCACGTTAATTTGCGTCTGGCTGGAGAGTACTGATTACCTAGATCACCATTTGACTAGTGGTATGACGGCATCATGCTCCATACTACTATATATATAGAAACTATGTTTTCAACTCAATTTCTTAATATACATCTATAATAAAAAAAATTATACTACTTTTTTCTCTCTCTTCCTCTTTCATCCAATCACTTTCATGCGTGTTTTGGATATGGTGAATACATAGTGTCTTGCTTAGAGCAAGGTTAATAATTTAGCTAGTTGTTGGTTTTATATTTGTGTCATGTCATGTGTAGCTAATCTAATAGTCAACTCATATAATAGTTAGTTGGCTATATGTACCATGCATTTAATGTATAACATATTACACCATCTCACAATGTTAATTAGAACCTGTGTATAAGTGCGTTGTTAACTAGTAGCCCGCTTTTATTCTCTCTCCTTTCTTCTCTCCTCCACCTCACTAGTAATCTGATGCGGCAAGTCTTGTAGGCTGCTTACATAAGTTTATTATACTTGCACTTAAGACATAGTTTCTTCATGTTTTATTCTATCTCATCTTTAACTTCATTGTCATATCATATTATTTTCTACATGGCAATCTAATAAATGACTAAGACATGGAAGCGCTATATCGGAGAAAGAGCGTGAATACGGGCAAATAATTAAAAATGCATTGTACTTAATTGGTCTCAGTATCTGAGATCATGTACTAAATAACTTATATATTTCTATAACAGAAGGAGTAGATGTGAAAGAAATACCATAATATCTTCCTCGAGGTGAATGAGTAAAGCCAGAGTAATTTGATTGTGTGGACTATTAAGTAATAAATAATAAAGTCTAAATATAATATGAGTAATTTAGAAGTAAAATTTATTTTTTACAAAACTAGATTACTATATTTAAAACAAAATTTTTAACTCCAAAATATAGGCAAAATGGCCGGCAAGCCCATTTATTTCGCTCGTTGTCCGGTAACTCCAAACCTTAAACCCTATACATTACGTAAATAGTTGGTTTAATTTATCTAAACCCTAAACCCTACATATCAATTTTTTTAATAGCAAATCAAACACTATAAAAAAACTTTCACCACCAAAATTTTGGCATAATTCTCGTGCTCCTCTTATTGGCATCAAACCAAATAAAAATTTCAACTTTTACCCTACCAAAATATTGATAATGCCAAAACTTGCCCAAACGTTAGCAATACAAAATTTTGGTAGGGCTCCAAACCAAATTAGCCCAAAGGCCAAAGGCATTGAATATAAAACCAGTGCCTTTACACCTCACCAGTAGAAAAATCTTTTGGTGTCTTGTTTCAATGGGTCTTAATTTTTAGCCCATCACATAGACCCAAAAATTGAACTAAAATTCTAGCCTTATATTTAGATTAAGGCCCATCTAAACAAGACCCGGAGGAGGGATAAATTATATCTAGACCTCTCACATGTTAACGTATGCTTTGTCATATATCCAAAAGCGAAAATATTTATAACTACCATAATATAGAGTAGACTTTTGTTGTCATAAGTGAATCAAACATGTGATGATGACATATTCAACATAGATACAACCACAATAAATCCAGAGTCGAACTAATGATATAATTATATCATTGTTTAGAATAGAGTATTCTTGTGATATCATTGTTATGCTTAGAAATTAAGAGGCGAGAAGAATGCACAAATCAAAGGAAGGTGCAAACATGAAGATTCTGCATAGCCCCATCTTAGAATGAGCTTTTAGCCAATCCATGGCATACCAAGAAGTTACATAATTAGAGCCCTGTAAACCAAGTTAAAGTGAGTAAATAGAACTCCTGTTGACCCATAAAATTTTCCCCTTTTATAAATTCATTTAAAGAAAGGGGAAAATAAGAAAAGGAATTAAAGGGTGGATAAACCAGTGCTTCAAAATCATCCAAATAAAAAATCATATTGAGAACCAATGCAAACAGAGCTGGGAGTTTTTTTTAATAAATTACCCATGTCTAAAAATAATTTAGAGATTTTTTGTGATTTTTAGGATTTTATAAACAGAGTAGTACAAATAAAGAGTATTTCATATTTATTTTTATTCCTAGAGCATTTCCCTTCCCTTTCCCAGAATTTTGCCGCCAGCTGATAGGTGGGACTCGTGCTACAGTGTCGTCTTCAACCTCCGGTAGGTTTCCAAATAAAACATGGACTCATAATAATATATAATAATATACGATATATTATATATGATCATCCTAGCAACCTTTCTTTGAAAATGTCAAGACAACAGCAGTATATATGATTACAATTGCCAACAAAAAATTGCGCGCCTTTACAACACTGGATGCATTACATTACCAACACTAAATGATCCATTTTGGTCTAGATAAGTAAAGAGGAACAAGGAATCAGCAAGCCCTTCGAATGGGCAGCAGGCCACACACACGCTACTACACATAAATACGGTGTATCTCCTACTAGATGGCACAGGCAGACCCATTCCTGCCTGCCTTATTGAGACGCGAGTTTGTACATGAAGAGCAATGCAACACCTTCTGTTCGGCTCACCCAATTAATTTGCCACTAATGTCGTGGAGTGCTGGGCAATCAAACGCAGGGAAGGCTGTAGTTGGTGGCCGAAGTTCACAAGGTTGTCGCTGCCTCCAGTTTGCCCAATATTGCAGATATGAGGCTGCGCTGCCACCGCGTGACAAAAGCAAAGAATGACCTTTCGTGTTTCTTTCTATCTACAGAGGACCAAGTGTGTATAAATATGGGCACAGACACCTGCAAAAATATTCCTTCAGCACACACTGATGGGGGAGTTCATGTGCTGTCTCCCTAGTTGCAATCCAAGCCACACTCTTCCAGAAGAGGACCATCATTCTTCGCTAAGAACGGATCAACCCGGACCCAGAGGAGTGAGAAGATTGAAGCCAGAAGAATGGACCAGACAATGACAATTGTTGGGGTCCTGTTTTGCCTTCCAACCAACCCTTTGAGGAATGGGTAAAGATGGACTATCACCCAAAATGCAAAGAAGAGCTTCCCGAAGAGGGGCCCCCATGATTCATACCCATTATTGATTGCATTCGAAACACCGGCTACCACCCCAATGAAGTTCAATAAGAGTAGAGAGGTTGGAGGTATCAGCAATGTAGTCCATTTGAATGTATACAGCTCTGAGAACTCTTCATCATCCCCACCCTTTGATGTCACAGTGAAGCTCGTATCTATACCAGCTATGACCTTCAGAAGTCCCTGGAACAAAGCAAAGAGGTGTGACGAGACACCACCAATAACCCAAAATTGCTCATTTCTCCACCAATCATCAATGCCTACACCACTCCATCTCATTTCCAGGATGCCAGTAGCAAAAATGCAGATAAAAAGTGCCATGAACCAGAGACTGGCAACATTGGTAAGCTGCCGAATGGAACCAAAACGGAAATGTAAGGCTCACTCAAATCACAGCAACTGCACAACATAAACATTTTGAAGCCAAATAAGATTTACCTCTGGAGTGATAAACTTCCCAGTCAGCAAACAGATGGCAGGCAATGTACAGTAAGCCAAGAGTGGAATCGACGTAAAAGGATATACAATGGAGTTAATGTAGGAAAATCTTTCCAAACATTTTAGTCCACCACCGTATCCATACCAAAGAGGGCAATGGTTGCTGAAGAATATTTCAACAGATCCAAGAGCCCATCGAAGAACCTGGTTAAGACGATCAGACAGATTGAGTGGTGCAGAACCTTTGAATGCAGCTCGTATAGGTATGCAGTAAATTGACCGCCAACCATGGCAATGCATCTTAAAACCAGTTAGAATATCTTCCGTAACTGATCCATAGATCCAGCCAATCTGCAACAAACATATAATTAACTTGGTAACAGATATTTCAAATCAATTAACGAATAGCAAACAAGCTCCATTCCCGACCTCTTTACCCCAGTCTGTCTTATCTTCATAGCCACAACTTATTACATGTATTGCTTCCTTCAGAAGAGAAGCTGGACTTGCACTTTTCAGGGTACCACCATTCTCAAGAAGTGTGGATGCAACAAAAACAGAAGATTGGCCAAATTTCTTTTCTAGCTTCTCTTGATTTACAATACCAGCCTTTTCATTCTCAGCTACTGCCAAAAATATTTTAGGGTTAAATATGTTATTATACTATGAAGGTGTTTCCGTAATAATCACGAGGTTTTGTTAGGAAGTTTACATACCTGGAGCCCCCTCTTCAATTTCACCAAGAGTGTATGCAGGGGATTGATTTTCTGCTCTCTTGAAGAAAGATCTTTTCTTCTTCTCTGCTTTAGGTTTCATGGTTTTCTTCTTGCTCTTCCTGTCACCAAAGCAGCAACAGCAAATACACCATTTGGGCCAGCAGTTGCAGGTCCTCGATGGAGGCTTTTTTGTTTTGGGAGCATCATAACCATACAATGCCTGCCTTCGGAAGACACATCCAGTACCAACATAGATGGGGCCTTGGATACCATCCAAGCCTTTCATGTTGATCTGTAACATGCAAAGATTAGATAAACTCTAAGAAAAAATAACTCATGCAGTAGAGTATCTCAGAAATATGGGACAAATCTTACATCGAAAAAGACCACATTCCTATTGGCATATCGATCATGACGATCTATCCCGTCAAATCTTTGAGGGAATTGCACATAGCAAACCTTCTTTCCAATCAGAGGGTCCATCATAAAACACATTGCTTCCTTTATAGCCTTGCTATTGTTGATGTAGTGATCACAATCCAAGTTCAGTAAGTATGGAGCATTAGTTAGTACAGCAGAGACCCGAACCTGTGAAACAACCAAGCAAAAGGAATTAAACATCCACTATATATTATTACAAGTTCTAGAAGACAGCTAAAAGTGTCAAAGACATTATCTTTACCAATGCATTCATGGCACCAGCCTTCTTATGATGGTTATAGCCTGGCCGTTTTTCTCTTGAAACATAAACCAACCGAGGCAGCTCATTTCCTTCAATGTCATGGCCACCACTTTGACCAAGGAAGACCTGTTCATTGAGAAAGTTTAGTTTTTTATTGTAGTCATAGAAGATAAGGGAGAAAGGGGATCCATCAAACATATTGTGTATCATCACAAATCGTGCAAACATACCTGAATCATTCCTGGGTGATCACGGACATTATTTCCAGGCCAGGGAGTTCCATCCTGCATTGTCCAACCTTCCTCAGGAACTTTCTGAGCTTTTGCAACTAACGCATTGATTCTGACTTTGAATTCCTCATACTCTCTCTGGGAAATACAAGCTTAGCATAATTAACATTACTAATAAATAAAAATGCAGCAAAATGTTTCTGAAAAGGCCAAACAATTCACCTTCATTGCTCTCCTCTCCCTAACAAAATTTGGTGCCACCTTATCCTTCAGGTAGTCTATCTTCTGTAGGAAGTACCACTCTGGAGCACGTGGTTCAATGCTGTACTTTTTGCAGAAAGGAACCCATTTCTTTGCAAATTCAGATGTTTCGGACAATGCTTCAAACGTCAGCATTGCAGCACCATCATCAGAAACATAGCATGAAATCTTATCAACTGGATAATCAACAGCAAGGATAGATAGAACAGTGTTTGCTGTGACCAAAGGAGGTTCCTTCAAGGGATCGACCGTACTGACAAAGAAATCAACTGGAGCAAGTAGAGAAGATTGGCCTTCCTTGTCGAACCTATATAAGCAAGAAATTAGTTTCAATACTTCAGAATGATGGAAAACAACTATACCTAGCTAGCAACAGTAACCAACCTCAACGTCAACCGGTCAAGGTAAGTCTCCCTCTCGATAGGAAGCCACTTGGGGAATTGATCAAGAATCCAAGACATAGCAAACCAGATTTCACATATTACAGATATCAGCCATAGAGCAAAAGCATCAGGCACTGGATGCATCACTCGATAGTGGAAGAAGAAACCCAAAACCATCAGCCGAATTATGATAACCATTCTGTAAGGGTTAATCTTACTTGAAGGAATTGGAACCTTTCTGGACAATGGCTGCCTGGCTTCATCCATTCTGGTTACAAAATCAGTGAACAATTGGTGATTGGGAGTAGTACCAGACAAAAAGTTCTTGAAGTAAAAAAAAAATACAAACAGATACATTCCAGTTATTAGAAAATAATACTAAAATTGTCATTCATGCAATCAAAATATTTAACTCTTTGGCCAACAAAAGTAATACAGTAATTTAAGAAACTAATCGTATGTATGAATGGTTGAATTCACCAGTTTTTACCAATGTTTGAACTAAATTTGTCTTACTTGTGTTTTCTGTACATAGCTCCTATTACTAGAATTGAGTACGATAATCTCAAGTTTGACTTAACACATGGAACAAAGTACTAAAGTAGACTAATAGATGCACCAAACAAGTTTTCAGGGTTATACAGTGGTAAATCAGCATCATCGCCATCACCATCCCAGTCTTTACCACCACCATCATTCCTCATCTGATGCAGCCTCTCCTGCTTCTGCTTCCAGCTCTCCATCCTCTCCTTCCATGCAACGCTACCATAACCGTATGCAGCAAGATCCTTGGATGGGTCCATAGATCTCGGTTGAACTGCAACAACTACTGTTAGCTGATTCTATTCGAGCAACATCACAAGTAAAATCTAGCTAATAAATAACTCAAGTGCACACCAGGTAGGTTGGGATCCGCATAAGGAAGAGGGTGGATCCTCTTTCCCCCACCGCCCATAAAAGATGGCACAAGCGCATGCTGCTCTGGCAGGATATCATCAACCTGAAAGCACATTGGAACAAGTAATTGAGTACTCATTACAAAGAGCTGAGAAGTAGCACACATTCAGTTGCACTAAGTTTTGCCACTACCATCTGCCCATTGGTAAGGAGGAGAACATTGGGGATGGGCTGGAAAGGCTGTGGAACACCATTGATATCACCACGGCCATAGCTCATATGGGCATGGAGCATAGACTCCACGACAAATTGGGAATTGCTCCTGTCCCTCCAGTTGAACTCGTTTTCCAGGTCGTCCACGCCATCCTCCTCCTCATCCCCAGCCACACGCGCACAACCTGCAATCAGGATGAACAAAGTGAGCAATTGGGGACCAGGCGGACAAAACCGGGCAGGCCAATACAGCGGTACCGGTGGACAGGAGGGACAGCATTGCGGTGAGACTTGCCCTTGAGGCGCTTGAAGCGGGTCTTGCACTGGGGGCAGTTCTGCGTGCCCTCGCGGCGCTCATACTCGTAGCAGTCGCGGCAGACCGGGAAAGCGCACTCGTTGCACGCCACGAACGGCTCACCGTCGGGGGTCAGCCGGACGTCGTCGCCGCAAATCTGGCACACATGCCCGTTCTGCTGCCCCAGCGGCTTCGGCTGCGCGCAAACACGAACAGAATAGAAAAATCAAACAAAAATGACGCGAAAAGGAAGAAAAAAAACAGTCGAAATCAGCGGCACCGCGCAGTGCCCGAAACCCGCGGCGCGGCGCAACACACGGGAGCCAGGTAGCGGCACGTACCCCGGGATCGCCGTCGCGGCGGATGACGACGAGCTCGTTGCGGTTGTGGGAGCCGGCGACCAGCCCGGCGCTCGCCTCCATCGTCTCCTCTTCCTCCCGCGATCGCACGCACACCGCCCACCGCCCACCGCCTCCTACCGCTCGCCCTACCAGATCCCCATTCCCCCTCCTCCAAATCACGCGGGGTTTCGCGCCTGCCAAATGCGCCGCGCCGGAGCAGGAGAGGAGGGGAATGGGTATGCGTGCGCACGGCGGCAGCGTCGGTGAGAGGGGTGACGGATTAGTTTAGTGGATTTTTGAAGAAAAATGGGAGAAAAAGGAACGGATGGGAAAGTGTCGGTGGGAGAAGAAAAAGAAAGCGAAGGAAAGGAGCGCCCCAACTAACGCTGAAATGAAATGATTCGAGGATGGAATAAACTCTTTTTTAGTTTTCAAATAAATTAATTAATCCAGGAAGTAGATGTTACAGAATACATGTTTAGTTCATTTGTTTTTGGAAATGAAAATTGGTTCGTACGACTGGTTTATTTGACGGGTTATTCGTACGGCAGAAATTGTCTACTGCATTCTTTACAAAAGAAAAACTGTATAAATATTGTACGGTTAGTTTGTAAAAAAATGATTAATGGTATTAATCGTTTTGTTATGTACTCCTCCGTGCTCGTATCTAGCTACGTTCAAAATATTGCCAGTTAGGGCTAGAAGCCATGGGCTGCTCCAAGGGGTAGGGTGGGCATTCCATTAAATCGGTTCGATTAATCCGTTAACCATAAGATACAACAAATTGGTTTCACGTAGCTTATGCATACACAATTCACAATAGTTAAATGCATCTCACAAATCGGTTAATCACTTAAATGCATCTCACAAATTGGTTAATCGGTTAAATGTACCTCACATCGGTTAATCGGTTAATTACACCCTAAAATCGGTTAACCGCACAGACAAATCTAGCTATTCGGTTCGGTTAAATCGATTAATAGGTTATCTGCACCTCAAAACCGAATCAATCACCGAATAGTACTAGTTTTTTAACCGAACCGATAACCGATAACCGATTTAAACCGATCGGTTAAATCGGTTCGGTTAATCGGTTTCGGGTAATTTTTGCCTAGCCCTACCAAGGGGTAGTCCAGGTGGGCCCTCGACTACCCCAAATTTGTCCCTCAAGACCTTAATTATACTGATTTTATATGAATCAGTAAAATAGTTATGTTCTAATGTAAAAAATAAAACAGTTTTGTTAAGTTTGGTTTGATGAACTTCTTGATTCTTTGTATGCAGTTTGATTTGCTATAGGTCATTAAATTGCTCTTATGTTTGTAACGATATTATAAATTATTGTTCATAATTTTATCCGCGTTCTTCACTAAAATTCCATACTAACGAAAGAATAGTTTTTGGATTTTTTAGCTATGAAGATTTTGTTGATTGATTTCTAATTAATTCATTATTATTACCAATTAAATTCTAAGCATTATGAAGTTTAGTGGATTTACGAAGTTACGAGATATCATTGCTATATTATGATATATTTTAAAAAACAAAATCGTATTAAATTTTCAGTTTACGGTCTTATAAAAATTTTAAGTATAAATTAGAAACACCCTAAAATACTTTTCTGGAGCTGCCGCTAGAAGCCAAGCTCGAGCCGAAAGAACTAGCAAAATACTCATGATTCGCCGTGAACAAAAGAAAAATAATATAATGTTATCTAGACTAAGTCAAATATATTTTTATATGATATACACTACAACAATCCAGGCAACTTCCGTCGGCCAAAGTCGACGACAGTTAGCCCTTTTCCGACGGAAGAAGCTAACTTCCGTCGGCAAAAGGCTAACTTTCGTCGGCATTTGGCCGACGAAAGCGAGTAGACGAAAGTTACCTACTTCCGTCGGCCGCCGACAGAAGTTAGCTAACTTCCGTCGGCTTCACGTGGCCGACGAAAGTTATCGGAGCATTTTGCCACATCAACAAAAATACCCATAACTTCCGTCGGCCAAACAGTGGCCGACGGAAGTTACTGAAAAAACAGGAAAAAGAAAAAAGCAATTTCCGTCGGCCAAATAGTGGCCGACGGAAATTAGCTTTTTTCTTTTTCTTTTTCTTTTTTTCTCTTTTTTCTCTTTTTTCTTTTTTCTTTTTTCTTTTTTCTTTTTTCTTTTTTCCTGTTTCCTGGTTCTTTCATTCACATTCACAACCAACTATAAAATCACACATTCACATCCAAATTACAATATGAAGTTCAACATTTAGACAATTTCAACACAATTTCACATCCAAATTACAATATGAATTTCAACATTTAGATAATTTCAACATAATTTTAGGTTATTTACAAACATATCACAATTGTTGCTGCTACTCTTATTCCTAGTTTGTCTAATCCAGTTTCATTGTTCAATGACATTTGTTCAACCCAGCATAGAGGCCTGAAAATATTTCAAGAAAATTAATGAGTAAAAGATCAAAATGAGGAGGCATACATGTTTTAATTACAGTAAAAGAAACAAACACAATATATGTGAAAAGTTTAACTACGTATACACATCCAGACATGTTAGCTAAACTAGTTGTAGTTCTTGAAAGCCTTTAACACTTAATAGAGAAATTAAAGGAACATGAAAAAGCTTGGTTATAAATTAGTAAATGATGAGGGTTAGAAAGGGTCAACATCAAGCTAAGCAGAACCCAAAGAAGCTGGACTCAACAGGTAAGGCAACCATTTTGGGTTCAGTGACAAAATTTCAGAAAAGCATGGTTCAGGGATAAGAAATTCTACCCACTTGTTATGAACTTATTAAATTTTGTTGACTTGGTTATATTCATTGAAATGATAAAATAAGATTTTGCCCGCAGTTGTCGAAAATGGGGAAAACTGGAGCGTTGGGCAGAGACAGTTGTTTTGCCTCGGAAGGGTTCTACTAAAGCGAAGTAATGTGCTCAGGGATGAATTCAATCAGCGATGAATTCATGGATTGCACAGTGTTGACAATAGCACATAGGATTCACACGGTTATTGACAGTGATCTAATTCTTGTCTTCAGTGAAGGTAAAACCACACCCTTTATGAGCACACTCAAGCTTTCTACAGTGTCACTAAAATGTATACCCTTATCTGATGAGCAGGGAGAATCATATAGTACGACACACCACTGAAATTACTGGAGAACGAGAGCTCAGAATTCTCCAGGCTCATAAAGGAGTATTCACAGAGATCAAAGGTCTTTTAGCAGTGGAGCACACCACAATTCAAAGGCGATGAGAAACAACATGAAAGCCAACTAGGAGCACTGCAACACACTCGGCAGAAAGGCCGCGCGCCACACGGTCTCTCCAAATGACAAGGCACAGACAAAACCCACAAAAATATAGACAAATTAATGGCTTACAAGTTACAACGGATGGGGTTAGCTCTTAGGTTCAGGAATCAGGATGATCCCCCCACCCCCCAAAAAAAGCATGTAGCGTGTAATATGAGCTCATGCTGATGTGAGGGGAAAATTATTTTCCCCGAGTCAAGCAATGCAGCGAAGCTACTCTGAGTCCAAATATATAGTTACTTGAAAAGAAAATAAAGGTAATCGCATGGAGCAAATAGAATATCATCAAAATTTTCGGTGTGGAAACCTTCGCGCAGCGTACTCACCTAACCAGGCATTCCGTCGAGCAGGCAGATGGCGCGCCGGGACCTGGCCGGCGCCGCGGGAACACGCTGATCTGAGCGGGAGGGTTAGGGTAGAAGCTAACCAGGTGGTAAGCGGTGGCGACGACAACCGGCTTGCAATGTTACCTGCGGTCCTGAAGTGGAGCCCGAGGTTGCCGGCAGCGACGCCGGAGGAATAGGGATGGCGGCGGCCTCCATCTCGCGCTGTTGAGCCACCACCGGGAGGTGGGGAGGCGGCCACCTGGAGGCGAGGAGGCGGCCACCTTGAGGCGGGGAGGCGGCCACCGGGAGGCGAGGAGGCGGGCGGAGGGCGCGGAGGCGGCCACCGGGAGGCGGGGAGTCGGTGAAGGGGAGGCGGCCACCGGGAGGCGGGCGGAGGGAGAGAGGCAGGGAGGCGGGTGGAGGGAGAGAGTGGGGAGATGGAAAACCGCGCGCGGGCCGGGCTTAGGGAAAAATAGACCGCGCGATTTTGGAAAAAAATCATCTTCCGTCGGTTGAGGTTAAACTGACGGAAGATATTTTAGCCGACGAAAAGTTTCTGTTTTCTTGTAGTTTCTTGTAGTGATATGTTATTCACTTTTAATTATATGTATGAATTATTTTTTATTGGTTTGTTGTGTAATATTAAACAATATAAAGAAGTAAACTGCAAAACTACGTAGGATTGGATGGGTAGTGGATTCATTACCATTTGGTTCTTTTAAAGTAGTATAGATATAGATAATGATTCAATGATGACTAGGACGATGGCGGAAGAAGACTCCGGTTCAGACATGAAGGGCTCCTTTGGAATGCGGTTTTTTTAAAGGAATTTCAAAGGATTTAGTTTAATTTCTGCAAAAATCCTGTAAAATTTCTGCGTTTCAAAGGAGCCTGAAGTACTAATGTCTGAAATGAAATAAAAATTCAAAGAAAAAGTAACAAAAAAAAATAACACTGTACCAGTTAAGAACATAAAATGAAATGAAAATAAAAATTATGTTTACTACTAGCTGTACTAATGCCTTGATTAAAGAATTTAACCGATACTAAAAGAGTGTATTAGTATTGTCGATGCTAATGTTTCACCCTTGTAGTCATAGATGGACAATACCGATTTTAAAAACAAAAACTGAACAGTTTTTTTCAGTTAATATATAGTTCCAAAAAGAATTGATTTATATCCCTTCATATTTATCTAAAAAATATTTTTTACTTATCTACTATTAGTTCGTAAATCAAACAAAAATATTCCTTCAGTTTCTTTACCTATTACTTCCCCAATGTACAAATATTAATTTTGTAATGTTTATATTAAAATTATATATTTCTAAATTACACTAAAATGATATATTTTACTAAAATTTCACTTTTTCAAATTTTAAATGAACCGATATGTTTTAATAGCACGGTAGGCAATATTTATTTAAAATTGAACTGAGAAGATGTGAAATCTAAGTTATACCAGCTTTTAAATTTGCACTATGAGAATCTACAGATTCTGAAAAAGCTAAATGACCAAATGAGCAATTTGGTTCAAATTCTAGCTTCCGAGCAAAAAAACTGGTTTAAAAATTTGAACTAAACAGACTTTTATTCGGTTGGTTTGGTTCAATTCGGTTTTTAGTTTATTTTTATTCACTACTATACCTGCACACAGTGAACCCAAAAGTACTTAACCAAAATAAATAAACCACCTAGTTATAAAAAGTACAAAAAAGTTCAGTTCAAATCGCCGGCGCCGGGCGCAGCTTCACCCGAGCAAACGGCCGCCGAGAAGGCGAAGAGGCCACGCACCTACACCTGCTTTTTCTCCAGTTCGGCCCCAGCTAGGAATGACAACGGGGAGAATCCCGGCGGGAAGGGTCCCCATCGCCGCTAGACAAAAAAAATCCCTGTTTCCTGTTTCCGTCTTTGGGGATAGATTTTCTCCATCCCCGCTCCCCGTCGGGGGTTCGGGTACCCGTCGGGGAGAAAATCCCCGTTTAGGTATATATATATACACATATATATATATACATATACATACACACATATATATATACACACAAACATATACACACATACACATACATATGTATATATATATATATATAATATGGACCCACATTTAATTTTCGCGGGTATATTAACGGGAAACGGGATGAGGAGTAGAGAAACGTTCCCATTCCCGCTTCACCCGACAGGGGATAATTTTTTCCCGTTTGTCCACCCATGAGATTTCCCCATCCCGTCCCCTAATAAAGGAAATCCTCGTCGGGATCGGTGAAACGGCCCATTGCCATCCCTAAGCCGCTGGCGGGCACGACCGCGGCGCTCTCTATATTTTTATTTCCAAAATCCCAGCCTCGTCCCTCGGCGATCTCAAGCGCCACCCTCACCGCGACCCTCCCTTTGTCTTTTTGTTGCCTTCTTCTTCTTCGATATCCCCGATAAAACCCGCCTCTCATTGGGCTCCATTCGCCCGCTTCCTCCTCGCCGCATCCGCCCCGGCGGGGGTCTCTCCCTCCCCACCAGCAGCATGGCGTACTCCTGCATGAGGTGCTCCGCCGGCGCGGGCGCGGGCGCGAGCGCCGTGCGACGCGGCGCGGCGGCGATGCGGGCGCCGGCCGCGCTCTCCTTCGTCAGATGCGGCCTCCGTCGGCCGGCCGCCGCCGCCGCCGCGAAGGGAGGTGGGGGGTCTTTTTCCCGTGCCCGTATTCTTCTGCTCTGCTCCTTTGACAGCTTGACGGACCCTTTTTTCTGTCCTTACTCCTTGTTAAAGTCGAGGAGAGATTGCCTTTTTTGCGGGTTCGAGTGCTTCGAGACGCGCGATGCGTTGTTCACCGCATTGCTTGAGATGAATCGTTTGTGTTGTATCCTACCTGGCGCATCGCATCAACGTGCTCCCAAAATTATTCACCCGCTCATTGAAGTTGGGTATCTTATTAAAAACTGTAAATACAAGAATGGTCAGGTAGGGCATTCCACAAAGAAAAGCTATATGTGATGAAACGGGTCTTAAAAAATCGATAGGACACATTGCTTTCCCAAGTGTTGTACCATTTGAAGTAATAAATTTGTTGTTCAGATCATCGCTGCATGCTCATTATGATATTTTCAAGGCTTTGTGTCTATGAATTGTTCGAGTGTTTTTCAGAACAGCACGTTAATCCTAGTTGGTGCAGAGGTTGGGAGTTATGCACTTATGCTTCCATTGTCTAAAAAAAGAACAACACATTAGGAAGATGGTGCATTTGTGGCAGAATTCATATATGCAATGTTAAGTGTCGACTTGGTTGCATGTTAAGTATAGATATTGATAAATCTTCCCTATAGCATGGTTTTACTTATGTTCATTCTGTTATTCTTATTATCATCTAAAATACCATAAGACTGGTAGTCTGGTCCAAGTGATCCCATAACTAATGTTGTGCATATGCTTTTTTACCGTAGTTACGTAGTATCTATAAATGTTTAAATTAATTATGGTATTTTTAAATACCATAATTCTTCTTGTTTTTAGATGCTTTAAGTTCAACAGCAAGACTAGGGGCTTATAAATTCATCTTATTTCGACAAATTCACCCTCTTTTAATGCTATTAGTATTAGATCATCATAATGTGCCTCACCCATGTGGTTTTTTATGCCAATCACTCTCCATCGCTCATCACTCCTTGAAGAATTGCTCAAAGCAATCCAACCAAGGCTATAGGTCTTCCTTGCTATTGAAGCCTTGAAGGTTAGGTGCGCTAGAATCTAGATAGTTGTAGAAGCAACAATTTTCAACTTTTCATGAAATTGGAACTGCTGCATTCCAGTGATGTCGAATGTTGAAGCAGCAGTTAGCTTGGTCCAAATGTGATGAACAATGCTGGCGACTTGAAGTAGAAGTGTAGAACAGGGCTAGGTGAAGGAGAGCATCAATTAAGGAGAAATGGGTCTAGAATATGTCCATGGCTGAGACCAGACTGCTGTTTAAGGATTAGGGACTGTTTTTCCATCTTTGCTTGTTTAATGAATGCAGATACAATCCCATCCCATCCGATTATATATAGGATGATATGTTCCTTCAGAAATTTATCTCA
Source organism: Zizania palustris (assembly GCA_019279435.1). Taxonomy (NCBI): domain Eukaryota; kingdom Viridiplantae; phylum Streptophyta; class Magnoliopsida; order Poales; family Poaceae; genus Zizania; species Zizania palustris. The sequence goes on from JAAALK010000282.1 coordinate 22,527,676, forward strand.
AAACTAAATGAGATAGATAATAATTCAGTCTAATTTTAATGTCAAAACTGGCTGCTACCCAGTACCTTTCGAGTACAGCTCATACTTGAACAGTGTTCCTGCACACTACAAAATAAATCTAAAACTTCTAGTCTTCCACTGCATAGTTGGTGTTTCATGTGACAGTCTCATTAATTAACTGCCTTACGTAATGATTCTTTACTTATCTTACACTTGTCATTAGTGAAAGCTGGCATGGATGCTGGTGTGGAGAATCCTGCCAGAAGTGCTGCCCCATCAAAGGTGGAAAATGGCTTGCCTTCAGAAATCACGTTAGATGATTTTGAAGACTTGAACCCTCTATCGGAAAATGATGAGTCCACTGTTACGATCACCGTGGTCGGTGCATCTGGTGACCTTGCTAAGAAGAAGATATTTCCTGCACTTTTTGCTCTGTACTATGAAGATTGTCTTCCAAAGGTCTTGTTTACATACGCTGCCAACTTATGATATCATATTCAACTAGTTTTGTTAAATCCTAATCAGAATATTTTCTTCTGTAGCATTTCACCATCTTTGGATATGCACGGAGCAAGATGACAGACGATGAATTGAGAAACATGGTCAGCAGAACACTGACATGCAGAATAGATAAAAGGTGCTTAACTATGCCTTAATAATAATTCTTAGCATCCTTAGGTAAATTGATCCTTTGTCGATGCATGCATTTTCCTCAGTGCTGCTTGGAACTATTATTTCTTTCCAGGGAAAACTGTAATGAGAAGATGGAAGAGTTTCTGAAACGATGCTTCTATCATTCAGGCCAATATGATTCAGAGGAGCATTTCAGGGACCTTGACAAGAAGCTAAAACAACATGAGGTTTGTGCTTGTAATTATGTGGTTACACTACTCCATGCCAAAACAAGAATGAGGCACTAATTGTGCTTGTAATAATGCGGTTGCACTGCTATTTGTTTGGATGAATTCATCACAGATTACGTTTTCAGTCAAATAAGCCCACTGTTTTTTAATCAGAATGTATTAATATCACAAAACTATTGTGCTTAAAGCCTTAACCATATTGTCTCATGCTGCTTTCTTTTCAAGTTTTTCTCCATCTCGCTGAAACTATTTCCCTGAAATGGTAAATATGCTACCCCCTTGAGAAGATATGCGCCAGTAATTTTTTGGCACATTGAATGCACAGAGATATTGGAAAATGGTATCCAATAAGGTAGCATCTGTCTATTGGTGCGACCTATCTTCCACTTGTGAAACTAGGACACTGTAAATTTTGATATCGCCAAGGATTTGTTTTCAGAAACTGTGTTGGGCTATGCTTATTCTTGAAGTTTCTGTTGAAATGCATCTGTGCAGAATAATGCAGTTTATCTTGAGAAATGTACTATTAGACATTGTCTATCCAACCGTTATTTCTTTCAAACTTGGTTGTTTTCTGAAGTGGAATAATTTTTGTTGGCAATTTTTTTGACATGAAAGTGTCATGGGTAGTGGGCCAGGTCCAGCCCAGCAATAATTAGGGATTTGATAGTTTAAAAGGTAAGATTAGATTAGATTGAGTCCTTAAGGTATAATTAGATAGGAAGATATTGGTTTTAGTTAGGAATTAGATATAGTGATTAGATTGGTTTCCGTAATCCATAATAGCAAAGATTATTTTCTTATGTCAAGTTAGTCCTTCCTATATATAAAAGGGATCTTAAGTACTCAATTGAGAAGCAATGAAGAATTAGTCTAATCTCATCCCAATGTTATTCTCTCCAACCTCAGTCTACCTCTCATCCCTAGCAGCCGTTGCCGCTTGGCTATCCTCTTGACGATGTTTATCTCGTCATGGATCCAACCTATTATGACAAACAGTAGGGGAGGCCCTTCTGGTACAATATATAAAAAATACATATAGAAAAAAGATTTTATGTACATTAAAAGAAAAACTTAAATCACGGCCCCATATTAGTAAGCGTTAAACGATAGAGTCTAGCCAATCAAAAATATGATGTGTCTTCTTCCTTGACGCGATGCACATGCAAAGCGAGTTCATTCTTGAAGAGCACTTTCAAATACATAAAATTGGGCATGATATTATCAAAGATCTTCCCTTTTTTGCTTCCATATATTTTGCAATTTGGATAAGAAGAAAACAATTAGCTAAACACCATAATTTCTGAAAGCAGTTGCCCCAAACCAGATTATCATAATCCAGCTCTATGCCAAGCAGAGCTAAATCCAAGTGCCTTATATGTCTTATAATCTGATTGAATTCTTGTACTTAATGTGCAGGGTTCCAGTGTTTCTAACCGTCTTTTTTACTTGTCAATACCTCCAAATATATTCCTTGATGTTGTAAAATGTGCAAGCGTATCAGCATCATCCGTGAATGGTTGGACACGGGTTATTGTTGAGAAACCATTTGGTCGAGACTCAGATTCATCTGCTGCATTAACAAGAGGTCTGAAGCAGTACCTGGTGGAGGACCAAATCTTCAGGTGGGAAATGTATCTATTTGAGACTGCATTCATTGGAATATATTTATGTATTTCTAAATTAACATATAAATCTAGGTGCATGGTTATTCTTTTCATAGAGGAGATAATTATTATTGTTATGTTCCTTTCAACTTGTTATTCAGGATTGATCATTACTTGGGAAAGGAACTGGTGGAGAACTTATCTGTCCTTCGCTTCTCAAATCTTGTTTTTGAGCCTCTATGGTCAAGGCAGTATATAAGGAATGTGCAACTGATTTTCTCAGAAGATTTTGGCACTGAAGGACGAGGAGGGTATGATTTTGCATGTTCTTTGTATGGTATCATGTTTGTTCCCTAGGATTCTCTCACTTTATTGTTGAATTATTCAGGTACTTCGATAGGTATGGTATTATCCGAGACATAATGCAGAATCATCTTCTTCAGATACTAGCCCTATTTGCAATGGAAACTCCAATTAGCTTGGAAGCAGAGGACATAAGAAATGAGAAGGTTTGTGCCTGCTCCGTTAATAATCTTCAAACATTAAGGAGATGTTTGGTTTGTAGTCTAAGCAAACCATGCCAAATATCTGTAATACAACAACAAAGCCTTTCAATCCCAAGCAAGTTGGGATAGGCTAGAGTTGAAACCCAACAGGAACTATTAACTAAGGTTCGCGCACATGAAAATTGGCCACCACAAGCTTACCTTGTGGATAATGTCGATCTGGTTAGAGTATTGACCACTACTAAAGGTCACTAAATGGGACTCTCTTTCTAAAAAAAGTGTTGGTTATCATCAGGTCAAAAGCTTTAGCAAAGTCTAAGGGTTCCTCTCCCTCTTGATTCCTACTACCATACTCAAAACCTCTATGTGCTGCCTCAAAACCTGCCCTTCTTGTACCTATATGACCATTGAGATCTCCTATGGAAAGCTTCTCACTAATAGGTACAACTCTAATCATATCATCCAAATATTCCAAAAACTGCCTCTTAGCACTTTCATTATGGCATAACTTGGGGGCATACACACTAATTACGTTGAAGACCATATCACCAATTACAAGCTTGACTTGACTAAGATGATCTTAACTCCTTGTCTTCTCGCATCCACCACACCATTCTTCAGGCTCTTATCAATCAATATTTCTACTCTATTTCTATTTGTAGTTGTCCCTGTGTACCAAAGCTTGAAGTTGGTGTTGCCCATCTCCTTCATCGTCTGACCCTTCCATTTAGTCTCTTGAACGCACAAGATATTTACACGCCCCCTAATTGTTGCACAAACTCTTTTAACTTGCTTGTAAGGGACCCTACATTCCAACTACCTAAACGGATCAGCTTGGGCTCGGCTGAGCCGGGCTTGGCTCTGCTTGTAGTGCTACTAAGTCGAACTCGAGCTGACCCTTCTGGCTCGGTCGACAGCGAGTTGAGCTGGCTTGTGAGCCAGCTCATTGGCTCGGTCATCGACACATCTCTCTCCCGACGACCGCTGCCATCGATGACTGATGTCCCTAGCGGCCGATGGTCCTTGGTGCCCTACCGTCGCCCCCCGCGACCCTTGTCACTCGGCCGCCGCCGATGTTACCAAACGTTCCTCGTTGGTCCCACCATCCCCTCCCCTAGGCAACCCCTGTGGCTGACCCCCACCGCCCTAGGCCATCGCCCGTCACTGGCTCACTGCCCGTCAGAGCACTTGCCGTCGTCGCCACCAAGGCACAATCCGCCGCCGCTAGCAAGAGTGCCCGCCACCAAGCCACATGACGCCCATCGCCGCCTGGGCATAGGCTGTCACCGCCAACCAGAGCGGCTGGCTACCGCTAGCCATCGCCGCCACTGTCGATGGCCCACTTTGCCGCCATTTTCTAAGTTGCGGGAGCACATCGCATTGAAAAAGGCAAGTGGACACTATATTGTCGAGCCGAGCCGGCTCGTGGCTTGGCTGAGCCTGAGCCGAGCCAGGATTTTGGCTCGCCAGACCATTCGAGCCGAGTCTGGCTCGGCTTGGCTTGTTGCCAACCCTACCTGCCGAGTCAAATGTGAAGACCCTTGCTCAATTTTCACTACACCTAGGTGCTGATGTAGCGCGCCATTAAGGAAGCGACAATCCTATCCTTGCTCACTTGACATTGTGTCCAGATCACAACATGACACACCACTAAGGGGGCGATGACCCGGTCATTGCCCATTTAACACCATACCTGGGTTCTGATATGGCACATCTCTAAGAGGGTTACACCCTAATGTTCTCTTAGGTTTCAACTTCAAATGAGTGGTTAGGTTTTTCTTTGTCTCGCCAAGCTGAACACAACCTTTTAGGGGAAAGGGACCCTCCCTCCTCCTTTACTAGGGCTTGGGACCTGCTATAGTGCTATGTTGAGATAACGTAGGCAGAGTTGCCAAATATATGTACTGCATTACCAGATTTTTGCAAGGTCAAAGAGTGTATGGCTATGTTTGGTTTGAAGCCATGGTATAGTTTTCAAGAGTGGAAGCTTTTAGAATTGCCAAATTTTGGCATGGCTGTATTGGTAAGGGTATGTTTGGTTTGTTGCTCTACCAAAATTTGACAACTGCCAAAAATTGGAATGGTTTGTTTCGGCTACAAACCAAACACACCCTAGGTGTTGTAGGCAGTTTTGGACTTAAAACTTCTGTCACATGCACACAGGTGTACCAAGTTAGGGAGGGTGACCCACTTTATTCTTTCATTCCTGGTGTTTCTTATATATGTTGTATTCCTTTAGCATGATACATTGATCTTGTTACCAATGATGTACATCAAGTCAGTTTACACCTTAAACCGCTGTTTATTGATCATGTTATTTTGCTTCATATTTTTGTCCAGGTTAAAGTTCTGCGTTCCATGAAGCCCTTGCAACTGGATGATGTGGTGATAGGACAGTATAAAAGTCATACAAAGGGTGGTACCACATACCCTGGATACATTGATGATAAGACGGTGCCCAATGATAGTCTGACTCCAACATTTGCTGCAGCTGCACTTTTCATAAATAATGCTAGATGGGATGGAGTTCCTTTCCTTATGAAGGCTGGGAAAGCTTTACATACAAAAGGGTATGTCAATAGAAATAGTTATGCTCACAACCTTAATGTATGATGCCGACACCTTCTAGGTAGTGTCAACTGTCAATGAAATAGTGATGCTATATTTATAAAAATTATTATAGATTACATGAAACTTTCAAGAGTCAAGACAAACAAATAAATAGCATCCTTCCTCCTTATATTAATTACAGTCTATAACACAATATTGCTTGTGCTCTTACATGGAAAATAAATAAATTTCAGGGCTGAGATTAGAGTACAGTTCCGACATGTTCCTGGTAACCTTTATAAGAGGAGTTTTGGGACTGATCTTGATACAGCCACTAATGAGCTTGTGATACGTGTGCAACCTGATGAAGCGATCTACCTGAAGATAAACAACAAGATTCCTGGTCTTGGTATGAGACTAGATAGAAGTAAGTTGAATCTTCACTATGCAGCAAGGTAAGCTTAATTTCCAACAGTTTTACAATTGTATATATATCTAGATGGGTTTCTTATTTCAAGAAGTTAGTATTTTGCTTCTCTAGATATTTAAGTTTGTCAATATGTCAGGCCAAATTGGTTGCTAGTGGTTACAGTCCTAGTAGCAAATACTAAACAGGAAAAATTATCTTCTGCTACACAATGTTCTTAAGGCGGTAAGGCAAGGCATGATGAGCTGACAACCTACCCCCTTCGAGCCGCCTAGGTGAGTTAGGCGCACGGTGCGGCGGCGATACACATCCTAACATATAATTGCTATAGATTTCAGTACCAATGTAGCATATACTTACCTTAGTGTTGCCAATGATTTAACCTCTCTTCTCTTGTTACTATACACAATGAGGATTATACTTGTTAGGAATAACACTTGTATTAATCTAAGGACTGAAGGTCCAAATATATACATGTACATGAAAGGGAAATATGCAAAGAAACCCCTGAAAGAATACAATAATAGAAAGACGAATATCCATCTAACACCCCCCCTCAAACTCATGGTGGATCAACAACACTGAGTTTGGAGAGGTAAAACTGATGATGGGCACGAGTCTGAGCCTTCGTGAAGAAATCTGCCAACTGAAGCTCAGAAGGCACATACTGAAGCGCGACAACACTATCCTGAACCTGTGATCGTGTAAAGTGAGCATCACCACCAATATGCTTAGTAAGCTCATGCTTTATCGGATCACGAGCAATACTGATAGCACCTGTACTGTCAGACAAAAGAGGAGTCGGCGTAGAAACAGAAACACCAAAGTCCTCAAGCAACCATCGTAGCCAAGTAACCTCCATACTAGCCACAAGAATCGAACCTGCCCGAGCATCCTCATCAAGCCAAGTCCTGTATGCACGAAATTGAGACTCATATGAAGCTAGACGATCGTCATAATCTGCAAGCAGACTCTCCTTCTCAGTAGCAGTAGTCTTCTACGAGATCACCGGTTGAGCGGGAGCTAAAGGAGCCAGAGGGCAGGGCAGCTCGCCCGTGAGGAACTCCCAAAGACAAAGTCCACGCATGTGCAACCACATGCGAGGAACCCAGTCACGATAGTTGGTGCCATTAAAAAGCACCGGACACCGCAACACTGGGACAGGGCCTGAAGGAGTCGAAGAAGAAGCCATGGCGAGAACACGTATAAAGAACCGACGATTTTTTTAATAACCGTATCAGTGAAACAAGACCGTTTTTTATTTATTTATTTATTTTAGAAAATTAAAAGAGGCAGGATGCCTGTCACGCCGTCACTCGCGGAAACCGCCCGCAGCAGCCGCTCCCGCGAAGGAAAGCCACCCCGCAGCGCCTGAGATCCGGCCCGCAGCAGCGCAACCGGCGACCCGCAGCAGCCGCCCGGAGCAGCGCCTGCGCGAGGAGGCAGATCTGGCCCGCAGCAGCCGCCCGGAGCAGCGAGCAGCAGCGCCTGCGCGACGAGGCCGCCGCCGACGACGACCGGCGACGGAGCTCCCCCAGCAGACGAAGAAGCCGACGCCGACCGGCGACGGAGCTCCCGCAGCAGATGAAGAAGCCGCGCGGAGCAGACGAAGAACGTGAGGGCGCCGCCCACGCGAGGAAGACTCTCGTCCGCGCGAGAAAACCGATGCCGACGGCCGGCGCACCGACGACGCCGACGATGGAAGATGAGAGGAGGAAGAAGATAGAAGCCCCAACGATCCGTCAATAGAAAGATGGATCAAAGAAAGGGGCTGCATGTAGATCGATTAGGGGAGGAGATTAGAAAGCCTAACCCTAATTTTTTGGCTGTGATACCATGTTAGGAATAACACTTGTATTAATCTGAGGACTGAAGGTCCGAATATATACATGTACATGAAAGGGAAATATGCAAAGAAACCCCTGAAAGAATACAATAGAAAGACGAATATCCATCTAACAATACTAATACCGGGGGTAGAGAATCCATTCTTTGAGAGTGATAGCCACTGAAGCCCTGAAGCAAGCCAAGAAACAGAAGACAAGTTGGTGGGGAGTGAGGACATCAGTCGCGGTTGAGTGCAGGACCTTGCTGAGTCCGCCGGCTCGTCGCCTTGCTGGGCCAGGGGTGCGGACCTCTGCCACTGCCTGCCGGGTCTGGACCTCCGCCGCTGCGTGCTCAATCCGGACCTCCGCACCACTTGCATCCTGTGCCAAAGACTACATCTCTTCTCCTCTCTTTTCCCTTTATTCCACTTCTTCTCTTCTCTTTCCCTCCCATGTGCTGTTTACGGCTATCCCCCCACGCTCTGTTTCCTGTGTGCCATGGCGCCAAGCCGCCATTGGTGCCAACCAGTAAGGCGTATGCTTGGGCCGCTAGGTGTCCATCTGACTCCAAATTGCCCCTAGGCGACACCCAGCGGCTTGAGGCGGACGCCATATGCGTTTGACCCAAGGTGACTGCGACACCTTAAGAACACTGCTGCTACATGTCATATTTGTATTTAGAGAAAATCTAAATGTACAGGTTACCATACCATAGGCCTGTTAACAAATTCCAATTCATACCACTTTTGTCTATTTCCATTGTCTGTGCTCTTCCCCACACTATTACCACCATCATGGACCTGACCAACCTGGCCTCATCATGTCATCGCCACTCTGGATGTACTACATCCGTTCAGCGGCTATGTCAAGAGGCACAAAAGAGAGTTGAATCGTCTAGGCATCCATGATGACGACAGGCATACACATGCCATGCCTTTGCAGAGTCCACTCTGGTTGACAAGCGTCCACTGCCACAAGCTCTGTAGCCCATTCCTCTTCTTGCTACCGTGGTGGGGGACCTTCCCAGTGTTGCTGAGATGCTGACATCTCACTCCTGTCCTCTAGCGTGAAGGACAATTCTTCCCTTCTGTTTCTCAATCTTCATAGGGAGGTTGATAAGTTGCTGCATTCTTGGGCTGAATCCGATGAGCCTTGCTTGTTCGTCCTGCAAGCAGAGGAAGCCAATGCCATTGGTAGTGGAACACTAGCTTAGACGTCATCACCGGACGTCCAGAATTGTCGCTCATAGAGCATCATGGATGATGAGGTGCTGGTGTTATTTGGTTGAGTTTGCAAAGGATATGAATGAGATGTTTGGCTGCCTCGGCTTTGCCATGGATGACACATTCAATCTTCAGGCAACTTAATTAGCGCCCTAGAGGTGAGGCGATCAACACTGACATTGTCATAGTATTTATTGAATTAAGGGTATGCAAAATTGAGTTTAATTTAGTTTGATCCTAACAAATTCACGTGTATGCACAACTGAGTTGACGACGGAGGATGGTGAGCAACTGATGCGCTGCTGCAACCAGAGGGCGGCGCATAATCTCCTTGACTTGGGCAAGTAAGTGATTGCAGCAGCAGGCCGAACACTGACATGGATGCCATTCCGCAGCCTGATTCCAGCCTCACCCTGCAGCTGCTGTAGACGGTCAGGAGGAGAGACAGAGCGTAGAGTTTAGCTGTCCCCATCAACATCCCTGTGGACGCCTTCCTGGGCCATGCTGAGGAGGAGATGAGTGGGGGAAAGAGGATGAGCGAGGAAATATACGGAAGTGGTATGAATCTGAATTTCGTTGATGAAGATGTGGTATTAATAGGAATCAATAGATTTGGGTGGTATTTTTACAAACCAGATAAATGATGGTGGTATGGATCCAATTATCCCTTGTATTTATGGTACTATCATATGGCTTCTTAAGTTATTTCATTCGTGTTTAGTCTAGCTTGCTTCTATCTGCAATCTCACTGTGGTACAATGTAGCAGCTTATCAATTCATTAGTAATCTGTTGTTTGAATTGCTTACTATATCTTCCCACACTTGTATTAATTGTTCTAGAAACTTGTAGGTACTCCAAGGAGATACCCGATGCTTATGAGAGGCTCTTGCTTGATGCCATCGAAGGAGAGCGGAGGCTTTTCATCCGCTCTGACGAGTTGGACGCTGCATGGGAGCTCTTTACTCCCCTTCTGAAGGAGTTGGAAGAGAAGCGGATAGCCCCTGAGCTATACCCTTATGGAAGCCGTGGTCCTGTAGGGGCTCACTACCTTGCAGCAAAATACAATGTCAGGTGGGGTGATTTGACCACAGAGCACAAGGCATGATACATAGATGATTTCTATTTTCACAATGCTCTTTTGCCATGGTATTTCTGTAAGACTGCATGCCCAATTAGTGGGACAGATGCAAGGAAACAGATGAGAATAATGCAAGCTGTTGGCTAGGATGCAAGGCCTGTGTCCGTTGACATTAGACTCTAAATAGCTTTGTGGCATAATCATTATTGTGTAGAATTTTTGGGTTCTTGGAAGGCAAATGCAAGATTGCCAAGTTCTTCTCATCTTCATCCGGTGATCCAGATGGGCTCTCGCCGTACCGCATCCCCATTTCTGGTAAAAAAACAAAAGAGTTGAAACTATAGTTCACTTACATGTTACCTCCCAGCTAATCGGAGAATCATCCAACTGTGGGCAGTACTTTCTGTGCAAAGTTTCCGAGTTTTACCTTGGGTACTCCAAGGAGTTACCTCTCAGCACATCAGAGTGCAATAGCCAATAACCTTTTTGTCGAAAGGGTGTGTTGGAGATTGTGAGCATACCAGTGCAGGAACAGATTGGCGGTGCTCATGAAAATTCAGAGGTGCTTGGATCTCCAGTTCTTGAAACGGTGTCCAGTACGATCAAATTGGTTCAGAAGAGTGTCAATCGGCGGGTGATGCTTGGTTGTGCTTTTTGCCGGTTGAAAAAAAGATACCCGGTGTCTTTCTGGTACCTTTGTAACTAAAAATAATTTTTGGGCAATGTTTTTATATTGATTGTCACGTTTATTTTTAGTAGCTATCTAGTTGTATTAGCTGGTTTATCTGGTATCTAGCTTTTTAAGGATCTACAGAAGAGAACTTGACGTTTTTAAAAATTTTGGACTTTAGTTCATTTTTATATTCTGACTACTGATTTTTACTTTAATTCTAAAAATAGTTGTGACTACCAGAAAAAGAAACAAAATTGCCTTATATTAATAACAAAAATTTGTCATGATCCAAAAGAGAGTCATGGATTGTCTTCGGCTATTTATATATGCTACCAATCTAATGAATTCAAATCACAGAGTTGAAGTAAAATCGAGGTTAGAAGTTGTCCAAAACAGGCCGGCAAAAAAAATATGTGTTGTTTAGTCGCGTACATCTTTGTTTGTTGAGATTTGGTTAACGCGTAAGAAGAGTTAAAATCTGGTTGTGAATCACAAAGAGGGGGTGGATCACTTGTCTAACACTTCACTTCCCCACGTGGGTTCATGAGGTTGAGCCAGACCATGTGCAGAGTATCTCACGCCTAAGCGTGGGAAATAATCAAACAAAAAATAAAGACAACCGAACCGCATTGAATCAAGTCGAAGAGTCGGTCTCGGTTTCTTCTTCGTTTTTTTTTCAGTTTCCATTTTCAAAACTGAGACGCTGTTTGGTATCTCTTTTTGTAGTATTTAACTAAAAATGCTTGATGTTTGAACGGTTGTGTCTATAATAGGCACCACTACAAACACCCACGGTAGCGGCGGGCAAAAACATACAGTAGCGACGGACAACCAGTCTGTCACTGTTCTAACGTCACTGCTAGTGGCTACACTAGTGGCGGTCGGTGCTGACGTCAGCACCGACCATCACTACTAGGGGTTATACTAGTGGCGGTCGTTGGCACAGTAGTAGCTGGTGCCACTGTAGTGGCGGGCTAGTAGCCCGCCACTACAGTGAAATCGCCTAACGCCACTACATTTGCGATTTGTAGTAGTGAGGGATGATAATCGGATTCTACATATATGAGTAGTACATATCCATATATACCCATAAATAAAATCTCATATCTGAACTTGATACCCATGATGGGTAAAACACCATGCCATATCCGCTATGTGTGGGTGCTATACCTGTTTACCCAACGGACATATAAACTGTAGTGGAGCGGAGGACAAGTACTGGATACAGGCAGGAACAACACGAGAAGAGTAGCCTCGACATGGTGGTGCTAGAGCGGCCCTTATGAGGATGGCGCATGACGTCAACAACGACGCTACATACTGACGATGCAGGGGATGCCACGGAAGGAAGGGGAGACGTGATGGCCACCACGGGAGGAAGGAGAGAAAGCGCTAGCCGCCGTTCGAGGGAGGGAGGGGAGGGATGATGCTGGCCGCCGCACAATAAGGGAGGTAGGGCACGTCGCAGAAGGGGATGGCAGAGGCACACAAGATGAGGGAGGGGGGGCAGTGGCTGGATGGGGAGAGAGAGGGTGGCGACTGAGAGAGGGAGAGAGGTGGGGGTAGTTTCTAGGGGTAGATTTTAAATTTTATTTATATATTAATATTAAATGGGTAAACGAGTGAAGTGAGTATTGGTAGTAAATATTTATAGCCATACTTGTTTATCACTCGGGTGTAAGTTTTAACCTGATAACATATCGGTGGGTATAAAATTAATAACAAATTCGATCTTAATAGGGTTTTTACCTACGGATAAACGAGTAATCATACACTATTCCCTATCTATAGGCATGCTAATGGTATTAACCTTATATAATATTTAAGTTTGGTTTAAAAAAGCAAAAGGATTGAGTAGTTATGAATCATTACAAAATATGATTACGTAATGTAGGTCCAATCTAAGTGACTTGGAACTTGGAAAGTTGTTTAGCTCTGTAGAAGTGTCAGAATGAATACTAAAATAAAAGATAAAAGTATGAGAAAAAAGATAAATAATTTTAGAGATGAATACTAAAATACCCCTCTTTTCCCAGCCAAAGTGCCGGCTCACCTTTCCCGGTGGGTTCTCTGATCGGTAGAAGGGAAGGACATGTTTGGTTGACAGGGGTTTAATCTCCAAGGGGATTCTATCTTAGGAGGGAATGAGTGGATCCCTCTCATGTCACTCAATCTCTCCCTAGATTGATTCTTCTTGGGGATTAAATTTCTCTTTTAAATTTATGTGTTCTTTGGCTAGAATTAAATCCCCTTGGAACTGATCATGTAACACATGCAGACAACAAACACATGAAAAAGCCTTGGAACTGAGATGTCAGGCTTGACCGAAGTATAGTGAATTGATTGCTGATACTATGATACAAAGAGGAGCAAAAGCAAAGCCACATCCTTGAAAACTAAATTCTGGACACACACTCTCCTCACTCAATCAACTCCTGCTCTTGCACATCTCTCCATTGCTGCCTGGTGCTGCTGGAATCAATTGATAAATAGAGAAAACGAAAGAACTAAGAAAAACTTTGAACCATGCAATTCAAGGAAGATTGAAGAAGATTTGCTCTGAAAGTAAATCTGAAACTGACCAATGCCAATGACTTCTGAACCTTTCATGATCCTGAGGCGCTTGCACGACTCGACGAACATCCTGTCAGTTTGCAACAAGTAAAAAAGAAATTATGTACATGTCATATCAACAAATAAAATTTGCTCTCGTTCTGGTCATTCATCCCTTGCTGGGCGCCACACTTGCCTGGACAATCCAACATTAACATCGTGATTGAATTTGGAGCGCACCGTGATAAACAGAAGTACGGATCAGATTTTTATTGCAATGCACTTAGCTATAATTATGAATTAGATACCATGTGCTTCCACTGCTGGAGCTCCGCGTCGCCGAAGATGTTGCCGAGAAGAGCGGGAGGAGGTGCCTTCTTTGCCAGGATCGGGGACCGTCGGCGGTGTTGTCCATTGCGGAGAAGGACAAGGTGTAGCCCTTGAGGTTGACGGAGCAGTGGTTGGCGGAGAACTCGGTGGTAGCGGCTCCATCAACGACACTGGTGCTGGAAGCATATTGTGGAGCTGGGGGCGGGTGGCAGAGGATTTGTACCTAGCGTTGTGGGAGCTCGTGGGGCTGCGGTGGCCTTCAAGCCGCGCCTGGCGCCACCGCTGCCGCCGCGGTCGCCTGGCACAAGTCACCTCCAAGCCGCGTCGGCCCGTGGGGAATGATTCCACACCTCTAACCCTAGGGTGGAATCTCAGACCGGGTTTGGAGAAAACCACCGGAATGGGCCGGGTTCAAATTATTTTTGGGTTTAATCGAACACGATATTTTTTGTGGGCCAGAAATTTTTCCAGGCCAGGATGTTTGTACGGAATACACCCCAAACCCGGCTGTTCCTAGGCTAACCGAACATGCCCGAAATGAGATCATCGTTTCCCATCCCGTTCCACCCTCCTTTTCTATTCCAAGTTTCCAAACAAGGGGAAAAAATTCCAACCCTCCTTATTTCCCATTCCCACCAGGCAGAGACCAAACGGAAGTACCCAACCCGAGGCGATCTCCGTCTCCCTCCTCTCCGGTTCGCCCCCCTCTCTCTTCCTGAATCCGGAGCGCTCCCTCCCCGGAGGTGGCCGCCTGCATCGGCGTAGGCCACCCATGGAGGACGCATACGCCAAATCCGCCGCCGAGGTATGGATCCATTCCGCACCTCGGCCCCTTCTTTGCGCGCCAACTTTTGGGTTCCCTCGCCGCTGCCGCCTCTCACGGATCTGGTCGCCTCCACCCCTCGCAGGTGCTCGCAGCGTTCCGCGTGGATCGAAACAAGGGGCTCTCCGATGCGCAGGTGCTTCTGATTCGAAGCTATCAGCAAGTGTTTGATGTTGGTACGCGTAATGGAGTGGACTGGGTTGGACTGATTTTTTTGGTTTCTGTGCGCAGGTCGAGCAGCATGCGAGGCTTTACGGAAAAAACGGTAAGGCACTTTTAGAGTTTCCCATGCATTTAGGTACATTACAGATTGGCTGGCATTGAGTCAAAAATTTATTGATGTTGACTGGAGCTTTCAGTATGTCACTAGTTTTACAATCTAGATGAATTCTTACGCAAAGGTGACATCAATTGAAAATATAGATGCTTTTTTAAGGTTTGAACAAATTTTCATGAGTTTTGGAATAGAATCACTCTGTTTTCATCACAGCTAAGCTAAGTACTTTTAATCTTTCGCACAAAGCAATTAGTTATACAAATCCTCCATGTTTGTTGCCTCTGTAAGAGCAATCAATCTTGGTGGATTAATTAGCGCCATCTAGAACCATAGCATTTGTAAATAAAAATAGTAGTCTACACAAATCAAGTATCTCTCAAGCATTGCAAACCTTAATAATTGTTCATATGACTTCATGCTAACATTTTATTTCAGATGTAATGCCACAACCCTTACATGTTAACATTTTCAATATGTTGATGGAATAGGAAAGTCATAGTAAGCGACAACACTGGAATAAGTTAGAATTTTATGCCGATCAGCATATGTCAGTATTTCTGGTTTAACTGAATTAATATAGCTTTTGTGCTTACATGTAGTTGAATCTGTTATTTTATTCGCTCAAACTTTAAAGCTTCAGTTGGAGTAGGCGAGTAGCCGATACAACAACAACAACAACAACAACAACAACAAAGCCTTTCAATCCCAAGCAAGTTGGGGTAGGCTAGAGTTGAAAATCAACAGGAACCATTAATCAAGGTTCAATCACATGAATAGCTTATCTTCATGCACTCCATTCAAGGCCAAATCTTTGGGAATATTCCATCTCTTCAAGTCTCTTTTTATTGTCTCCTCCCAAGTCAATTTTAGTCTTCCACTGCCTCTCTTCACACTATTGTCACGCCTCAGGATTTCACTATGCACCGGTTCCTCTAGAGTTCTCTGTTGGACATATCTGATAGAATGAGGTAAGTATTGCCTGTATTGATTGATATGGAAACAATACATATTTATAGACATGAGGAGATGATGTAGCTGTCAAGGGATATAACAGAATCCCTAATAGAATCTCTAACAGCATCTCCACACACATCTAGAAGTCTCTACACACAACCAGAAACAGCTGTCTAACACGCCCCCGCAGTCGCAACGACGGTAGACCGAACATTGAGACTGGATCGAAACTCCAAGAAGATGGATGTAGGTAACCCTTTGGTGAAAATGTCGGCGAACTGCGATGTTGTGGGAACATGCAGAACTCGAATTTCACCAAGAGCAACGCGCTCCCGAACAAAATGTAGATCAATCTCAACATGTTTGGTGCGCTGATGCTGAACTGGGTTGGAGGTCATGTAGATGGCACTGACGTTGTCACAATATACCAGAGTAGTTTTGTGCAACGGAGTGTGGAGCTCGGCTAGTAGTTGGCGTAGCCAGGAGGCCTCTGCAACGGCATTGGCAATAGCTCGGTATTCAGCCTCGGCACTAGAACGGGAGACAGTGACCTGACGCTTGGAGGACCAAGAGACCAAATTGTCACCCAGGAAGACAGCATAGCCAGAGGTTGATCGCCGAGTGTCAGGACAGCCAGCCCAATCCGCATGAGTAAACAACCAGCTCAGACTGCGAACAAGGCCAAAGAGATAATCCCATGTCCAAAGTACCCCGAACATAGCGCAAAATGCGCTTGAGAGCAGCAAGATGAGGCCCCCGGGGGTCATGCATGTGAAGACAGACTTGCTGAACCGCATAGGAAATGTCAGGCCTGGTGAAAGTCAAGTACTGAAGAGCACCAGCAAGACTGCGGAAATCAGTCAGATCTGACACAGGATCACCAATAGCGGAGAGCTTAGGACTGAGATCAATAGGTGTGGAGCAAGGTTTGCAGTCAGACATGCCTGCTCGGGCAAGAATGTCAAGCATATATTGTCGTTGAGACAAAAAAAGACCTCCGTCTTTGTGTTGAACCAGCATTCCAAGAAAATTGTGAAGAATACCAAGATCCTTCAAAGGGAATTCCTGCTGAAGAGCCTGAATAATATGGCGAAGCAAGGTAGGTGAGGAAGCTGTCAACACAATGTCATCGACATAAAGGAGAAGATAAACCGTGTCTGCTCCACGGTGGTAGATGAATAGAGATGTGTCTGTTTTGGCTGCAACAAAGCCAAGCTGATGAAGATGTGAAGCAAAACGGCTATGCCAAGCACGTGGTGATTGCTTGAGACCATAAAGAGAACGGTTTAGGCGGCACACATAATCTGGATGAGAAGAGTCCTCAAACCTTGAAGGTTGTGTACAATAAACTGTCTCAGATAAGGTCCCATGAAGAAAAGCATTATCCACATCGAGCTGATGAATAGGCCAAGACTTGGAGATGGCTAAAGAGAGAACAGTTCGGACAGTAGTTGGTTTGACAACTGGACTGAAAGTCTCAGAAAAATCCACCCTAGGTCGTTGGGAAAAGCCTCGAAGGACCCAACGTGCCTTGTATCTCTCAAAAGAGCCATCACCTTTGAACTTATGTTTGAACACCCACTTTCCAGTGACCACATTGGAGTGGGGTGGTCGAGGAAGAAGATCCCATGTATGATTGGAGAGCAAAGCGGAGTACTCAGCATCCATAGCGGCTCGCCAATTGGGATCGGCAAGAGCAGCCCTATAGGTCTTCGGGATTGGAGACAATGGTGAGGCAACAAGTAGAACTAACTGGCTGTCGAAAACCAAGTTTCCCACGGGTAACCATAGCATGTTGGTTGACCACAGGAGTAACTGGTAGGGCACCAGTGGGTAAATCTGGGGACACTGGAGCAGGTGGTACTGAGGCCGTAGAACGTCTGAGTGTAGACAACACCAAACCGCCGAGGAGGTGTGGTTGGTGGAGTCATCGTGCCTGGTGGAGAAGACTCAGCCGGAGCCGCACTTGGTTGTGCGGGAACACCAGGGGCCGCACATGGCTGTGCGGGAACACCAGGGGCCGCATGTGGCTGTGCGGGAAATCCAGCAGGTCCTGTAGAAAACAAAGGTGAAGTAAAAGGAACCGGCACATTAGTAGGAATATCATCCAAGAAATCAAAGGAGGCCGAAGTGGGAGGTGAGGAATCCTCAGAGTAAGGAAACGAGGATTCGTCAAAAACAACATGGCGGGAAATGATGATTTGGTTAGAGAGACGATCAAGACAAAGATAACCCTTGTGATGGAGGGAGTAGCCAAGGAAAACACACAGGGTAGAGCGAGGAGCTAATTTGTGTGCAGCAGTAGCAGAAAGATTTGGATAACACCTGCAACCAAATACACGAAGATGTGTATAGGAAGGAAGTGTTCCAAATAAAGCAAAATGAGGAGTGAAAAAATCCAGGGTTTTTGTGGGAAGGATGTTGAGGAGATATGTGGCAGTACTAAGTGCGGCAGCCCAGAAGGTGGGAGGTATACTCGCTTGAAACAGCAGTGAGCGAACGACATTATTAATGGTGCGAATAATGCGTTCAGCTTTGCCGTTCTGAGGCGAAGTGTAGGGGCAAGACATACGAAGATGTACGCCATGTGACAGTAGAAACGATCGTGTGGTGGAGTTATCAAACTCACGACCATTGTCACACTGTATCCCCTGGATAGTGGCGCCGAATTGGGTGCGAACATGAGCAAAAAAATGAGAAAGAGTGGAGAAAGTTTCCGACTTCTGGCGAAGTGGAAAAGTCCAAAGATAGTGAGAGCAATCATCAAGAATAACCAAGTAATACTTGTGACCTGATACACTAACAACAGGAGAAGTCCATAGATCACAATGTACTAACTGGAAATTATGATTTGCTCTAGAAAAAGAAGAGTAGAAAGGTAACCGAGTGTGACGACTCAGTTGACAAACATGACAAATAGTGTTCGAATCTCTATGACAAGGATGACCAACAAATTGAGACAACTTGGAGAGAGCTTCGGAGCCTGGATGACCAAGACGCTGGTGCCAAATGGAAGAAGTTGCTGCATGGAAGGTGGAGGCGGAGAGCTGCAACGGGTAAAGAGGTCCGGAGCTATCACACCTGACGATCTCTCTCCGAGATGGAAGAGCCTTCACAGAGCAACCAAAAGGGTCAAATTCCACAGAACAATTATTGTCGGTAGTAAACTGGCGTACTGAAATAAGGTTCTTAATAAGGTTCGGTGAGACCAGAACATTATTAAGACATAGATTATGAGGTAAATGTGTAACGCCAGTAGAGACAACAGGCAATAAATGACCGTTACCGACAATAATATGGGATGGAAAATGAGTGGAAGATGTGGAATGAAGAATACCAGCGTCAGATGTCATATTGTGAGTAGCACCCGTATCAAAGTACCACTCGGATGTGGAAGGCTGCTGAAGTGACGTGGTATGAAAATTTGACGCAAGAGTGTGCTGATCCCACCCAGGTTGCAGCCCACCAGAAGGAAATTGCCCAATAATGTTAATGGGTGGAATGCTCCACTGCCCAGCCCATTGACCAGCCCAAGGACCTTGGGATCCAGTAAAGCAGACCTGTGGCTGAGATGTTGGCCCAACCGGAGGTGATCCCCTTGGCCCGGGCCACATTTGTATGGACCTAGACCAGGGATTATATAAGCTAGGCCAGGGGGCTCCTGGTCGCGGCCCAGAACCAGGACCCGTGCCTCCACCAAAAGAGAAGCCCGGTCCGTGAGTGCCTCCCCCAAAAGTAGAGCTAGGGTTCTGCCCTAGCCCTCCACCAGAACCAGGTCCGCCACCCCCATTCCCTTCGGCGCCATTCCTTCCGCCACCTCCACATTTGCCTCCACGCTTGCCCTGTTTCCCTCCACCAGATCCAGCAGGCGCCGACTGCTGGGGCTTCGGTGGAGCCGTAGAGGGAGCAGGCGCCGAGCCACCAGAGGCCGCGGCGAGAGCTATGGCGGGTGCAGAGGAGGTCTTGGCCATGGTGAGTTCCTCAAGTTGAAGATCATCCCTCACTTGGAGGAAGGTGGGAAGGGGATTGCTCCGGCGGAGATGAAGACCCAGGGCGGTGAAGCGCTCGTTGAGGCCGCGGATAATGTTCAAGACCAGGGTGCGGTCAGAAATGGGCTCGCCGAGATCACGGAGGTCCTCCGCCATCCTTTTGTAGCGCCGACAGTACTCGGAGACCGAGAGTTTGCCTTGAGAGAAGGAGCGAAACTCTTGATCTGCAAAGAGGGCGCGAGTTGTGCGGTTGCCTAGAATCTGTGATTCGGTGGCAAGCCATGTGGCTCGAGCCGTAGTATCACGTTCGGCAATAGCATCAACGAGATCGTCGGAGATGACACCGAGGAGCCAAGTCTTCACAACACAGTCCATGCGGACCCAATCGGGAGAATGGGGCAGGACTGTATCGGAGAGGACATGCTCCTGCAGAGAGAACTTGCCGACGGTGAGGAGGAAGGACTCTCGCCAACGTGCGAAGAAGACGGAGTTGATGTCGAGGATGAGAGGCACAAGGGCGCGAATGTTGTGAACTGCAACCGCTTGGGCGTGCAAGTTGAGCAACGCAGCAACCTCATGTTGAAGAAGAGCAGTGAGGAGAGGGGAATCGTCGACGGGAGTAGTGGTGGCGGCAGCAGCCGGAGGGGGCGCAATCGCTGTGCGCTCACGAGCAGCACGGGCGAGAGCAACCTGAAGCCGGGCATCATGCTCGGCTTGCTGGAGGTGAGCAAGAGCAGCATCACAGGAGTCAGAGGGAGAGTTGTCGATAATGGTGGCGTCATTGGTGGCGTCAAGCGCCATGATGCAGTAGCAGCGCCAGGAAGAGGGCGCGTGCAAGCAGCAGCGGAAGAAGGATCTAAACCTCTGATACCATAATAGAATGAGGTAAGTATTGCTTGTATTGATTGATATGAAAACAGTACATATTTATCGACATGAGGAGATGATGTAGCTGTCAAGGGATATAACAGAATCCCTAACAGAATCTCTAACAGCATCTCCACACACATCTATAAGTCTCTACACACAACCAGAAACAGCTGTCTAACAATATCCAAACCATCTCAACCGGTGTTGGACAAGCTTTTCTTCAATTGGTGCTACTCCTAGCCTATCACATATATCGTCGTTCTGGACTCGATCCATTCTTGTGTGCCCACAAATCCTACGCAACAGACACATTTCTGCAACACTCAATTGTTGAGCATGCTGTCTTTTTGTAGGCCAACAATCTGCACCATACAACATTGCAGGTCTAATTGCTGTTCTATTCAACATACATGGGTAGCTGATGTTCAAATAAAACCCTTTTTTGATCTACTATAGGTTGGGTACTTGTGTTTATGTGTATACTGCATAGTCTATTTACATGTATACTGCACAATTCTGAGTGCTGACGTATTTATGTTTTGTAATTTTGTTACTTTTGCATTGAATAATTCCGGCCTAATTTTTCACATTTATTTATGCATGGGTTATCTTCAGACCTGCCCCAAGAAGAAAGTAAGTTACCAGCTCTAATATCTCACTTTGTTTTAAGTGTGTCAGCGCATTATATATTATCATCCTTATATAAATCATTTTCTTAAGTGTCTGCCCTGATTGAGTTGTTACTTCAATGCTTCATTTTTACTATAGGAACATAAGCAGTCAATAAATGCCTCTGTTAAACTATCCTGATATGTAATTATTATGTCACTGCTAAGCATGACATTAGCCCTGATTTAGTGCTCTGCAGTTGTATCTGTGTGATTGTGTCGCACACACACCATAATTGCACAGAATTTAAATAACTTGTTTCCCGTTAACTGTTAGTGCCTACTCTGCTCATTTCACACTTACAGTATAAGTCGAAGTCCATCATGCATATATACCATTAATGCAACAAATCTAATGAATATCATTCCCTATGTTTGTGTTTACACTTTACATGTTAGTTTTGACTTTGACCAGCAATAAATTTTAATTATCTAATCATGTAGCTTCAAAGTTGTTTTTTAGATCTGTAATAAAAAATACTTAAATAATATTCTACATTTAGAGCTATTCACTTTTGTGCTACTCGAAATTATTGGTTACAGTCACATTCAGCATAGACAAAAGTGACGAGTATTTGTGAATGGGGGGAGTAGTCAATGATATTTGACCATACATACCCTTACTAATTGGTCTGATACTCTGATTTTATCACAACACTTCGATTGTGAAATGACAATTCCTAAGAAAATAGACTTAACTGAAAAGGAGGGAGTATTATTTCCAATGTTTAAGCGTATTGTTTAAACAATGACTTGTGGTAATTCACTTTTACATTCAGTATATTACAAACAAAATCTCTTTAGATACTCACAAGATATTCTAAGGTTATGTGCTTTCTCCTTTCTTTGCCTCAAGGCACAGAAGTGATAAGTTAAATGAGGTTCACATCGACTAACAAGATCCTGCTTTATGAAGATTTCACCACATATTAAAATCATAAAAGAATCATAACATACAGAAAGGGAAAAGGAAAGAAAATGAGATATAATGACATGCAAATATTTTGTTACAAGTGTGGTTATTGACAATGTGGCCACTAACAGTGTGGAATCCCACCATTTTATTTGCTCTTTATTGTGAAAAATGTGACTTTTCATTGTCTTGTGGATGTATTTGTGCACCTTCCTGTATTATATCTGTTTTTAGTTGTGTATGTATCATTGTATCCCAATGTAGACACTATGTTTATCTGTTGAATGGTTCATATATGTTTCTTGTGAGCTTGCAGTTCACCCATTTATTTACACCTTACATCTCATATTTTTTATCTGTTCTTTGTATGCACATACATATATGCTTTATCGTTGATTTGTTAACATGATTTTTTTTGACCCAGGTACCCCCTTCTGGAAATTAGTTTTGAAGCAGTTTGATGATTTACTCGTGAAAATATTGATAGCAGCTGCTGTGATATCCTTCCTTTGGCTCGAATGAATGGTGAAACTGGATTAACAGCTTTTTTGGAACCATCTGTAAGTTGATTCAGTCTGTCAGGTAAAATAATTTGTGAAGTGCCACATGCAAGCAGTACTAAGTAGGTATCTTTTACTTTGTAGGTCATCTTTATGATACTGGCAGCAAATGCAGCAGTGGGTGTGATTACTGAAACAAATGCTGAAAAAGCTCTCGAGGTTTGTTACTTTTTAATAATACTTTAATATCCCTAAAAATGTTTTGCTGTTGCATTCAGTTATGCAGATATAGTTTACTGCTGCATGATATGTTTCTTTCTTTCTTTTCTTCGTTTTTGTAAATGTTGTGAGATAATATGTGCCTTTGACCTTTTGCTACCCCTACATATCTTTACTCCTCTAGTCCTCTTCAAATGTACCTACTTGGCTATCTTATGAAGAAATGGAACTATGGAACTCTTGAAAGCCCTATTGTTTTTAATCACTTTGATGTGTATGATGGCTCTTTATCCTTGTCTACTCTTTGTTTCTACTCCATTATAGTTTTATTTTGAGATGTCTGATTCTTTTTAAGGGAAATTGAGGTATCAGATATTCACAGTAATGTTTATGGTCATTATCAATTTTCTAACACTCTTCTTTCATAGGTGATTACTTATATGCATGATTTATCTTAATTGCCATTTTCTACTGGTAGAGTGTGATCTGTTAATTGTCATTGTCTTGCAATCTACAACTCAAATTTGTGTTACAATATCCAACTTTTGTTGACCATTAATGATGATTCTCTTGTAACAAATTTCATAGGAGTTGCGGGCTTATCAAGCTGATGCTGCAACAGTGCTGCGCAATGGTAAGGAACTTTTGGAATTGATTGTTGCATTTCATTTGATCACATGATGCATTTTGCTCTATTTGAAACTCTTGTTAACTTATTAGTTACATATTCACATATCTGTCTCTCTATGCGTTTTGAAATTTCAATCATGGGAAGTCTATTTTAAAACTAAATTACCATATCCGGAAAATTCAAGTTCATTAAAATACTACTTTTGTGACAAAAGTATGTTAGTTGGAGGCACATGTTAGACACAATAAGTGAGTCTTTAGACTTCAAATTTTCTTTCATATGGATTAAAATTTCCCTTCAAATATTGATTGATATGGTGCATTACTCATATTATGGAAGAAACATCTTAAGAAGCTGAGTCTTTTTCAAACCATTTTTCTTACCAGTTATTTCGTTTTTGCATTTGGCAATGCAACTTTGTTCTGCTATTAAGCTTGAAGCTTGTTTTGTAAGACTAGAGTTAGTAAAAAGTCCTGACTAAGAGCAGCATATTGAACTGTGTGATACTTCTGTAGTTCTGTTCACTTGTTCAAAATGATTTTTTTTTATCAATTTGCACCTAGGAAGGGATCCTCATTACATTTCATGGCTGTTGAAATAAAGTGCTTCTCTGGATATGTGTGCTCACTTGAAATACACATTATTAAACTTAATGTTATATAGTCATGTTTAGATGTTTGGGAGTTCTGGACGCTTCTTAATGTTCAATTTGGTAGGTTGCTTTTCTATACTTCCAGCAACGGAACTTGTCCCTGGAGATATTGTAGAAGTGGGAGGTACTAACTATCCAATGCTTTTTGTTTGATTTCGTTTAGTATAATTCCTTGTATGCTCCTGAATCCTGATATAACTTTGTTACTTCTTATTTCTCGTGAATAAGTTGGATGCAAAGTTCCAGCTGACATGAGAACAATTGAAATGCTAAGTCATCAATTCCGTGTTGACCAGGCAATTTTGACAGGTACTAATTTTCTTTCCCCCCCCATCCTCTTATATTATTCTAATATGAGTTCTGAATTCAATAATTTGTTGTGATAGTTCTGTTTTACAGCATAAGAACATGCTATGCCATTCATGTACTGATCTGGCAATGCCACTCTCATTAGAAACTTTATGTTAATTAATTGTTACAATATTGCTATGAACAATTTATGGTATTTCTGTATATCTTAGCTAAAGGATCCATGTAAGTATATGACCTTAGAAATCCCCAAAGAACTTATAAATAAAGCTTAGTTGTCATTGTATGGACCCAATTTATATTTCCCATGTTTCATTGGAGTTATTTTCCCATGTTGAAAATTCTACAAAGTATTAAAGTAGTCGTCACCGGCAAGGATTTCCACGGAATTGGTAGAGACTAATCGTCTCAAACTATATTTAAAAGAGGTAGTTGATCGAGGGCCTGAACCTCGTCGTCGTGGCGGCGCCGTTGCGGCGACGCGATAAGGAGGCAGGAGATACAGATGGCAAAGCCTAAACTAAATACTTGACACTTTATTCAATTGCATCGGTCCTGTTTATATAGACACAAGATCGATCTAATCTAACAACCAGAATCTTAACTACTTCTAACAGAAAACAAAATTTAATCTAATTTGATTTAATCTAACATGAACTCTAAAATTGGGCTTGACAGAGGCCCAGGCCGTATGGGCCTGCGCTCCCTATCCCTCGTGACACTTCTCCCCCCTAAAAACGCTGCTCGTCCTTGAGCTACCGCGTCATCGTCCTCACCGTCATCCACCACTTCGATTGTGAAGATATGCTTGCACTGCAACTTGTGTCCGCTTGTAAACCGCTCATCGCAATGGAAATACTTCCCCTTAATCCGACATTGTTCAATTTCCTCCGGCGAGAGATGCCCGGTGCTGGATGGCGTCTTATTGACCGAAGCTGACGAGGATGTAGCAAGCCTTGGTGAAGTTGGCTCTGGTGACAGAGGGTTTGGTTGCTTGGAGGAGCAGCTTGGATCTCGTGTTTGCGTCGCTTGGCCGATGTCCTATGATGTGTTGCGCTGCTCATTGGCCCTCGCAAACACGATGACGTCGTCCAACGATGAA
The DNA here is from genome assembly GCA_019279435.1 of Zizania palustris. Classification (NCBI taxonomy): domain Eukaryota; kingdom Viridiplantae; phylum Streptophyta; class Magnoliopsida; order Poales; family Poaceae; genus Zizania; species Zizania palustris. The sequence goes on from JAAALK010000282.1 coordinate 22,553,220, forward strand.
GGCTGTTGGAGAGCGACATTAGTACGAAGAGGATCGCCCAGCCCGGTGATGAATAGTTGAATCTATTGAGCCTGCGTCAGTGATGTGTCGCAGCAGGAGAGGGCGATGAAGTGCTTGCAGAAGTCGTCGACGATCTCGGTTCGCCGGAGCATGGCCAACTCACCGATTGTACTGTCCGTGAGGGGCCGTCCGAAGCGCACGTTGACCAACTAAGCGAATTGTGACCACGTTGGACGCGCCACCGTTGAGTTCCATTCGGTGAAACCACAGTTGGGCGTCGTCGAGGAGGTAAAATGCCGCGGACGCTACCCTCTGGTGATTCGGTGTATGACGGACGTGGAAGTACCGCTCACACCGGTTGAGCCAAGGCAGCGTGTCGTCGTTGCCGTCAAACTTGGGAAATTCGAGTTTGTGGGCGGTCGGCACAACATCGCATATCTGGTCGTCTTCGTCTCTGAACCAGCGAGGGTTCTGGCGCCCCCTCCCTAGTGGTGCAGCAGCGGGTCTCCCTGGCCACCGTCATCGTCGGTGGCGGCTCGGCGAAGGTGTTGCCGCCCTCCTCCCCGGTGGCGCGGCGGCGGAACCTCCTGGCCGCCGTCCTCGTCGGTGGCGGCTCGGAGAAGGTGCTGCCGCCCTCCTCCCTGGTGGCGCGGCGACGGCTCTCCCAGGCCACCGTCCTCGTCGCTGTCGGCTCGACGGGGGCTCCGCCGCCCTCCTCCCTGGCGGTGCGGCGGTGGATTTGGTCCTAGGTCGTCGTCCTCGTCGTTGCCGGCTCGACGGTGGCTCTGACGGCCTCCTCCCTGGCGGCGCGGCGGTGGATCTCGTCCCAGGTCGTCGTCCTCGTCGCTGCCGGCTCGACGGCGACTCTGCTGCCCTCCCTGGTGGCGTGGCGACGGGTCCCTTTGGCCACCGTCGTCGTCGTCGGAGGCTCGGCTGGGTTCTGCCGCCCCTCCTTGGTGGCGAGGCGGCGGGTTCCCTTGGCCGCCGTCATCGCCGTCAGCTTGGCTAGGGTTCTGCCGCCCCTCTCCCTGATGGCGTGGCACGGGTCCTCCTGGCCAAGGTCGTTGTCGCTGCTGGCTTGTCGGGGCACTCCAGGCTCTAGTTGACGTGCTGCTAGGATGGTGTGCTACACCGCCTCGAGTCGATCGACCGTCGTGCGTAACTCCTGTTGTTGCTGATCGTGGGCGCGAGCTGTTTCCTCAAGCGTGGTCACCTTCTCCTGAAGCGGTAGGAGTTTCTATACTTTCTCGTCGAGACTGTCCAAGCGCTTCATGATGGCCTGCAACGCGATCTCAATCGGGTTGTTGGTGTTGAGATCGGATTGCGTACGTGGCGGAAGCGGAACCTGAGTCTCCTGATACGAAGTTGACACTGACAAGGATTTCCACAAAATTGGTAGGGACTAATCGTCTCAAGCTATATTTAAAAGAGGTAGTTGGTTGAGGGCCTGGACCTCGTCGTCGCGGTGGCGCCGTTGCGGTGACGCGACAAGGAGGCAGGGGATACAAATTGCAAAGCCTAAACTGAATATTCGACACTTTATTCCATTGCATCGGTCCTGTTTATATAGACATTGGATCTATCTAATCTAACAACCAGAATCTTAACTACTAATAGAAAACAACATTTAATCTAACATGAACTCTAAAACTGGGCTTGATAGAGGCCCAAGCCATATGGGCCTACGCTCCCTATCCCTCGTGACAGTAGTATAACCTTTACAATTTACTATGACGAAACCCATGTTTTGAAACATCGATAAATGCAAAACCCTTATTTTGCAGCCTTTTTTCAAGAATCTCCAGATTTTGGGGCAAAGTTTGTAGACCACTAATCAATATTTGAAAAATTGGCCCTAGGCGACGCCTAGGGTTTACACTACTGATTGCTCAGTAACTGACCTACCAACATCAATCGGTAGTGACGAACCAATCGGTTCCATTTGAAATTGAAAAAAAGAAAAAAATACCAGGTGAATTAATATGATTTATGGTGAAATTAGTTTTCAAAAATACCGAACTATCACAAAGTTATGAACCGAGTAGATGAACAAAAATACAAAATGCAAAAGTAATTTACTTTTCAATCTTCACTCGTTATTGTTTGAGTCTTTGCATGCAGGGGCTCTTGGATTAATGTCATATATTTGATCAAATATAATTTCATGCTTGATGTGTATTGTCTGTTGATTATTTGCTTCATGTGGCTTACAACTAATTTCTATAGATAAATACAATGCCACTTATGACCAATGGAGCCAACAATAATAAGTTAGAAATGCTTGAATTGCCAACTAACCATGTCGTTTGTATTTTGTATTTTGTATTTTGTTGTAAACTTATAAATTTACAATATTGTATGCTTCCTATTTATCTTGAAAAATAATTTCTTGGGATTTTACAATTTCTTTTTTTTTGAAAAATTGTCTGACCGGTACCATGGTAACTGAGCCTAGGACCACGCTAAACAAGCTTGGTACCGAGGTTACCGAGATGGTACTGAACCAACAACTGAAGTGCATACCACAGTAACCTAATTTGAAACCATTTTGTGAACTGATTTGAATTCAATTTTTGAAATGCAAATTTTGATCGAATTTCTTCGGTATCTATTCGATCACCACAATAACCGCTATCCTGAGCCCGAGTGGTATTCGGTTCCAAAATGGTATTGTGAACACTGGCGCCACCTAGGCACTAGGCGCAACCCTGGCACCACGATTTGAGGAAAGGCGGCGAGCTAGGCGGTCAACCACGGCACAGCAGAAGAAAAACAGAGCGGGACTTGTGGGAGATGAGTGGGAGAGGAGAAGCTTCGGGATAAAAAGAGAGCTAGGGTTTGCTTGGATCCACCGCCCACTGCTGTCGCTCGTCGTTGCTACGCCCACCGGCTGCCGTCCGCCACCTCGCATGGCTCAGGCCCCAGGCGCGCTGTGCTCCCGCCGTCCCTCCCCACCTGCCGTCCCACGTGCTCTCGGTAGACCGACAGTGACAGCCACCGCTGACAGGGTTCAATCTGTCTCTCACTCTCTCATTCTCACGCTTGTTTTTTTTTGAGGTAAATCAGTAGGAGAGGCTCCTACCAAAGATTTTATTAAATAAAATAAGACAAGCCAGAGAAAGAAACAAAGCCGGGGGGGGAGAAAGTCTCAGATCGGCCTTAACAGAAGGGGGGAAACGTTGGGACTGGGCAGAAAAAGTAAGGAGGAAGCGAATCTTCCAAGAAGAGGTAGAGGGGGCTATCCATCAAAGACCGTCCTATTGCGGGTCAACCAGATGGTCCAAGCCCCCATTACAATGACATCCATAAAAAAGACCTCCTAAATGTAGCCTTCAAGGCCTCCAGTTTCTCCGGCATCGTGCCAGGAGAGCTCCAGTGGACCCCTAGCATGGTCCAGCAAGTGCGACTGAAAGGGCAGTCGAAGAAGAGGTGAATTGCCGATTCTTCCACCCCCAAGGTGCAAAGGCAGCAGGAAGTTTCATTAACCGTATTGAGGACTCTTTTCCGGCGAAGAGCCTGTCTTGTGTTGAGGCCGTCCATCAATAGGAGCCAGAAAAAGACCTTTAGTTTGTTGGAGCACCTAGCCTTCCAGAGCCAACGAAAGGCACCAGGGACCTGGATGAATTGGTATTGGTAGTGGTAGAAGCGAGCAGCACTATAAGAATTGGTGCGCCAGATGAAGGACCAGTTGTCCGGAATGTTGGGCTGAATATTGAGGGAGCCAAGCAGGGGAAGTAAGAGCTGATATTCACTGTGAGCTTCAACGGAAAGCGGGAGAAAGAAGTTGCCGGTCAGGGGGTTTTGCGAGAAGAAGTGCTTCACAGAGCAGGAGCTGTGCTTTGCAAAGGAGAAAAGGTGAGGGAAGAGGAACCGAAGAGGGGAGACGGACCAACCGTCCTCCCAGAAGGCATTGTTGCGGCCGTTCCCAATGGAGGGGAAGGCAATTGCCCGGAAATGGGTGGAGAGAGCAAGGATGTCACGCCACCAACGGGAGCCTCGCGCCGGAGCCAGGTGGGGGGGGGGGGGAACTAGCAGAAGCGTAGTGCAGATGAACCAAGCAGGCCCAGGGAGGGGGAGAGGGGCTCAAGATTTATGCAAGTGCTTGAGCAGGAGGGCAGTATTGTGGGTGCGAAGATCGAAGACCCCAAGCCCCCCTTTGGCCTTGGGCTTACAGACCTTGTGCCAGGCCACTCTAGAGGAGCTGCGGCTGGAAGAGTTGTGACCATGCCAAAGGAAGTTACGACGGGCTTTGTTAATACGGGAGATGATGAAAGAGGGTATTTGAACGTGCACATGGCGTAAGTGGGGAGGGCAGAGAGTACAGAGTTAACAATTTGAAGCCTGCCGGCCATGGATAACCAAGGGGAAAGGGAAGACAATTTACGCTCGACGTTGTCAATGAGAAAGGCCAGGTCATTTTGCTTTGGTTTCAGGATCCCCAGAGGAAGCCCAAGATAGGGGAACGGAAGAGAGGCCAAGGGGCACCCGAAAGTGGCAGCTAGAAGCACACCTTTCTGCGGGGGAGCGTTAATAGGCGTCAGGGTGGATTTGGACAAGTTAATCTTGAGACCAGTAGACTGGGAGAACGAGTTGAGGATTCCACGAAGGCAAAAGAGGTTCTTCTGGTCAGCATGGAGGAAGATGATGGTGTCGTCGGCGTATTGGGCAATCGGAAAGTCAAAGTGGGGAGGGTGACAGAGAGGCCCCTGTAAAATCTTCAAGGTGGAGGCTTTGTTAATGATGTGCTGGAGAAGATCACCCGCTAGGACGAAGAGAAGCGGGGAAAGAGGGTCCCCCTGGCGCACCCCTCTCTTGCAGTGGAAGAATTTCCCAGAGGATCCATTGAGCAGGACAGAAGAGAAGCCCGAGGATAGTAAGAGGTCGATCCAACAGATCCATTTGTTGGGAAATCCCAACTGAAACAACATGTGAAGGATAGTTGAGTGCTCAATAGTGTCAAAGGCCTTTTCAAAATCCAGTTTTAAAATAACAGATTCATGAGGCGACTGTTTCCATCTGTGAGTAAGCTCTAGGGCCCAAGCGAGACAGTCCTGGATGCTTCTCCCTTTGATGAACCCATATTGATTGTTGTGAATTAGGGAAGTGATGACTCCCTGCAACCTGTTAGCAAGGATTTTAGTAATGATTTTGATACTGGTGTTCATGAGGGAGATAGGACGATAGTCCTTGACGGAGCTAGGGCAGCGACCCTTAGGAATAAGGGCAATGTAGGAGCCATTGATCGGATGAAGCTGGATGTCGCAATTCGAGAAGTGGGAGATAAGATCCACAAAGTCCTGTCGGATGATTGGCCAACAGGTTTTATAGAAGGTGCCATTGAAACCATCCGGGCCAGGGGCTTTGTCAGGGTGCAAGGAATTAATAACTGAGTCAAGTTCAGCCTCGGAGATGTCAGCCCCCAGGTGATCCAATCCTTGCCTTCTGGGAATAAGGTGAGCCAAGTCAAAATCCATGTGGGGCTGGCCAGAGAAGCCCATTTTACAGAGGAAAAAATCGAGGAAAGCCTCGGCTTTGTCCTCATGCGAAGAAACCCAGGTGCCGTTGGCCAACTTAACAGAAGATATGGTATTGCGACGGCACCTAGTGGTGGCAGCTGTGTGGAAGAACTTGGTATTAGCATCCCCAAGTTTGGTCCAACGAAAAGTGTACCGCTGCTTCCAGTAGCAGTTTTTTATATCGAGAAGGGAAGCCAGGTGGTACTGGAGGAAGCTCCTAAAGCGAAATTCCGGGATGGAAAGGAGACGGAGCTCCTCCATCCCGTCCAAGAAACTGATGATGATGGCAGTGTTCTTGATCCAGAGGTCGAAACCTCGATGCTTACGCTGCCAAATGGTGAGGGCTCGCTGAAGAGACTTGAGCTTATGAGCGATACGGTGAGCCGGGTCAAGCGGGAATGGGCCCTTGCTCCAACAGGACTGAACCAGGGGTAGAAAATCCGGGAGCTTGGTCCAGAAGTTCTCAAAGCGAAAAATAGAAGACTTGGGGATGGAGGTGGTAATCGAAGCGAGGCAAGGGCAGTGATCCGAGCACCCATTAGGGAGCGCTGAAAAGGAGGTGTTGGGGAACGAATCGGCCCAATGAGAGGAGGTGAGGCACCAGTCCAATTGGATGAGGGTAGGGGGGTTTTGTCTGTTAGACCAGGTGAACTTCCGGTGCCGAAGAGTGATTTCCTGGAGACCCAAGGAGCTGATGGAATCATTGAAGGAGGCCATATTCCTCCTGTTGGGTGGCCCTCTGCTTTTGTTGTCGTGAAAGCGGTAGAGGTTGAAGTCTCCAATGAAAAGCCAATCCTCATTAGCTAGAATGTGGAGGGAATTTAGCCAGGAGAAGAAAGGAGGGCGATCAGCAGCCCTGCAGGGGCCATAATTGTTGGAACAATGTTTACAAATTGCCTAGTCGAATAGTCGCCATGGTACCGACTAGAAAACTAATCGCGATTAATCGCGATTAGTCGATTCTGGTCAGTTCTAGTCGTTTGTCTAATCGTCCCATATATTTTAGGACATATATATAGTTACATACTATATAGTATGTGTCTATGTGATATTTTATAGGTGGCCTCTTAAAAGCAAGCCCAATCAAGATTCAAGAGTACATGGATATGTAGTTGGAGGCATACCTGGAGTAAGGGCAAGAATGAACAGAATGAACAGATCCTCCATCAACAGAATGAACATATGCACCTAGCAAGAATGAACATATGCATAAGCTGAGTTTGTGAGTCATTCATCAACCTGTAGAGTGTAGACTGTCACTGTAGAGTGGGCACGGGCGTCGGCTGGAGTAGGCGTGGGCGCGGCGTGGCTGGAGGCTGGACAAGGCACAGGCGCGCATCGGCAGGACCTCCGCCTGGCGTGCGCGCGGCGTCGGTTGGAGTACTGGAGGCGTGCGCGCGGGTTCGGTGTCGGCGCGGCGTTAGCTGGAGGCTGGCGGCGTGCGCGTCGGCACCGGCGTTAGCTGGAGGCGTGCCGTGTGCGCGTCGGCGCCGGCGTTGGCTGGCGGCGTGCGCGTCGGCACCGGCGTTGGCTGGACTCTGGAGGCGTGCGCGTCACTGCTTCAGCGCCGGCGTTGGTTGGAGGCTTGCCCTAACCCCAGGCGGCGCACAGCCAGGAGGTGCACAGAACACATGATAGCTCTAACCCTAACAGGCTAGGTAAAAGCCCACCAGAACAAGAAAAGGCCCAGTGAAATCACAAAAATCTAACCTAGTCGCCTGGTCGCCATTTTCACCCTAATCGTCCGACTAATCGCGATTAATCGTCGACTAATCGGACGACCAGAATTCTAGTCGCTCTGATCGGGTCGGCGCGCCTGGTCATGACCACAAAACCGACCAGGCCGATTAGTCGCGATTAATCGCGACTAATCGGACGATTTGTAAACACTGTGTTGGAAAGCTTCCAAGTGGAGCCGTTAAGAAGGGAAGTGAGGGAGATGGTGAGCTGGAAGTGGGAAGAGGGGGAATATTTTAGCTGGACTTTGTTGGGACTTGGGATGTCAGGTCTCTAAAAAACTAATCTGTGTATAGCTGCACTTTGTTGGGACTTGCTCAACTGCTGGAAAAGTTTGATACCAAGGCACCCGGGCAACGCCCAACTAGCGCCTAGCACCTACTTGAACACTGCCACTAATCCTGTCTGTGTTGCTCTGAGATTTTGTAGATGAAACCATGAACTTTGAGAATATTATTATAATTGAACCAAACAGTCCGTAACTCTGGAGTAGTCCAAGTTGGAGTTGCTGTCCTAATCAATGGAGCTAGTGTTTCTAAACTGGTCTTAAGAGCATGGTTCTTATGGCGGTAAGGTAAGGCGAGGTGACCTACCCCCTTCCAGTCGCCTAGGCGAGTTAGGCGTGCGGCGAGGCGATGCCATACACCCATACACATATCCAAGAATAAACATAGTAACATACTAAATGCCAATGAACCAGGCCATCTATACTATCAAATAGGCACTTAGGCAGATACATATCCAAGTCCAAAGCTCCAAATAATTAAGCAAACTAGTGAACTATCAGTCCTAGATGCATATGAACAGATTGGGGGGGGGGGGGAGACAGAGCGAAGGAGGGAGAGGACCTATGTGATTGCCGACAGGGAGGCGTTGGACCGAAGCAACGCCGCGCCGCTAGGGATCCATACTTTGTCACATGCCGTCGGCCGCCAGTCGCCGATCGCCTCACTTTCCCTCTCTTTCCCCCTCTCTCGTTCTGATTTTCTAAAGTACACACGGATCACCCTCTCTCATTTCCTGTATGGCACACAGCTGCCTTTGCTCCCACGCGTTGAGTGCGCCATCTTGCTTTTCTCCAACACAGCGAGCGCGCGCAACTGCTTTTTTTTTTCCTGCGCGACGAGTGCGCGCAGCAGCAGTGCCGCCTGCTTTTTCCCATGCACGTAGCTGCCAGCTGCTTTTCCCACGCGGTGCGTGCGCAGCTGTCGCTTTGTCCCACGCGGCGCACATGCAGGGAAGCTTTTTCCTGCGCGGCGAGCATGCAGTGCTGATTTTTCCTCCTGAGCGGCGCGCGCGCAGCTTCCCTCCCGCGCCATGCAGCATCCACCATCTGCCATACCAAAAAGTGACGCCATACCCGACTAGGCGACGCCTTAGGATGCCATACGAACGACGTTTGTGGTGACCCCGATGCCCAGGTTGAAATCCCGCCTGGACGCCAAGGCGACGCCTAGGCAACACCGTGAAAACCATGCTTAAGAGTACTGTTTTTAGCTGGCTAAGTGGCTAGTGTAGTAGTGTCACCTTCTATACATTTAATATCTCAACTAGATTTTAAATTATTTTGGATGATTGTGTGCAGGAAATTCCACTTTGGATTTCTCAATCAATTTCATATTGTTTGAAGGGAAAAAAACTTTTAATCCTCTAAATTTGGACCCTTTTTTGTTTTATGACCTAAACTTTTCAAGCTATTTGAACATATTATTATATTAACATTTTACATTGATTAAAAATATCTTGTCATTATGCAAGGAGTAAAGAGTTACTAAATTGAAAGTTGAAGGGCCAAATGGGATAATCAAAACGTTTTTATCCAAAAATGATCATACTTGACTTTGAAAATCATAATCGGACTCTTCTTTCAATAATATTGTTAATATGAGGTGTGTAATTTGTAAAATATTCTGGAAAACATTTGCTTTGTGGAGGGCTGTTTTATATGCATGAATGAGGGAAATGATATTCATTTTTTTCATTTGTTATGTCCTAGTCACAACAATTAATAACCAAATTAAGTGCTTTGAATAGTTGTACTCAATGTTCTAGTTTGCCAAGAAATAATAGAAAAAGGAAATTGGTCAAATCTACCTGTGTCATAACCAGATATTCTAGAACTAGTAATAGTGATGATGCTTGTTTCTTATCCTGATGATCTATAGTGTCTGTACATGATCACATATGCAACCAGTAAGGTCTATCATATCAAACTGCTCTAATGCCAGCTTTACAAAATAGAAAATACACTTTCTTATGTTGTGGATTGTTCCAGGGGAAAGCTGTTCAGTGGCTAAAGAACTTGAATCAACTTCAGCAATGAATGCTGTCTACCAAGACAAAACAAACATTCTTTTCTCGGTAAGTATGTCAAGCTGATCATGACAATCACTTCTGTTTCTTAAATATGATAGCACAACTGAAAGCAGCCCTTTCCTTTCCTTGCATGACTGAATATAATACACATATATTAATATTAAAAGATGATTATAGTAGTACAGTCTATTCTTATCTTATTTATTTATCCTTTTCTGTGTATTGTGTAAACCTTTTTCACTAAAGGTTTCTACTCAAAATTAAGAACTTTACAATAATCTTCATGATGGATTTCATGCACTATAAGCTTCATGATGAATCATACAATCATGTATTCTGTGCATATAATAGGATTACTAGCATAGTGACTGTGTGTTGTGGTGGATACCAAATAATGTACTATAAGGTCTAAAGCAATAAAATGCAAAAAATGGATGCAGAGCACACCATTGTACCTAACTCCACCAGTCTTCCTTTTGTACGTGTAGAGATATCTGCATAAAGCTTCTGAATTTGTTAATTGTTCGATACATAGGAAATATCAAGTGAAAAATGCATTTGTAAGTGAAATCATGTGTTCATGTAAGCCCTCACTTGAACTGTTGGTCAAGTGATGAATAGATTAGCTTGCGAATTGCGATGGTCTTTAGAAGGCAGGACCTCTCATGAATGACTTTCCAAAATTTTTGGTTTATTCATGAAGTACCCATCATTTGACTCAACACCACCACCCCACGGGCCCACAGAAAAAAGTGATTTGCTCATTCCTCATCCATTGATCCAATGATAGAGTGAGACACATACAATTTTATTGGTTGTGTGTATATATGAGTTTGCACTTGTTATGAGCTTTATGTGTACTGTTTTATAAATCATTTATCATTCTCACATCTGCACATGTCTTATTCAAATACCATGGATGAAAGTATTCAAGTTGATTGTTGTTTTTGTCTTTGTATGATTAATTATAAAACCATGCTGAAAAAGTAAGTAACAACTGAGAACCTTCATCACTTCAACGATAGTTGATTTTCTTGAACTGCTTAAAGCCTTAAATCCATTTTCTTAATATCTTATTAAAATAATCTTTTTGAAACATTTGGTTTCCATTTTTATCCACAATAAAACCAACATTAGCAATATACATATCAATGAAAACGGACACTTCTGTTGAACATTTGCCTTATTGTAGTCATCCTTTATTTACTCTGGTTTCTTTGCTTCCAAGGGTACTATTGTTGTAGCTGGTAGAGCAAGAGCTGTTGTTATTGGTGTTGGCTCTAATACTGCAATGGGAAGTATACGTGATGCAATTCTGAGAACAGAAGATGTAAGCCATTTTCCTTCATTTATATCTTTTGTGAAAAAAATGAACTGTCTGCTTCTCTTTGTTCTAATTATATGTTTTCGTATTGCTTTTATTCCATGCTAGTTTTAGTTATCCCTAAACACTTGTATTAATGCTAACCTCGTCCTGATTGTGCTACTTGCTTTCAGGAAGCAACTCCATTGAAGAGAAAACTTGATGAGTTTGGTACTTTTTTGGCAAAGGTGATCATGGTTTTTTTAACAAGTTGTGAGTAGTTTCTTTTTCCCTTCCCAAGGCAAGGGCACTATTGCCCAAAATATTACAATTGAAGTGAATTAATAGAAACATCCCATGAATATAGATATTGAATTGTCGATGAAGAAATCACAATGAGATCTGATCAAAATTGAAGGGAAAAGAAATAATACATAATTACATACAACCGATTGGCAGTAGGAAAATATTACAGTGCCATGAAAAATTAATGAAATAAATTGAATGAGTCACTTTTTGTTTCAGGAATCACATGTTTCTTAAAGCTTCATCATAGTTTTTTTTTTCTTTCCAGGTGATAGCAGGGATCTGCATTCTTGTTTGGATTGTAAATATTGGACATTTCCGAGATCCTTCTCATGGTGGCTTTCTTAGGGGCGCCATTCACTATTTTAAAGTACATCACTGTTCCTGTTTTACTTTGGTTTACATTATATGTAGCAACTAGCATTTGTTCATTGTAGGCTGATTGCCAGTCTACATCATATTATCTTGTTACAATTTATCGTTATCTCTTTTTTTTGTAATACAATCATCAAAACATGTTTGTTTGAGTGTTAAATTGTAGTACATAATTTCTTGTGTTTTTCCTCTCCTGAAGAATCCAGCTGTATGACCTAGCAGTTGGTGACACACACACATCTTTCTTTGTAAGGCAACAGTTCAAGCAAGTTGGTTGTGCTTGTTGTTGTTATGTTCTATTCTTGCATGCATGCTTAGAACAGCACTGTTTACTGTCTTTTCTTGTAACATGTGCTAACTCTGCAAAAATCCTATATATGAAATAGTTGAGTTGGCTATCATAAGAAGAAAATTGTAGTATTAGACTATTAGTGTATTACCTCTAAAAGCAAACCATTGCAATACACAGCATGTTTATTCCTGACAACTAGATTGTTTGCGAGAGTTGCCAATAGTATACTGTGAAGTATTTTCAACTCTAGTTTGTTTTCACCGTATCAATTTCTTCTAAATATTTGGTCCATTTACAACTCCAGAACACAAATATCTCACTGTTGCAGCCTCCTAAATAAATGCATTATTATCAGTAGGCGAGCCTCCTTCGAAAACTCTCATTCTGGTCAAGGTTGGGAATAAATGGAGGACATGAAGGTCATTATTATATTATTCCCTAATTCACGGGCCATGGCTGGAACAATTTATTTATATTTACAGCCTGGTGGGGGTAGTTGATTTTGTTTATACATAGATGCTTGCATTTACTCATTATCATGTATTGCACCTTACATTGTTTTTCGCAAAATATGATATTGTCACTTTCCTTTTTTAGGGTTAATGTTGCTTCCATTTGATTGATAGGTAGCTGTTGCCCTCGCTGTTGCAGCCATTCCAGAAGGTCTCCCAGCTGTAGTAACAACGTGAGTTACCTTACTAACAAACTAAATGTTTTTAATAGCACCAAATAAAGAAGCACATATGAGTTGGTTAATATGTTTGCCAAAAGAATCTGATCTGAATCTGCTAATGTAAGGGTAATTTCTCAAACTGATAAAGTGGAAATAAAATCAGATTAAATGTAATTTTTTGTGCTTTGATCATTTGGAAGTTTGTGTATATGACATGTTCTGTAAGCACGTGTGGACAACCATGAAATATTTAAGCACCGAACATTGCTTCCATGCATATGGTGTACACAATTTTCATAGCTTGCTAGCTGCTAGAAAACCAGTCAGTTTTTTTCCTGAATATGCTCCAACTCAGTCCTTTTTTGAAGAGAGGCCAAAATGTTTGCATCAACATGATAATTTGTATTACCAATCAATCGTTATGTCCATTTATATGTTTCATTGTCATTTTAGTGGTTATGGTTTAATCCAATGTTTACAAGTCGCCTAGTCGAACCTAGTCGCCATGGGACCGACTAGGTGACTAATCGCGATTAGTCGTCGACCAGGGCCGATTAGTCGTGTAGTCAGTCCTAGGGTTCTAGCTGAAAAGAATCACTCACCTTAGGAGGCGGATCTTGAGTCTTGACGGCCGGAGCAGGCCGTGCGCGCGGCGTGCCTGGAGCAGGCGTGCGCGCGGCGTGGCTGGAGCAGGCGTGCACGCGGCGTGGCTGGAGCAGGCCGGGCGCGCGGCGTGGCTGGAGCAGGCCGGGCGCGCGGCGTTAGCTGGAGGCTGGCGGCGTGCGCGTCTCGGCGTCTGAATCTGCGTTGGCTGGCGGCGGCGTGCGCGTAGGCACCGGCGTTGGCTGGACCGCTGGAGGCGTGCGTGTCGGGGCCGGCGTTGGCTGGCCTCTGGAGGCATTGGCTCAGCGCCGGCGTTGGTTGGATGCAAACCCCAGGCGGCGGCGCACAGAACAGCACCAGGCTGCGTTGGTTGGTTGGATTTTGAGCACAAAACAGACTGAACCCTAACAGGCTAGGTAAAAGCCCACCAGAACAAGAAAAGGCCCAGTGAAAACACAAAATTCTAACCTGGTCGCCTGGTCGCCATTTTCACCCTAATCGTCCGACTAATCGCGATTAGTCGTCGACTAATCGGACGACTAGAAGTCTAGTCGCTCTGATCGGGTCGGTGCGCCTGGTCGTGCCCACAAAACCGACCAGGCCGATTAGTCGCGATTAATCGCGACTAATCGGACGATTTGTAAACACTGGTTTAATCTGTTACTTTCTTTTTGTGGCAATCTGGTCCATTTTGAAGTGATTGTAAGTATGCAACACATCGTTGATCCATTTTTTTCTTCTAGGTGCTTAGCTCTTGGTACCAAGAGAATGGCTCGCTTAAATGCCATTGTTAGGTCTTTACCCTCTGTAGAGACATTAGGCTGCACAACAGTCATTTGCAGTGACAAACAGGTACTCTTACGACAAACATGATGTCCGTATCAAAGGTGAGTACTTCATTTTAAAACTCCATCAGTCTTCCGATGATAATTTCCATTTATTCTTTTGCACTAGTAAGTGCCCAATGGGATGGCTGCAATATGATGACCTTTAAGATGAAAAAGTTTGTTACCTTACCACTTTCAGATACTATGTTCACTACTGCATAACTAAGATTTTTTTTTAATATCATAGGTCTGCGTTGTGCGATCTGTGCACCAGAGGCCAATAACTGATGAATACTCTATTAGTGGAACAACATTTGCTCCTGATGGTTTTATATATGATGCTGGTGGATTGCAGGTAGGCGATGTATTCCACAGTGGTCATTGATTTGGAGATCTTTGCAGCACAACCACCTGAACAATGCATTTTTCATGTGTCTAACAGCTGGACTGCTGAAGTTTTGTTTTCTTTACTTGCGCATAAATATGGATACTCTTAGTTATTTTATACCAACTGTTGGGTTGTCACTACTTGCTAGTGTTGTTACCCAGCAAAGTCCAGCTTTACAGGACAATGTATTGCATAAAAAACATCACACAAAGCCTTCTAGATGCTGATTTTGGTGCAAACACTTTTCAGCATTATGTATGCCACACATCTCCCTGTAAGACTAAGTCTTAGCCGCTACACATGTAATAAGTTCTGCTACTATGCCAGCTATTTGAGTATATTGTGCCCCAGTTCTTTTGTAACTTGTGAAATCCATGATGCCCATTAGGTTATTCAACCATTGTTTCAACTGTCTGCCTTTGGCATTGATTTGAGGGTTCTTTCATCTGTTGCAGCTGGAGTTTCCTCCTCAATCCCCATGTCTCCTTCATGTAGCAATGTGTTCAGCTCTTTGCAATGAATCCACTTTGCAATACAATCCTGATAAAAAGTGTTATGAAAAAATTGGAGAGTCCACTGAAGTTGCTTTACGTGTACTGGTGGAGAAGGTCAGTTATTTGATATGGAATCAACTTAGCAGCACACCTTTTATTACTTTTATGGGAAATATTGATCACAATTTAATGCTCATTTTGTACATTAAAACACTGTTAGGTTGGTCTTCCTGGTTTTGATTCAATGCCTTCAGCCCTGAACATGCTTACTAAGCATGAGCGTGCATCATACTGCAATCGTTACTGGGAAAATCAGTTCAGAAAGGTTATATTCCTCGACCTGTTGAATGTTGACAACTGTTCTGTTCTACAAAACAAACGTTCTTAGGATTTCCATGAGCATGCTATTTTCTCTTATGTCAATTACTCCATTTGTTAAGGGAACTTCCTTGTTCTGTCTGTCATAAGTGGTCCGTTGAAACATTGTCCTATTGTAACTAAAGTATATAACTGCAAGGTGTTCAACTCAGTGTTCTAAAAGGCGGCTCTAGGCGCCCGCCTAGGCGGGATTAGGCGCTAGGCGCCACCCCAGCGCCGAGCGGAGCACCTGGGCGGCCGGCTAGGCGGTCAAGGCGCCTAGGCGGGTCAACCGCGGCCTAGGCACCCTGGATGGCGATGGTGACTATAGTAATAAACCGGTTTTGGGGGGATAAAAAGCAAAAAACTCCGGCTGTGTTTAGGGTTTTTAGCTACTCCTGGGCTCTGTTCGTTGCCGTTCGACACGGTCCGATGTTCTAGCCTCGTGCGACACAGTCTGGCCTCACGCGCGCCCCACTCCGGCCGCGCTCTGGTCTCCATTCTCCGACGCGGTTCGGCCTCGTGCGCCATGGCCGCTCACCCTCCGCTCTGGTCTCCACTCTCCAGCAGTCCATTACCACTCCTCTCATCCCGATTTGCACATGCACTTTGCAGTTTAGTAGAAAATGTAGTGTTGTCTTTATATTGAGAGTATTCTAACCCAGGTGCCCCAAGCGCCGCCTAGGCGCCGCCTAGGCGCCCCTAGGCGCTAGGCGGCCAGGCAACGCCCGACTAGCGCCTAACGCCTTTTAGAACACTGGTTCAACTTTTGTGTGACTTCCTGGTTTAATAAAAAGATTTGGATCCAAGTTTTAAGTTTTAACTGGCTTCATCACTTGGCAGCTTCATTCCCTACCACAACACACTTTCCCTCAATAGAACATGTCACGTGCACATAGATTGTATAAAGTTGGTCAATTCTGTTGCTCATTTGTACCATTGCCAGCATTCATTGTTTTCAAACCACATACCGGTTCCACATTGTGGTTAACTGACTTGTTCAGTTATCCTTCCAATTTAGTTGCCCAGAAGTCTGTTGCTTTATTCAAGGACTTCTAAATTTCTTAATAGTATCGTAAGTTGTTCCTCACATAATTTTCAACTGTTTCCAACTGTTAAGTTGGTACAACCATCATGATGTTAGCCATTATTTTGGTAAACTGATGCTGTCATATAGGAGACATATTCTATGCTATCCGATGTTTTGTTGCAATGTTGATGATATCCCTTAATTGTTTATATGCGAAAATCATTTTGTTTATGTGCAAACTCGTTGCCTGTATTAATTTACTTCAGTTGTATTTCTTCAGATTTACAGTGAACAATCATAATTTTTTTCTATTTTCTGGTTTATTTAGATATCCGTTCTAGAGTTCTCCCGAGATCGCAAAATGATGAGCGTCCTTTGCAGTCGAAAACAACAGGAGATTATGTTTTCGAAAGGTGCCCCTGAAAGTGTAATTGCCAGGTGCACACATATATTGTGCAATGACGATGATTCTTCTGTACCTTTGACTATGGACATTCGTAATGAATTGGAAGCTAGATTTCAGAGGTTAGCTTTTTCATGTGTACATTGTTTTCAGGTACAATATTCATTTTACACTTAGGGCTTTACCAAATGCTATGTGAACTCCAGTTTTGCAGGAAAAGATACCCTAAGGTGCTTAGCATTAGCATTGAAACGAATGCCAGAAGGTCAACAAAGCCTTAGCCGTGACGATGAAGCAAATCTCACATTTATAGGATTGGTATGCCTGCCAGTTTCATGCTATCCAACCATTTCTTCAACAGTCCTCTTCATTTTCTCTTGTTGTAACTTTTAATATGCGATGTTGTATTTAGGTGAAATGTTCTGTTTTTTAAGATACTAGTGACATTAGTAATTGATGAATACAAATTCTTTTGCCCCAATGGTTAAGGTTGGGATGCTTGACCCACCAAGAGAAGAAGTCCACGATGCTATCCAGTCTTGTATGTCTGCGGGGATTCGTGTTATAGTTGTTACTGGGGATAACAAGGTAGGCAGGAAATTGTGGGTTATATTTATATGGATCTTTTGCAACTTGGTGAGAAAATTAATATCTGCTATTTTAGTCTACTGCAGAATCTCTGTGTCGGCAAATTGGTGCCTTTGAGCATTTGGATGACTTTTCAGGGTACTCTTATACAGCATCAGAGTTCGAAGGACTTCCCCCTTTAGAAAAGGCAAATGCGTTGCGGAGGATGGTCCTGTTCTCCAGGTGATTTCAATACTGTTACATTTTGGAAATTTTCAGTCATAGCATTGGAGGACTTATGTCATGAACTAAAAAATACAATGCAATGTGTTGGGGTACTATTTTACTGGATGAAGATGATTTGTTCCGGACCTCAACATCTCTCTCCTAATGAACTGATCCATTGCCTGACAATGGAAAGCTGATTTTCCTATTCAAAGTTTGTTCCCATTTTGAGCTTGATTTACTAGTTTTCATAAAAAAAAATGAAAACTGATCCCTGTCAGTTTCTACCTCCGGTCATTAACTGATACCGGCCAGGTTGAGAAGGTAAATCTCGCCCTAACCGGAGAGACCTTTATTCCTTCATCATAATTATACAACTTCTGACCCATGCCTTTTTATAAGGCCAAGACCATCTTTAAGGACTCTACTAATCTAATCTACTATCCTTTAGAAGGACTCTAAAGTCTAAACTGAATATCTCTGACCGGAAATCTAAACTGAATTATCTCTAACTAAATCTACTTAGCTTGGGCCTCAGCCTAGCCCTAACCACCGGCTCATAAAGGAGACTGTAACATTTCTCCCCTCCCCAACAAACAGCTCGTCCGTGAGTTGTACTGGTGGAAATCGTTGTATGGAGGGGTGGCTTTGTGGAGGTGCGGCGCTTCAGGCGGAGCAAGTGGTGGTGCATGCGCAGGAGGCTGGCGGTGCGGCGGCATGTGGCCATGTGGGCGTGATGGGCAGCGGTGGCGTTGCCTGCCGCATGAGGGCACGATGAGCAGCGGGTGGCGCTCCCAAGCGTGTGTGGGCATGAAGAGCAGTGGGCAGCATGATGCGTGGTGCCGGTACGGAAGGACCCGAGGGCGGTGGCGGTCCCCTAGCTGGCGGGGAGATCCAGTAGTTGGGAAACATCGCTTAGGACGGGAACCTGGAGGGCACCCTGGTCGGCGGCCGGGGTAGTTGACGCATGGACGACGCAATGGCACGAAGGCGGATGGAGAGCGGCCTGGGCAGACCTGTAGGCTGAGAGATCTAGCGCCTGGTGAGGGAGTTGGTTGAGGGCGCTATGCGCTGTCGGGCCTCTGTTGCCCTTCACGCGCGCCCAAGAGCGCCTCTGCTTCCCACGACAAGTAGATCGGGTCGGCTGCTGGGGCGACGCCTTGGGACCCGAGGGCCGGTGGTGGTCCGATGGTGGAGGACTAGTGGCGGACTGGTGTGGGCCGCGCCTCGGGACGAGTAGAGAGGGGAACTATGGTGCGTGTTGCTAAGGATCCGTCCTTCCCCGCCAGCAGATCAGGACTGGACTGCGCAGAGGAGCTTAACGTTGGCGTTCTTCCGGCGTCCTTATGGAGACGGTGTTGGGAGAGCGGCCTGGTCGGACTGGTAGCACTGGACAGAGGCCTGGGCGGACTGGCGGCGCCGGAAGAGCGACATGATTACTGTAGATCAGATTTAATCCGTAGTGTCGCAGGATTTTTGATAGAACCGGACTAGGTTGTCGATGTTTCCAACTAGCTCTGATACCAAATTGATACCGGCCAGGTTGAGAAGGTAAATCTCGCCTTAACCGGGGAGACCTTTATTCCTTCATCATAATTATTACAGCTTATGACCTATGCCTTTTATAAGGCCAAGACCCTTAATCTCTAAGAACTCTACTAATCTAATCTATTATCCTTTAGGACTCTAAACTGAATTATCTCTAACTAATTCTACTCAGCTTGGGCCTCAGCCCAGACCTAACCGCCGGCCCATAAAGGAGACTGTTACATTAACATATGATATTTTAATATTAAAATTAGTGTTAACATCATATATTAATGACTGGAGGAAGTACAATCTAGTGCCATGTAACGTCATAATTTATACATACTTACCTGTTTGCTAGACTTTGTGAAAAATCAGACAGAAAATATTGCTAAAATGAACAAACCATTATCACAAGTTCACAAGTACGAATTACTCACAACTGTTCACAGCTCTGTACTTTCAATTGCTCCATTTTTGCCTGACAAGTATTACTGGATATTGTAGGGTGGAGCCTTCTCATAAAAAGATGCTTGTTGAAACCTTGCAGTCACACAACGAAGTGGTAAGCTTGTACATGTTGACAAAGTGTCCCTTGGAATTCTTTGATTGTCATGATAAATGAGACTTTTAATTGCCATGGAGTTGATCCTAGAAACATTTTTGTTTTCATCCCTCTTCCATCCAATTATTGTTTTCACTGTGCCTTGATGCTTGTTTTCGTGTGCAAGGTTGCAATGACTGGTGATGGTGTTAATGATGCCCCAGCCCTGAAGAAAGCAGATATAGGAATATCAATGGGATCAGGAACTGCAGTTGCAAAGGTATACTAGTATAATATAAAGTACAAATAAAAGAGGGAAAGTAGTATCCCTATCCCACTTATTTTTCTAAAGACCAAATTAGTATTCTTTTTATTATGTTTCCTTTTCAAAATCTTCAGTTAATTCTTGCATTCATGTTTTGGTTGCTGTTACAAACTGTGTCGGATTTAATCACTTTTGAGTGTCTTTCCATTTCAGAGTGCTTCAGACATGGTACTGGCTGATGACAACTTTGCTACAATTGTTGCAGTAAGATTATGTTCTCGTTGCATGACATAAATAATGAAATAACCGTCGGATCTTATTTCAGGTGATTTTGTTTAATGAAATTTTGTATATCATTTGTTCACAGGCTGTTGCAGAGGGAAGGGCCATATATAATAACACCAAGCAGTTTATTCGGTACATGATTTCATCAAATATTGGTGAGGTGGTTTGCATTTTTGTGGCAGCAGTGCTTGGGATGCCTGACACACTTGTACCTGTGAGTTGAAACTCGTATTCCCTTTTTCTCTCGAGATGGCACTTGTCTACTTGTGTATATACAAGCTATCATCTGTAGTTGAATTAATCTCACTATGTTTCTGTGAAAACAATGCTCATAAATGTGCTGATGACGCTTACCTGGCAATGCTTTTGTTCTACAAAATATCCTTCTCTCCTGTCTAATAATTATACAAACCTATCTATCTTTCATGTTCTGGAGCTTGCTGATTTTCCGATGGATGGGAAATCCATTGACATCTCTAATTGGTTGCTTTCCAGGTCCAGCTACTCTGGGTAAATCTTGTTACTGATGGGTTGCCTGCAACTGCGATTGGTTTCAACAAGCCTGATAGCAACATCATGAGAGTTAAGCCTCGCAAGGTAAGTTTCAACTTTTTCTTTACCATAATGGTATTCTTGTTTACAACTTTTGTTGGTTGAACTTACGCTGAAACTATGAGTTAGCTCTTGTTTTGTTATTTTTCTTGTACTTAATGGCCACTGGTGGAGTTTGATCTGACCTGGATGGTTGATTAGTTGCCAGTTGGTAAAGTCAGGTTGAGGGTGTACTGTGTACATCAGTTAGCATGAGAATATCATGTTCGCTAGTCGCTACCATGGTTCTCTGTGGCCCCCTAATCTGTGCAATTGCTGTCCTCTTGCCTCCCATAGTCCCATGCTCTGCTGTCAGGCCTACACCATGGCACCACCATCAATGGTTACATGACTGGCAGACATACATGGACAATGATGGTTGACATTGTCTTCATTGCTAAAGAGATGGCTGTGGACGACCACTGCTTATTTTGCTCAAATGCATTGCTTCCACGGTGCCTGTGAGCAATGGTGCAGATGGCATGCCATGCTTTCCCATCACGTTTCTGTGCCTGTGAGATGGTGACACTGGGCTAGCATGTCAGAAGCTGGTGCTGCCACTGATTGAAATAGAGGGTGGAGGTGAGTGATGGAAGGGAAAGAGATCTGTAGGGGAATATGGGCAAAACACTTGTTTCTTATTTTCATTAAATTTCTGCAAGAACCTTGTTCAACCAATGGGGAGATAAAGCGCTACCTGCACCTGTGCTATTATTAAGTAACAACCTAGACATGTCCAAAACATAAGATTTATATTGATCGGATCGAATTTATAGGCATGTATTATCTAAGTGGAATCTGTGATTTCTATTTTCAAAATTGATGTCTGAGCTGTTCATAATGTGTCACGCTCCAGGCAGGAGGAGGCTGGCATGGGGGCAGCCAACAGGCCCGGTCAGGCCCAGACCGCAAGGGCTTGGCTGGTTAAAAGTCCAATTCAGTTAGGATTGAGTTGTTAGAGAGTCCTGTTTAGAGTAAATCAGTTTGTTGAGTACTGGGCCTAGCCTGCCCGTAAACAGTACCCACACGGTACTGTTCATGTGAATAGTGCCACCGGTTACTGTATCAGATTAGTAGTTGAGTTAGTTTAGGTTCAGAAGTCCTATTAGATTAATTCTGTTTAGAATTAGATTAGATCAAGAGTTGTGTTAGATTAGTGTCATGGCCTCAGATCATGGACTGAAGGGCCTGGCCCGCCTGTGAACAATACCATGGTACTGTAGCAGATTAATTAGTTAAGAGCCCAGATTAGATAAGAGTCTATTTCGATTAGGATTAAGTTGTAGATTAGATTAGCCCCGTGCCTATATAAACAAGGCAGATGCACTAGAGTTCTTGTCGAGTAGTTTAGTTTTGCTATTGCTTTCTTGTATTCCTGCCTCTTCGTCACGTTGCCGCAACAGCGCCGCCACAACAGAGAGGTCCATGTCCTCGACCAACTACCTCTTTTAAATACAATCCGAGACGATTAGTCCCTACCAACCGGTGTGTTATCCTAGCCGGTGACAACTTGGTATCAGATGATCCAAGTTCACCATCCGCTGCCATGAGCTCTTCATCCATCACCGAGTCGGGAATCGACGTTGCAGACATCCTGACGACCATCATGGAGTGCCTAGATGCCTTTGGAAGGCGCCTAGATGCCATTGAAGGGAAGTTGTAGCTGATCTAGACGCTCGAAGATCAGGTCACGGCTCTGGAAGCCCTCAACACCGACCGGCTCCCACTTTAGTGCACGCCGGCGGCCGACCCCAGCGTCGCCGTTCGAACAAGGATGACTCGGACCCAACTCCTCACCATCGGGGGAGAATACGGCCTCGGCTGCAACGCGTCCACCCTCGATGGAGGCGGCCCGAACCACCCCAACGATGGCACGGGTGGCCTCGGTAGGGCCAGGTCAGGTGGTGATGGCTCGGTTGGCAACGTCAACAGTGTTGTGGAAGCCGTCGCTACTTCCTTGACCGCGCAGATCAACGAGTAGTTGGGCGCGGCCGGTGATGGCTTGCGGATCTCACCGATAGCCTAGCTCGAGGACGAGCTGGTTTTCAAGGGGGGAAGAGTTGTCATGGCCTCAAATCATGGGTCGGAGGGCCTAGCCCGCCTGTGAACAGTCGAGTAGTTCAGTTTGGTTATTGCCTTCTTGTATCCTTGCTGCTTCATTGTGTCGCCGCAACGGCGCCGCCACAACGGAGAGGTCCAGGCCCTCGACCAGCTACCTCTTTTAAATATAGTTTGAGATGATTAGTCCATACCATCCGGTGTGTTATCCCAGCTGGTAACAACTAGATGACTGGCCTTGTGTCTATATAAACAGGACCCTAATAGGAGTTCTGGTCGTTGAGTATTTCTAGTTCAGGCTTCGCCTTCTCTGTAACCAGCCTTGTTGGTGTGCCAGCTGTTACGGCTCCGCCGCGCCGACGAGGTCCTGGGCCTCATCCCACTATTTCTTTTAAATACAATGATGAGATTTGTACCTTCCAATTCTGTTGAAAGTCTGACCTGTGACAATGCCTTTCCCATTCATTGCAGGTTAATGAAGCTGTGGTCAGTGGATGGCTCTTTTTCCGTTATTTGGTCGTTGGCGGTATGCACTTGCTGCTTGTATCTACTTATTGTTTGCTTTGCTGCTATATTTGATTTTAGTAATTTACTACTCATTTGCTTTTCTTTCTATTCATATTTTTTGTTGCTTACTGTTTTGTTATTGCAGCTTATGTTGGTCTTGCTACTATAGCGGGCTTTGTTTGGTGGTTTGTGTATTCTGAAAATGGTCCTAAGTTACCATACTCAGAATTGGTAAGTTGACAATTTGAAATTCTTTCCTTTTTGCCTTGCTACAATTTTGATGTTTACTGGAACCACATACCCAAATATTAACTGGGGGTTATCGACCAGAAAGGTTTATACTTGCTACATCGAAATGACATTTCCATAGTGCTGCATGCTTATTTTGCATAAATTCCACCCTCCTGATTGCATTGCTACCTATTCTCTCTTGGGTTGCGTACTTGCATCATCCAGCAGATTTTGGAGTCTGTTTTGATCTGTTTGGTTCAAAAAATATTATGCAGACTAGAACATCCTTGCTCTCCCCTCTTCTGTCAATTTGTTGGCCAAGGTTAGAAGAAGCATTATGTGCTATGCTGCAAGCGGTGGCCTCCTATGTAGTGCTTAGGTGATTTATACGTGCTTAAGCAGCACTTAAGCATTGTTGAATTACTCAACGGAAGGACAAAAATAGGCAGAAATTAAACATAGTTTTGACTTAAACAATAATCTTATGAAAAATCACAGACTACATAGGATCCCTCAACCATCCTCGAGCACCAGAAAATCTACCATCACTGGCAATTAAGGGTGTGTTTAGTTCTGTCGTGAGCTGTGAAAAAACTGTCGTGAGTTGTCTGTTGTGGAAAAGCTAAAAGTCGTTTGGTTGAAGTTTCTGTGAAAAAACTGTTGTGAGTTGATTGTTTTTTATAACTTACATAATTTTCATCATTATAATATTCTATACATATATATAAATAGGAAACACTCAACATTGATGCAACTAAATAACTGGAAAATATATTAGATAAATAAAAAAGTGCATAGTTCATCTTATAAAGTAACCGATAACCACATATTATCTCATAAAATTGTGTAATGCAATACAAACCATAATAATATTAAATGACTTAGATCAATCAAAACACCTTGAATTCATGTTATTTAATCTGTACTAAAAATCAGAAAAACAGAAGAAGCAGAAAAGCGGGGTCCAAGCTGCTTCCAAATTTGTACTAGAAAAAAACTGTTTTTTTCACAGCAGAAGCAGTTTTGGTAAATCCGTTTGGTTCAACTTCTGCTTTTTCACAGCAGAAACAAATTTCAAAAACAGAACCAAACGCACCCTAACAATTCCTCCTATTCAATACACCAATTGCTAACTGAGTGCCAAATCCACTAATTTCTAGATATTTGTTGCGTGTTAAAGGAGATAACAGGGCGGCAGCGGGGGCGGCCACGGGGATGCAGCGGGGGCTGGCGAGGAGACGAGTGGTGGCGCATTGGCGCATGGTGGCGCACAACTTTTTCTCTCTTCTCTTTTCTCTCCAGCACGCACATCACACAACTTCCATCCCGTGCACAACTTCCCCTCATCCACAAGCTTCTCTCCTGCGTGCAGTTTTCCCTCCCACTTCGCCTGCGCTCTGTTTTTGCTGCACCTAATCGCCACATCACTCTTAAGCGGCCTGCCTAATCACACCAGCGCAAAATAGGTTGCTTAGCCCCTAAGCGAGGCGGAGGGCCACCGCATTGCGCTGCAGCGGGCACTTTTCAACATTCTTGGAACCCTGCTGTCAGCAATAAAATGGGACAGAATGTAAATGGTTGGTTCTCTCAAAGACCACAATTGGGCAGACACGGACATGCTTAACCATCCTGCCAAAAGTACTCTTGTCCTCAGTCCTCACAGGCTATGCCCAAGCTAGCTACAATACCCTTGTCTAGCTCAGCATGACCAACAGAAGATTCAATTGTACCAAGAGAGCTTATCCATTTGGATTTTGAATTGGGGACTGTATGGAGAGTCCTACTGCTAATATATATAACCATAGTTATTAAGGCGAGGCGAGGCACCTGAGTACCACCTTACCTTTTAAGAAGTAAGGCGTAAGGCGAGGTATATGGTTTAGGGATTAGGAAGAAAATATCAATAGATAAGTAGAAAATTCCAAATAGCAATAGCAATACAGCATGATAAAATGGCAAATATCTCACCTGGATGGATGCTTGTTATTGCAAACACTTGCTAACTCAATTACTTATATATGTGTCTAGTCAACATTAATATCTATTTCATTTTCAATAAGATTCTCTTTCTCCATACATGTCTTAGCAATACTGTTTACGGTTTATTTGCCATTTTTTGAAGTTTCTTATTGAGTTATTGTGTTTCTTATTCATGCATTGCTGATTTTATAAACTTTGAACTCCATTCCTGTCCTGCAGGTTAATTTTGATTCATGTTCAACTAGGCAAACCTCATATCCTTGCAGCATATTTGAGGACCGTCATCCATCAACAGTTTCAATGACTGTTCTTGTTGTTGTTGAGATGTTTAATGCCTTAAATAACTTGAGTGAAAATCAATCTCTCCTGTAAGCTTTTATCCTTCATCTTTATCTCTATATTAAGTCTACAATTGTTAACATTAGTATACTCATGTACTCAATTTAATGTATGGAAGTCTGTCAGCAAAAAAAACCATCCAAAAATGCCTATAAAATCAGTACCACCCTGCTCCTAATTATAGGGGTATTTTGCTTTTCAATTCTCTTGTGTGAACAACAGAGTGGAAGATATTGGTAATAATTTCTATCATCTTCAGTGGCTACAGTGTGATATTGCAACTAGACATCCTTAAAATTACTTTATGTATTAATAACTATAAGAAAAAGGTCAGCTGCTTGTTTTATTTGAGCCTTCTTATTTCTGTTAACCTGATGATAATAGGTGTCTCTAAAAAGTGTGTGCCCACCTGTAAAATAGTGTAGTAATATTTGGTTTTTGTCTTGATTTTTTGACTTTTGTGCATAGTATACATCATATTGCATATCTGAATTAATCTCAACAATCTCAAAATACTTTTGTAATTAATTTCATTCAGTGTCATTCATCCATGGAGTAACATATGGCTTGTCGGGTCGATTATCCTTACAATGCTTCTTCACATATCAGTTCTGTATATTGAACCACTATCAGCTCTTTTCTCAGTAAGTGCCATTTATTTATTTATTTAGCTTTTCCTTTGTGAGCTGTGTACAGTGTACTCACATATGGTGTTATCCCAATGGCCCTTTGTTCTTTACAGTAACGTTCTTTAAATCCTGATATTTTATGGTTGACTTTTACAGGTGTCTCCATTATCTTGGGCTGAGTGGAAAGTTGTTCTTTATCTCTCCTTCCCTGTTAGTATTTCTTTCTACATTGACTTGCCATGCTAATACAAATCATCTGGTGTACACTCAGTTAATTTTTCCTTCACCACTATTTCACAAAACTAACTTTATCTGATCGTTAGGTAATTTTGATTGATGAGGTATTGAAGTTTTTCTCGAGAAGCTCCCGAGGCATGTTCTCTAACAGGGCATTTTCCCTTGATTTTTGTAGCTCTTCAAATGCTTTTACCAGTCAATGTTGTTTGCGCTTGCCATAGCTGAGCTTGCTTGTTATTTACAGGCCGGAGATTCCCTTTAAGGTTATGGAGACGTGAGATACTACCAAAAGAATCCCGAGATAATTAACTTTTGACCACGCCATACGTGAGTTGGACATAGCACAATACGGGAAGTTGACTTCTGGCTGATTTTGGCTAATTATTATGGACATGGAGGCTGACAAACATTTTAGGAAATTTTCATACCTCTTGTGGATGATCACAAACAAGAACAGGGGCTTCACAATATGTTTGTCTGAAAAAAAGAAACAGATAAGTTTCGGGTGTATGTTGTAGGATCTCTAGATGTTATTTATGTAGCCAGCATGTTACTATTTGTAGTTGATGCATACAGAACACGATCTCTCGAGCATTCGTCTGCAGTAAACATTTTACCTTACAAAGATTCATATGCTGCAACTTGAGTTCATTTGTTCATGTCAGCGATATGTTAAGAACATACTCATTGCTCTTGTTTGCTATATGTTTAAGAAACCATTTGCAGAATTTTAGTTGTAGAATAACGGCTTTGCTTACATCGATAACCAATTTTAGGTTTCTATTCAGAATACCAAAACTGTTGGGCCCTCCTGCCTTTTAGTGATAGTCGACGTGTATTCAAAGGTAGTAGGGTGTGTTTGATAGCTGCATGTTGTGAAAGAAAAGTTATTGTGAAAAAGTTGTTGTGAGCTGATTGTTATTTATAACTGATATAATTTTTATTATTATAATATATATATATATATGTGAAAAAATTAACATTGATACAACTAAAAAACTAGAAAATATAGAAAATATATTAGATAAATAAAAAGTTTATAGTTTACCTTATAAAATAAGGTGCAACTAGATAGCTATCTCATGAAATTATGTAATGTAGCATAACTATAATGATATTAAATCAATTAAGATACCTTGAATTCATACTATCTAATTTATACAAAAAAGCAAAAAAAACATGAGTAGAAAAGTAGGAGTAAACTTTTTTCAAATTTGTACTAGAAAAAACTGATTTGTGAGAAAAATAGATTTAGTAAACCTGGTTCAGTTTCTATTTTTTCACAGCAAAACAAAAACATATTTTAAAAGCAAAACCTTTCAACTTTTGCTTTGCCACGGTAAAAGCAGATTTCAAAAGTAGAATCAATTGAGGTCAAACTTTTACACCCGTTTCACCTTCACAATTGCAATTAATACTCAGGTGATTGGTTCTATCAACAGTTGCTTGACACAAGTTTTATGCTTTGCACCGGTTTCACCTTTCACACGCCACAAAGGGAAGAAAAATGGAAAGACTTTAAAGAAGGGCAATAGCAAATGAACATTGGATTTTATCTAGTTTGCTTACATCAACTACCAACGGTACCCATCTTTGGTCACCTCTTGAGACCAAAAGTATTCAAGCGTTATGGAGAATAATTTGACCTACCACAATATTTTCAGACTGCTATCGCCCTGCCTGCTAAATAACTATTCTATAGTATTTCTACGGAGGGAAAAAAACTGTACATGCACTGGTAACTAAAGGCAGCTAAAACCTAAGAGTAAGCTAACAACAAACCCTGCAGCTCGATATGGTTGTGCTACTTCATTCAATGTTTGAAACTACATCCTAAAATCCATAACACAGACTGTGTTGTTGGAGAAACAAGCTGCAATCTTGCTGCATTCTTTGTTCCAGCACACTTCAAAAATGCCACCACTCCCTCTGTACGTCTTCAAGATCCTCCCTTCTTTCACCGACCATATGTGTAGGCATTGATCAAGGGACCCACTTGCTAAGTACTCACCACCAGGGCTAAATGCAACAGAATACACGGGTTGCCTGCAATCATGAATAAGTTGAGTTCAGCATTGAAAGCAAGCAAAAGAAAGTATCAAATCATTTTCTTCTGCTGGTATCAATACCTATGGCCAGCCAAGCTGTACAGAAGGCGTCCTTGCTCAACTTCCCACAGCTTGATAGTCGAATCAAAAGATGCACTGCATACGAAAACAAAATAGTCAATCAATGCGGCAAAACATAAGGAAACTAAGAAAGTGGAGCTACAGAAGTTCCTTAGAACCTTAGTAAAATTAGAAGCCAACTTACTAACATAAATGGGCAACAAAGATCCCTGGATTCCAGCATATCCAATACTCATTCAAGATGAACTAAATTTGTTACCAATTGACAATTTTATTCCCACGGGATATTTTAAATTTTGGAGGGAGGACACCAAGTGTACCACGAGCAGGAAGGACAATAGAGCATTGCAGTGAAACAACTCAATATTGAGAATGAATATAACCTCAAAAAAATATTGAGAATGAATAAATACTAACTAGTTCAGAACGAGTTCACCGAATTATAAATACACAGTATTCGTTCATGAATATCCAAGATAAACAGACACACTTGTGAGTCCAATTAGTACATCAACATCATCTTCTTTGTTTAGACATGTTGGTATGTTACAGAAGAGAAATAATTTGTTGAAGGTAGGTTTCTGTCTTCTTTTTTACATCTACATAAATTTCAGAAAACTGCACTTTTAAGTACTTTCAGAAAAGCTACACTTTCAGTTGCAAACAGTTTCAGAAAATTGGATTTTGCAGTACAAGTGTAGTTTTATGTAATTTACTCTCTTTTTCAAATAGGACAATGGGAACCAAAATAATAAATTTGCAGTGTACTTCATCTGCCAAATTTCACAGGACAAAAGGCTAGAGGTGAGCTAGCTATTATCAACCATCAGATATCCAAATAGGAGCCTCAAGGCTTTAGTCATTGATGTGAATGACACTTACAAGTTACAAAGATAGCATCTAGGTATTTAATTTTCGCACAAATTATTACCTTGCCAAAAGCAACTGTTGATTGGGATTATTTGTTCCTGGCCCTGTTGGGCTCCATCTAATAGTGTATATTTCCTGCAAAATATAATTAAGTACATTATAGACAGTTGCATAGGTTCTAGGGATCATAAAAGATGATAGTAGATTTCACAAACCTTTGTATGCTCCTTAAAATCAAAGACACATTTATCCTGCTTCATGCTCCATATCTACAAAATAAAAGGTAACAGAGTGGGAAATAGTTTTACGATGGAAGATAACACTAGCACTTCCCAAGGACTGCAACTGCAAACTCATAGGGTTGTTTAAAAGAATTACCCCCAGAGTCTGTTTGACCAATTCAACTGTCTGTTTCATCAAATTATTTTTGCTGCCATTTTTAGAGCCATGTTACTGGTGTTTGTTGTTTTATCAAAAGCTTGTTTACAGAACTGTCACATGAAAGGCGTACAGCAAAAAAATTCAAAACCAACTTAGTAAAACGAAGTCACTTCCATCCCAAAAACGAAATTCTAACCTTGACTATGGTATCACATTGCTAATGTGATGTACTGATGTTTATGCATTACACAATTGATTGGACCACTAAAACAGTAAACAAAAAAATATCAACAGTTCAGGGTAAAATAGATAATTTCGCAGGAGCTTTATTTCTGGATTGTGGCGACCATGGTCATCAAGGCATTGCCATGGCGATGCTCAGTGTTTACAAAAACGGACGCCTAGGACGCCTAGGTGCCACCTAGGCACTGAGCGCCACTGCTCAGAACCACTTTTGACCTAGCAAAAGAGTTAGGCAGAAAACCACCTAGGCAGTGCCTAGGCAGCGAACACACTGGGTGGCCTAGGAGCACTGGGAGGCCTACATGGCTACTTGCATCATGGGCGGTCTGCATGGAGCCATGGATTAGTTAGGGTTGAGGAGGCAGGGTCACAGGGAAATCTACCACTCCTTAGTCCTTCCGTGTGCTGCCATCAGGATCTAGCACTCGCCTCTCATCACCACCGCTGGCCACTGTCAAGGAAGCAGGGAGATCCTTCACCGTGGCTCCGCATCTCGCCACCGTAGCGCCTACTTGCCTCTCATTGCCACTGCAGCCTGGGTGAGATCCCAAGCCGGCTCCACATTAGCTTTCCCAGCGAGTGCAACCCCTCTTCCTCCAAGAAAGGTGCCACTGCTGCAACAGTGTCCGAGGACAATGCTATGGTGACAAGACAATGGCGAGAGGCTGGGAGCTAAGGCATCCCACCGCCTTAGCCATTGCCAGTAACGCTGTGGCAAATCGTGGACTCTGCCGGCATGGCCGACACAAGGGACAGATGGGAGAGACGCCATGGGAGAGAGCGATAGGTGGCATCTAAGGAGTGTGAGAGTAACTAGGGTTAGGGTTTTAAGAGAAAAAACTGGGCTTTAAATGGGCTGTTGGAGTAGATTTTAAATGTGCTAGTGCAATGTTAACTATATATTCTTTCAAAAAAATATTTTGTTAGGCATCACCTCGCCTTACCGCTTAAAGGTAAGGCGGTCCTTGGTTGTCTCACCACGCCTTACCATCTTAATAACTATGGCGACAAGTTTTTCATGTGTGCATTAGGGACAACTGGATCTAGTCCTTATTTGAGCCACCAATTCTCATAATGAAAAATAGACTACAGCGCTGATGGGATGTATCAGGTCAAAGAAAGTAGCTTACCAAGAAAAAACATGTCAATGTATTATATCAACTCAATTGCACATCTAACAGGTTCAGTTTAATATCATATAGGCCTAGTTTAGCAGCCCAGGGATCCTGGCTCATCCACATGGAATGGGCCAGAATCCCAGCCTGCCAAACTAGCCCATAGAGTACAAAAATACACAAATGACTATATTACAACATTTAGAAATGGAAGATTAAATGATTGGTTTGAAACTGTTACGGTATATATTACCTTAGCAGTCCAATCATCTGAACATGAAGCCAACAAAGAACCAGTTGGATCCCACTTGATAGCGTTAACTTCACTCTGCAAACATGAGTATTTGTCACAATCAAAGGTCAAACTGGTTGCTACTTTTCCAGTTATTTTTACATGAAAACAACAAACTCTTATGCTTGAATGGAAATAATATCATGGCATTCATGATTCATTTAATATACTTATCAGTGATCACATTCACCCAATATACTCTGCAGCATCAATAATTTTGCAGGCTTGCAGCTCAGGAATACATGTCTGACTAGTGCTAGTGGAAGCCAGTCAACCAAATCAAATAGAATGAATAGAAGGAATAATTGTTCGCTAACTCTTAACAGATTTGAGTCATAGATCAACAGATTGTGATTGGATGGCGCTCCCCTGGTTCGCGCTCGACCTGGCCATGGTCCCCGATGGCTGCTCCTTCCTCCCCACCGCCGGCGCTCCCCTCCGATGGGCCCCCTCGCCGACTTCCCGCTGACCGTCCCCCCGGGTGCGTCCCCTCCTCTCTCTCCTGCCCCTCTCTCCTTCCCCCCCCCCCCCCCCCCCCCCCCCCCGTCCTCGTCCAGATGGGTCCTCAACTGGTGCTGGTCGAGCTCGACGTCGATCAGGACTTACGTGAACTCGTGGCCCCCTGGGACTTCTCCCCCGGCAGGGACTTCCAGCAGTTCATTCTGGACTCTTTCGCTTCCCCGGTTCACCACCGCTCTTCCTCCCCGGCTGGCTCCTTCCTCCTGCTGGTTGTTTTCCACCGTTTTACCTTCCGCCTCTCCGAGTCTTCAGTCAGCATGGCCCTGCATGCTAGCCTAGGTGGTTCTCCGACGGGTTTCCACGTCACCTTTCTTCAAGACAGACACTTTAGGTTCTCCGTTTCCTCGCGCCGGGTGGGTTTTGAGATCTGTCGCCATCGTCGGATCGTCACTGATCAGTTTGACGTCTACTTTCACCTTTGGCATGATGGTGGCCCTCGCTGGTCTAAGGACCTCCGACTTTGGTCCGTTGAGGAACGCACGAGCTGGACCCCGGTCCCCCGTCGGCGGCATTTCTCGTCCTCTCGCTCGTTTGGCCGACTGTTGGGGTCTCGTTCTCGTTCTTGCTTGCTCCCCGGCCCTTTTCGTCCTCCCCTCCCTTCCCCCCTTCGTCCCGCCTTACTTTCTACTGTTCGTAGCCCGGCCCTTCCCGCCAAGAAAGTTACGTTCTGTGACGTTATCTCGTTCTTTCCTCCATCTCCTTCGTCTTCCTCCCCGCCTCCTCCGGCCCTTAGGGTTGGCTCCTTGTTATGCCCCCTTCCTCCCCCGGCAAGCCCCCTCCCTTCCCCCCCTCGTCTCGGCTCTCGCCCCCAGGCTGCGCTCTTCGATCCTCGCACCACTTTCAAATTCAACAGTGGCCTCCCCTCGCTCCTGGGCCGACCGCCTCCCTCACGCACCTCCCTCCCCATTGCGTCGCCTACCCCTGCAGCCCCCGCTCTATCGGTTTCGCAGGGCGCAATTCTGGCTGCGCATATCTTCTCGCGCCTCAAATCGGATCTCCGGATTGGTGCTCGGGTGCATGCTAGGCCGTCGGACAACATGGACTCTGTGGCCTCGCCCCTTTCGCCGCCACGCATTAATTGCCCACGTCAGCTGGCGGTCTCGAGGCCCAGTCCCCTCTGCCCCGCCGGTTCCACTACCACCCCCCCCCCCCTCGTCTCCTCGTTTGGGGCACCCCCTTCCTGCCCCCTCGTACCCGCCCGCCTCGGTTGCCTCGGTAGTTGAATGGGCTCTCCCCTTCTTCTGATCCCGGTGCTCCAACCCACTCCTCTCTTGTTCCTTTCCCCCTCGCCTGCCTTCCCCCTT
Organism: Zizania palustris; assembly: GCA_019279435.1. Lineage (NCBI taxonomy): Eukaryota > Viridiplantae > Streptophyta > Magnoliopsida > Poales > Poaceae > Zizania > Zizania palustris. The sequence continues at coordinate 22,586,678 of JAAALK010000282.1, forward strand.
TCCCCGCCGGTTACTCCTCTCCCACCCCTCCCCATGGCGAACTTCCCGGCGAACCCCCTACCCTTCCTCCCCTACGGCGGGATGATCCGGGATGGTGGTGGCGCTCTTCGGCGCCAGCGCAACTTCATCTCCCTCTCTGGGGAGCTCCTTAAGCGCCATGAGTGTTCGCCATCGCCGAACACGATGGCCCCCTCTCACCGGGCGAGAAGATGGGCCTCCTGATCGACATTCGACATCATCTTAGTGTCGAAATGCACCTCCAAGTTGATCGCTACTCCCTCTACCCGCTGGGCGTTGGCATTTACAAGTTGGGGACTGTGTTCGAGCGGGACTCGCCCGTTAACTCTCCCCCTTTCTTCATCCATGGCAGACTGGTTCGCTTCGTCAAGCATGACGCCGCTATCAACTGCAAGCAATCGCCTTTCGCCAGGGTTGGCTGGGTGATGTTCCTTGGGTACCCCCTGGACTTCCGTACCCTAGGCTTCATCCAGCAAGCCTGTGCTTCCTTTGGCCAACTCTTGTTCTGGCACGAAGCGGATCCTAGCCTCGCAAGGGTCCTCGTCAAGGTGCTCTACGAAGACGACCTGGATGTTCCCAGGAGCATTACGGTCAAGCATGGCTGTGACCATGATGGTGGCGGCCGCTCTTGGACCTTCCTAGTGTACCTGCTCCAGTCCGACCTCGCCGATTAGTGGCCTGGTGACGAAGACCCCCCGCCGCCGGACAATGGGAACCCTCATCCTTTCTTGGGGCCCATTCAGCCTGGGGAACCAGAGTGGATCCAACACTGGGCAGACGACCAGTTGTTTGGCCCTTTGGCCAACCAATGGCATCCGCCAAATCAACCCCATCTGGGCAATCAGCATCAGCATGTCGACGCCGACCCGGTGGACGAGGCCGAACCCTTCCTGGACGAGGTCCTTGAGGAGTTCGAGGATTTGCCTGAGGCCCAGTTGGAGGACGTCCTGGATGACCACGACCCCAAGACAGTATGGATGTTTCGGGTGTCTCCTTGGCGTCCTCCTTGGAATCTTTCGTGGAGCAGCCTCGCCTGTCCCTAGCCCGCCCGACATCTCAGAATACGGCGCCCCAAGCAGCCTCGCAGCTTCCGGGGTCCCCGGGGGCTGCCACTGGGCCCCAGTCTCCTGGGTCCCAGTCCGCCTCGGCTCCTGCCTCTCCCCCGGCGCAAGTCAACATTCAGCCTGGGCTCGACGCCCCCACCCCCCAGAGCGTGCCAACCCCCCGGTTCGGTTCGTCTATTCCAGGCACCGAAGGGATGGGGCTCCTCGAGTGCCCCCCTCCTCGCCCCCATCCGTGCGGCATCCTCCTCTTTCGGCCATGGGCTTGAGGCGGAGCACCCAAATCAAAGCCAGGCTTAGGGGGTATAAGCCTTCGTCTCGCCGTGGTCGAGGCCAGTTCTCCCCGCTTCCAACCATTGAGGAATTCATCGAGCTCTCCAGGTTGGCCACCCCCTGCCCTCCGCTTTCTATTCAGCATTCTGCGGTCAAGCTCTATGGCCTATGCGCTAATACGGTGTCTGCCTCCGTTCTCCTCTCCAATGACTCTGATGACGCCACTGCCTCATCTGCGCCTGCTGAAGTTGGTCCCTCCACGGCTTCTTCTGTGGTGGCCTCCCTGCCATTGCTCCAACTCAAGATGATGTTCAATCCCACTCCATCTGATTGGCCTGCGTGCCGTATGTTGCCCTGGGAGGGCTGTAACTTGACCTTATTTTGGGTGGCCCTGCTGTATGTGCCACGTACTTTATCCCCAGACACTCTGATTGTGCTCCTATTTGCCATTCATTGGCTACCTTATTTACTGCTTCCTCGCATCAGTTATGGCGTTTGCATTTGGCACGTGCGCCCTTGCTCACTGCCTGATCTATTCCTGGCCCAATTGTTTTTTGATGGGTGGCACTAGACTGTGGCAGGTGGTTAGCTGGAATGTGCGTGGCCTTAACTCTAGCCCCAAGCTGCTTGCAGTCTGCAATCTCATCATCTCGGCCAAGGCAAACGTTGTCTGCCTCTAGGAAACTAAGATGGCCTCCCTTGAGCCCTCCTTGGTGCGGACTTTCTGTCCCAGGCGCCTGGATAAGTTCTCCTTCATCCCTGCGCTGGGTTCGGCTGGGGGGCTTTTCATTGGATGGAACAGCGCCCTCTTCTCTGGAGTCACCCTCTCCTCACCTTTCCACTTGACCATCTCTTTTACCTCTGTTTTGAATGGCGCCTCCTGGACCCTGTCTAACATCTATGGTCCGTGCCGGAGCGTTGATCGCGCGCCTTTTGTCTCCTGGTTTCTCTCCTTGTCTATTCCTCTTGACTCCGATTGGTTGTTTGTGGGTGACTTCAACCTCTACAGTTTCCCAAACAACAAGATTGGGGGACGCCTAAATCACAACCTCATGGCCACCTTCAACAACATCATTAGCACCTTAGATCTCCATAACATCCACCTTCAGAATCGGAAGTTCTCTTGGAGCAATATGCAAAGTCCTCCCATTTTGGTTCTGCTGGACTGGTGTCTCTCGTCCTCCCACTGGACCTCTTCTTCCCCAACACCTCCTTCCTTGCCCTGCCCAGCACCAGCTCCGACCACTACCCTTGCTTGGTCAAGATTGGGACCTCAATCCCTCGGTCTCCCATCTTTCGGTTCGAGAACTACTAGCTCAAGCTCCCAGGCTTTATGAATCTCGTTCATTCTTGTTGGAATTCTGGGACCTACCCTCTGGACCCTGCTCAGCGCATTGCCTCTAAGCTGAGAGCTCTCCAGAAGGCTCTCTCCAAATGGCAATGTCACTGGAGCGGTTTCGAGCTCTGGATTAGAAATTCCTCCGTTATCCTTGATTTCCTTGACAAGAACGAAGAGCTCTGACCGCTTTCTGGGCCAGAGGCTCGCTTTAGGTCCATTCTTCGGAGTCATCTGGCCTTCCTCCTGGTTCTCCAGAACAGATACTAGAAGCAGTGTTTCACACTCCGTTGGGCCAAGCTTGGTGATGCCAACACCAAATTCTTCCACTCTGCTGCCACCATCAGGAGGTGCAAGAATGCCATCCCCTCCATCCGGCTGGAGGACGGTTCTTGGGCCACCTCCGTTCAGGACAAAGCTGACGTCTTCCTGGACTTTTTTCTATCTAAAATGGGCTTTTCGTCTCGTCCTCCCATGGCCTTCGACCTGGCCCACCTCATCCCCAGGTTCCCGGGCCTTGATTTCCTTGGTGACGACATCTCGGCCTCTGAGCTTGACGCTGTTGTCCGGGCCTCTCATCCGAACAAGGCCCCTGGCCCGGATGGGTTCAACGGGGCCTTCTTCAAGGCCTGCTGGCCCATAGTGCGTCAAGACTTCCTCGCTTTAGCTTCCTCCTTCTCCCGCTGCACCACTCACCTCCAGCCCATCAACGGCTCCTACATTGCTCTTATCCCCAAAACCGACAACGCGACCTCCGTCCGTGACTTTCGGCCCATCTCCCTTATAAATTGTAGCGTCAAGATCATCACCAAGGTCCTTGCCAATAGATTACAGAGAGTCATCACTTCGCTCATCCACAAAAACCAATATGGGTTCATCAAGGGCCGTAATATCCAGGACTGCATCGCTTGGGCCCTAGAGCTGACTCACAGGTGCAAGAAGTCGAGGCAGGAGGCCATCATCCTGAAGCTTGACTTTGAAAAGGCCTTCGACACCATCGAGCACTCTGCCATCTTGCTCATGATGTCTCACCTTGGCTTCCCCAGCACTTGGATCTCCTGGATCAAGCTCATCCTCTCCTCCGGCTTCTCTTCAGTCCTGCTCAATGGCTCCACCGGGAAATTCTTTCTCTGTAAGCAAGGGGTGCGGCAAGGTGACCCACTCTCCCCCCTCTTGTTTGTCCTCGTTGTCGATCTTCTACAGCACATCATTAACAGGGTTGCCCGACTCGGGATCATCCAGGGTCCTAGGTGCCATCCTGAGCACCTTACTTCCCCATTGCACAATATGCTGACGACACCATTATTTTTCTTCGGGCTGACCAACGAAACTTGTTCCTCCTCCGTGGCATCTTGCATTCCTTCTCCCAGTCCACCGGCCTCACAGTCAACCTTTCAAAGTCCTCCATCATCCCTATCAATATCCCTGAGCAGCAGGCGGCCCTCCTCGCTGCAACCTTCGGTTGTCCGGTGGGTTCCTTGCCATTCACCTACCTTGGGCTTCCCCTTGGGACTTTAAAGCCCAAGTCCACCGATTTTGGCTTCCTCATCAACAAAGTCACCAAACGCCTCTCTTCTCTCTCTCCCTGGCTCAACATGGCCGGTAGGCTGCAGATTGTCAACTCGGTTCTTTCGGCCCTGCCGACCTACACCATGTGCTCCTTAAAGATCCCCGCAAAGGTAATCCGCTGTATCGACCGGGCCCACCGCAATTTCCTTTGGCATGGAAACAACATCAATGCAGGCTCTTCGTCCAGGGTTGCCTGGCATCTGGTTTGTAGGCCCAAACTCAAAGGTGGGTTGGGGGTTATCGATCTTCGCACCCAGAACTCCGCCCTCCTCCTCAAACACTTATGGAATTTCTTAGCTGATCACGACACCCCCTGGGTTAAGTTGATCCGCCTCAACTACTCCACCTCGCCCGCCCCCCAACACCTCTCCACCCCCAGAGGCTCTTGCTGGTGGCGGGACATTGTTGGCATGGCTACCCAGTTTAGAGCAGTTGTCTCTCCTTCCGTCCTCAGTGGGCGGACAGTCTCCTTTTGGGATGATGGCTGGTGTGGCCCTCCCCTTCGCCACTCTCTCCCCCACCTGTTCTCCTTTGCCAAACTTTACCTTTGCTCTGTCCACTCCTTCCTTTCCCAAAACAATCCAGCCAATAACTTCCAGCTGCCCCTTTCCTTGGAAGCCTTCCATGAATTTACCCACTTGCAGCAGCTTACGGCCAACATAACCCTCTAGGATGGCAACTCAGACAACTGGTCTTTTATTTGGAATTCCACAACCTACAGCCCTAGACATCTCTACGGCTACCAGTTCAAATTCATGCAGCCCCACGCCTCCTTCAAATGGCTTTGGAGGTCCAAATGTTCCAACAAACTTAAGGTATTCTTATGGCTTCTCCTAGTGGATCGACTCAACACGAATGTCATGGGCAGCCAGCTGGCTGCCACCGAGATGGCAGCAATTAAGAGATTAGTTTAGTTATTGGGATTTTGTTAGAGATTAAATTGGATTTTGTTAGTTAAGAGATTAGATTGGATTTTGTTAGTTAAGAGATTAGATTGGATTTTGTTAGTTAAGAGATTAGATTGAAGTTAGTTAGGGCTGGGGTCTATATATACCCATGTAGCTCTGTCTTTTGGAATCAAGCAATGAACAATGAAAAAACAATTCTAGTCCCCCTCAATCTCTCAAGCTCTTGGCAAAGCATAAGGCCTAGTTACCCCCAAAATATCCATCCCCATTACATCTGGTATCAGATAGCTTTGGTTTCGATCCATTTTCCATGGCTTCTGCTGCCGACGATGCCTTAAGCGCCCTTGTTGAGGGGCTCCAGCAGGCGTCCACAACACTGCAGCACATCCTGGCGCTGTTCAAGGCGAGGGTGGCACGTGAATGCCTGGCAGCAACACGCCTACAGGCAGCAACATGTGGTCTCCTAGCACGCCGGCGGATGCAATCTCTGAAGAAGTCCGGCCGTGAACGCCTTGCTACGGTGCGGCTACAGGCGGCAGCGCGAGGATTCTTGGCGAGGCACGCCACAAGGAAGCTGCGTGCAACAATCCAACCTACCCTACTCGCTCCCGCTCACCATCTCCACCGACCGCCGTCGCCGGCAACCCTCTTCGTCTTGCCGACCGCCCCTTACATCACGCCGACCACCCCTTCTGCTGTCTCCAATTCTTCGCCATGGACAGCACCCACCATGACTGATTTGGCCAAGCTCATCAACTCCCTCACCGCACCCGCTAGTGACTCGCAAGGACAGGTCGCTGCCTTGCCGCAAGAGCTTTCAGCGTGGGCATCCTTCCCTGGTTCAAGGGGCTCAGGCCACAGCAATCACCAGGGCGACCAGCTGGCTGCTCGTCTCTTCCCATGGGATCCAGGACGCTGTCGACTCCTTCCTCGACCAGTAACTATCCAGCTCGAGGGCGAGCTGGGTCTCCAAGGGCGGGGGAGATGTCATGGGCAGCCAGCAGGCTGCCACCGAGATGGCAGCAATTAAGAGATTAGTTTAGTTATTGGGATTTTGTTAGAGATTAAATTGGATTTTGTTAGTTAAGAGATTAGATTGGATTTTGTTAGTTAAGAGATTAGATTGGATTTTGTTAGTTAAGAGATTAGATTGAAGTTAGTTAGGGCTGGGGTCTATATATACCCATGTAGCTCTGTCTTTTGGAATCAAGCAATGAACAATGAAAAAACAATTCTAGTCCCCCTCAATCTCTCAAGCTCTTGGCAAAGCATAAGGCCTAGTTACCCCCAAAATATCCATCCCCATTACACGAAACACATACTCCACCGAAAGCGCATCCTCAACGAGGTTGATGACCCCAACTGCTGCCTCTGCTCCTCGGTTGTGGAAGAGACGGCGACCCACTTATTTTTCGACTGCACTTTCAGTTGCCACTGCTGGAGCTTGTTGGGTCTCCACTGGCAGCCCGATTCTTCCGTTCAAGACAAGCTCACGAAGGCTAGAAGAAGGTTTGGTAAACCCTTCTTTATGGACGTTGTGATCATGGCCGCTTGGCCCCTCTGGTTAGTCAGAAATAGATGTATCTTCGATGCCTTGGCTCCCTCAGTAGGGGGGTGGTTAGGCTTGTTTGCTACCTTGTTCTCTGCTCAGTCCCAGCGGTTCCCTCCCCGGCTTAAAGGGACCCTTCGGAGCTGGCTGGGCACCTGTAACCTCCCTCTGTAATCCCTCCCTCCCCTCCCCGTTCTGTTTGCTCTGGTTCCTACTTTGTTTTTTCGAGCTTTTTTTAATATATTAAAATCTTAGTAGGAGCCTCTCCTACTGGTTTGCCTCAAAAAAAATCTCATAGAACAGTGCTCCTGTTGGTCTGTTGGTCTGTTGGTCCAACTCCAACATTATAGAGCTAAAGATCTCAACCAAGAAAGGTACAGTTACTAGCATCCTCTGCTTTGTTTATGGCTAGTTGATCTGATGTGTATTACCCTTCATACTTTTACATAAGAGTTCTTTTGCATTTTATAAAATATAGAATATCTTCTTTTTTTGTTAAGTCCACTACCCTATCCCCCCCCCCCCCTCATCTCTAAGTCGTTTATGATTCCAGAAATCAACTCTGAACTCCAAGACCAAGTATTGTACACCCTGAGTATTTCAGAGAACTTGATGGTTGTGGCACATGAGATACAGAAAGATCAATGTGTTACGGAAGACAGCACATTTTTTTTGAAAGAAGACAGCACATATTGAAAGCATGTACTGTGGAAAACACCAACCTGATGGCCACTGAATGATTTAACTGGGCATTGATCCCCAATCTTGCAAACATAGATCATGTTATCAGTTGAGCATGTTGCAAAAGAGTTATTGTTCCTCCAATCAACATCCAGTGTTGGAGCTACACGAAAAATAGAACCAAGTTAGCTTTATTGCTGAACAGAAATGCATCTAGTTCAATACAGAGAAATGTCATGAAAAAATTGCATCATTATGGCATGCAAATTATACCTGAATGAAATTCAAATTGTTGTTTACACTCCCATGTCTTTGTATCCCACACAATAGCAGTTTTATCAACACTTCCACTAAGGAGGAAATCTCCTTTCTTATTCCATTTCAAGGAAAATATAGGGCCCTTGTGTTTGAATAAAGTCTGCTTCAATTCTCCTGATAAATTCAATTAAAAGAATGGAACAAAAGAGCAGGGTGAACATACAGTACATCTGTGTGGCTATGCAATTTCTAAAAATGTAATAAGAGTAGCAAGGAATTTATCACCAGGCTGCTTCTTGGCAAAATTTTAAATGCACATTAAATAGTTCTGTGAAAGCAGTACTTCCCCAATTTGTATGTTCCAATACAGTTAATTCTTATCACACAAAACTACAAACAAAATATACAAAGCCAAGTAGCCAACAGAACATGCATACTAAGTAGTCATTTCCATACCATCCCTACTCCATATTCTTGCCTGCCCATCATAGGAGCCAGTAGCCAGTAGTGTTCCTTCCCCCTGGAAGAGATGATAAGCAAAACAAATACTAAGATGAACATGTCAAAGTAGAGGAACCTAGATGCAAAAATTAGTTTTTTGCATAATGAACAAATAAACAAGTGAGCTACTGGTACAAATGGCTATCAATAGCAAGCATATTTATAAAACTCACATTCCAATCAAGTGTGGTGACATCCTTGCTCTTCTCATTAGTTCGGCCCTTAAAATGTTTCAAAACATGAACACCTGGAGGACATGACTGTGTGAGGGAACCACATGGACCGTCTGGAATTGTCCAGATTCTAGCTGTTGAGTCTCCTGACCTAGAATATACAAATTACAAATTAGTAATGTGAGACAACAAAGAGGATACATACAGATTGAAAGTATTCTTGGTATTAAGATGGTAAATACATGTAATTTGTGACAAACTAGAAAAGAGATGCAATAGGATGACTATACAAAAGGAAATAAACATGAGCATGGAAGTTTTGATAGGCTGATATGAGAATAAAGGGTGAAATCCCTTCATTTTAATCTTGAAAAGTCAAATTCCAACCCTTGGGGCAAATTTCAAAGAATAAGTATTAAAATATGCAGCAACAGACTTGATGACTGTTCACATATAGACTTAAGCACTTGATGTCATGTTATGTTGAATACACAATGAGGACATAAGGCTATGGGAGCATAAATAATCAATACAATAATACAAACATCCGCGCAGGATAGAAGATAAAGGACTCACCCAGAAGCTAGAAGGGAACCAGCTGGACTCCATGCACAAGCAAAAACCTAAATAGTAAATAAAAACAAATTAGAAAGAAACAGTAAGACAAGAGAACAGGCTTCACTACTCCATGATAAGTCAAATAGCTGTACAGCAGAAGGCATAGCTAACCTCTGAACTATGTCCTTCCAAAACAGTCACATCAGCACTAGAAATTTCATGCGCGGTTGTACTTACATCCATTGGTGTGGGACCTGTAGCAATAAGATTTAGTACACCGCAGCATGTAAAGTTAAAGTGGTATACACAAAAGCTTAAAAATATGATGAACTGAGGTCTGTTTCTCTTTCTCCAGTCTCCACACAATCAATTCTATAAGAAACTGTTACTGCTAGAATTACATTAACTTTCTCTTCTTTCATTAGCTAAAGCTAAATTCTACCATTGAAATTAAAACACAATATCCAAAATCAGTTCCATGCACAAGTTAGTGTTGTTTCACTTATGTATATCAAACAATATATGGATTGAGACAGCAGATTAGAACTGTGCTTATGTCAAGCATCAATGCACCTTAGAACATAGTTTTAGCAATTCATTGCCATCAGGAATATGGATACTAATATACACACTTAGAAATGTATCAGAATATTGATCAGTTGTATTTTATTAGTGGCATACATTCTGATTAATATTTAAGAAATATAATTTTTGGTTACTTATGTACTTTTTCAGAGTTCTAACACTATTTTTATACGGTAACACCATTTGTCATGGCCTCAGATCATGGGCCGGAGGGCGCCCACCTGTGAACAGTTCCGGTGGTACTGTAGCAGATAAACAGTTAAATATCAGATTTTGGTTATGAGTCTTAATGGCTAAGTATTGTAATTAGATTAGTTAAGAGTTGGATTGGTTTGTTAGTTGTTAGATCCAGGGACTCTGTACTATATAAACAGAGTCTAACCAAGGGCTTAGGTCGTTGAGTATTCAGATTAGGCTTTGCCTTCTTGTATCCCTACCTCTTCGCCGCGTCACCGCAACGGCGCCGCCACGACGAAGAGGTCCAGGACCTCGACCATCTACCTCTTTTAAATATAGTTTGAGAAGATTAGTTACTACCAATTCCGTAGAAATCCCTACCGGTGACAACTTGGTATCGGAGCTCTCGAGTTCTTCCACTGCAATGAATTCCCAATCTGGCACCGGTTCGGGGAGCACCGTCGATGACATGTTAAAGGCTATTATGCAACGCCTAGATGCCATCAAAGAGAAGTACCACTCCAGGCGAAAGTCGTAGAATTTGAAGCAATGGTGACGAAGCGGGTGGACACGATTGAAGAGAAGTTGTAGCTGACCCAACCCTTGGAGGAGAGGGTAGCCACGTTGGAAGTGCTCGTCCAAAATCTTGGCCGACAACATCCCCAGGCTACCGCTGATCACGTGGATCCACCTCCGCGCCACTAGGGAGAGAGGCTGCCAAGGCCGCTCCGGTGGCGGCGTGGGCGACCTCGGCAAGGCCAGGTGGCGACGGCTTAGTCGGCGACGTCAACAGCGCTGCGGAGGCCAGTGCTACTTCCCTGACCGTGCAGAGCACACCCTCGCGCGCACGGCCGGCGGCTTGGTCGACGGTTGGGGGATCGACATGGGATGCCTTGGCAACACTAACAACCCAGCTCATCCTAGTTTTCAAGGGGGGGAGAGATGTCATGGCCTTAGATTATGGTCGAAGGTCCTGGCCCACCTATGAACAGTACCGATGGTACTATAGCAGATAAATAGTTAAATATCAGATTTTGGTTAGGAGTCTTAATGACTAAGTATTGTAATCAGATTAGTTAAGAGTTCGATTGGTTTGTTAGTTGTTAAATCTAGAGACTCTATACTATATAAACAGAGCATGGCTAAGGGCTTAAGTCGTCGAGTATTCAAATTAGGCTATGCCTTCTTGTATGATTGTATCCCTACCTCTTCGCCGCATCGCCGCAACGGCGCCACCGCGACGGAAAGGTCCAGGACCTCGACCATCTACCTCTTTTAAATATAGTTTGAGAAGATTAGTTACTACCAATTCCGTGGAAATCCCTACCAGTGACACCATTATTGTTTAATATATGTTCCCATTAATAGAACATATAACACATACCACGATGATATTATCAAGCCAATAGCTAATGCATGTGTTTTGCAAATGATGAAAGAAAATGTGGCATAATAATGCCTAAAATAAATGAAATATTTTTCATGAATTATGTTACTCATTTATTACAGTGTGCTCACCCTGACTATATATGTACTGATCCATTTATATCGGATTGTTATGTAATATTAAACAAATGAGAGTATCTGTAAAAACTGTAGTTAGGGTTAGGGGGGATTGATGGGGTGGTAGATTCACTGCCAACACCACTCCATCCTTTTAAAAGGAGTACATGTTGTTCCAATAGATTGGATTGCACTAGTAAAATATATAAGCTGCTACGCTTGGTCTCAGTAGTTAGTACTGTGATGAAAAGGCTGATTCCTATTCCAAAGGGCCCAAAGGGCAAATATGTACAAGAGAAGGGCCCAAAGGGCAATAGTACAAGAGAAGGAAAGCTTTACAAATAAGCCCTTATACTATATAGTATATCTCTAACACCCCCCCCCTCAAGCTCAAGGTGGATTAACGACATTGAGCTTGGAAAGAAGAAAACAATGCTGAGCTCGAGTATGGGCCTTGATAAGCAAGTCGGCAAGTTGAATCTCCGAGGGCACATACTGAAGAGCAACTATCTTGTTCTGGACAGCCGACCTAACATAGAAGTAATCAATTCCAACATGTTTGGTGAGCTCATGCTTCACCAGGTCCTGAACAATACTGATAGCACCGGTACTATCATAGTGCACAGGCATAGGGGAGGAGAGAGCAACACCAAACTCAGCCAAGAGCCACCGTAGCCAAGTCACCTCAGCAGTCATACATGTCAAAGCACGCAGCTCAGCCTCAGCACTAGAGCGAGAAACAGCAGTCTGCTTCTTGGTCTTCCAGGCAATCAAGGAGGAACCGAGGAAGACACAATAAGTAGAGAGGGACTTGAAGTCTAAAGGATCAGAACCCCAAGTAGCATCAGAGTAAGCATGGAGCTAAAGGGAGCTGGAACTAGAGAAAAACAAATGTCGATCGATAGTGCCACGAAGGTATCGAAGGACGCGAAGGAGATGACTGTAGTGGACACTAGTGGGAGTGGACATGAACTGACTCAGGATGTGAACGGCATAAAAAATGTCAGGACGAGTGATGCCAAGATAGACAAGACTACCAACGAGGTGACGATAGCGAGTGGGATCCTCGAGAGGAACACCATCGGTGGCACGAAGACGAGTGTGAAGCTCCATAGGAGTGTCCATAGAGCGGTGATCAGTAAGACCCGCACGATCAAGAAGATCATGAATGTACTTCCTTTGGGAGAGGTAGTAGCTGTCAGGTGTGGATGTGACCTCAATCCCAAGAAAATAGCGAAGAGGACCCAAATCAGACATGTGAAACTGCTCACTGAGACGAGCCTTAACAAAGGCAATATACTCATAATCATCCCCCGTGATGAGCATATCATCCACATAGAGAAGAATAAGGGTACGACCATGGGGGGAAGTGTGAACGAAAAGAGCAGGATCATGCTGACTAGCAACAAAACCAGCAGCAGTGACAACCGAGGTGAAACACTCAAACCAAGCATGAGGGGCTTGCTTGAGGCCATAGAGAGAACGGCGGAGACGACAAACATGGCCATCAAGAACAGGATAGCCACGAGGTGAATGCATATAGACCTCCTCATGCAACTCGCCGTGAAGAAATACATTCTTCACATCAAACTGAGAGATAGTCCACCAGCGAACAGAGGCCACTGCAATAAGAGTATGAACGGTGGTCCTATGCGCAACAGGAGCAAAGGTCTCCTCATAGTCACGACCATACTCCTGTTGAAAACCACGAGCAACAAGACACGCTTTATAGCACTCAAGAGAGTCATCAGAGCGAGTCTTAATCTTGTAGACCCACTTGCACGAGATCGGAACAACAGAAGAAGGACGAGGAACAAGATCCCAAGAGCAGGTACGCTCAAGAGCAGCAATCTCCTCAGCCATAGCAAACCGCCACTCAGGATGAGCAATATCATCTCGATATGTGGAAGGCTTAGAGAAAGAGAGAGTGCAGAGTATGAAGACTCATGAGGCACAGGGGAAGAAGAGGTGGAAGGTGGTGAAGGATGCGGACGACGAGTATAGTGATAGAGAATGGGAGGACGTGGAGGTAGTGGTTGAGAAGGAGGTGGTGAAGTGGATGGTGGTGGTGAAGAACAAGGAGGAGAGGATGATGACGAGTCAGACAAAGGCCAAACTAAGTCAAGAAAATCAATCGACTCATGAGAGGAGGGAGCATCGGAGAAAAAAGGACGAGACTCATCAAAGGTAACATCACGGGAAACCCGAATGCGACGAACAACCGGATCCCAACAACGATATCCCTTACGCTCGGAGTCATACCCAAGGAAGACACACTGGACCGACTATGTTGATAGCTTGGTCCTCTCACAAGGCTGGAGAAGAACAAAGGCAACACGACCGAAGGAACGAAGGTGACTATACTGAGGCGGTCAACCAAAGAGACGCTCAAGTGGAGTGACACCATGAAGAGTGATATAGGACTGAATGTTTACAAGGTAAACAACAGTGGATACAGCTTCAGCCCAAAACCAAAGAGGAACAGAGCAGGCAAGTAATAGTGCCCGAGCAGTCTCAAGAAGGTGACGATGCTTACGCTCGGCCACACCATTTTGAGCATGGGCACCAATGCACGAATACTGAGGAAGAGTGCCCTACTTAGAAAGAAACAGACGAAGAGAACGAGATAGATACTCGTCAGCAGAGTTAGCACGAAAAACACGAATAGAAGAGTCAAACTGAGTGTGAACCATCGTAGCAAAGGCCTGATAAGCAGTAAGCACATGAGCATGACTCCAAGAAATATATCCATGTGAAACGAGAGAAATCATCAATAAAGATCACATAATATCGATGTCCCCCTTTCGAAACGAAGGGAGCAAGGCCCCATACATCAGAGTGAATGAGATCAAAAGGTCTAGTGACACTGTCTAACTAGCAGAATACGGAAGTTGTATCTGCTTGCCAAGTCTACAACCCATACAAGAGAGGGAGGTATCACCAGAAACCTTCCCAAGAACTCCACTAGTAACAAGAGATGACAAACAGGACCCACACATGTGACCTAGACGATGATGCCACTAAGCAAAGCTAATGGAGGTGGAGACGACAAAAGGAGTAGCATCAACAGTAGGAGTCAAATAGCACGAAGTAGAAATGGGAGGAAGATGTAGCCAGTCAAGCTCCCAGAGGCGAGGAGGATCACGGCGCCGATGGCCAGAACCAACCAGGATCCCGGTGCGACGATCCTGAACAGAACAAGAATCAGAATCAAGAATGATACGACAACCATGATCAATAATCTGGCAAAGCAAAATAAGCTGCAAGTGAAGCTGAGGTACATGAGCAACAGACGACACATGAAAATGGGAAGTGCTAAGAATGCCATGACGAGCAATAGGAAGAGGAGTACCATCAGTTGTCTTAACAGACACAGGAAAAGGAAGCGAACTCAAGGAACTAAGATGAGTAGAGTCATGTGTCATGTGAAAAGAGGCGCCGGAATCAAGAATCCAAGGTGACTGAGTATTTGGTTGTAGTAGCTGAGGAGACTGAGCGGCGGCAGAAGATACCATAGATGGATCTAAAGAGGCAACACGACGCTCCAGACGATCCATCCGTCTGGTGAGCTCAAGGACCCAATCCGGAGGCGACTGAGAAGAACCTCGAGAACCACCTGAGGTACTCGAGCCGCCCCTCCGGTGAGAGGGCCGCTTTCGACACTGCTCAATCTCGTGAGTCTTAGACTTGCAGTAGTGACAAAAGAGAGCGGCAGTTGTGCCACCCTGAGTAACATGTCCTAGAGTTGAAGTAGGTGTAGAAGGTACAGGAACGGGAGGACAAAGAGCAGTCATGGTGAGAAACCCTTGCTTCTTCTCTTCTTTTTTTTGCAATCTGTCTCAAACACAAACAAGGGAACACAAACAGGGGAGGAGCTCTCTGGGCCTCTCTGCCCGTCGCGAGCAGAGGGCGAGGAGAGCGGGCGGAGGACCTGCAGGCGCGGGACCAAAGGACGTGCGACGGCGTCAGGGGCGGGCCCGAGCGGGAGGACAGGGGCTCGGGCGCGGCGGCAGAGACGGCGGAGCTCACGCGCGGCGAAGCTCAGGAGCGGGCCCGAGCGGGAAGGCAGAGGCGTGTGGCGGCGCGAGCTCTCGCCTGGGCAGGCGCGTGGCGGCGCGAGCAGGCGCGCGGAGGCGAGAGCAGGCGCGCGGAGGCGGGAGCAGGCGCGCGGCGGCGCTGGCGCAGGCACGGTGAGGGCTCGCCGGCGGCTGGATCAGGAGGAGGGGAGGGGCTAGAAACCCTAGCTCTGATACCATGTGATGAAAAGGCTGATTGCTATTCCAAAGGGCCCAAAGGGCAAATATGTACAAGAGAAGGGCCCAAAAGGCAATAGTACAAGAGAAGGAAAGCTTTACAAATAAGCCCTTATACTATATAGTATATCTCTAACAAGTACTTTATCCATGTCTCTTGAGCCCCAATTGATATACTCCTACTTTCAAAACACATCAAATGCATCCTTAAAATTAAACTAAATTTCACAACATCATGCTCTCCTGGTGTCTGCATTCTTTCAGAACACAAATGCTACATTAAAATCTCAAAATCTTATACTCTTACATGCAATAAGATATTCCTCCATGGTGCAAGTTATACATTAATCTCAAAGAGCCTGTTTGGGTTCAGGGCTGATTGCACAAGAACAAAAATCAAAGAAGTAAAGTTTGGTAAAGTTTGTCTTCATAAATGAACTAGAGAGTAGAGGCTAGATCACTAGAGAGATAATGCGGATGGAATCTTACCTAAAAAATCCCAATCCAAGTGATGTTACTAAATTTGTGTCTCATAGGATAGTAGGACAAAATAACATAAAGGGCATAAACTGATCAGAGACATCCAATCAACACATATAAATCAAAAAGCCTTCATATCCTTCATTGAAGTAAGAAAATTTTGTATATGCTACTGAAAATTCACTGGTTTCGTATATGCCACTGAAAATTTGTTGTTCTCGTATATGCCACTGCTTCATTTTATGTGTCCATATATACCACTATCGTCAGTTTCAACATTAGTCAACGTTAATTTTTTTTTCTAAATGGCAAAACTACCCTTAGCTCACAACACAAGGAATCAAGGATGGCCAAGGGATGCGCATGGAATCACGCCACCACCGCCATCGCTGCCGAACCCTCACCCACTCCTCACCACTCCTCAGCCCATCCCTGATTCCCTGCGTTGTTAGGAAAGTTTTGTCATTTAGAAAAAAAAACTAACATTGACTAATGTTGAAACTAATGACAGTGGCATATACGGCCACGAAAAATTGAAGCAATGGCATATCCGGGAATAACAAATTTTCAGTAGCATATACGGAAACCGGTGAACTTTCAATGGCATATATGAAATTTTCTCTTGAAGTAAACTAGTGAAGCTCCTCCATAGACTAGTGAATTACTAAATATGATAGAATCATTCATTTTAAAATATCAATGGGTTACTTGTTATTGTGTATTGTGTAATGTATTACCCAAGGTTGTTATGGCAATGTGGTGAAGCATGGCGACCTATCACCTTCACAACTTTACAGCGACTGTGGCGCGACATGGTGATGCCATAGACACATCGGCATGGTGAATATATTATGATATTAGAAAAATAAAATAGCAATGTAAATGCAACACAAAAGACATAAAACTATCTTATCTCTCAGAGTTTCAAATCTCTCATCTCTTAAAAGTCATCTAAAGCAAACTAGGAAAAGTGACTTTAAAAAACTAGGAGAGGAAAGGATTGCACATGTTGCATGAGCCAAGTCATAGAGAGGAAGGGCATGACACTTGTTTATGAACCAACTATTTTGATTTTGTAAAGGATAGTGGCAAATAATTCAGAAAATTAGACACACTAGAAAAATAATAAAAAAAACAAATCAAATTATTTGAGCCAACTGTAGTAATATTGCAATGTGTATGCCACACAAATATGTTAAACAGTCAAGGCATTGGTGGAGCATCTGGAAAAATTTCCCAAATGGTACGTTTAGGCTCAGTATATACCAACAGAAACGTGACTTGCCGTATTTAAGATATGTGAGGCACACAGCACAGCACAGCACAGTGGCACAGCACATAATAGCAGTAGCACACAGAGAGGAGATAAGAGAGAGAGATGAACACCACTAGCCGCCGCCCATCCATAATCTTCCCTTCTCTTTCTCTTCCAGCTGCCGCTGCCGCCCAATCCCCGTTGTCTCCCACCACCGCCTGCCGCCCACCAGAGAGCGACAAAGCCAAGGTGCGGGCATGGCTTGGAGTGCTGCCCTTCCCTTCCCTTCCCTTCTCTTTCTCTTTCTGTTCCAACCGCTCACTACCACCCACTGGATCTAGCCACCACCGCTTTCAGTCAGGAGCACTGCCATTGCCTTTGGCCTGGATCTGCCCATTGCCGCCTTTGTCCTGGATCTGCCCACCACCGCATTCAGCCAGGATCTGCCTACCACCGCCTGCCACGCCCATCACGGGCGTCATGGAATGCCATGGGCTTGTGGCAGTCCCCATAGGCCAGTTGCGCACTTGCGCTGTGGCGCTCCTGTGGAGCATAATCATTGCCAAAAATACCAGTGACATATCGTCTCTATAGCAATGATATAGAGACGCCATAACAACTATGGTATTACCCTTAATTATATGGCAACTGTGGGTGGCTCCAAAAATATATATTCAAGCATGACACATTGAGTGGTAAAAGACCAATTTTTTGGCAAAATAACATATTAATTTGCATGTTTCCTTGACTACAGTAGTTATAATAAGAGAAATGTACATGAAATTGATGGGAATGATTACATACAGACATCTTCAAATAATTATATGGTGTATGCTCTACTGATCCACAACAAGTGAAAACTTAAAAATTTGTATACCATCAAAATATCACATGTGTAGTTTCATACTATCAAAATCATTTGGTGCACTTTAATACCACCAAAAAGCTCTATGCTTAGTTTCACCACTGTCATTACAATTGCTAGTTTTACTGTCAAGTCAGGCCAATTTTCCCTTATGGCACAAGCAGAGCAGTGACAAACCAGAGAGCAGACTCTACGAAGCACCACATGTATGAAAAGTCAATTTTTTTCAGCAAAATCACATCAAACACACCATGTTATTGGGGCGACATCGAATGCTCAAGATTAGCAAGAAATGCCAACATAAAAAAGCAAATTTAAACTGGATTTTTTTCCAACAAACTAAAAAAATCCATCATATAGAAAGGAGAATGCAAAAATTGATGGAGAAAGAATAGTCTAATTTGAATTGCACAAACTGAACAGAATCAAGGCAGCGTACAAGGGTCAGCATAGGAAATAGTAAGGAAAAAACAGATCAACAGGAGACACACACACATTAGGCTGCAACTGCAGCTAGACTCTCAAAGTCAAATCGGTACAACCAAATCCAATTTTCAACTCAATTCTTCAATCTTTAGCTCCAAATCATGGAGAGGATTAGAGCTTGGTTTATCCAGGCATGAGACAAAGGAGGGGGAAGCAGATAAATTGCATCAGCAGTGCATGGTGGTACATGTGGTGTGCACATGTGTGACCTAGAAGGGGAAGGGCAGGGCATCATGTGGCGCTGGGAAGGAAGATGCAGAGTGTGACAAACAGTCAGGAAGGGGGAGGGCAATGTGGCATGTGATGTGGCATGGGGAAGGTGGAGGCTCAGTGCGTTATGAGATCAGTAAAGAGAAGTGCAGGGTGGTGCATGGCATTCATGGCACAGGGAAGGCGAGCGAGGCATGTGTTGTGTGGCAAGGGGAACACGAGACATGGCAGGGCATCATATAAAAAATATCTTGAAACATTCTCAACTCAACCAATAAGGCTGAAAAGATCCAAGAATCCTTAGTCAATTAAGTTTACTCACAATGTGCTGTAATCTGTAAAATGGAATCACAAGGGGAACAAAGCAAATAGGTAAATAAGTAAATTAATTACCTCCACTAGCAAGGGAATCTTCTTCATGCTTAAGCTTAACCTTATCAGTACGCTCTGTTTGCTGCTTTTCTTTCTCTCTCTCTTGCTCCCTGTCTCTTTCAGCCCTGTCTTTCTCCCTCTCTAACTCGTTTTCTTTGTCATGATGCTCCCTCTCTTGTTCACCTCCAGGATGTCGTTCGTGCTCCTCCATACGTTCTTTCTCTTTTCCCTTGTCCTTGTCACGGTTACTTTGAATCTTCTCCCTTTTCCTTCTCTTCAAAATCTGTTGCAGCTCTTCAACACTTTTTGTGATTATTTCAAGAGGTTCAAGAAGGGAAAAATCCCTCTCAACATCTTCATCGTTCTGCAACAAGAAAAGAACATGATTCAGTATGCATCAGCAAAAGCAATCAATACTTAAAGGTAAACAAGCTTACTCCATCAGTCTACTCGCTTCCAGTTCTATGTACTGGAGGCCTTTCTGCACAATAGTGATAAGAGCACCAGGTGGAACTAAATTTCCATCAATACCATCCTTATGGATCCCTGCTTCATACCCTAATGTGAATGCAGAATGAATGAAACCTGGAAAGTTGGTTGGAAAAGAAAACATCAGGATAATCATACATAATTAAAAGATGGAAAGTGCTGCATAAAGTAGTTGCAGACTTGCAGCTATATGGTGTTTGATACCTCATCCAACACCGACACAGATAAAACACAATGAACACAAGACAAGCCACGTATCAGGAAATACACATCCAAAATAAATGATTGTTTGATATGGCTTCCACACATCATCGACATGCATATGAGCATATACAACACAGCCTTGGCCACCTCAACCAAAAGGGATAAGCCTAGCACAGCCTCTCTCCACAAGGTTGCTACCCCTCATCCAGACCAACAAACCTCTCCAGACACTGTAAGTTACATCGATTAAGCCATGTCAACCTTGCTGGTGAGTTCTTGTTGTTAGAAATATATTGTATAGTATAGGGGCTTATTTGTAAAGCTTCCCTTCTCTTGTACTATTGCCCTTTGGGCCCTTCTCTTGTACATATTGCCCTTTGGGCCCTTTGGAATTGAATCTGGACTTTTCCTAACATGGTATAGAGCTAGGGTTTCCTTCCGCGCGTCGTGCTCGCGCTTGCTCGCGCCAGCCCATCCTCCAGCGCGGACCCGCGCCCGAGCCCCGCCGCCTGCGCCTGGACTCCTCACCGGCCCCTCTTCTGCCTTCTGATTCAGATTGCAAAAAAAACAGAGGCAATGGTTCCTCACCATGGCTGCTTTTCGTCCTCCCGTTGTTGTACTGCTCCCGAATGTCACTTTTGATGGCACCAACTTTCGGGAGTGGTCCATGATGCTTCGTGTGTGCCTTGGTAGTCAATGGTTGTGGGGACATCTCACTAGCCACTCTCCTCGCCCTCTTGTCCCAGTTCGTCCTATTGAGCCTACTACCGAGGCAGATGGTGCTCCGCCTTCTGATGAGGACCAAGCGGCCTATACTGCGGCTAGTGAGCAGTACATGTTTGATCTTAGCGACTATGAGGATTGGAGTGTTGCGGAGGCTCGTGCTGCTCAGATCCTCCTTGGCAGTATTTGTTGTGGACCTTGTCGTCCACTCAGGCGATGTGGGAGCGTGTGACAAGTCTCTCCCAGCCGAGCAGCCACGCCCTCTACATCTCCACCTTGGAACTTGCTAGCTCCATTCGACAGTAGGACTCCTCCGTCGATACCTTCTACCGCCAGTTGATTGACGTGTGGCGTTAGCTTGACTCACTCACGTCAGCTTTGGCGTGTGACTGTTGTCGTCTTCGCCAGCAGCATGATAGTGTTCTTCGCCTCCACGAGTTCCTCGGTCATTTGCGTTCGGAGTTCGAGCAGCTTCGGGCCCAGCTTCTAGCTCGATCTCCTCTGCCGTCCATGGTTGAGGCGGTCACCTTAGCTGGGGCGGAGGAGATTTGTCTTCGTGGTGTGCTTTCGTCCTCCGCCACTGTACTGGTTGTTTCAACTGGTTCGACTTCCTCGACACCTGCTTTGACCACGTCTTCTACACCGACCTCAGCTCCAGGGTCTATTACTCAGGGTGGCATAGCAGCCGCTCTCTTCTGTCGCTACTGCAAGTCCAAGACTCATGAGATTGAGTAGTGTCGGAGGCGGCCCTCCCACCAGAGGGGAGGTTCGAGTACCTAAGGTGGTTCTCGGGGTTCTCAATTGCCTCCGGATTGGGTCCTTGAGCTCACCAGACGAATGGATCGTCTAGAGCGTCGTGTCGGCTCTTCGAATCCATCCATGGTATCTTATGCCACCGCTCAGTCTCCTCAGCCACCACAGTCAGGTACTCAGGCACCTTGGATTCTTGATTCTGACGCTTCTTTTCACATGACACATGACTCTACTCATCTTGGTTCGATGAGTTCGCTTCCTTTCCTGTGTCTGTTAAGACAGCTGATGGTACTCCTCTTCCTGTTATTCGTCATGGCACTCTTAGCACTTCCCATTTTCATGTATCATCTGTTTCTCATGTACCTCAGCTTCACTTGCAGTTTTTTTCTGCTGGCCAGATTACTGATCATGGTTGTCGTATCATTCTTGATTCTAACTTTTGTTCTGTTCAGGATCGTCACATCGGGACCCTGGTTGGTTTTGGCCCCCGGCTTCGTGATCCTCCTCGCCTCTGGGAGCTTGACTGGCTACATCTTCCTCCCATTTCTACTTCGCGTTGCTCGACTCCTACTACTGATGCCACTCCTTTTGTCGTCTCTGCCTCCATCATCTTTGCTCAGTGGCATCATCGTCTAGGTCACATGTGTGGGTCCCGTTTGTCATCTCTTGTTACTAGTGGAGTTCTTGGGAAAGTTTCTAGTGATACCTCCCTCTCTTGTATGGGTTGTATACTTGGCAAGCAGATACAGCTCCCGTATTCAGCTAGTCATACAGTGTCCACTAGACCTTTTGATCTCATTCACTCTGATGTATGGGCTTTGCTCCCTTCGTTTCGAAAGGGGGACATCGATATTATGTGATCTTTATTGATGATTTCTCTCATTTTACATGGATATATTTCTTGGAGTCTCGTGCTTAGGTGCTTACTGCCTATCAAGCCTTTGCTATGATGGTTCGTACTCAGTTTGACTCTTCCATTAGTGTTTTTCGTGCTGACTCTGCTGGCGAGTATCTATCTCGTTCTCTTCGTCAGTTTCTTTCTGAGCAGGGCACTCTTCCTCAGTATTCATGCACTGGTGCTCATGCTCAAAACGGTGTGGCCGAGCGTAAGCATCGACACCTTCTTGAGACTGCTCGAGCATTGTTACTTGCCTCCTCTGTTCCTCCTCAGTTCTGGGCTGAAGTTGTATCTACTGATGTTTATCTTGTGAACATTCAGCCATCTGTAACTCTTCATGGTGTCACTCCACTTGAGCGTCTCTCTAGTTGGCCGCCTCAGTATAGTCACCTTCATTCTTTCGGTTGTGTTGCATTTGTTCTTCTCCATCCTCGTGAGAGGACCAAGCTATCGGCACAGTCGGTTCGGTGTGTCTTCCTTGGGTATGACTCCGAGCGTAAGGGATATCATTGTTGGGATCCAGTTGCTCATCGCATTCGGGTTTCTCGTGATGTTACCTTTGATGAGTCTTGTCCTTTTTTCTCTGATGCTCACTCCTCTCATGAGTCGGTTGATTTTCTTGACTTAGCATGACTTTTGTCTGACTCTTTTCAACTGTCTCCACCACCATCACTATCAGTGTCATCATCCTCTCCTCCTTCACCATCACTATCCGCTTCACCACCTCCTTCTCCATCACTACCTCCACGTCCTCTCATTCTCTATCACTATACTCGTCGTCCGCATCCTTCACCACCTTCCATCTCTTCTTTCCCTGTGCCTCATGAGTCCTCATACTCTGCACACTCTCTTTCTGCGCATCCTTCACCACCTTCCATCTCTTCTTTCCCTGTGCCTCATGAGTCCTCATACTCTGCACACTCTCTTTCTGAGCCTTCCACATATCGAGATGTTGTTACTCATCCTGAGTGGCAGTTTGCTATGGCTGAGGAGATTGCTGCTCTTGAGCGTACCGGCACTTGGGGTCTTGTTCCTCGTCCTCCTTCTCCTGTTCCGATCTCATGCAAGTGGGTCTACAAGATTAAGACTCGCTCTGATGGCTCTCTTGAGCACTATAAAGCGCGTCCTGTTGCTCGTGGTTTTCAACAGGAGCATGGTCGTGACTATGAGGAGACCTTTGCTCCTTTTGCGCATAGGACCACCGTTCATACTCTTATTGCGGTGGCCTCTATTCGTCAGTGGACTATCTCTCAGCTTGATGTGAAGAATGCATTTCTTCACGGTGAGCTGCATGAGGAGGTCTATATGCACCCACCTCTTGGATATCTTGTTCCCGATGGCCATGTTTGTCGTCTCCGCCGTTCTCTCTATGGCCTCAAGCAAGCCCCTCGTGCTTGGTTTGAGTGTTTTCACCTCGGTTGTCACTGCTGCTGGTTTTGTTGCTAGTCAGCATGATCCTGCTCTTTTCGTTCACACTTCCCCCCGCTGTCGTACCCTTATTCTTCCCTATGTGGATGATATGCTCAGCACAGGGGATGATTCTGAGTATATTTCTTTTGTTATGGCTTATCTCAGTGAGCAGTTTCACATATCCGACTTGGGTCCTCTTTGCTACTTTCTTCGGATTGAGGTCACATCCACACCTGACGGCTACTACCTCTCCCAGAGGAAGTACATTCAAGATCTTCTTGATCATTCGGGTATTACTGATCACCGCTCTATGGACACTCCTATGGAGCTTCACACTCGTCTTCGTGCCACCGACGGTGTTCCTCTTGAGGATCCCACTCGCTATCGTCACCTCATCAATAGTCTTGTCTATCTTGGCATCACTCGTCCTGACATTTCTTATGCCGTTCACATCCTGAGTCAGTTCATGTCCACTCCCACTAGTGTCCACTATAGTCATCTCCTTCGCGTTCTTCGATACCTTCGTGGCACTATCGACCGACGTTTGTTTTTCTCTAGTTCCAGCTCCTTTCAGTTCCACGCTTACTCTGATGCTACTTGGGGTTCTGATCCTTCAAACTTCAAGTCCCTATCTGCTTATTGTGTCTTCCTTGGTTCCTCCTTGATTGCCTGGAAGACCAAGAAGCAGGCTGTTGTTTCTCGCTCTAGTGCTGAGGCTGAGCTGCGTGCTTTGGCATGTGTGACTGCTGAGGTGACTTGGCTACGGTGGCTCCTGGCTGAGTTTGGTGTCGCTCTCTCCTCTCTTACGCTTGTGCACTGTGACAATACTGGTGCTATCAGTATTGCTCAGGACCCGGTGAAGCATGAGCTCACCAAACACGTTGGGATTGATTGCTTCTATGTTAGGTCGGTTGTCCAGAACAAGATAGTTGCTCTTCAGTATGTGCCCTCGGATATTCAGCTTGCTGACTTGCTTACCAAGGCCCATACTCAAGCTCAGCATTGTTTGCTTCTTTCCAAGCTCAATATCGTTGATCCACCTTGAGCTTGAGGGGGGGTGTTAGAGATATATTGTATAGTATAGGGGTTTATTTGTAAAGCTTCCTTCTCTTGTACTATTGCCCTTTGGGCCCTTCTCTTGTACATATTGCCCTTTGGGCCCTTTGGAATTGAATCTGGACATTTCCTAACACTTGTTAGCTCCCTTCACATCAGTTCTCTCTTAGTTGTTAAGTTCTTATCTAAGTAAGGCTAAATTGAGTAAGATTACATGACTTTTCGACTTGTTCTTACTAATTCCACTTTTGAGTTTTAGAAAATGGAAATAGTAATTCAAATACTCCAAGGGAGGAGCAAAACACCAACATCAAGGCTTTCATGTTGACAAATGACAAACACATGGATAAATGGAAAAGCATGCACATAAATAGCCATGTAGTTATTTTTTTGTGAAAATGGCAAATAGGTGTGTTGGTGTCGTGTTGACATATCTGTGCCCAGGCAACCATATATGTCAAGGGTGGGGTAAGCTAAACAAGAGAAACTGGCATAACATCCTTTTTGATGCACAATTGACTGTTAGGCACCTATAAGACACAAAGAAATCATAGAAATTAACTCCCTATAGCGTGGTTCTTACTTCTGAACTATATTTACTATGTACAATTGAGGAAATAGCACAGATATGGCAGCAGTGGTCCGTGAACTAGCACCAAACACGGTTCTCTCCTGCAAGTTACCACTACAGTTTCTCTCAAAACCAATGAAGACATCAACTTTTCCATGCTCCAAAGAAATCGTAATGTCCAAAAAAACAAAGTCGCAAAGGAAAATACTAAAACTAACAACTGTGCATAACCTCAAACCCTACCAACAGGTATAAGTTGGGTCGATGGACGCATCAGACCTTAAGAACATTCTTGCCCTAGCAGACCCCATTTCCCAGCTAGCGCACATCTCCACCACATTCGAACAGGAGCAACTAAACAATCAGCAGCTTCAACGCCCTAAATCTCCAATCCGCCACAAAACATGAAAATTTCTCTCGGCATAACCAAGTAAAAAGAGAGGGGGAATCGACGGGCAGACCGGACTCCTGGAGGTAGCGGAAGACGATGAAGTTGAGATCCGCCGAGGTGAGTGCCCCCATAGGAGGAAAACACGCACGCCGCCGCGGCGCCGAGACGAACGGGGAAGCCTCGGAGCCTCGGTACAGGAGGGAGGGGTGGCGACACCGCTGCTGGTAGAGGACAAATTTAACTATTTGTCATATTTTTTTCGTTACTTTCAATTGTTTTTTTGCTCTCTTCGTGAATAGATCATTTTTTTAATCATTCTACGTTCAATCAATATCAAGTCACTTTTTTTTGCCACATCATCTTGTTTCTTCTTCCTCCTCTTTCTCCCCAACTCCTCCCATCGGCTTACCGTTGTTGTCGTCGTCATCCACGTCGTCGGCCGCTGTCGAGGCCTTCAGAGTCCTCCCCACGCTCATCCCCACCGCACGGCGGCACGGGGATCACGGGGTGTTGCGGGGCTTCGGGGGTAGGGGTGGGGTCGGCGGGGCTTCGGGGACGACGGTTGTGGGGCCGCCAACGGCAACACGTGTGAGGGGCTGCGACGGCGGGGCAGGGCTTCGGAGGTGGGGGTTGCGGGGCCATCGACGACAGCGCGTGTTGCCAACGGCAACGGCGTGGCTGATGGGAGGAGTTGAGGAGAGAGAGATGAGGAAGAAGGTAATGATGTGGCAATGTGATGTGGCAAAAAAAGAGACATAGCGGTGACTGGATGCAAAGTAGCAAAAAATTAGTCTGCTCACGAACAGAGTGGCAAATAATTGAAGGCAATGAAGAAAGTAACATTTGAAGAGGTGACAAGGAAGAAAGTACGGCAAATAGTTAAATTTCATTGAAGGGGGTGGAAGGGAACTTCTAGGTCATCCCTGTACAGACGGTCACGATTGCATGAAGGAATGATCAGATGTTGCAGAAGCACGTGAAAGCGATTCGAATAGTTTGACTTAGGTGGCATTTGGTTTAAGAGTTAGGTGGAAGCAAGTTGTTTCATTTTAACTTTGGGTTAATTGCTTCTGTGCCACCGTTATTTCCTAAAACGCCAAAAATACCATTACTATTCGTTTATTAGCCTACATGCCATTACAATTCTCCGATCGATACCCATATGCCATTAGGCCCACCTGCAGGGTGTTTAATTTTTCGTTTTGTCTAAACTGCCCTTCTTCCCGCGGTTGTGCATCCGGTAGCCGGTGACCATGTCCTCCGTAACCGACCCGTAGATCCACCCGATGCGCCGCCCCCACTCCGTCTTCTCCTCGTAGAAGCAGGAGATCACTGTGATGGCCTCGGCGACGGTGGCAGCGTCGAGCGGCTCCCGGGGCACGGCGAGCGCGTCGCCGGGGCGGCCGTGGTGTACGCCGGGGGTGTCTTGGAGCAGCCGCCCCTGGTACTCAGCCACCAGGATCGACGCCACGAACATTATGCCCTTTCATGGTAAATAAATATGTGTGTTGAATTATGAACCTATGTATATGTGAAACTATGTGTGTTGAACATTATTATTGAACTATGAAATTATGTGCGTTGAACATTACTATTGAACTATGTGTGTCAAATCATTTTATTTTACTTGTATATGTTATCGTTGTTGTATAATTGTTTCATATGTGTCATGGTTATTCACTAATCATTGTATTTTGTGTCTGATTTCTGCTCGATCTTGAACTAAACAAGGGATAGAAAAAAAGAATGGTTCCGTTCTTGCTTTCAATCGTAGAGCGGAGCCATTTCATTCTTAGAATCTGAAACAGAGTCATCCCGTTCTGTCAAATTTCAAGTGGGGTGATCTCTTCTACTGTGTAGTCTAAAGTTTTTAGTGGTAATCAATCATATAAAATAATAGACATAAGATGTAGAAAAACAATAATGTTTTATTGCTCATATGGGTGTTGTAATAATAAGGGAGCTCCTCTATTTATGGACAAAACATCTAAAATAAATGTAATATTTGAAATGAAACAATTTTGTTTAGAAGAAAAGCAAGATCAAGACATATCCACTATTTTTATATACTTCGAGTTTCCATTATTATCATCGATTATAAATATATGGTTTAGAGTTTTCTAACACTACCCCTCACTTATAAATAGTATATAGCATGTATCTTGGTGGTATGAATTATCCTATTAAAATCCTTAAATAAGAAATTTCAGTAAAACTTATTTAAAAGAAGAATAATACAATTCATCTAAATATTTCGTATGATGCCTCAATATTAGCTTAAGTACTTAGTCCTCTTAACTAATATTCAATTCTTTATATTGATACTATGTAAATTTTTCCTCCTGAAATATAAAAGTCTAAATCTAACCGTCCTGATTGTGTAAACACATCTTTTAACGCTAAATAGTAAGAGAGATTAACTGAATAAATATGTAAGATTTTTACATAGTATGCATCACATTTATTTATTTCATTCGTATTATGCAATTTATGAGTTCAAAAAATTTAGTTTCGTTAAGATGCTATTGATATATTCGATTGTACTTATGCAACACAACTATATTATATAAATTATTCGATTCTATCTTTTTTTTATTTTGCACCGGTCTCAAATTCATTTAGACGGCACTGCTTAACATATAATTATCACAACATTGATGGTTCATCGTATTTAAAAAAATTGCGTAAATATAAAAAATATAAGTTATGCTTAAAGTAGCTTCAATAATAAAACAAATTATAACAAAATTACAACATTTGATATTTTTCAAATATTAAGATAAAAGCCAACTGCATTTAAAAACGAACATACAGAGTGTTGACACGAAAACGTGACAACACACAGGCGTCAGTTCGGACCCTTAAACAGTAGTAAGGGGGGTAACAGAGTCGCAAGGTAACCAAACAAGTTTTTTTCGCAATAACGTTCGATTAGCCGAAGTGTTGAAAAATAATAAAGTAAATCGGCTAGACTAAGGCCGATTTAGATCTGCAGCGAAGGGGCGGTCAGACCGATGAAGGGCCTCGGCTAAACCGGTAGTGCGAAGTTGGGCGTCGAAAGGGGCTTCGACAGTCTATGCGGAGGGGGGTCCGAAGGGATCCATACGGAGCCTTTGGCCTGTTGGTCGGTCGGACCAAAATACAAACTCCGGTCGGACTGACGTGCGTGCGGAGGGTGACATTGGAGACCAACGATGCGAAGGGGGCTTCGGGCTGTTGGCGGTTGGACCAGCAAAGGGGGCCCGATCGGACCGTAGGTAGAGCCTCGATCAGACCGAGGCTTCGGTGTCGAGCGGGGTAAAGGACTCCGGTGCGGCGCACCACTTTGATGTGGGGACCTCGGTCGGACCGACGTACAGGCACTGGTCAGACCGGAGTAGGGATGGCAGTCGGGTATCACGGGCACGGGTATTACATACCCATACCCGTACCCGCGAAAAATACCCGTACCCGTACCCGTTACCCGCGACGGGTAAAAACCCGTGCCCATACCCGATACCCGCGGGTACCGTATACCCGCGGGTATACCCGTTTACCCGTGAACAAAAAAAGCAACAAAAAACGTCCAGGGGGCTTGGGCGCTCGGCGTCCGGCGGCGGGGTGCTTGGCGGCGGAAGGTCCGGCCTCCGGCGGCGGGGGCTCGGCGTCCGGCGGCGGGGCCTCTGCGTCCGGCGGCGGGGGCTCGGCGGCAGAAGGTCCGGCGGCGGGGCCTCAGCGTCCGGCGGCGGAGGCTCGACGTCTGGCGGCGGGGGCTCGGGGGCTCGGATGCGGAAGGTCCGGCGGTGGGGGCTCGGCGTCCGGCGGCGGGGGCTCGGCGTCCGGCACTCCGGCGGCGGGGGCTCGACGACCAGCGACGGCGGGGTGAGAGCCGAGAGGAGTGGCTGGGAAGGGGAAGGGGTGAGAGGGTGACGGCGGGGTGACGGGTGAGAGCTGAGAGGAGTTAGGGTTTTGATTTTGGAATGGGTTTATATACGCCGGGTAAACGGGTAAACGGGTAAGGCGGGTATGGGTACTGAATACCCATACCCGTACCCGTTTACCCGTCGGGTATAAGATTTGACCCATTATCATACCCGCGGGTATAAAAAATGGAACAAACCCGACCCTAATAGGGTTTTTACCCACGGGTAAACGGGTATACGGGTATAATTGCCATCCCTAGACCGGAGGGTGCCGACGATAGATGACAAGCGTACCGACAACAGCCTGACGGGCCGGCACGGCACACTCCGGTCACACCAGAGTGTAGCCTTCGATTAGACCAACAACACAGATCCAATCTACTTGGTTTCTCCGGCATCGCCTTGAATTTAAAAGATTAAAACCAGAGTTCTTGGCGACGAGATTATAGATAAAGTCCTGCAAAAAAAACCAAAATCAAGTGCTAATTCGGTTTAGGGACCGAATTACTAAGAGTAGCCAAAGAAAACTGGTAAAACGATAAAAATCTGTTATGTGGATTAAACGAGTGATTCACAAGCGAATCAACAAGAGTTACCATGATTACGACGCGGCGGACGAAGAGCTTCCAGTGCAAACTCATGAAGATGAACGTTACTTGACTAATCCTAGGGCAAGGAAGTAGATTGAAATTAAAGGTACGATTCAAAATTAAAGTTTTGAGTTGTGTAGATTTGCTTCGTCCCCTTTGAATCGGCCTCATCCCTATGTTTATAGGGGCTAGACTTGAGTTTCCTAGCATCCTAATTGAGTAGGATCCGACCACAATTAGTTGAGATTTGATTATAGATAAAATCCTTCCAATCCACTTTTTATCCCTAATTTCTAGACTGGACTGGTCTGATTGAACCTATTGAGCTGGTCCGACTAGGCCCTACATAGCCGGTTGAAATGACCTACTATGACCGATTGGATCGGTCTGTGCCAGGTTGAGCATATTTTCGACCCAAATTACCAAAACTGATGTCTTGACAATTTCAACCATTAATGCCAAATTTGGGTATCAACACGGAGTATATGTCAATAGCATACCTTATTGTTCGTAATACAGATCCTATCAAAAACAAAAGAAGACACTTTTTGGCACAAGTTATGGGTAAAAAACAAAAGGAGATTTGCATATCATTATATTAAGAAGAAGTCTTAAGAAATGGTAAAAAGCATGGGTACAACCACACACATCCCAGCCAATAGGCTACACCAAGTTCCTGCTACACCCAACTACCGCAACCTCAAAATTGAAACTAATCAGCAAGCTCAAAAGAAGTCAAATAAGACAGTCCTCAGTCCTGTAGCTCCAGTCAAACGCTAAAACAATCCCTCTTCTTCGGGCGAGGAGAGCACTACCTAAATTTAGGAAAGCTCTGTCAAATACACATCTGTTTCGGTGCTTCCAAAATATTCGAGCACCAAGGATGATCAGATAATTAAGACCAACTCAACTGACCTATCAATGTATATTCATAACAATAGTAGGTCTTCTTATTCAAAATGACTTATTAGTTTGCTATTGACTCAAATGTAATTTCCAAATGTAACTTTCTATCAATTTATATACATACAAATAAAATAAAAACAATTAAACAAGATCAACACTCAATGAAATAGCAAATTTAGTTGACTTGTTAGATATAGCAAATGTGGAAAGAAGAATATGAAGCCTTTAAAATAACAAGTAAAATAGCAAGTACAATAAAATATTATTGTAAACCAAACTTAATATTTTAAAGAATAGCAAATACGACGAAGATGTCCTTATGAACAAATGCTATACATATTTAACACATCGACGAATGTGAATAATCACTTACCACGGCCTTGAAAAGGTTATGAAACAATAATGGGTATAAAATCGATATAAGTTATTTTTATATTTTTGGAACTTACATAATTCCATGTTGCGATGCTTAAACTTTTCTTAGTAGAAAGACTAATGCCTAAACTGGGAGAAATACCTAGAAATATCAAGATTTTCAAGGCACGCATATTAGACGGACCCTGGGACACGATGCCATCAATTTCGTACCGAACCCAGGAAATTAAGCTAGAAGTTTGCTACGTTTCTGATCATGCTGCTACTCACACTGCCATATCCTCATCTTCTTTCTGAACGCCTGCGTGGCCTGTAGTCGTCATCAAAGCCACCACTTGTAGCCCGGTTTCTTACATTACTCCGTGAATCTCTCGGGCCATTATGCAGTTCACTATCACTTCTGCGACTCCTGTCAAAGCCTCTTGAGCCATAATGTAGTTCACTATCACTTCTGCGGCTCCTGTCAAAGCCTCTTGAGCCATTATGTCGTTCACTATCACTTCTGCGACTCCTGTCAAAGCCTCTTGAGCCGTTATGTAGATCACTATCACTTCTACGACTTCTGTCAAAGCCTCTTGAGCCATTATGTAGTTCACTATCACTTCTGCGGCTCCTGTCAAAGCCTCTTGAGCCATTATGTAGTTCGCTAGCACTTCTGCGACTCCTATCAAAGGGCGGCCACTCACCACGCACATTAGAACTCTTGAACCGTTCATTGATTTTCCTTCTACCATAATCATCCCCACTAGTGCTTCTATTTGAGTTCGAGGTTCTGGCAGAGAATTTATCACTGAACTTTGTTGACGACCTATTCGTCCTATCATCTGACTGAAAACGGTCACCCAAGTCAGAATCCATATTCGAAACATCATTAACTGCAGTATGCCTAACAGCTCTTTTAGGATTACCCAGATTGTGACTTCCTTTACGTTTAAATCCTTCATTAATATCCTCATCCAAATCAGAAACAATCCCATCATCACTCTCTGAGCTAAAAGAATCCCCTCTGCGGTTGTTGTAACCATTCCAACTTCCAGTTTTCTGCCAAGAATCAGCAAGATTACTAGATTTCAGGGAAGGGTGACCATCAAATTCCTCATCATAAGCTGACCCTACTATATCCTTCTCACCATGGCTAGAATTCCTAATGTTATCAGGTTCATTTTGGTCTGCTGAGTCAGAAGCATCTTCAAGGTCTGCATAACTCATCCTTGACACTCCACTTATCTGACCATCCCTAGGCAAATCAAGCTCATAACTGTCAATATCATCCTCTTCATCATCAAAATCATCAAAACCAACTCTAGGCGAGCACACTCTATCTCTTTCTGAGAACCTTCGCTCTCTTCCATCTTTCCATGTTTCATTCATTCCAAATTTCTCATCTTCAGTGACCTTAGAACTACTTCTAAAATTGGTGTTTTCCACAGACAAGCTCTCCGTGGCCTTTGATGAATCAGCAAACTCAAATGCTGCAACATCAGCACCATCCGATTCATTATCATCAAAATCAAAGTTCCATGCACCAGAAACTTCAGACCTATGAGCAGGTCTCTCCAACCGCTTTTGTGGTACAGATTGATAAGCTTCCATTCGGTAGCTGTTGGTGTATTCATCTGGTGGGCGCTTGTGTTCACAATGGAAGCATGACATATTCCGTCTGTAGTTCAAAAAATTGCACCTGAAATTTTATGGAGACAGTTAACTTATGTACAATTATGTGAATGGTTGAAACATATGCATTCTTTAATTTTCATTTCACGATTACCAGCATGTATCTTCAGAACATGACAACACAAAAACATTTTAATCTTGGTTATGTAAAGAAAAAGACAGTCATGAAACTATGGAGAATTTCAGAACAGGGCCATTTAAATTCACAGGCATGTTTTTTGCGCAGTTAATAAACAAGGGTGCGAGAACAACAATGTCAAAATGTACAAGGGGGGGTCACTAGTGTATGTTGCATGATCTAGTACATAATAATTTGATCAATTTCACAAAAAGCTGTGGCAAGTAAGCTTACTGAGGACACTCCCACTCTCCAGGGAGGAGTTGCCTTTTGGGACGTTTAGCATCACATTGCAAGCAGATAGTGTTTTTTGCAAAGTTCATGAAATCACACCTGTAACCAAATTCAAGAAAATGAGAATATATTCTGAGGTGAACAAGATACTACAGATTACAGGATGAAATTGCTATAAGTACTTTGGGCAGAGCCAATCTCCTTTCTTCATCTCTACATCATCACGCCCCACTCGTTTCTTTGGTGGTGGAGGTGGTTGCTTCACCTTAGGTGGTAGCTTTCTGATTATAGGGGGTGGAAGATTGGGATCAATGGGGATAGCACTCAGCTTGGCTATGTCATGTATTAATTTCCGAACAACTGTCTTCACAGATTTCAGCTTGAGAAGTGCTTTGTTATCTACAGTTTCCTTTACATGATCAAAACCGTAGACCAACAAAATACGCATAACATCAAGAGTCCGCGCTTCATCTTCTTTGCGTGTAAGGATATAACCCCTTGAACATAGATTTCTTAAATTACAAGAACTGCATACCTGCAAATTAGGAACAAAATAAGAAATTCAGGTCAATTTTTCCTAGTTTTATAATTGTTCACTTATATTTACAGATTTTTAGGTTAGTGTCTAAATGTGGACTATTCAACTAAACAAATTGTATAGCTTAGCCTTCACAACATGCATTGGGTCATTGGGAACACAAAAGATAATGTATGTTTTCAAAAGTGTTCTAAAAGTCAGCCCTATGTGCCGCCTAGGCGCCTCCCTGATGCCGCAATTTGCCCCTGAGCAGTGAGCTAGGCAGCCCAAGCACCTAGGCAGTTGACCGCACCACCTGGGTGCGGCGCCCAAGATGCGCCAACACGAAAAAAACCATCAGGCGTGTAGAAAAACAGGGGAACCTGCGTGCAGTTCACGTTCGGGAGTTCAAGAGAGGCCTAGGGTTTGCTTGGATCTGCTCGCCTGCCGCCGCTCGCCGTCACGCTGTCCTGATATCCCAATAGGTGCAGACGACGTACGAGAAGGGTGTGCGGAAGAGGTAGAGTGAAGCCGCAGATGGTGATGGCCCATCGCAGATGGAGGCTGAGAAGGACGATGACCTAGAGAACTGCACACCATCCGTGCGGTATGCCATCCAACAGCTCATTCACGGCATCTCTTCCTCTAGAGAGGCCAGAGATGCTTTCCAACTCTAGCACAAAGTTTTGCTTCATATTGTGTTAGCCCTCCTCTACACTTAAATCACCCCTTGGGACTTTATTTGCAGTTTGCGAGGCAAGGATTTGCATTGGGTCTTGCTCAAACTTTGCTAAAACTTGTGTTTTGATTGCTGTTTCTATTGAACATGCAATGCTGACTTGCTGCTGATTTGCTAGAGTTGCTGATACCTAGGCGCCACCTAGGTGCCCTTAGGCGCCTGGCGCCTGGGCAACGCCCAACTAGCGCCTACTAGAACACTGTTTCAAAAGAACATCAGTGTGCCTATCTACTGAATTTCTTGTATTGCTTAATGCATATTTTACACTGTCAGTCTTAAGCATAATGGAAACCCCATCATAAGTGCATGGCCAGTTAAAGAACCATGTAACTTCTCTCATCAAATTTTGTCGATTGCAGGCAGCAAAGCAGAGCTAGGAGAGGCTTGCCTGCCTGCCGAGCATGTCCAAACTGTCAGCCTCAATATTGGCTCATGATAGCCATGCTCAACTCCACATCTCAACTTCTGTGCTGACAGATAAGCCATCCCTGCCAGTGGGTATGTTCCTCACCATCGATTCTGCCCCCCCCCCCCCCCCACACACACACACATCTCAACTTCTGTGCTGACAGATAAGCCATCCCTGCCAGTGGGTATGTTCCTCACCATCGATTCTGCCCCCCCCCCCCCCCCCTGTCACTAATTTTGACCTCCAAGTGTAGAATGTGCCTCCACATAATTGAATTGCCTAGTAACACTATCAATTTTGCCTGAACACAGTTTCACAACTTGACTTCACAGACATCAAACTCCAGATCTACTGCATCCATGTTCCAGCCTCCAGATACTCCCTTCTCTGCCTTCCTGCTCGTTATAATCCCCTACTTGCCAGCATGTAAGTTGGTCACATAGTGGCACTGTGGCTGGCGTCTAGTACCTTTATTTTTTAAATAATAACCAAGTGGCACCTAAGTGATGATACTATGATAGTGAGGCTAGCAACTTTACCATCTTCTTGCAGCCTCTCAACTCTTGGCTTGTTGAATCATTAAATTACTTGGAAGACTTATGAAGATAAAGAATGAGCTGGGAGAGGAAAAGAGCTACTGGAAAGCTTGTGATAAGTTATCATGGAGCTATGCAAGGGAGAAATTGCATGCATCCCTTAAAAACTCAATAATATCTTCATCTATATGACATATGCATAAAGAGAGAAAGTGATCCTCCCCAGATCGTTTCTCCTTTTTCTGTTACTTTTCATCCATTATCCACCAGCCTCAACAATGGTCAGACTATCGGAGACAATGATATATAAGAGATATAGGGCAGATGGGTGGCACCACAACACAAAGCAGTGATATGGCATTTTTTGCACAATAGAAAGCAAATTTGGTTTAGGCACAACTTACATCACCCTCGTCGAGATGGACAAATTTTCGTATCAGCTTTGCAGAAAACACAACTTTTGGATCCATGTTGGGGCACCCATGGCCAACCAATACCTGAAGATCCTTCCTATGCAATGACCTGCATTGATAAGATTGAGGAACCATTAACACTAAGTGCTAATACATTATTATTTAGTCATGTATTACATCTACTATCTGTTACTTTGGTACCAATTTGTCCAATTAAAAGGAAAATTAATTGCATAATCAAATGGAACTTCTCTTGGATTTTGACATAAAATACCAAATTCTGTGCAAATAGGATTTATCAATTCTCAAATAAACCAGATTTGGTCTCTGTTTGTATGTGCTCTAGACATGGATATACACAACACAGTTTATATAATATTCATGGGTTTCCAGCAATTTTTGGTTTCTGATTTTTATAGCTAGTTCTTCTCACCAGTCACCACCACAAAGGAAGTTAGAAGGCTGGATGTATGATAGTGTGTAGAGAGGATCAGGATCAGGTACAGTCATTTCTTTAATTCTTTGGTTGCGACTTAAGCAGTCGGAGCTCATCTAGGCCATCCAACAAACAACCAATGTGTAGGATTCACTGTCCCCACCTTTTCCCTTTGTTCACCATCCCTCCCAAGTTCCAGCAAGCACCAAAGTCAACCATGATGTCATAGGCTCATAGCCACTCACTCAAGCAAATGCCTGCCCATATCTTGAAGCCAACAGCAGCAAGGTCACCATCAACGAACAGTTTCACAGCCATGTGCTTGAGGGGCTTGTTGATGCCAAACTCAATACAGGCCCACAGGCGCTCAGCAGTGGCAGAAAGTTCCTCATTGACATGGAGTTCATGGACCTGCACTTCAAAATTCACTGTGTTGCGGCACCCCATGGTTCTTCTACCTCCTGAAGCATCATTAGAGCCTCCTTCAAGAGATCTCACTGGTGAAGGCTGCATTGGGTTTGCCACTTGACGGAGCTCGCGGGGGTTGACCAGGTGGGATCGCCATGGTGTCTTAAGGCTTGTCATTTACTCATTTGATCCCTTCTGGATGGGGCTACTGCTAATGTTGACTGCACCTGATCCACATTCATGTACAGAGACCATGGAGTTCTCAATTAATCTTTAATATTCGTCGTGCATTCCCAGCATTAAGAATAGGGTCGGTTGCTAGTGCTGAGTATGGTAGCAGGGATTCTAAAACAGAAGACGTGGCATCCATCTGAACACAGCAATGAGTCGGTGAACACGTTCAAGATTTAAGCTTTCGTGGAACGGTGGAAGTATCTGCTTAGTTTGAACAGATTGCAGTGTAGGGAGGATTTTATCATGCCTACGATCTAGAGGTATCTCATCCCAAATCCCCAACCTGCCTACACACTTTCTGCAGCAAGCAACTCACGTTTCTAAAAGAGAGATCCCATTTTGTTCATGCGGAAGGATTCTCGTGGAAAAATCCACAATCCACTGGTTTTGAAATACATATCTTGTGATTAACAAGGCAAGGTCCATATCTTGCGATTAACAAGGCAAGGTCTGCGAGATGCTGGTAACAAACTGCAAACTTACTTGAGGATGTCGAACCGATCGCGGCCGAAGTTCATACAGGCATTCTTGACAGTGGTCCAGTCCCTAGAGAAGTCGAAACCAGTCTCTTCGGTGACTTCCGCCAGGTCCATCGGCACGGCGGCGGCAATGCAGCCCTCGTTGAAGCCGCAAGTAGCCCCGAGGTCGAAGTATCTCTGCTGCGCCAGCCGATCCATCAGCTCAATCCACTCCGGCCATGGGTGAACGAGCTCCACCTCCCTCCGTAGCACCTCCGAAACGGTCATCCTCTCCAACTCCTCTGCGGCGGCAGCCACCGCCTCCGCTTCCTTCTTCGGCTCGTCCGGTTCAGGTTCAGGTTGCGTCTCCGCCTCCTTCGACAGTACGTCGGGGAGCGGGGCTGGGCGGCGCCAGGATTGTATGCGGCGGAGGGCGGCGTCGCGAGCAGAGAGATCGGAGGAGCGTGAGCGGTCGACAGCATCGAGCTGGTCGAACACGAAGGAGAGACGGGCAGAGAGGGAGGGGGGCTTCGACAAGGCGGGGTTCGCTAGTGAGGGGGGTGAAGGGGAGTGGGGAGAGGAGGAGGAGGAGGAGGAGGAGGAGGAGGAGGAGGAGGAGAGGCGGAGGAGGAACAGGAATGTGGTCGGGGCGGGGCAGAGGCGGCGGCGGCGGCGGAGAAGCGATAGAGCGTAGGAAGCCATGATGGTTTTGCGGTCTCCGTGTAGGGTTGGAGTCAAAACCCTCGAGTCTACTACACGCACGCACCAAAGAAATTTTTTCATTTGAACTATTTTGTCACAAAACCTTCGTATTACTTAGGTTATTTATAATAGGGTTTTATGGGGTGTTTTATGGTATTAATTGCCATGCTACATCAGATTTTTTGCTTACATGATATTCAATTAATGAAGGAAGAGAAGGAAGTAGTGTCATCATCATGACATAGTGCTAACCCGTTTCCAAGACGGATGAAACGAAATGAAACAACAATTGAAAGTTAAATTGTTTCATCAAAAGAGAGTATTTTATGAGAACTACTTGCATTTAATTACACTGGTTAGCCTAGGAAATAGTAAAATAAAACTATCCACTAAAAGAGGGTATTTCATTCAGTTGTAAAACTGATGTGGCATTCTATGAAACAGTGTTATGAAACCCACCATTGTGAATAGCCTTAGCATAACCAAGGGTTTCAATCCTAATTTTGGGCGGATACCCGTTCGGACTTGATAGATTCTTTCTAGATTCTAAGATTAGTTGATATTATATGAATCTAGAAAACATCGTAATAACTTATAATATGAAATGAAGATAGTATTAAAACAAGGGGTTGTTTGGCTCCCTGTTTAAAGTTTAGTCCTTATTACATCGGACGTTCGAATACTAATTAGAATGACTAAACATTAGTTAATTATAAAATTAATTACAGAACTTCTAGGCTAATTCACGAGACAAATCTATTAAACCTAATTAATCTATCATTAGCACATTTTTACTGTAGCACCACATTGTCAAATCATAAACTAATTGAGTTTAATAGAATTAAAATGGGTGAGACAAGCTCAGCAAGCAACAATTATGAATATAAACATATCTTACTCATTTACAATTTATTTTGCAATTAACCCATTGCATCGTCCAATATTTTTCACATACTTTTATCAACTATCATGGCATTGAATTTAACTCCTCAACATTCTTATATCTCCAATGATTACATGAATATATGTATGACATGATGCAACTCTATTTAAGAGTTTATGCTAGATATATTAGCCTCTCATGCAACTCCAATTGAGAGTTTTGTGCTAGATATACTAGCCTCTCATGCAACTCCATGTACCGGTACAAGTCACGCATGATGGCAGTGATCGGCCTTTATCACCTTATACAATGCATATGTGCATATGTATGCATATGAATTGACGTCAATTCTTATAATTTCTTTGATGCAACATGATATCCACAAAATAGCCCACCTGAATATGGATGGACTAAATTTAAAAGCAACATCTCAAGTTTAATTAACTTGAGAAAGAAGTAAGACATGAATATAAACATAATATGTTACTTGCCTTTATACCGGTGTCGACAAAGAACACTATATGTTTAATTGCGCTCGGAAGGGTTACCACATGTATAAACATATATTGAGTCGGAAGGGTTACCACCTGTATAAACACATATTGAGTATTACACGATCAAAGTACAAACAACACCAAAACATTCTTTCTACACTTCTTAATGTCGTTTATACGATATTATTTGGTCTACTTCATAGTAACCAAAATTGATTTTCTTCAAGAAAACAACATATTTTCAACAATATGTCACTTTGAAACAACAATATTTCTTCTATTAGATCCAAAAAGGAAAAATAGCATATCAATCTCTTATAAGCATTTCATTGAACACATGGTGGGTATTGAATAAAAGTGAGTATAACCAAAAATTAACCGTGCAAATTGATGGGTAAGTGGTTGGAAAACTCTAGAATAAGTAGAGGAAGGGATGAAGACGACCGACAAAACAACAAAGCGACAAATAATGGATTAAACGGTAGCAGCCTCATACGACAAACGTATGAGAACAAAACAAAAGGAGCAACTGAAGATAACGACTATAGCACATAGATAAGATTGACAGAACTAGAAACATGCGGTGGATCACGAAGATTCAATGGAAAGAAGAAATCAAGTGAATGCTTGAGAGCAAGGAAGAAAAGAGATAGGGCTGCACGTGAGAGTTCTCTAGGCAACTCTAGAATTTGTGAGGAGGTTCTAGCCTCATCCTTTATTTATAAATAAATTAACGGCTGAAAATTATTAGGCCTACTATGATTCATCGGATATCCAAAATAACTGTTTAATACCCAAAATGAAATTGTGTCGATGAGATCTTCGCAACCACGGTTCCCGATCGACCATATAAGCAACAGATCAAAAAGTCATTTTTTTTAGAATGTGGTCAACGTTTGGCTTCTCAAATATTTTCTTCTGATTTTTGATTTTTTTATATTACAACCTTGAACCTTTTTTCTAAGACGTAGGACATGTACTGAAGTCACGCAAATCTCTTAGGTCACGCGTGTTCCAGTGTATGACAAAAAAGCACACCAATAGTGGAATGATATTTAATGCTATAGAAATCATCCTAGTCATTGCATTGGGATGCCCTTAGAGACTAAACTAAACTTTAATCTCCTTATTCACTTGACTAAACGTTAGTTCCCACCAGTTTGGTTCTAATGACTAAAAGCCATTAAAACAGTTAAAAAATGATAGAATTACCCCTAATAAGTGTGGGGGTGGGTTGGATGGGCATTAATGAGGGTAAATCCTATCAATGGTCTTCTTTAATCTCTTTTAGCAAATTCTTGAGGACCAAATGGCTAAAGTTTAGCCCCTTGTAATCACCATGTTAGACAATTTAGGGACTAAAATAGACTAAATTTTAGTAGCCTCAAACAACCTTAAATTATATGGTTCTTTACTTTTACTCTGGTGCAAGAAGCCTTCTGACTAGGCTCCTATTATGAGCTAACTAGACTAGAGGTTGCCTTTATACAATTGTTAGCGAGCCAATCTAACTAGAGTTAGGCTCTAAATTAAAGGCCAACAAAGCCAACAAACTAATACTGTAGCACTAAAGCAAGGCTTCGATCCTACTGTCGATGAGATGTCCCGACCAAAGCCAAGCTTTTGATCAAAAGTCTTGTTTGAGTCCTCTGGCCAAATTCCTATAACAAGCATCCTACAAAGGCGGCTACTTGTCATATGTGGCACTAGCGATTATTGGCCTTCTTGTCTAGTCGACAACAACATCCCGGAGATCCCCCACTACCCTAAAATTGTTTTGCGAGAAAATGTTTCTCTCCGAGCTCTCTGGCTCAACTTAGAGGGTGAAGTTGAAGGCTTTGACACAACATAAAGATTGTCTTCAAATACCTTGTCACTAGCACTTAGATGATGTATGTAAGTCTCTAAGACTTCAAGTTTTGAGTCTTGTCTTCAAATCTCTTTATGCTTGTATCTGCTACACCCCTGACTTGCTAGTGAATTTGATCTAATGAATTTAGTAAAAGTCTATAATCTTGCTATCTTCTTTATCACAATGGTACTATTGATACCATATAGATAAGGATGACTTTTTTGACCCATTCTTCCTAAGATTCACTGTTTGGCTGAGTCGTAGGATGATAGTGCTACAATGATTTTGTGCGAGGTTGAGTTGATGAGGCTAGGTCCCTTTTGAGATATGTTTTGTTGGTGCTTTTCTATGGGCGGGTTTCATTCGAGTCTTGAAAATATGACTAAGGGCACTCATCATGAAACTTTGACAATAATATAGGGTTCAAGCTGAAATTCACTAAAACAAGGTTTTGAACCTCAGTACCAGTCGTAACGTTGTCCACCCTCGCCCCCAAACCAAACGGACCCTTAATCGCACGCTTAGCCTGCATCCCACGCGACGCGCATAGCCCAGTGCACTGCTAGTCCATCACACTGCCAGCTTAGTGTACAGCCAACAACAAATTTTGAAGATTAATGTTTCACTAGTTGAAGACAAATTTTTCACTAGTTGAAGACAAATTTTTCACCGGATGAAGATGATTTTTTTCACCGATTAAAGCTAAATGTTTTACCAGTTGAAGATAAATGTTTCATCTGTTACAGTAGTTGGAACTCAATATTTAAAATGTTTCATCCTTTTTATTTCAAATGTTTCACCCTTTTTATTTCAAACGTTTTTCACTATTTTTATTTCGAATATTTCATCTGTTGTGAAATGTTTCACTAGTTAAATATAAATATTTCACCAGTTGAAGTTAAATGTTTCACTAGGTGAAGATAAATGTCTTACTACTTAAAGATAAATGTTTCACATGTTGTTACAGTAGTTAGAACTCAATATTTCTCACGTGAAAGCAAAATGTTTCACCATTTTTTTTGAAATGTTTCATCCTTTTTTATTTGAAATGTTTTTTTATCTTTTTTATTTCAGACGAATGTGTTCTTTCTGCTATAGCTTGCCCTAAGAAAAACAACAGTTCCACATATATCTCTAGTGCTTTTTCTATTCGAAACACAAGGGCGCTAAGCAAAGAAAAATTCAATTAACGAACAGTAGGTGCTTTTTCTTTTCAGTGATATGAAGGCTCTCAGCTTTTACTTAAATCATTAGTCGAAGATATTTTAGCTTGTTCTAGGATCAGGTCGTAGCGAGGCTATTTTAATTATTAATTTGATACCGATAATCAAATACCTTTCCTCTTTAATCAGACTCTATAACTATTCAGATAATTTATATAACCAAACGTCACGATTTTATGTGAACTGAGCCTATCCTTCCTATGAGTGGGCAATCGGTTTTGTTGGTTTTTCGGTTTAAGGAAGTTCGGTTTCTAGAAACAGGTACCAAAATATGATTAAATTAAAAAACCAAAAAAATGCATTTCTGTTTTTTGGGTTTTTCGGTAGCCCGAATACAGAAGACCAGGCAGGCGTGGCGTCGAGCGAGAATGGCTCGCGATTCAATTTTGATTCGCTACTGCGGTTTTTTAGTTTTATGAGCTAAAAAACCGAACCGAACGTAACGATTTTTTTTAGAAAAAACAAAATTAGTTAT
Source organism: Zizania palustris (assembly GCA_019279435.1). NCBI lineage: Eukaryota > Viridiplantae > Streptophyta > Magnoliopsida > Poales > Poaceae > Zizania > Zizania palustris. The sequence continues at coordinate 22,629,822 of JAAALK010000282.1, forward strand.
TTTTCAATTTTGATGAATTTGTGTTCTCACTGAACGGAGCAAGCTCGTTTAGTGATTAGCTGAATGAAATTGAACAGTATGAGATGGTTCTAGATAAATTGATTTGGGATAAGATAATCTCGGATGAGTTGGTACAAATATATTGTTTGGTTGGATGTTTGAGATAACACATGAAAAATGATTAGTTATAATTAATAACATATAATTATAATTATTTTTCACTAAAAATACTTAATAACTATTAATCTTAACTAATTATAAATAATTAGTATAGTTAATAAAAAGGGTTATTAGCTTCCATGCCACCGTTATTCCGCAGAACGCCAAATATGCCACTGGAATTTCGCTATTAGCCAAGAAGCCATTATTTTTTGCCGAACGGTGCCACTGTGCCATTTTAGTCAACTGCTGGCACATCGGGCCCACTTGCAGGCAACGGACATTTCATATTGCCCCTTTTGCCCCTCACTAATAGAGCACATCCCGAACCGTACCCTATCCTCTCTCCCCTCTCCCGCACCAAAATCCCAAAATAACCGACGCATCCCTCCCGCGACTCCCTTCTCCTGCGACTCCCTTCTCCTGCGACGAACCCTAGCTTCCGACGATGGTTTGCCACGCGCCGGCGCCGGAGATCGACGAGTCCAGGTGCGCGCCCGCTTCCCCTCCTCTCCTCTGTAGTCCCTGTCCCCATCGGCGCGCACACAGGAGCAACATTCCCCAATGGGTACCCTTCCCGAACAGTGGTTAGGGTTAGAAGAAGGGGTACCCTAGAAGAAGATGCTTGCTTTGAAATGTTGTGGTCGATGTGGGCAATGTGAGTCATTGTTGTTCTTGTCCTCCCATTCTATCACTGAAAATGCCCTAAAGGTAGGGTTTCGTAGCACTGCAGTAGCTAATTTAGTGGTCTTTAATATGCTTTTCTATTGTTTTAAACTGTGTACTTATTCCATGAGAGGGTAAAATGTTGTTTTTTGAATGAATTATTGTATGTATGCATGTAATTTATTGCTTTGGTAAATCATTTAGGAACGGACTGTTCGGGTTAGAGATTAAATGCCCGGCAATCGTCCGAACTGATTCAACTGGTAGAAAAACTGTTGCTGTCGACAAAGTCTTCAAATGGGAGATGGAACTAGGCAGCATTACACTAGATATGCTTACATCTAGTCTAAGAAAGGAACTGAAATTGTCAAGCGCTGAATATTGTCAATGTTGGGTTTTCGACAAAAAAATGGGTGAAGATGTAAAGGTTCTTAGTGAGCAACACATGAGTGAACTAATTGAAACATACAAAACAGAGATGAGGTGTGAAATAGTTGTTGGAGTTTTTGACAGACCAGATATAGAGCCTGAAATTGATTCATTATTTCCCATTTTAGTTGTGCCTGCACCTAGTGATCCACCTAACAATGCATCTACTGAGGCACCAAACAATGCACCTAGTGAGGCACCTGTGGGTAAAAACCCACCTAGTGAGGCACCTTTTCCTGACATATTTGATCCTGTGGAGGAATATGTGGGGATTGATGATGAGTTCATATACTTATCAGTACCCACTGACCCACATCCTGGAGTAGATGAACAGCCTAGACCTAGTGATCATGCTGAACAATGCCCACAGGATGGCCCATCCTGTGGTCATACTGAACCAGAGATCGATGATGCAGATCCTGAAGCCCCTAATATCCAACATGACCCTGAGAATCCATCAATTGTGAAGGGAGCTCTATTTCCTGACATCAAGGCATTTAGGAAAGCCATTAGACACCACGCAGTTGTGGTAGGATTTGAGTTTGCAAACATTAAAACAGATCCATCAAGGTTCATTGCCAGGTGTGCTCATAGCACCTGCCCATGGAGGATCCATGCTTCTAGACTTGCTGGAAGCACTACAATTAAGGTAAATGTTAGGATTTATTTAATTATGTTTGTTAGCTTAAATATGTTTGTAGTTTTAATTCAGGTATTGTTACTTGCAGATTAAAGTGCTACCTGCTGAACACACTTGTCCAACAGTGAAGCTAGTGGAAGGCAAGATGGCAAGTAAAAGTTGGGTGGCAGACAGACTGACTGACTGGTTGAAAGCCAACCCAAGTAAGGGAGCAAAGGAAGCTAGGGAGAAGCTGTGTTCTGAATATGGAATAAAGATAAACTACTCCAAGGTTTGGAAAGGTATGAAACTGGCCCTAGAAAAGATTCATGGCAAATATGAAGAAAGCTTCCAAGAGTTATATAATTGGAAGGCTCAGATGGATATTTCTCAGCCTGGAAGTATAATTGAGATAGAGATTGAAAAAATTGGAGGAGACATTTGCTTCAAGAGAATTTTTGTTGCACTTAGGCCATGCATAGATGGCTTCTTGGATGGTTGTAGACCATACCTTGGAGTGGATGCAGCAAGCTTGAAGGGGAAATTTGTGAAAATGTGTGAACTATGTGTGAACTATGTGTGAACTATGTGTGAACTATGTGAAATGTGTGAAATGTGTGAACTATGTGAAACTATGTGTGATCTGTGTGAACTATGTGTGAACTGTGTGAAATGTGTATGAACTATGTGAGATGTATGTGAACAATCTATCTGAAATGTCTGTTTGTGTGCACTGCAGTTGTGTCAATTTTCCAGATGTATGCAGTATGGTTTCCAGATGGATGCAGTATGGTATCATATGTGTTGTTGTGATGTCTGCAGTTTCAGATGTGTGCAGTTTGTGGCAGAAAATGTATCATATTTCCATGCCAGAGTTTAATATGAAATAAACTTCACTTCAGAAATTGAACATTACTTCAGAAATTGAACATTACTTCAGAAATGCATCAACTAAATTGATTCACTTCCCAGCTTCAAGGTACATTACTTGCTCACAGATTCACTTCCAGCAGCAAAATTACATTTCTCCTGAACTGACTCAAACTTGAATCAACATTATTAGCTTCCCAAACTGATACAAACTAAAATACCAAACATGACACCTACAGCTAAAGCAAGCAAAATTACAGTTTTCCCTAAGAAAAGTTGCTGCTTTAACTCCCCTATCTGCTGCCTAACTTCAGAAATTTCTAGGCTAAGTTTTCTCAAATCTTCCCTCTCCTCAGAGATTCTACTGACTTCTGTCCACTCTTGTTCACCACCGAAAAAAATCTTCTTCTGCTGCTTCACCCGCAACAGGTTCACATAGTCAGAGTGCCACCAAAAATACCCACATGTATCATCGTTCTATGCACAAAACAACAAAAATGAGTTGAAAATCTTACAAAAACAGCACTGAAATACCCAATCCAAAACCAGAAGAGTTCATACCTGAAAATTATTGGGACACTTGTAAAATACCCGGTTAAATGTGTCCACCCTCTTGCTTCGAAGCTTAACCACGGGAATACGACACTGCGGGCAATCAATCAGAGGAAGATGCTCACCTAGAGGGTCTTCATTACTGCTCCGGCTGCCCATCGAATGGCTAGATCCAACCCGCATCGCCATTTCTAGGGTTAGGGCAAGAGAACACAGCAAGACAGAAAGTGGGGATTTTTTCACCACCAGTTGTCCGCACGGTTCGGGATGTGCTCTATTAGTGAGGGGCAAAAGGGGCAATATGAAATGTCCGTTGCCTGCAAGTGGGCCCGATGTGCCAGCAGTTGACTAAAATGGCACAGTGGCACCGTTCAGCAAAAAATAATGGCTTCTTGGCTAATAGCGAAATTCCAGTGGCATATTTGGCGTTCTGCGGAATAACGGTGGCATGGAAGCTAATAACCCTAATAAAAAATGGACAATATCGTTCGTTTGTTTTTACCACACGAAATGATTCAGCATCTAGAGAGAATATTCTGAGAATCTGAACCAATTCATCTTGGATGGTTTCGTACAGCATATCTAACCAAATATACTCGTTTTTTGAAACTATACTGAACCATCTGAATTTGGTTCAAACGGCCAAACACAACGTTAGGTGAGACGATGGTTCATGTTATATCAACTTGGATATTAAATTCATTGTGTGGACACGTCCCTCGTTAATCCGATCATCTGGTTGATTCCGTAAATCTGGTTTCTTCCCCGCCACTCGTGCTCCCAACTCCTACACCCCCCTTATCCCTTTCGATTCCCGTTCACCTTCCTGGCCACTCAAAAAAAAAGTATCTCCCGCAGCTGCAACTGCGCACCTCGCCGACTGCCGCGCTGGTTGTTGCCTCGCCTAGCGGTGCGTCGTGCGCGTGCCATGGCCTCCGACGCGTGGCTCTCGCTGCCATCCCGTCTCCCCTCGCTCCTGCCCCGCCCGATGCTCCGGGTGGCGCCCTGCGCCGCCGCCGCCGCGTCCACTTCCTCGAGGTGTCGCGCCGTCACGGTGGCGCGGCCGTCGGACCGGCCGGCGCGGGCCCGTGCCGCGGGTGGCTGGCCGGTCGGTGCTGGAGACGGCACCGGCTTCGCGCCGCCGAGGCTGATCGGCAAGGAGGGGTGCAGCAGGGGGACGACGTCGTCGACGGCAACGTGCTCCCCTACTGTAGCATCAACCGCAAGGAGAAGAAGACCATCGGGGAGATGGAGCAGGAGTTTCTCCAGGCGCTCCAGGCACGTGCACGCGTCCTTCTTCGATCCGTCTCCTCCAATACTAGTTTGCCGCATTTTTACTTGACAGTGAAGTAAATGTTTTTTTCCTGTTCTTTAGGCGTTCTATTACGACAAGACGGCGTTAATGTCGAACGAGGAGTTCGATAACCTCAAAGAGGAGCTTATGTGGGAAGGAAGCAGCGTTGTGATGCTAAGTAAAATTCCTATTCTAATACAAGATCCCCTAACTAAAGATTATGTGCACCCAATTCTAACCAATAGTTGCTCACAAATTTCCGATCAACCCATAATAACATCGATTTGAATTATTCTATCAACCATCAACTTAACATAAACCTTGCACTTGTTCTGTAGCAATGCGTGAGGTCTCCTCTGATCCTCTTTTTCTTTGAGTCCTGCTTTCTTATAAGTACAAAATAATCTTGTCATGTAAGGCTTAATCATTGCTTTTTATTTCTTTGTTAGCTCCTGACGAGCAAAGGCTTTTGGAAGCATCCATGGCTTATGTGTCTGGCAACCCCATTATGACGGATGCCGAATTCGATGAACTAAAGCTGAGATTAAGAGTTGGTCCTTCTTGTCCCTAGTTATCTTATATTGGTGAAATTTGTTCTGTTAAGTGCAGCCAAAGTTCAATTCGATTCAATGATTTTTTTGGCAATTTATTTGCCTTGTTATTGCGATTTTAATATAACTGACATATTTGGCCAGGGTGATTATACTGCCATTCTGCCAAGTGCTGTAGAATGATAATTGTGCTATGCGATGCCTTGTTTTCATGCAATGTACATAGATGAGTTAGCAGGCTTAGCGTTTTGAGTTAAATGGTAAATTAGCAATTTCTATCATGACATTCGGTTGTCACTTGGCTTCAGTGTACAATGAGAATTATAGATGAACGATACATAAATACATTATAGCTGTAGTGTTTTATCCTGAACTATACTTACCTTTTCTTCCTTTTTCTTGTCTAGAAAGAAGGAAGTGAAATTGTACAGGAAGGTCCAAGATGCAGCCTACGGAGCCGAAAGGTAGGGATTGGCTCTTTTATTTTGATATACAAGTTCAGTTATGTGTAATCCACAGTTTCAATAAGTACACTAATATATAGTTTAACATGGGAAATTACCATGGGTAAAATTCAGCTATTAGCCTTGTGAAAGTAACTAGCCAAATGTCCCATGTGTTACTGCAGAATAAAAACTGCCTTAAAAACTGAATTTACAGCAAACTGTTGTGAATGATGACACATGGATAGGATAAGGGACCGAAGACCAGGATAAATGCGAGATCGCTCTTGTCAACGCTGGGCTTGTCCTGAACGTCATGATCAAGCTAGAGCTAACTCTAGGATTTTTATTGGTTATTTTTTTGAGGCAAGCTAGTAGGAGAGCCTCCTACTGAGGTATTAAAGGGTGGCTGGAGCCAAAGAAAGTACAGGAGCGAGTGGGGAAGGGGGGGGGGGAGATGTGGTTCCTGTGAAGCCAGAGGGACCAAGACCTAATAAGCAGAACTTCCATGGAGAAGGGCCACCCCAAACTAGACTTTGCAGCAGAGATCATGTCAGGAAGAGGAAGATTGAGGTCCCAGGTAGTGCCGAGCTGAGACTATCAGGTCGTGCTGAACCGACAAGCGAAGAAAAGGTGGAAGGCAGTCTCCTCCATGGCATCAACACAGAGCATGATGTTATAATTGTTATTTGCAATGTAGAGGTGTTCCCATCGTAAGATGTTTCTGGTATTCAGCTTGTCCATCAAGAGAAGCCAAAAGAAGACTCGAAACTTGTTGGAACATTTGTAATGCCAAGTCCACTTGATGATGGAGTGAGGGACGAGATTATTTTATTGCTTAATTATGATGCATTTCATAGTGGTGTTAACTTGTGCTACTACCATGGCAACCCATGGTGAATAAGTCAAAAGGCCAGAAGGAAGAGAATGATCTGGACCTAAGTATGGTCAATCCTTGAACTCAATACCTTTTGCTAACACAATCTTATCTTCAGTGTACTAACAATCTCAACCTTACATCATGACATATATATATATATGTGTGTGTGTGTGTGTCTTGCAATATTTATATTTAGTATTTAACACAAATTAACCTTCTAAAATTTGTCTCTGGGGATGTAGAAAGAACTGCCTTTACACATTAGGGGAATTAGAGTTACAGTGCCTTAAAAACCTCTACACCAGCTAAGTTTTCACATATTTTTAAAAATGCCTCAGAACTGTCTCTAAAATATTTTTCCTTTATTATTAACAGTGTCATCATAGATATGTCTCAGAATATCCATAGCACCTCACAATGTCTATTGTCAAAAACTATACAGTGGAACCATGTCATGCTGAAACCGAAATGAGAAAAGTTCAACGCAAAGAAATATTTTGTAGAGTCATGACCATCACATCACTTTTTTTCTGGTGCTAATATGAAGCTGTTTAGTTAAAGTACCCTGACAAAATTTGCAATGTTGTGCAGGTTTACAGTGACTTAACTGTTGACTACTTCAAGATGTTCCTGCTAATGTTCCAGCAGCTGTTGTAGCTCTGACACTGTGAGGGTTATATGGAAATTGTCATATTTGTTAGAGAGATTTTTGGATTATCACCATCTTTAATTGCTCATATTGTTTCTTGACCAGATTTAGCTGGCCATATTCACTATGATGAACAATCATTATTATTTTTGGCAGTTTTTTATCTTTGTTAAATGTTTTGTTAATGCCTAATCTAGATTTCTTCTTCACAGTTTCTTCTTCCTGGATGATTTCACAGGTTTTGAGATCACATATCTTCTTGAGGTTAGTTCTAACAAATCCAAGCTGATGTACCTTACTTAGCTTATTCACCAAAATATATTAGATGCTCATGAGTTTAATCATGTACACATTATAGTCCTACAATTTGTTTACTCACTAAAATAGACTTTGAAAAGTATGAATTAGGTGCAGCACAAACGGTTGTGCCTCTATTTTTTTCCTAATCAATGGGCTAGCTGGCAGTTAAAGCCGGCAATTCTGCAGCTTGTCTTGGTTTGGTGCAAAGGCCTAAGCCACTAATTAAACACTATATAGTTACATAAATTACTGGAAGTACCACAGAAATCACAAATTAATAGTCAGACACAAAAGGTCACAGATCACCACCAGTAGTTAGATGTAGCTACACAACATTATATTCACATACCACGTATTAGAGAACAAGAATTGTCTATGCACTATGAAGTATCTAAATGTGATGCATATCCATATCTGATGGTAATTAAAATACATATTATCTGTATCGAATGAAGTATCTGACAATGGAAGGGCAGTTTATGAAAGTATCCACATAAATACATAATATATGCCATCATATAGGAGAATGCACAGAAAGTATGATAATAAGTCACATCGCAGGGATTATATCACAAGTCCCATGCTTATATCTGTAGATGATGTCATACATAATATGTGGTTTTCAATGTTAATGTTTCAAAAAGCAGTAGGCACTAAGCAGGTGGTGGGGGTCTAGGCGTGCCAGCCTGCCAGGTCGGTGGCTAGGTGTTGGTGCTTAGGCGGTGTGATTTAGACATGTAAATATTGGATTTTCATGTAATGGCAAATTGACAATATGACATGAATTATAAATTTGCATTTAAATAAGAGATATCAACAGCATACTCTATACCATATACCCATGACCATGATCCATCTTCCTGCATCTCCATATGTGATATGTCCCAATGTCCTACACATGACTAAGTTCATTAAAAATGAACAAACCTCTTAACAGAGGCACTGTATTCTGTTCATGGGCTGGGTAGGCTAGGCCCCAAACCCTAGCCCATAACATATTCTTATGCCAATATGATTAACATGTAACAAATGAAAACTCAATATCAATTATGACAATAACCGATAAGTGATAACTAAATATTAGCCACGCCACCACCACTTTTGAGTTCTTAGTTCTTACAAGCCAATGCACAACTCACAACTCACAACTCACAAGCAAAGTAAGCAAAGGAGAATAGGAAAGGGAAACCTAAATCCCGATTCCCCTGTCAATGCCCTTAATGAACCAAGTGGACCTGCCTAGGTGGCCGCCCAGCCAGTCCGCTTAGGCACAAGTAGGTATGCCTAGAGGTCTAGAACCACATATGCAGGAATTTTATAGGATTTTCATAGGAATTATACTAAATCCTCCAAAATTCCTTTGAAAAAAATCCATTCCAAAGGAGCCCTTAATCTGGTAGCCTCGCTTGTCATGGCAAGGTGAGCCAGCAGGCAGCGCCTACCCTAGGCATGATAACCATCTCAAAGTAACCAGTTATTTTGTTTTTGAAATGTTCTCTGTATTATTGATTTCTTGTAGACTAGATCAATCCATTGCAGTGCATGCCACTTTTGGAACAGTTTTTGTCGAGAGTTTACATCAGACCTTGTACTGGCTCTCTAACTGAATGTGTGCTCATGAATGATGCAGTTGCCAGAGCCTTTCAGTTTCATCTTCACATGGTTTGCAGCACTGCCTCTAATATTTTGGATAGCACAGGCAATTACTAGTGCCATAGTGAAGGACTTTCTAATTCTAAAGGTATTTTTGCATGTCTTACCATACATTGTGGACTTCTTAACTATGGCACAAAGTGATGAAACTTTTTAATTAGGGACCATGCCCAAATTGCGGCAACGAAAATCTTTCCTTCTTTGGGACTATACTGTCAGTGCCTAGCGGTGGTGCAAACACAGTGTCAAATGTGCAAAGTATGGCTTTGAAATCAAAATTCTCAGTCCCTGATGCAATTGATCTTATATTCTAACTAGTGTTGTTACTATGTATGTTTATCAGTTGTGGTACTTCATTGGTATACGATTCTGCATCCCGGTTGATCACACTCCCGGAAGGAGCTGAAGCGTAATTGAAGGACACTTCGGTGAGTCACTACCCTAGCGGTTTGTCTATAAGCTGCATAGTGATGGATACTTCAGTGAATCAGTGTTGATAATCTGAAGTATGAAAATCATCCAGTAGTGTGTTACAGATAAAAAAAATCAGCAGTAAGAGCAACTAAGTCAACATGTTATAGAAGTTAAGATGGAAGTATCATGTGCAAACGGTACATGTGTTGCAAATTTCATTTTCACTAGGCCTAGAAATTCTTAAACTAGAGATGAATTTCTAGTCCGAACTCGACTTTATCTAGAAACCTCAACTTGGCTCTGTTTTCTAAGTAATTGTCTTTCAGATTCTAGCAAATCAAATTGAATTTGTGCATAAAAAATTTCATGAATATATAATATGCCTACCCCTAGGCCCTATCTCTAGTAATTTGATCAGAAGTTTTTATATCTACCTAGTGAAAATGAAACTTGCAACACTTATGCCAGTGTGTGTACTTAGGTAACATGTTAAATGCCAGAATAGTAATTAATACTATGAACCATCTCAATTTACATTAGCAGGATACAGGAGCTGCAGCTTATCAAATTCTGTTGTCTACATGGAGACCAATACCAACCTTTCATATTTTGATAATCATGTTGTGAAGCATCGCTTTTAAACTCCTTAATCTACTTATTTAAGTAATTTGTATATATTTGCATTTCTTAAGAGTGTAAGAAATAGATACACATCAGAATTGTCATTCACAAGTATGGTCCAGCTGTTCCATTTGGCTATCAATTTAACAATCCAAAAAGACTTCATTTATAGCCATTCAATTTGTTTCAAAAAGATTCCACATCTACCTTTTACCTATTCTTAGTTCACAAATTAAGGAGATTTATTGTTTTAATACTACTTTCTCTATCTCACAAAGAATTTACTTTTAAGATAAAGTTGATAAATTAGTCGTAGAGTAAAAGAACAAAGTGCTCTTCATTAATAAGAAAATAGTATTGTTAAAGTGACATGTAAGAGGTAGGTAAGAGATATTGTAGAAATAAAATTTCTTGATTTATAAAAACCAAGAGTAGATAAGAAGATAGAAATAATTCTTTTTTAAACAAAACTAAATGGGCAGAAGTAAATTCTTTTAAGATGAAGGGAATATTACCTATTATTTAATAATATTATTTTTATTAACAAATGACACTTTGATATTCTACCTTTATTACTATTTATCAACTTAGTAAAGTTTTATTGGATGGATAGAGTATTTTGCAATGATCTTGTTCACATTTTGACCTCAAATCAACAACAAAAATGTGTCCAAAATTATTTCTTAGCAAGAAACACAATTGAGACATACGATACCAATAGATTGTGATTGAGAAAAGGTGGAATATTTAACAAAATGAATTGGAAGTTTGAACGCGAAAATAACAATTGCAAATAAAATATAAATGTATATATATAATGTGTGGGTCATTAGTCTAGTTTATACTATAAAATATAGTTTCTCCATTAACTTTTAAACGATGCAATTGACTTTTATCTCAATGTTTGACCATTCGTCTTATTCAAAAAACTTTTTAAAATATCATTTATTTTTTTATAATTTGTTTTATTACTTAAAGTACTCTAAGTATAACTTATATTTTTGTATATTTGAAAAAAAATTGAATAAGAAGAATGGTAAAACATTGAGTAAAAATCAAATGTGTCAAAATATCAGAGGTTGACTTCGAGTCGTGCTCGAGCGCGTGGTGGCATCCGTGGCGGTCTCGGAGGAAGAGGAAGAAGCAAGGGAATGGAGGCTCGACGGCTCGAGGTGCGCAAAGGGGCTCACGGTGGGCGCGGCGACGTGGTCGTCGTCCTCCAGCATCTGCACCACGCTGGACATGGACGGCCGCTCCTCCGGCCTGTACTGCACGCACCACAGCGCCACCGCGCACATCCGCTCCGCCTTCTTCCTCCTCCCGGCGCCTCCCAGCGCCCGCGCCCGCGCCACCACCGCCTCCGTCTCGCCGCGCTCCAGGCGCTGCCACACCCACCGGGGGTACCACTGCTCCTGGCTGTCTAGCTCCTGCATGTAGTTCCTCCTCCCGCCCAGGATCTCGAACAGCAGCATGCCGTAGCTGTACACGTCGCACTTGTGCGTCACCGGCACCGGCATCCACAGCTCCGGCGCCGCGTAGCCCGGGGTTCCCCTCCCGCCGCCGGTCATCGTCAGGTGCGTCTTCTCCCTGTCGCACAGCCTCGCCAGCCCGAAGTCGGCAACCTTTGGCTCGAACCCCTGGTCGAGCAGGACGTTGCCGGGCTTGATGTCGTAGTGGATGATCCGCCGCGCGCATTCGTCGTGGAGGTACCGGATCGCCTTAGCCGTCCCGACGGCGATGCGGTACAGCTCGTCGAAGCCGAGCTGCCGGTCCTGGCCGCCGCCGTCGACGAACAGGTAGCGCTCCAGCGAGCCGTTCGGCATGCACTCGTACACGAGCGCCTTGAGGTCGGCGTCGAAGCAGAAGCCGTAGAGCCTGGCGAGGTTTACGTGCGACGTCCTCCCGATGGTGCCGATCTCCGCCATGAACTGCTCCTCGGCGCGCTTCCCCATGCCGCTGCCAAGGACCTTCACGGCCACCGACAGACCGCTTCCCCCGGAGCTCCCCTTTGTACACCACCCCGAAGCCGCCGGCGCCAAGCCTCTCCGCGTAGTTGCTGGTCATTTCTTGCAGCTGCGACGAGCTGAATCTGACAGGCCGGTTCTTGACGACGTCCAACGTCGACGTCGTCAGCGCGGCGCCATGGCCGTCCTGCAGATTGGCCGGCGGTTGCGGGGGTGGTGCCGGCCGTGGCGTCTCCGGCGAGAGGTCGTACTTGCGCGACATCCGCAGCTTGCAACACTTGTAGATGAGAAGCGCGACCACGATTGCTACTATACCGACTGTGATCACTGACACTGAAATCAAGGTATAACACGCAGAGCAGAGTAATCAATCAACAAGCACGCAAACATGCAGACAAACGGTGACAATTAAACGATCGATCGATGCTTCAAAAGAAATCAAATTGCACTTGATGGATCATGCGTGCTTGCAGATGGCGCGTACCGATGGCTATTGCGACGTTCCCGCCGGCTATTGTCTCGGAGGAGCCGGAGGACGACATGTCCAGACCGGCCGGAGGATGAGTTGAGGCGCCTTACTTTCTGGCTCGCACTAACGAGCTAGCTAGCTAGCTAGAGAGATACTCATCTATCATAAGTAGGTTTCTTAATTATGCATTTATGCTGCATGGATAGTTATGGGCAAAACGGTAATTTCACGCTAAAGCTAAGAGCATCCACAATGATTGTCTCAAATAGCTAGCTGATGTGGAGCTGAGAGAAAAATAAAAATAAAATTTTATCTCACCATTAGTACTTGATCCCACACGTAATACACTCAGTTTCTTTGAATACGTGAAATCTCCTATCTATTAGTTCGTCGCTAGTTGTTCTCTTTTTCCCCACATTTTCTATCCACGTAGGAAAGAGAATGAATCTAGCTAGTGAAACAACTTACCATTAGAGATGCTCTAAGCTGAGGAACGAGAAGTTGGCTCACACGGCGACGGTGGGAAAGCGAGACGGGGTGAGGCAACGATCTGCATGGGCTACCGAGCATCTTCAAGAGATTACGTGATTACTTAAATTTGAATTTAAATATTTTGGTAAAAAATGAAGCTATAAAAGTCTCCCTAAATGAGTCTCTTTTCTGATTCATTTCCTAAATCATCATTTATCTCTCAAATATAGGATTAGTTTAGCAAATCCTTATTTCCATTTGCACATATTTTTTTCTTGCATGCATATTGTTTTCTCCATTACGCGTTGTTATAGGTTGAACAATACACATATTTGAATGTATCAAAGTTTTATACAAAATTATTACATATTATAAACTACAGTTGTAGGATTTAAAAAATAGAGATCGAGATTATAGGGAAACTGTTGTAAATTGATTAATTTTTAGGAAAAGATAGAGTTTAGGATGCTTCTTATATGTGATTTAGGGAATAAAATTTAGTACGCCTCTTGGAGATGCTTTTATATTAACGGGTCTGTATAACAAATGACTAGAAGAAACATTAAAGTCAGCCGGTCAAATTCGGCTGCAGGCCGGCTCGATGTCGAATTGTCAACCCAGGAGATTTCTAGGCTCTAGCTTCCTTCTTCTCATTAATTAATGAGATGGTTATCACATTGAGTATAGGGAATGGATATGGATATCAGAATATCCGAATTATCCGTATTCGTATTTGAATTACTGTAAATATGGATATCCGTATTCGTATCCGAATTAAATATGGATGACATTCGGAAATATCCGAATTCGTTTTACAAATGTGGATATGGAAACGGATATCCGAATTCTGCTGAATGTGGATATGGAAATGGATACATCCGTATTCGTTTTAGGATTTCACATAGATTAAACTTAGACTCAAGATAATATATTATCACTATATTAATGGTTTATTTATTATTTATATAATTATGAAATACTTAAGTTAGTGAATATTAATAAGTTATGGTTTAAAATAAATTGATGGTTAAATATTTGTTTGAACTTTAATTTTTTATAATCAGAATACAACATATCTCATTTCATATAATTTTTTTGTATTTTTTAGATATATTTGCTATTTTAAACTCATTAATTGTGTTTCTAAGATTTAAATTGAAATATGTGAAATTTGAAATGCAAGTACCTAAAATAATGCACTAAAATTTATAGAAAAATTGCATTCACTATTTTGTGTCCATTTTTGGTTCTTATCCGTGAAATTTAAAGAAATATTAAAAAAAATTATGTAACGACACTTCATCGGTAATGTGGAGCTTAAGAGTTTTTTAATTATAAAAAAATCAAATAAAGTCTAAAAAATACGAGACTTATCACAATGTTATAATATTATACATAGATACCATGATTAAATTTTGAAAATTTTTCGAGAAATTTATCATATAGAATGTTAAGAAATCTGAGATTCTCTTAAGAGGAAATAAAGTTTTGAGAAGGAATAGGTTATGGTTTAAAGTAAATTGATGGTTAAATGTTTGTTTTAACTTGAATTTTTTTATATAATTAAAATAGAATATATATCATACCATATAATTGTTCTGTATTTTTATAGATCTATTTGCTATTTTTAAGTCATTAATTGTGTTGCTGGTATTTAAACTGGAATATGTGAAATTTGAACTGCAAGTACCTAAAATAATGCACTAAAATTTATAGAAAAATCACATTCACTATTTTGTGTCCATTTTTAGTTGTTATCCACTAAATTTAAATAAATGTTAAAAAATTTATGTTGCAACACTTCATTAGTAATGTGGAGCTTAAGGGTTTTTTAATTATAACAAAATCAAATAATGTCTGAAAAATACGAGACTTGTCACAGTATTATAATATTATACTTAGATACCATGATAAAATTTTGAAAATGTTTTGAGAAATTTATCATATAGGATGTTAATAAATTTTTAAAATGTTTAATTTTAAAAACAATAAAATTCAGCCAATTCTTTCCAAATTGTCGCCTGTTTTTTCTGCATTTGCGCACCTGGACTCAATTTGTGTGTTCTTGTTGGTTGAAATGTATGATGAATTTCGGTTCAAGACTTTATGTAGTTCTTATTGGTTGTTGTGTATGATTAATTTTTGCTAGTGTTGTTTAAAAATTTATTTTGTGCATGGTTTATTGTGTATCATTGTTTCTTATTAATTACTATTCTAATTTGGTATATTGTACCCTTTGGATTTTTAAAAATTTTGTGAAACAACGAACATTTGGAGTTAAACCGAGTAAACATCCGAATACATATTCGTATTCGAAACATCCGTTTTGTATTCGTATTCGAGAACATCCGAATCAGTATTCGTATTCGAATTAAAATGTGGTAAATAGTGCTATCCGGATTCGTTTCCATCCGTATCCGATCCAAATCCATCCTATTTGAGTACGTACATCGATCGATCCACATAGGTAGATAGATAAATACTGGATCTACTCAGTAATTAATCGATCGAAAGCGTATGCAAGAAATTATTTATTTGGAGCCGCGCGACGACGATGATCGGAAACAGGCACAGGCAAAGACAACGACGGCGGACCACGACGCGACTGCAGCTACAGCGGCCGGTGGACACGGCATCCACTGATCTCCTCCTCTCGTTTCCTCGTAATAACTTTCTCGTTTTCTCGTAATAACTTTCTTCTTGTTGTTGTCATCGCGGACGTCAGCATGTCATACGTATGATTTATAACACCGTACGAACTTCACCGTATCAAGACGAGGGGCTACGTAACTGAATTGAAATAAACATCATACCTAATATTTATCTAATTTAGCGGTAGATCATCACATTTATACTTAAATGATTATATAATAGTATATACAAAAGTCGTATGAGGCATACCTCGCGGCAAACAATCATTACAAAGAACATCGGAAGCAATTATACACATTGTACAAACAACATCCTCTAGGTCTACTTGGGAACTAGGCACGAAACCCTACTTCTCGCAATGCTTTTCTTCTTCAACTTCTTCATTGACTGTGTAGTTCTCTCTCCTTCGAGGCCTTCATAATTTGGTAATGGTGGGGTGAGTACAAGAAGTATTCAACAAGTTCCAGAATGTAATATACATGCATTCGGGATTAAGGAGGGCTTAGGGTTTATTTTCATAAATATGCATGAAATTTCTAAGTGTACTTTTGGGATTGAGGTTCTCACCCTCAATCAAAAATACAAAAAAGAGAAAAGTTAATTTGTTCAAATCTTTTCCCAAGCGAACTTGGCATTTCTCAGAAAACACTTTTCTCCAACACATCTCAACCACGATTAACCACTTTTCCCCATTCAACACCATCATCTCTCCTTCACTTTCCAACACATTGTTTTGCCCAAAGAGCGAGACTACCCTTCCTGGTATCTCCTCTTGGCTCAACAATTGTTCATTTCATTACCGAAACCATTTATCTCCCTACCTCGAATTAAGTCCACACCTTTACTCTATGAAGTCTTTCGACTTCCCGAATACACACATGTTCATTGCCAGCCACTAAGGCTAGCCGTACACCACGAAGACGTACTCTGGCAACACTTTCCATCCCTTCAACACATTTTTATTTTTAAAACAAACCAAACACTACACAAGGGAAACTTATCTATGCATGCGCCCATAACCGTGAGCACGGTTGTTCGAACAGATTTACTTCAACTGAAGGTGTACTCTTTACCCTCACGACACAAAATCACTCCTACTACCCGTGAAGTAGAAGAGGATTCATGACAAGGTTCCTCCTAAGCGGACCTAGAATACTGCGTTGCTGTTAGAACGGGTCTACGACCAAGGATCATGGTTCGAATCCCTTTTTCCTTTAGGAATCTGAGGTGCTCTCCACCGTCACCTTTTCACATAACGCCACCTCAGGGCACACTCTCATTCCCCCGAGCACCCCGTCGTGATTCCACGTCCTCCGCAGGAGCAGACTATCCAAAGCCTATTAATTCAAAACCAGGGGCAGATCCATGATACCCGTGAGGTTCCACGATTGTGGTGCAAGATGTCGCTCCCCAAGGCCGTCCTTAACGTTATGTGAAAACCGCGCCACACAAGCCGTGTTTGCGCATAACGAAACTTTCATTCACAAATCCCCTATTTTTCCATTTTTGTTTCCAACATTTTTGGTACCTTGTACCACTTTCAAAAACACTTTCTCAAATCCCAATTTTCCTCCCCCACACAATCATTCCATTACTTTGCAAACATTGAGAAGGAGTAATTGCAAGTATGAAATAATGTTTTAAAGATGAATGTTGATTTCATACAACCTATCATGTTACTAGGATAAGTTGCATTCATCATCAAGGTTATCAAGGCATACATGCACACCATCAAGGAAAGCTAAGTGCACCAATTTTTTAGGTTTTACTCAACTTAATCGCACGAACGATGTCGTTATTGAAAGTGTATGTGTGTGTGCATCCTAATTATGCATATAGCAATTTAATTTTTGAATCACATGGGATCAACATGTTCAAAGAAAAGGAACTTGCCTTGATTCGTAAACGTAATCTAAACCTTTAACAGAGTAGTCTTGAGCTTCTTCGATGCCGGCGACACGACTAAGCGATAAACATACAAATAAATAAATAAATAATAAATAAAAATACTAAAATTTATTTAATCAGTGTTAAAATAAACTTAGGATTTTTAGATGAATTTAGGTTCTAGAATGGAGTCATTCAGATCTATTCGGATCTATGACGAATTTTATATGATTTATTGAAGGTTTACATTTTTTAAACAGAAAACAACACTGTTTACTGAGAAATGGGCCGGTCTGCTACTGTTTGCTGTTGGGCTGAATGGGCCGACTCGAGAAGATATTTTAGAAAAATGAAAAATAGTACTGTGCTAGTGGGCTGGGCTGCAAGAATTTCAGAATGAATATAACAGAAAGTAGTGTGTGTGGGCCGACTGTTTGGCCCAGGCCTAACAGCAGCAGCACAGAGCGCATGCATGCGCGGGCGCACGTGCGCGTGTCCAGGTGGGAGTCGGTGGCTGTAGTGCACCAACGCCTCTGGCCAGTGGGTCTCGGCGGTAGAGGCGCGGGGTAGGGGCACGGGGCGGGGCCCAAGTGTCAGTGAGACAGGAACAAAAACTGCACTCCGGCTGGAGGTTGAAGACGATGCGGACAGCTGAAAATTCTCCAGGGCATAACTCATCCGTTTTAACTCTGATTGCTCCCAAATTTTAGCCATGGGTTATACATACTGGTATGAACATAATATACGGTTGGATTTCCCATTAGTGGTACGGTTTGGCCAAAATCGAAAAGGGGCAGAACGGGGGATGGTCTACATATATGGTGATACAAAGACTCCAACGGCGAATGAGGACACTTTTCAAGGGATTAACACTAGCAGGAATCTATTAATGGTCTATGATCGACATAAAATGGCCAGTAGAAGGCTACCCACAGTGAAGCCTAAAGGTTTCCATGGCTCAATGTCTTCGGCGAGTTCCGGTGGCGTTCCGGCATGGCTAACCCATGGAACATGATTGCTAGAGTACAAGGAAGCTACTGATACAAGGAATTAGGCGGAAGTTATACCTCCGGTCGGATCGGGGCGTGGCAGCGTCGGCACGATTCTTCGGCGTTGGTTCTGTTCTGACGTCGGGGGCTGCGGAAATGGACACAATAGACGTCGCTGATTACATTGACGCGAGGGCCGGTGCGGGTCCAGGCGCGCGGTCGGGCGGACGCGCGCGCAGGGCGCGGTCCGGCGTGGTCGGGGCGGCGCGCTGGCGAGGGGCGCAGCGCACAGGCACGTGCGCGTGTGCGGCGACGGAGCGCATGCGGCCTGGCACAACTAGCGCGTGGCGCACGGTCGGCGTGTCACACAAGCTGGCGCATGGCGCTGTGTTCGGCCGGATTAATGGCAGTGATTAGAGAAAGGCGAAGGGAAAGTGCTGCTTTTGAGATATTGGAGTGCATAACCGAGCAGGGGAAGAAACAACTTTACTAATCTTGGTCGATTGCATGGGATGATTTCTGAAGGAAGGGCAAAATTTTCTTATCGGGATAGCAGTAAGGAACTAGCGATTAGTTCAGGGAAAATTGTAGCTTCTAGTTGATTCACTCTTGCTCTTGGCTGAGATTAGGTTTTCAAACTGAGGCGATTTAAGAACCGACATTACATTGTAGACAGGATGGGATATAAAAAGCGGGAGAAATGAATTTGAAAAGGAATTTTTCATATGGTAGTAGTTGATGAACTCCATTGTTTATGATGTATATAATTATATATACATATATACACATATAAGAGTTGACAAGAGATGGAAATTGAATTAATTATTCTAGACGGTGAATAATATTTTTGGACTAGAGATAAGTTTAATTTGGATGAAAGCACTACTACAAACTGTCACTGTAGTGGCGTTGGGCAAAACCACTGTAGTGGCGGGCCATTAGATGCCCGCCACTAGAGTTGCTGGTGCTGACGGCAGCACCAGCGCCCGCCACTATTGTTGGTAAAGTAGTGGCGGTCGGTGATGACGTCAGCCCGGACCGCCACTAATTTACCAATAGCAGTGGCGGGCGCTGGTGCTGCCCGCCGCTGCTAAGATTACCGCCACTAAAGTAATGATGACATCACTTGCGACCGCCACTACTATTCTAGCTATAAATGCGCAGCGTCTTCCTCCCCGAGCTCTACTGGAGTTCGCATTTAATTTTGTCCGCACAATGGCGACAAAAATCTAGATAAAGAGGGGGGAGGCTTTGTTTTCGTTTCTTTTGAAGGATTTCATTCTAGGAGGTAAATCCATGCCGAATCTCACATTTATTTTGTATTTAATCATGTATACAATGAGTTATTATCGTTTTTCTAATTTAGGGTTGTGAATAGAAATTTTCAAATAATCTTCCATTTACAGTGTTACCTTCTCCCAAATGAACAAATATGACCCTCCTCACAATTATTCATCACTTGTATATTGATTTACGTCATTTTAATCTCTTTTTTAATTTGATTTATGATTATAGATCTAGAGTTATGTTGTTTGGAGAGAGAGAGAAACCAATATAGTTAATTTATTTAATAATTTTTTCTGCTTAATAAGTAGTTTTAATTAAAGCATTGAGGATTTTTAATTAATGTTGTTATGAGCGATAATAAATCAATATATTTCAATTTGTAAATTACTAAAATTAACAATAATGATTTTATTAATATTTTTTCAAATAATATATGTTTTAGATGGAGCACAGGTCCTGGATGTACTCGTCCAACGACGGAGATGTGGTGGCATATTTTAACAGAGTAACTGAATTTACTGAAGCTGCCGCACAATATGCTTCCCGTCAGAGTGAAGAGGCAATGTATTGTCCTTGTAAAGTTTGTAAAAACGAAGCGATGTATCCGTGTTCTGATCGTGAAACCATACGATTTCACTTGTTGAAAAATGGTTTCGTGAAGAACTATTATATATCCTGAAGATTCTGATGTGCCGCAAGATGCTCATCAACATAGAAGAGGTTGTGATCATACATCCGACATAACACATGATGATGTTGATCAACATGATGATGATGACGCCTTTGATGTGGAGGAACTGATGCGAAATGTTGCGCCTGAGGTGTTGTTGCAGAGAACTACAACCAAAGGATACGATAACTTTGAAGCACTTGACAAAGCATCAAAAAACCTTCTTTACGAGGAACGCCACGGATGCGATAAGCAGTATACTGTGTTGTACACAATTCTTGAGCTTATGAAACTGAAGGCCAGCAATGGATGGTCTGACACCAGTTTTTCAGATCTTTTACAACTCCTAAAAAAGGTTTTGCCAAAACCCAATGGTTTACCATCTGATACGTACCAAGCAAAGAAGATGATTTGTCCGTTGACTTTGGGCGTTCAGAAGATTCATGCATGCCCGAACCACTGTATCCTATATCAAAAAGAGTATGGATTGTTAGAGAGATGTCCGCAGTGCAACGCGAGTCGATACAAACGTCCAAATGACTGTGTGGAGGACTACAATGACCACCAGAAGAAGAATAATAAGAGGTTGCAGAAGAGGAATAAAAATGTTATTGAAGACCATCCTGGAAAAAAGATGGAGAGGAAAGTTCCGGCCTTAGTAATGTGGTACCTACCGGTGATTGATCGCTTGAAACGTATGTTCTCTAATCCTAGAGATGCTGAACTATTAATCTGGCATTTCGCTGGGCGAAAGAAGGACGGAAAACTTCGGCACCCTGCGGATGCTAGGCAGTGGAAATCATTTGACTTGGCCCATCCAGATTTCTCGGACGATCCTAGAAATATCAGGATGGGACTTAGCACGGATGGAATGAATCCCTTCGGTGAGATGAGGAACCCACATAGTACGTGGCCAGTCTTTCTATGCTTGTTCAACATTCCATCATGGTTGTGCCATAAAAGAAAATACCTTATGCTCACTACTCTAATTTCTGGTCCAAAACAACCTGGCAATGACATTGATATCTTTCTAGAACCTTTGATGGAGGATATGAAACGTCTATGGGAACGTGGTGTCTGTGTGTGGGATGAGCACAAGAAAGAGCACTTCAATCTAAGAGCCATAATCTTTTGCACCATAGCTGACAACCCAGGACGCATGTCCCTAACAGGACAGGTTAAAGGAAAGACAACATGTGTAGTGTGTGTGGACCAGACAGAATTTATGCATCTTCCATCATTCGTTAAGACGATATATATGCGACACCGCAGATTTTTACCAAAAAACCACAAATATCGAAGAAATAGGAACCATTTCGACGGTACAATCGAGCTTGGACAGCCTCCACGAAATCGAGATGGCAAATTTCTATTCGAAATGGTAAAGAATATCAAAGTTGTTTTCGGAAAGAAGAGGAAGAAATCTGAAAAAATTTCAAAGGACGCTCCATTTAAAAAGCAGTCGATCTTCTTTAGATATTTGCCCTATTGGAAGGAGTTGGAGATTGGTCATGCTATCGATACAATGCACGTTGAGAAGAATGTCTTCGAAAGCACTAGCAGCAAGGTTCGAACCTCAAACCGCCTGCGGGCAGCAAGGTTCGAACCTCGAACCGCATGGCACCAAAGCAACCCCCGCACCACTGCGCTACTAAGTGTTTCTCGACATGAGTGGAAACATATGCTAGATAACCCCACCAGAGGCAGTAGTGGCGGTCACATGATGTCACCAGACCGCCACTGCTATCCGACATAGTAGTGGCGGGCTAGATGACGTCATCATGCCTGCCACTACTAAGACACCTATATATACTTTCCAATCCCGCCGTCCGAAAACCTAGTTTCATTTTCTAAACCCTAAACTCCCGTGTCGCCCCCTCCTCCCGTCGCCGCCGTCGACGTCCCGGAGCACGTCGCCGCTGCCCTCCGCCCGTCTCCGCCTTCCTCGGAGCCCGTCGGCGCCGCCCGCGCGTCGTCGCCGCCATCCAGTCGATCAGTAAATGATTATATCTTTGGTCTTATTTTATTCGAGCTTAGGGTTAAAATGATGGAGGATTGTTATATTAATTTATGCGTGGTAATATAATTTAGTATAATATTACTAGTAGAATGCACTATAACAATAATGTTTTTTAATCTACTGTAAAAAATTTCCGAGAAAAAAATTTCCACTATAACAATAATGTTTTTTAATGTACTATAATATTACTAGCTTAGGGTTTTTTAATGTTATATCAATGTGACAAAAAAATGCAGATGGCTCCTCCTAAGATTGAACCAACAAACAGTCGATCCTCAGACTCTACATCAAGTGGCGTGTGTGAGGTTTGCAAATGCGGTAAACATAAGGTACATGATGGTATAGTTTGCAGTTGTTTGGCGAAGAAAGTGATTCTCATAATGGACTCCGACTCGGAGGACGACTCGCGATCGCCGCAACCAGATAGGGTAAGTGTTGGCAGACGGAAGAATGATGAGACAACCGGTGGTAGAGGGAAACATGCCGAGGCTAGCGGTGGAAAAGGGAAGCATGTAGAGCAATGCGGCAGCAAGAGGAGGAAGGAGGCAAGATCCTCTTTTTATGCAAATTTTATATTTTTATCATCCAATTCAATCATTGATAATAAGTTGTTCTCACTATCGCCGCTGCGTGTATTTTCTTGTTCAGGAACATGGAGAGCAGTTCAGACTGCCTGATGATGCCGATTTGGTTGAGGATTGGCAAGTTGAGGCTTTTAATCTGTTTAACCAGAAATAGGTTGGGTTTGTGCCGATTTGGGTTTGACCAGTAGTGCGTTTCGATGTGTAAGCTGGTTTCCCCAGCCTGGACTTCGTGTTTGTTTACTTGCTTTCAAATAAACATGATATGTCAAGCGAGCCCCCGCACCACCGCGCTACAAAGTCTCGATCATATAGTAACAACATGTAATAAAAACACACTTAATGAAAATAAAAACAGTAAATTAAGGGAGAAAAATATCAGTGTTTGCAATTAGATAAGTTATGATGTATTTTTATTGTTAAAAAATCAAGTTCAAACTAGAATTTAAACATGAACAAAAAAGTCATGAAAATATAAAAAAAATGTTTGGATGCTAGCAGCAAGGTTCGAACCTCAAACCGCCTGCCGGCAGCAAGGTTCGAACCTCGAACCGCATGGCACCAAAGCAACCCCCGCACCACTGCGCTAGTAAGTCTTTCTCGACATGAGAGGCAACGTATATTAGATAACCCCACCAGCAGTGGCGGATTAGTAGTGGCGGGCATGATGATGTCACCAGCCCGCCACTGCTATCCGACATAGTAGTGGCGGGCGCATGATGTCATCGGCCCGCCACCACTAAGTCGAGTGACGTACACTGCACTGAGGCAGTAAAATACCAACTTTTTAAATTTGATAAATTATGATGTATTTTTATTGTTAGAAAAAATTCGTGTTCAACGAGGATTAAAACATCAATAAAAAAGTGCTGAAAATTTAAAAAAGTACAAAACAGAAAAAAATGTTGATTTGGCGCCAGCAGCAAGGTTCGAACCTCAAACCGCATGTCGGCAGCAAGGTTCGAACCTCAAACCGCATGGCACCAAAGAACCCCCCGCACCACTGCGCTACAATGTATTTCTCGGATATTTGTGCAGTGTATGCTAGATAATCCCTACCTCTACGTGGACTTTTTTGCATTTAAATACCAATTTCTGTTAATGAAAAATTACCAATTTCTGTTAATGAAAAATACCAATTTTTGCAATTAGAATATTGGTGTTGTATTTTTATTGTACAAAAAGTTTCAAGTTCAAAGGATCAAAAGAATCAACTATAGGTTTTGCTTTCAAACCTGAGTCATTTCATCTCTAAACCCTAATTCATCCCCGGAGAATCTTAGGTTTCTTAACGCCCTACATGATTATTTTCTCGAAACAATTTTATTTTTCATGACAACATCTATGGATCGATCATATCATAACAACATGACAAGTCTCATCTTTTTTAGACTTTATTTTATTTTTTGAGGATTAAAAACTATAAAAATACAAGTTGTCGATCGAGTGTTGTGGAAACCTACATTTTTTATGATGGTTTTAAATTTACTGGATAATAACTAATTATAGAGTCAAAACATGAATATGGTTTTCTATAAATTTTGGTGCAATTATTTCATGTCTTGTAGTTCAAATTGAACTTATTTTGACTTTGATCATAAAAACACACTTAATGAAATAAAAACAGTAAACTAAGGGAGAAAAAGTAAAGTGAGGCAGAATAATACCAATTTTTTAAATTTGATAAGTTATGATGTATTTTTATTGTTAAAAAAATCAAGTTCAAACTAGAATTTAATTATGAATAAAAAAGTCATGAAAATTAGAATAGAAATGTAAAAAATATGTTTGGACGCTAGCAGCAAGGTTCGAACCTCAAACCGCCTGCAGGCAGCAAGGTTCGAACCTCGAACCGCATGGCACCAAAGCAACCCCCGCACCACTGCGCTACTAAGTGTTTCTCGACTTGAGTGGCAACGTATGCTAGATAACCCCACCAACGGCGGATTAGTAGTGGCGGGCATGCTGACGTCAGCATATGCCCGCCACTACTACACTTTTTTCCACCCGCCCAGACTAAACCCTAGTAGTGGCGGTCGGTGACGTCAGCGACCCGCCACTACTATGTCTTTGCCCGCCACTACTATGATAAATATTAGTGGCGGGCAGGATGACATCAGCGTGTGCCCGCCACTGCTAATCCACCTATATAAAAGTTTCGCTCCCGCGTCTAAAACCCTAAGCCCTAATCTTCTCCTGCCAGTTACTGCCGCTCCCAGTGCCCGCGCCGCCACCATTGGAGCCCGTCGTTGTCGTCCCCGAAGCCCGTCGCCGCCATCTCGGAGCCGTTAGTGTCCCCGGACCCCTCGCCGCCACCTCGGAGCCATCGCTGTCGTCCTTGAAGCCCATCACCGGAGCCCGCGTCGGTGTACCCGGACCCCTCGTCGCTACCGTCCCCGTCCTCGACGCACGCCGCCATCCCCGTCCCGGAGCCCGCGCCGCCACCCTCGGAACCCGTTGCCGTCGTCGCCCCGAACTCCGCTGGAGCCCACGTCGCTGTCGCCGGACCCCGCGCCGCCGTCCCCGTCCCCGAGCACACACTGCCGACGTCATTCCACTTCATACTTACCGGTGAGTACCTTTGTTCCCTAGTAAAAATGTGGTTCATCAATTATATGTAATTATGTGATTCATGTGTGCTTGGTATGTGTGTGTGGATATATGAAATCACGGGTTGTTGTGGTTTGAGTGTTTTGATGAGGATACATGCAGAGAGATGATCTCATCTCTTGTGGTGCTCATGTGCGTAATTTGTGCGATTGATTGTTTGGTTCTGTACTGGTGGTTGTTAATATTAGGAGAAATTCATGTTATTTTTTGTTGTCTTGGATGTGGTTCCCTCTATGAGAAGTTTTATTTTCTCATGCGCTATATATTTGGATGAGTAACCATCGAAGTAGATAAACCATGATTGGTTATCATGTAATTTTGGTGAGTGTTGGTGCATCCCCATCAGGAAAATGTGATTCTGAGTGTAACTCCAATGATTGGTTATCAATCATAGGTTTTTTATTCATTAAAATAATTCTACTTTACGGGTCTTAAAATTTTAAAAGATTTAATCCCAAGGGAATTTAATCTAGGAGAGGGATTGAGTGACATGAGAGGGATTCACTCACGCCCGCCACTGCTAATCCACCTATATAAAGTTTTTGCTCCCGCCGTCCGAAAACCTAGTTTCATTTCTAACTCCCGTGCGCCGAACTCTGCCCATTGCCACCGCTCCCGGAGCCCACGCCGCCCTCGGAGCCCGTCGTCGTCGTCCCCGAAGGCCGTCGCCGCCAAACTCCGCACGTCGCTCCCAAAGCCCACGCCACCCTCGGCTACCCTTGAAATCATTGCAAGGTGTTTAGATAATTAAGTTTGTTTAAATTCTGATTTCTTGATTAGACATAAAGATTAAATAGCAAGTTTGTGATGTACTCTTTAATTTGACTCATTGGAGCTAAATCTGTGATTAAGTTTGGAGGAGCGTTGGGTGTTTTGAAAGGGCCATCTAATTCGAAAGAATTTTGTCGAGGCGCCTATTCACCCCCCTCTAGTTCTTGAGTGAAGTCTTCTATATCTAAGTTATGCCATGAGAAATATTGCATACCACATTACCACTTTTTTAGAACAACTTTTAGAGGCCTATGATGCAAATAGTAATTGAGTTATCTCATGTATGTCATCAAGCCGTGGGACACATCCATTCCGGTCAACAACTTCTTCTTTCTCGTGTTGCTGACAGGGAATGGATGTGCTCACGGTTCCATGGCAGCCATGAACATATTTGAAAAACAACACAAAATATGCTGAGGCCTCAACAACACAAGAGAGAGAGAACAACACAATCTCCTAACTTGAGGATTAATATAGTGCTTCAGAAGTAATAGCTCACTACTGTAGCCAAGAAGAGTGTTCATACATTTTCCACCTTTGACACTGTGATCAGTTTACTACTGCTATTACTTCTGAGGCTACAGTAGTAAACTGATCACAGTGTCAAAGGTGGGAAATGTATGAAAACTCTTCTTGGCTACAGTAGTCAGCTATTACTTCCGAAGCCACTATATTAATTCTCAAGCTAGGAGATTGTGTTGTTCTCTCTCTTTAGTTTTGTTGATACCTCAGCATATTTTGTGTTGTTTTTCCCTCCAATGTTCCATGGCAACAAAATATGCTGAGGCCTCAACGACATTGTGATCAGTTTACTACTGCTATTATTTCTAAGGCTACTATATACTAATCCTCAAGTTCATGCATCTGGTTGAAGACCAACATTAGATTCTGCAATTCCTTTTAGAGGCCTATGATGCAAATTGTTATTGAGTTATCTCATGTATGTCATCAAGCCGTGTGAAACGTCCATTCCTATCAACAACTTCTTTCTCGTGTTGCTGACAGGGAATGGGCGTGCTCACGGTTCCATGGCAGCCATGAACATTTTGAAAAGCTACACAAAATATGCTGAGGCCTAAACAACACTGTGACCAGTTTACTACCGCTATTATTTCTAAGGCTACTATATACTAATCCTCAAGTTCATGCATCTGGTTGAAGGCCAACATTAGATTCTGCAATTCCTTTTAGAGGCCTATGATGCAAATTGTTATTTAGTTATCTCATGTATGTCATCAAGCCATGGGACACATCCATTCCTATCAACAACTTCTTTCTCGTGTTGCTGACAGGGAATGGATGTGCTCATGGTTCCATGGCAGCCATGAACATTTTGAAAAGCTACACAAAATATGCTGAGGCCTAAACAACACTGTGATCAGTTTACTACCGCTATTATTTCTAAGGCTACTATATACTAATCCTCAAGTTCATGCATTTGGCTGAAGGCCAACATTAGATTCTGCAATTCCTTTTAGAGGCCTATGATGCAAATTGTTATTTAGTTATCTCATGTATGTCATCAAGCCATGAGACACATCCATTCCTGTCAACAATTTCTTCTTTCTCGTGTTGCTGACAGGGAATGGATGTGCTCATGGTTCCATGGCAGTCATGAACATTTTGAAAAGCTACACAAAATATGTTGAGGCCTCAACAACACTGTGATCAGTTTACTACTGCTATTATTTCTAAGGCTACTATATACTAATCGTCATGTTCATCCGGCTGAAGGCCAACATTAGATTCCACAATTCCTTTTAGGGGCCTATGATGCAAATTGTTATTGAGTTATCTCATGTATGTCATCAAACCATGTGACACATCCATTCCTGTCAACAGCTTCTTCTTTCTCGTGTTGCTGACAGGGAATGGATGTGAACATGGTTCCATGGCAGACATGAACATTTTGAAAAACAACACAAAATATGCTGAGGCCTCAACAACACTAGAGAGAGAAAACAACACAACATCCTAACTTTAGGATTAATATGACATCAGACCTTTTTTGCATAACCAAAATTCTGATACATTAGCCTCTTAATATGAATAGTTTATCTATGGCGGAAGAAGGACGTTCCATCGAGGAGCTCATCTACGAGTCTCCCGCAAAAACAAATAAAGAGGGTTCATCTGAAGGATCCTCCGTTAGCGAATCTTCGTACCACTCTCCGGAGAATGAACATCCAATGGAGCCTAGGAAGAAGAGAACGAGAGAAGACGCCGATGAGGATTACATTCCTGAAGCTCAAGCGGAGGTAATTATTACGTTAGTAACAAGTCAGAGCAGCTTCTAACTGAGGATTACATTCCTGAAGCTCACATTGTCTATCATCGTAGGATCGTCCAAAGCGAGGAAGCAAGCGTCGATTATTCCAAGTCGAGAAAAGAACAACTATTGTCCCAGCTATTGAGTCAGCTGAGCGAACAGATGTTGAGCCCGCTGCCACAACATCGTCTGCAAATGCGAAGAGGAGAGGGAAACGGGAGAAGAACAAGCTACATACAGCTATCTATGAGGTTGAAGAAGTGCATGTTGATGGGGCTCCAAAGAAGCCAAAAGAAATCACAGCGAAGTGGCGTAATGACTGTGGATGTCTCGCTAGGGAGCGATGTAAGATAGTTTGGAAAAATTGGAAGACTGTCCCTGAAGCTACAAAGAACGTATTGTGGCAGCATATAAAAGCGCATTATAAATTCCCAGAAGACCGCTTAGAAGACGCTAAAGCTGCCACATTGAAGACTATCGGGAAGGCTCTCCGTACATTTAGGACTAAACTGAACACACAATACCTTCAGAAAGATGAGTCGCCACTCAACGACTACGGCTTTATAACGCCAAATGAATGGAATGAATTCAAAATGCAGCATTGCTCCGAAGAAGCCAAACAAGAGAGCATAATGTTCAAAGAACTTAATAAGAAGAATAAGTTCCCCCATAAACTTGGGCCAGGTGGATATAAGGCTAAGGAGGATGAGTGGAGTAAAAAGGAGGAGGAGGACCGTGCGGCTGGGTTACCTGAACAGTTTTCAGGTGCTGATCAGCGCACTAAGAGATGGCTCCTAGGTCGAGCTAAAAAAACACCCGAGGGCCAATATATGCTCTCCGACTCACGGACTAGTGAAGTATTCCAGAAAGCACAGGAAATCGCTGAGTTGGAGAAGACTGGAAAGTTCAAGCCCGAGGGATGTAATGACCAGCTTACATCTGCTCTCGGAAACGAGGAACATCGAGGGCGCACCCGAGGTGTCTCTTCTATAGCACCCTGGAAAAATACTTTCAAGAAACAGGAGGGTGCCACATACAAGAAGCGTCAAGCACGCACAGACGACGCCGCAGAGCGCCGTGCAGAGTGGGAGCGACACTTTTTTGAATTTATTAACGAGAATCCAAACATAATGCAGGCTGCAGCTGGACAAATAATTGTGCCAGAGGTACGACTCGACGTACCAAGCAGTGTTGGCTCAGTACAAGACAAATTTCCTGTAAATTATATTAAAGAGGACACACCCTGCAGCCTGCATGTACCGATAGGGCGCAAAGGGCATTCCCAAGAGGCTGCACGAGGCATTGCTATGCCTGGGGATTTATTTCACAATCGACCTATTTCTACTGACTATACCAAGGTTCAGGTCAATGAGATCACCAACGACAGATTTATTAATGACCCCTTGGATCTTCCAATGTCTGATGAGGGGATTGAGACAATCGGAGATGCTCTAAATAACTTTGTCCTATGGGCAAGCCGAGATATCAAATTACTGCAGACAAGTTCTCAGAGTAAATCACCTATTGTCTCATCACAATCCCCCACATATCTTTCATCTCAGGATGTGCAAAATATAGGATCATTATCACCTGTTGATAAGCGTGAAATAGAGGAAAAGGCAGAGGAAGAGCTAGTGCCCAATAAAGTGGCAGAAGTGATAGAATCGAAAGTGACTTCTGATCCTCAAGTGACAAAGCTAGTGCCAGTGCTTGAGCCCACTGATGAGCCCAACACAAATGTGCCAGAGCCAGATCAAATGCCAGTGCTAGTTCCGACTGAGCCTCAAGTGCCAGTTTCGGCTGATCCTCAAGTGCCAGTGCTAGTTGCTGCCGAGCCTGAAAAACAAGATGCATGCCCAAAGCCAGCAATCCACAAGATAACTGCTCAAGCTGGGCAGTGTTCTGCGCTGAAATCTGAGATGCATAAATTTTTAATACTTTGGGGCAAACACGTTCTATGCCCGAAGCGGCTCCCATAAAGGCTCCAGTACAAAAGCAGGCGGACTCACTTTCTGTTGATAAGAGGACCTACGGAGACGAGGATTATATCGAATACGAACCAGGCAAACCATTATTACCCCAAGGAGTACTTAATTGTATGCCTTGGACGATGAAAACATTTCATGACTGGTACCTCGAAGCGTCTTCGTTAGGTGTAACACAAATAGAACTGACGGTTCCACAAGAAATATTCAACTGCCCAGAGTTTAAGCTTGCACTATTTTTCGACGACTTCCATCGGATGTTTCGTCTGAAGCGAACCGACATCACAAGCATGATGCTCTGGTGCATGTAAGTACTTTATACTTTGTCAATACAAAGCAAAAATAAATAATGTCTTATATTGACTATTGTTTTATAACATATGCAGTTGTAATTCACGCGGTGACGAGTCTAAATTGTATGGGTACTTAAACCCGTCATTAATAAGCCAAAGTGCGCTGAACCCGACACTAAACCAGAATGATAGCAAGTACTGGACTGCGGGTAAGAAAAAATTTTAAAGAAAGATGTTCAATAAAGACGAAGACAAACTTAAGAAGAACAAAAGGAGTTGTGACGCGTTGTATATTGCGCGGTGCATGTATCAATGGAAGGACAGAGAAATGATAAGTGGGGCATATAACTTTAAGTAAGTATACCCACTATATCCACTTAAACACGTTTTATCGATTATGAAACTAACATAATCATATATTACTTTTCGATAGTGATCATTGGATTGCACTTCTGATATACCCAAAAAGCTCAAGGGTTTATGTGCTCGACTCGCTCGACAAACCCAAAAAAGAATATCAAGATATATTAAATGTTATTCAGAGTGCATATAGATACTACGTGGAAAAGTTAGGTGGCCCACATGATCCACAGAGGCCGAAAGAAATGCTTATCAGAACCAACTATCCGGTAATATTATATTTTTAAATTTGTTAATTCAATTGATAAAGCCAAACTATATATCGTTCTAACTTTGTCTATTTTGAAGTGTCACAAACAATCTCTTGGTTCCGTGCATTGTGGCTACTATACTTGTGATTTCATGAGCAATAACTTAGGAAAGTTTGGGTGGACAGTATCTGAGGATACTAAAGAAGTAAGTTGATTTCTTGTGTGTTAATCTAATATAACTTGCAGCGTATGTACTTATATTTTACGTATGCAGGCGTCAGGTCCATCAACCGTTGCCCAGAAGAGCCAACTCTCTGAATCACAAATGTACGAAATCGTATCAAGGATGTGCCGCTTCACGATGCATGAGATTCTTCATGAGCTTGGAGTATTTTTCGATCCTGAGAGTGAAGTGGCCAAGCATCCAACTCTGTATGATTGGGCCGGAAGAATGAAAAGGCGAACCAATTAAGATATGAGTTAGCCTTCCAAGAAAACATAAACCGCATGAGCATGTATTTGTGAAACAATGAATTGTGTTGATGGATGTTTATTGTGAAACATAAACCGGAAGAATGTAAACATTGTGAATTTTTGAAAATTGATGAGATTGATGGTTGTTGTGTTGATGTGTTGTTGTTGTGGATGTGTATGTGGATATGTAGATGTTTTGCTGCTGTGTATGTGGATATGTGGATGTTTTGCTGCTGTGTATGTGGATGGCTGTGTGAAGCATATAATTTCTGTGTTTTGGTTTGTGGGATCACAACATTCTGTGAAATGGCTTATACACAGCAGTGGCGGGCAGATGAGGTAGCTTGCCCGTTACTGCTGTTGACATAGTGGTGGCGGGCATGCTGACATCATCTGCCCGCCACTGCTATTGATAACGGCAGTGGCGGGCAGATGAGGTCAGCACGCCCGCCACTGCTGTTGACATAGTGGTGGCGGGCGCGCTGACATCATCTGCCCGCCACTGATATTGATAATAGCAGTGGCGGGCCGATGAGGTCAGCGCGCCCGCCATTGCTGTTGACACAGCGGTGGCGGGCGCTCTGACCGCCACTGCTAACCAGCGATAGCAGTGGCGTTAGAGCAGTGGCGGACTGGATACCCGCCACTATAGGTCGATTTTGCCCGCCGCTACAGTGTCGCTTTGTAGTAGTGAAGGTTTGGAATCAACGATTGCATCGGACAATTGGATTAGAGGGAGTTTCAAGATTTCAGAATATGATTGGGTGGTAAATAGTGACTCTCGGTTTTGATGAGCGGTTCGGTATAATTCAATAGAGTCAAAGGAAAATTTTAAGGTAGGCAAACACTATTCTTTTTGTTTTGAATTCGATTGAGATTCTTTTTGGATTTATTTTGGCACCAACAACCATAAATCGACAAGAACCAAAATTTTGAATTAGCATTTTATCCAAATTAAAAGTTTTAAAACAGCCTGAAATCATGATGTTACAGATTTGGAGGTCTCTAAATGACCATTCCAGTAAATAATAGTATGTCATTTGATGATAAGATATCTAAAATGTTTAAGCTTACTGATAAGACATCATATCATCTAAACTTTTAAGCTTACTACTGATCGATGTAAGCTGATGATACTGTAGTTAGGAGAAAAAATCCTACCTATATATCTTAGACAAAATGGTTATTACCAAAAAAATATATTGAATTGTGAACTCCCATGTGATGATGAATGGTAACTATTCTATCTATCAAAAAAGAATTTATTTTAGTTAATCAACTTTATCTTAAAATGTTTTATATTAATCTCCGTATGTGTCCTTATTTACAAATTAAAAGGCTTTACTCCATTAATTTATTTACTTATCCCTTATATACCACTTATAAATACTATTTTTTAATCATTATGTTGATCTAATACATTCACCACTAATTTATTAACTTTATTAAAAAACAAAGTATTTGTGGGATGGAGTGTGTATATTATAGATAAAAATATGTTTATAATAATTATTTAAAAATACAAAAGGTTCAATTAAATATTGAAAGGTTAAAAAATATAGTTTTAAAAAATTTAAAATATGTCTTGCATCATTTTCCTACTATTCTTCAAATACACATTTTAGTATCGAGCTAATGGGTGTGTATCTAGAAAACAACTTAGCCACGTGTCACACAACCCTAAATTATTCAAAGTGTGTGAACAATCTAGAACATCTTCATATAAATATGACATAATTTAATTTGTTGCACACAACTCAAATTTACGACTTGTTTAGAAAAAAATGTCAATTTCTTTTATGGGATAAAATTAATTTTTATTTATGCAATATACGAACAAGTACCAAACTTTATGTACAAGCGCGTGACAAACCTACTCCGATCCTACCCTGTCCGCTGTAATATAATATCCATCACGAAAATCTAATGACTCCATCCGTAGTACATCTGCACTTGCTCATACTCCTTCCTTCAGTTTATCTCCATCTTTACAAATTACAATATGTACAACCAAGAATATAATATAGTATGATTATGACTGGTATTACAGAATTCTGATGGTATCATGTGTTTATTTGTTTTCCAGTAATAATAATCTTCACTGTCGATGTCGCATCTCATGGATCGCAAAATTAAGCCGGAGAACATCAGATAAAAAAAGAATGGAGTAGGCATTATTCATAATTGGAAAAAATACCCCACATTTCTATAATATTGCAACCAATTAGAACAGATTTTATAGTCAAATCTGAACAATACTAATACTGCTATTCAGATTCATTTCGTTGTATCGAAACATAAAATTCAATTCTAAGTTACAATATTAGGGCATCTCCAACCTACTCCTTATCTCACTCCCTATCTCTTTTTTTAGCAAATTTCACTCAAAACCTCTCTCCAACCAACTCTCTACTTCTCTCCCTATCCCATTCTTCTCCCTATTCTTCCTCCCCTCCTCCCCAAACCAGGGAGCCAATCTCCCTCTCTATCTCATATTTAACCAATTTAAACATGGGGACAACTAATATGTTGAAACAAAAATTAATTTAAACTATTTTAGTTTGCAAATATTACAATTTTTAGTAATTCTAATATTATTGATAGAAATTTTGATTCGTTGAATGACAAAACATATATAGATTGTAAAATTATAGTTACAATATATATATTAATTATAAATTTAGCTATTTAAATATAAATCAGTTATAATTTGGTTAGTGGTAGTTATGAAATATTAATAAAATATAGGTAGATAAAATATAGAGAGCCAAATATAAAGAGTTGGATGTAGTGTTTTAAAAAATAGAGAAGAAATCTGGATAGGGAGGTCCCTATTTTATGTTGTAGGGAGAAAAAAATAGGAAGTTGGTTGGAGATGCTCTTAAGATCAAAATGTAAAATTCAATTCTAAGTTATGATATTAAGTGTCCGTTTGTTTCGGCTTCTAACAATTATCTAGAGATTCTTAGTAGCAAGTAGCTGGTATTTTTCAGCTTCTGAATTCTAATTCATTTCTAGATTCTGTAGAAATCCAAAATTTAGACCATTTATTTCCGCATCAGATTTTAGAAGTAGGTAGAAACTAAAACAAACTGATTCTAAAATTAAAATGTAAAATTACCACATAAATTATTACTTACATATATGCGTGCTCGATGGTGACAGTCGTACATATGACAGGGATGAGGGCAGAAATACTTGTAGTAGCACTCCTGTCTTTGCTGCAATGGCAACAAGTCGTCGTCGTCGTCGTTGGAGAGCAGAATCCAGGGCGGCAAGATGAGGCCGCCGGAACGGCGTCGTGCGGTGGCAGCGGCTACCTCGGGGCGCTGATCCAGCTGATGGTCCCGTGCAAGGCAGCGGTGGCGCCCTTCAGCCCTGCACGGCCGAGCGGCGAGTGCTGCGCGGCGGTGCGCGAGCTGGGGCAGCGCTGCCTCTGCCTGCTCCTCGCCGGCCCGCCCATCTCCGGCGCTGACGGCCTCATGCTCAGCCGGCTCCCCGCGGCGTGCGCCGCTGACCACCTGCTCCTCTTCTCGTCATGCCCCTGACAAATTTGAGCAAGCCAGCTGGCCGGCGGCCACTAAGCCAGGACGTGACAACAAGATCTTCCATCAACCATCATGCTAGCATCCAAGCTTAGATTAACCGATCCATGTTAAATTCCTCGCCTTTCCTTCCTACACCATGTTGATCAGTTGATGTAGCTAGCTGCAAGTGCAAGACATGAACAAAGACACAACAGGCAGCAACCCTAGACGACGACAAGCACGCCAAGCCACCGTCTTTTCCTTGTGCTGCTGGCTACTTGTCCTTCTCCTGCTGGATGTTCTGACTTCTGTGCCTTTTCTCTCTAGCTTCGTCACCACTGTCAACTTTACTTTTTGAAGATTATCACCACTACCAACTTGCGCAATGCATGCGTGGATGGCCTGCATATACCTGCAAGAAAATCACACGATCATAAAATGACGCAATCGAACAGAAATAAAATCAATAATTTTCTCTGACGCAGTGCGTGTGCATACTGCATAGTATCTCTGAAACAGGTCAATACACGAAAGATGGATCAATCGTTTCGCTAAGCTAACTTCCTTTCATTATATTTAGGGAAATTTTGAAACATGTCATTACAATTTTCTGTAATTTGAAAAATGCCACTGTCAGTGACTGTGATAGGTCCCATATGTCAGTGACACACCGATGACATATTTCAAAACTGTAAAAATTATAATGGCATAGAAAAATTTGACCCTTATATTTATGCCACCCGGTTCTTAGGGTTTGTTTGGTTTTGATTTTTAAACCAACTTCTTGACTCAAAAGTTGAAATCTGAACCAAACAGCTCTTTTCGTCACCCAATTTTTTCAGAATCTATAGATTCTCGTAGTACAAATTTGAAAACTGGTATAATCTAGATTTCACAGATTCTCGGTTCAACTTTGAATGAATATTACCTACCATGCTATTAAAACATATCAGCTCAAGTAAAATTTAAAAAAGTAAATTTTTAATAAAATATATAATTTTAGTGTAATTTAAAAATATATAATTTTAATATCAACATTACAAAATTTCATGATTAGAATGATTTACATGTAAAATTACACATTAATAATATAATTAAACATCACGAACTACCAAAATATAAATCCACATTTATTTTAATCAAACAGCTCTCAGCTTTTCTACAGCTCACAACAGTTTTTTCAGAATCTACGGCTCAACCAAACACACCCTTAATTCTTAACATTGTGGATTTAGATAGGTTCTCACATACCAGTAAACAATGTACATATTTTCTATTTTATCAGTATTAAATATGTTTATGTTGTACTTATAATCCAAAACTGCCATCTTAATCACCAAAACATCAACAATTAGCATTCAAACATTTTAATCCTAGAAAAGGAAAATAGAACTGAAGGGAGTATATGCTCCAGCTAATTTTCTAAGAAAGAATGCACAGGGGTGGGTCAAGATGAAAGCAAGTAATTACAATAATAACGGGGATAAATGATATGAGCAGTTCACAATTTCAGGAGTTGAATATGCACTAGAGATCATCTCCCAGGTCAGCTAAAAGATGCACTCTTGGAGATCAAAATTCCCAGACTCCCACCTCTAGCTACATACATAAAAATACCTTCCCATCTTTACAAGAAAGCTAGCAGAATTTTACCTTACAGCCTTACCTTACCTGCAGGCATTCCTCAATTGAAACATAGCTTAACTATGAGGATGCACATGAATTACATTAGTTAGCAAGCAAGCATGCAAGAACCAAGTCATTCCAAACTTGCCCCCCTCAACTTAACTGCATATATATGTTTGAGCTATGACACAACTAATATTGATATATAATTAACATAAATGCATCAGCTGACCGTCTCATGCTCCACTTGATCACCTCCTCCCTACTCATAATAAACTGGTTAGCTGTTAATTATAGACAATCTTCCTTAACTAACGTCATAGCCACCCAGCCTCACTTGTATATAAAGGTGCATCATCTCCTTCACAAGAGAAGATATTAATCTGCCTTTTACAACCATCCATACAACAAAACCATTACTACTAACTGTTCTTCTAGTAACAGTATACCTTCATTTCCTCCCATCTTTGCTGTAAACGCTAAAGAGATCACATACACGGGGAGGAGACAAATCCATCAATCAACAGATACATACATGGATCCAAAGATTTCTGTTGCTCTCACTCTGTCCCTCATCGGTGGCTTCAGCACCTCTCTTGGTATTATGCATATATGCACTTCAACACATCCATTCACTCATTTAACTTCGCAGTGTTCATAAATATTATCATGTATTCATGATGTGATGACATGCACATTTTAATTCGATGCATATATGGACTCATCCATGAGTTTTTTAGTGCTTACTCCAATCAATGCCTTTTCTAGCTATGTTGATAAATGAGTACATTTCACAAGAACTAATTAGATAAGCCACATCTATATTTAGGTTCAGTATTCCATGTCGATAAATAAGTAATATGAAATAACTGGTCCCATATATAAAATAAATATAATCCAGCCAGACAAAGGAGGCCATGTATGCTGATTTTTCTATAGGCATTTCTTCTTATCTATAAGACCGCATCATCACAGCCATGCAATTTTGTACCTCAATGGGAGTTTCACATTAATTTCACTAGAATTTTTTTGGATCAATCTTTTAGAGATTGATTATGTTATATACCTTATGATAGCCATTATATGCATAATCCAATAATATGTGTACTATTTCATCAGGTGCATTGCTGGCTGTACTAAACCGTGCCCCAAACAACAAAACACTTGGGATGTTACAGGTAGAGCACAACTGTGTAATCGACAATACCCACAGGGTGTTCATAAAACAACATAATTTCATTTTTGCACAAATAAACATTTTCACAGGCTGTTTTTTCAACTTCTTTTTTAGGGTTTTGCTACTGGGCTCATGTTAAGCATGTCTTTCTTTGACTTGGCTTATGATGCAGTCAACGCACTTGGTTTTTTAAAAGGCAACCTTTGGGTGAGAGTAAGCAAGAATTTTAGTCAAGTACCTGTAAGGCTGTAACATGTGTTTATCAATTTAGTTTATCAAGTGCAGTTTTTTGCTGGGGCACTCCTGTTTTCCACGATTGCTGAGGTATTCCCTGAACCAAATTGCAATTTAGAAGATGAAAATGACAAACAGGTACAACTTCTCAACTTAGTTCTTTATCCATTTTCAGTCAACCTTCGTTCAGAAACTAACATAGGATTCACCATTATATTTTCTATTTGGAAAATAAGACTGTTAATAGCATAGCAGGGAAGGAACTTATGATGAGACACCGTAGAAGAGTAATATTTAGCGTAATTGTCACAGCCATCGGTAAGTCTAAAATGTACCTAATGTACTTTGATAGCTCGATACAAAAGACATTCTAATAAAGTATCTGTACATTTATGTTGATGTCTTCCTATTCAACAATTAGTCAATTGCATTGACATCTTGAAAAACTATATGCATCCAACATTTTGTTGTGACTTGTGAGACTAAATAAAATGTCTGATATAAATATCAACAATGAATATATCATACCATTTTCAATTTATCAACAATACACAGAGATGCAATATGCCATAATTTTTAAGTGCATTTATTTATATCTAGCATTTTAGTTCTGAACTCAAACATATTGGCACTAAATTATTCATAAAAGTATGAGTGCTAATATTCAGAATAACAATATATGTAGCTCGTTCAGTTAAAAGTGAGTAACAAGTATTTTTATAAAAACAGCTCAAATTAACATCTAAAGGCCATTCAAGATTAGATGTAATTTAACCATTAATACGAGAAATAATATTTCAAGACTTGTTCAGCTCAAAAATAGATTTCTGTTTCAATAGCTCGAATTGAGTGTTAACATCTGTAATTTTTCATAGACGACACATGTCATGATGTCAAACACAATGATTCAAGTAAAGACAATTCTACATAGCCAAATAAATGGCATACAAGTAAAACATATGCACATACATGTGACATTCCATTTTCCTGCAAGTTTGTTTAGCTTTAATTATTGCCCTTATCAACAAAATGTTCATATCAACAGTTGCTGGTGTGAGTTTGCAAAACTTCCCTGTGGGTACGGCTGCATTTCTTGGAACCACAAAGGTATTTTTCACAGTTTTACATGTTAGAATGACTTCATCTGTGTTGGAACCATGCCCAACCAAATTTCTCACTGATGGTCAATGGCTTTTGATGCATGGAAGAAAATACTAGTACTGTATGCAATGCCATCAAACTAACTAGCTGATATATATCCATCTTTATGTTAAGATGAAGTGATGAACTTCAATGATTATTTAGTCCAAATAAGGTACAAAAGATAACTTTACTTTTAGAATTATATGGATTGTACCAGATATTACTTCCCATGTAGATTTCTTATATTGTCGATCATATTACATCCCACTCCATTTCATTGACAAGTAAAATTTGTCTCTATTGTTTCAATAAATAGATAGCGTCGACATATACCCATTCTTCCAAGTTACTGTTGAGAAAAGCATTTTTTGACTATCCTAGTAACATGTTCATTTAGCGAATGACATCATCAAGACATCAACATACTTGAATATGTATAAGCCAGAAGTTGAATAGTGAGAGCTTATGACATAGTTAATCAATATTATCTAACTTTCAGGGCTTCCGTGTTGGCCTTAACTTGGCTCTTGCAATAGCTCTACACTACATCCCAGAGGTAATTGACATCATAGTGGTTTTTGGGTGGAATTGGGACTTGAGAAGAGTTGTGAAAAATTGGGCGGTGTCATCTCGGCCATTCCCAACTCCATTCCTCCCTCATATATTCCTCCCCCGTCCTCAAAAAGATTCCCAAAACACAAATATGTTATGGACAATTTCGACCTTTTATGTCCATGCCATATTGTAATTTGGAAATGAAGATGCAAAACACAGGACATTGGTTAATTTATACAAGTAATTACAAATAGAGTGTAACTTAATTCTTTTCACCACCTTGTAAAGACCAGTTGAAACACTAATGTTTATCACTATATTTTATTCGTCTACAGGGTATTTCAGTAGCTCTCCCAGCATATTTTGCTACTTCCAGGTACTTGTTACAACAATATTTTAAAATGTGACTCATACATTTTGTACATGTTTAAGCAGGCAGTGCTGAATTATATAATAACTGCTAAAATATATACACAAATTTTTCCATAAGTATTTCCATTGCGCTTATCTGCAAAAATAAGCCCCGCAGTTCTAGTAAAACTATCTTTTCTGTGTCTCTATATGTCTCTATGCAGCAAATGGCAAGCCTTCAAATTAGCAACACTATCTGGATTTGCAGAGCCACTAGGTGCAATAATCGTGGGTAGGTTGACTGATTTAAATTATTGCAAAGCATTGGTTCTATTAGTTACCTACACTATATTTGTCCCTTAAACTAACACTATTTATCTTTGAGTAAACTGAAACATGTTACCCATGTGTTACATAAAATACCTTCAATTACAATGTAGACATAATATTTTTGTTCATGTACTATAAAACTAGTGTAACTGAGCATTCAGTAATTCCAATACCCAATGAAGGATTAGTGAACACAATTAAGATAGATGTGACCAATGATTAATGCTGGAATAAAAAAGATGTAGTATTGAAAGAAGGACGAGAATATATACTATATAATAATATAAGGAAAAAAGTCCACATTTAGTTCCTCAACTTTAGCCTGGGTCTGATTTTCAATTTTTCATCCCTCGTCTTTGAAACCAGTTATTATTGGTACCTCAGTTCTCAAAACTGTTCACATTTCATCCCTAATTTCAAGCATGGGTGGTTTTCAATGACATGGTGCCATGTGGCATTCTAGTTGACAAATTAAAATAAAAAATGCAAGAGGGAGAAGGAGAGGGAAAAAGAAGGTTAAGATAATATGTGGATTCTATTTTTAAAATGCTTATTTTGTTATTATTAATTAATTCAGTGATGTTATCATTCTTTGCCTATGTGGACTCCACGTCATCGAAAACCACCTTGGTTTGGCTGAGGCTGAGCAATGAAATCTGAACAGCATTGAGAGTTGAGAGACCAATAGTTACGAGTTTTGTAGTCGAGGGATGAAAAATGAAAAAGGCTATACTTCAAGGACCAAATATTGATGTTTTTCATAGACCATAATATAATACATTCATATGCTTAGTCTATGACAATCCCATGAGGCATCATCGATCAGTGGTTACTATCTGATTCAGAAGCAAAAAATATATATTACCATTTTAATCAATGTAATGCAAAAATCATGACATTTTTTCTCTAGTTTACCATCGTTATAAACAGACAAAGAACATCAGCCAAGATGATTTCTGGTTCCAAGACTTCTTTGTCTTTAAGAATGACACCTGCCAAATAGTCAAATACTAACCTTGACAGGATGAGTTCATAAACTTCTTAGGTTGCAGTTCAAACAATTCATACAAAATCTATGTTTCTTGCAGCATACCTAATTCCAAGCAACTTGGATCCTGAAATACTGGAAGGCCTACTTGGATTAGGTAACTAGAGTTAGAGAAAATTATTTTTTAAAATAACTCAAATTATGTGTCTAATAGTTTCTTACATCTTCTTTGTACAGCGGCAGGGGTCACGGCTTATTTAACATTATATGAAATGCTACCATTAGCATTTGAATACACAGGACGTAAGGATGCTGTGAAGGCTGTATTTGTTGGCATGTGTTTTATGTCTATGAGGTGTGTTAACACTAAAACAATATCAGTACTGGTTAATAATTCTCCATTCTATAATATGAACTATTGTATTTATATATTATGCCTAGGGTAATTAGTAGTTAAGCATGT
Source organism: Zizania palustris (assembly GCA_019279435.1). Lineage (NCBI taxonomy): Eukaryota > Viridiplantae > Streptophyta > Magnoliopsida > Poales > Poaceae > Zizania > Zizania palustris. The sequence goes on from JAAALK010000282.1 coordinate 22,672,319, forward strand.
CAGTTTGTTGCTCAAATCAGTCAAATATGTCTGCAACAGTAGAATTAAATATGCATTTGAAGTCACAATTTGACCACCCAAGATATCACCACTTTGATTAGAAACAAAAGATGTCAAGGTGGTTAGGCTCCTCGCCTGACCTTACTGCCGTAATAACTATGACCATTTATATATTTAGTTACTCTTATACAATTCATTTTTGTCCATTATAATATTAACTGGTTGCTCTGTCATTAGTCTCCAACTCCAACAACACAATCATTTTCAAATTTGTTAAATCTAGCAATGTTCAAATCTACTTGATGGGAGCCATTTTTTACAGGCTTATTTCTCCTACTAGGGAAGGGAATGATGTGCAAGTTTGTCATTTGGGCTATGGCAATAGAAACCCCACGTTGGTAGGGGGAAGGATAGTGGAGTGGGATAATCTAGATATTAATTTTTTAGTTCATTATTGCTTCATAAATTAGAGTGTGAACTGATAATTGTCCTTTATATAGGGCATAAAAATGAAAAATCTAAGCTGGAGATGAGGAAACTTTTAACATTATCTCCAAGGGCTAACTTGATAACAAAACAACTAATTAATCAAAGGAACTTAATCCTTCAGCTTAGTCAGCCATGGAAGCTATATGGGCCACCTGCTGTCTCCTTGTGCGCAATGGCCCTTGACATGCTGCACCTAGAGGATAGAAAGGATCCATGGCTATGACATATCAACACATCAATTATGAGCTTCAAGGTCTCACAGATTTGTTCATGAACTTCCGTGCAGCTTTGTGAGGATTATACCAGCTGTATTTCCTTAACATGATTACAGCTTTGTTGGTAAATGTCTTTTGACTGGCATTTGTTTCAAATTTATAGCTCACTTGCATTTTGCAGCTTGTACTTCCTAGATATTAGTCTACCAAAGGAGATGAGCACATAACATTTGAGTTTCATCCGAACATGCTATGGATAAGAGCATTTTATCATGGATGCTGCTATAAGGTATCTCACTTTTCCTTGGAATTACTATTTCTGCAGAGGAAGTAAATTTAAGTCTCATCTTAAAAAAAATATGATTTCAAATTTACCATTAAGAAATAACTAAATCTTCAATTGATAATGACTACCATTTGAATTTGATTTTGTTCATTTATGAAACATTGAAACATCATTAAGATTCTGCAGTAATATTTTATGTGTCTACAGCAGTTTATCTTAAGCTACTGTCAAAGCACTGATACATTAGCTAATTTTAAGATATCATAAAAATATCTGATGGGGATGGTTTATAATACAAACGTGATTAGAAATATTCAAACATATTTCTTAATGTTACCAATTTTTTTAAACAAGTTAACAGTATCAATTGGTAAAGTTGCATTGTTGGGTGTAGCATTATAATTGCTTCTTTATTCTGTTAACTCGTGTAAACACACCTAAGTATTTCATTAAATGTAGAGTCATGTAGGTATTGAGAACTGAATGATAATAACCATGCACCTTGAATATTTTTAAAATCTATCTTTTGAATGAGCTACACTTTCAAAAACAGTAAATGAACGTCCATGAATCAAAGATACAGTCAAAACATTGTTGGCTACAAAATAACACATGACATTTATTCATCTATTTGTTTTACGCAGTGTTAGAAAAATCAGTGATCGGTAGCTGGTCGACGGACCGTCGAGTAGGGGTTAATCGGAGGATTAACTAAATTAATCGGTTGAGGATTAATCGGTCCAAAATTTACTTAAGTATAGTTATTTCTGCTATTAAAAATGTTATAAATTAGTATAATAGATAAATCTGACCCACAAAGCATAGTGGCAAAGGGGTTGCACAACATTGGGTAGGTGTGGGCGTGTATAGTCATTTCTCTCTCTCTTTCCTCTCACGCTCTCTCTCCACTGTTTCCCCTCTTTCCTCTCACACTCTCTCCTCTCCTTTCCTACCTCAAGCTCTCTCTTCTATGTCTCCTCTCCTCCCCTCTCCCGTCTGTCTCTCACGCACGGCGTGCGCGATGCTGCTCGGCGTGGACCCAATGGTGACATCATGGACACAAGAGGTGATGGCGCGAGCTCGTCGCAGATCCAAGAGCAACGGTGTGGTAGATCTAGGAGCGGTGGTGGCGAAGGGACCCAGAGCTGCGACGACAGAGGGAGTCAGCAGCGGCGACAATGCATGGAAATTGGAGGGGAGAACAGAACCTTATTTCTCAGCCGATTAATTGGGTTTCTCGGCCGATTAATCTAGTTGACCACTGATTAATCGGGTTAATTGGTCCACCGATGATTGTACCGATTTCCTGGTAAATTAACAGTACCAGGGCCTATCACCGATTAATCGGCTGATCTGCCGATTTTTTTATGACTGATTTTACGTATATTTTCCTTAGTTAACTAAAGTTACTTCAAAATGAGTTAACTAAGACATACTAGATAGAAAGATGTCATCATGTATGCCAAATAAGGCATTAAGAGGGGAAGACAAAATGATAATTGATCATCTTACCTCTATATTTCATTCACACTTTCACAGAATTGTCAAGCCCACAAGACCAAATTGCAGCATGGGCGCATGGCATTTCCATATTTCTAATGATGTTGGTTCAATTCCACATCATGCAGAGGTTTTATGCAATAGTGGCCAATAGAAATACATGTAAATCAAGACCCTCATCAGTGTTCTTTCAGATGCATGGCTGCTAGGAAATTTACTATCAGAAAGCAAGATATATAGGTAGACATATGTAAATAGTGGATGAGACTGTAGTCACTGGAAAAAGGAGACAGACTACTCAATGATGTAAATAAATAAATGGATTGTTATCAGATGAATAATCCATCCTTATCTGTTACAAAATACATTTGTGCTTCACAGCATCGCCACAGCCTATACATTGAGGTTTATTTTATGAAAAACTGAAATCTTTTTTTTAACTCAGCCAGTGGGGGTGAATGAATGTCCCCACAGGTTTTCAATAAGAAGACTCAACCAAACCGGCCAAGAAAGACCACGAACCCTAGCAAACCCCCCCCCCCCCCAGTGGAGTCACCTCCTATGGATCAGTCCTTGACCCGTTCTTTGAGGCCCCTATGGCCCTACCCCATACACGAGGGCCCATCCTCCACAGGTTGATTCTTAACACTTGTTTTCGAGGGGCCAGCAAGTGATCTGTAGCCGCTAGGCGCCTAGCCTACATGCCCTTTTGTGAAAAAAAAACTGAAATCATGTATGTAGCATTCTAGCTATTGAACATTGATACATTTAACAACATATAGCATATTGATTTAGACCATGCCCATTAGATTTGAGCATATTTGGAAGGCTGGAATTCAAGAGTAGATAATAGCTGCTGATTCTACATTGATGAGTTATTGACAAACTTACAGCACTACCAAAGAACCCATCCTAGAGAGATATATCATGAACTTAGGGAAGAGTATATCAAATAAGCATAAAAAACAATAAAACATCACGAAGAACTGCTTTTGCTCAATTTCCTAGGCGCAAGCAGGGGCCTTGCTGATTTTAGGCCTTTTCCTGGTTTTCTCTTTTGACCCCCCCCCCCCTTCTTCCTTTATTTCTTTCAGTTTTTTTCTTATGTTCTTGTGTTCCCTTATCCTGAGTAAACATTATTAAGATTATTGTATGCAGGCCCGTCGATGGCCAAGTGCCATCTGGGCAATGGCACAGGGCCCCAAAGTTAATAGGGCCTCTAAAATCCAAATACTTAAAGCCCATGGCCATTAGCTATTGCTAATACTTTGCTTACACGAGAAGGTCCAACCAGCTGCAAGTGTCGCTCGGCCAGTCCGCCAGATGTCCATAGGCCAGATGCAAGATTTACTAAAGAAATCTATGGGTCCCCTTGATATTTTGAAGTTTCTAAAAAAGCGCCCCTTTTATCCAAATGTCATCATTGCATATAGAATTTTGTTAACCATTCCGGTTACTGTTGCATCTACAGAAAGAAGTTTTTCTAAACTAAAGTTGTTGAAGTCTTACATGCGTTCTACTATGACACAATAAAGACTCAATGGATTGGCAATGATATCAATTGAAAATGATGTCTTCGAGGATACTGATTATGAAGGTATAATTGAAGATTTTATTTCAAGAAACACAAGGCGAATATTGTTTTTTAGTAGAACATGAGGTAAGCACTATAGTTCAGAAGTATACATTATTAAGTACATATTATTTTTTATAATTTTAGAGCCTCTATTTTATTCTCATTCAGGGGCCTCATTTTTCTGGAGACGGGCCTGATTGTATGAATGAATGAAATTTAGCCACTCTATTTCATAGGGTAACTATAATTTCATCTAGTTATGGGGCGGTTGGGACTGCAGTTAAGTCTTCAAAAGAAAGAAAAAAGTCCAAATTAACACCCCTCAATATTGTGGGTGTCTAAAAAACAACAAGAAATTGCTTCTGAATCAGCCGAGGAACCACCTCTGCTGCTTCTAACATTGCACGTAGCACCACTGCATTGTAATGGGCAACAACACCACAAGGACGGTTGATTGCATAGGTAAGGACAGATCTCGTGCCACTTTGCTACAAACATTTTGATTTTTGGACACGAGATTCAAAAGCAACTCGAGTGGCAACTGCAACTATTAGTAACTACTAGATCGAAGAATTCAGGCATTCAGTAAGAATGCAGCAATACGCGAACCATACAGTAGAAGAAAACAGAGCACGAGGTGAAAGAAAAGGGGGGAAGAGGTGGATACCTGAACCATGCAGCAAGAACACCGGCACGACGGCCACCTTCATGCGAATCACCTATTGAAAGTTGGCACGATTATGCATTAGCGACCTCTGCATGCCTGTCGGCCTTGCCCCCGATCGACCGGACGCGACCTCCGCGGGCCCGCCAGCCATCGCCAGTATAGCCACCACCACCAGAACGCGCTTCCGCGCGCCGGCCGGCCTCGGCAGCCTTTGCCAAGATGCAGCCTCGGAGCGCTCCCCGGCCAACACCCGCCGCCGCCCAGGACGCCGCCATCCGGGTGGGGTGGGAGGCGCGGCGCGGCGCCGGCGCCGGCGGCGGAGAGAGGGAGCGAGGGGAGAAAGAAAGGAGGATATATATATTTTGTTTCTTAATTTCCTTTTTTTTTAATTTCTTATTTGTCATAATTTCTGTTTTAAACTTTATTTATTACTATACTTAAAACAGCTCCTTTTGCTTCCTCCACATTGAGCCACGTCACCATTTTTTGATTAGGTCCTCACGTTTTGCGCTAATTCGCTGAACGTCCAGCACGCCTCCGCTGCTTTCGTTTTTTCAGAAAACCTTCGGCGTTTTTGTTGGAATTGATTAGGGCTGCGGCTGGGAGAGGATAAGCCTGTGTGTCCCTTCGGTTTTGAGGTCTTCACCGCCTGCCCGCTAGCTGCCGATGCCACGAGCCTCCTCGCCGCCGATTCCCCGCTGCCCGCTCGCCGTCGATTCTTCGCCTGCCCGCTCGTCGTCGATTCTCCGCCTTCTCTGAGCACCGTTCTCCCTTCGTGCCCAACCTAGCACGGGGGATCGAGTTTTGCTGGCGGCGGCGGCGGCGGCTAGAACCCGATCCTCCACCGGTGACGATGGCTCCCTCGATGGGTGGTGACCTCGAAAGGGAGAGGACTAGCGTGGAGCAGGATGAGATCCGTGCACAAGAGGCTCTACGAGGCGAGGAGGGCGGATCCCCCAACACTTGTCCAGCCACCACCATCACTTGTTATCGCCTTCGCCTCCTCCGTTCCCCTCCCCCTCCTCCTTCTCCTCCGATCCAAATGGCGCCTTCGTCGCATCCCACCCGTGGTGGCCTCCCCTAATCACCCACGGCCCCACGTTTGTCGCGCGGTCCCCTTCATACTGAGGTGCATCAGACTGAGGTGCATCAGACTGAGGTGCGTCTCCCAGATCCGTGTTCTTCTCCCCCTTTCGAATCTGTTCGGGAGATTCTTTGTGGTTTCATGTGTTTGAGAGTAGATTGGGCTCATTAGAGCTAGGAAAGGAAGGATCTTTAGCTGAAAAGAGGTGATTTTGGACTCTTTTTATATTACTTTCGCAGGATTTGGTGGGAATGTGGCAGCTTAAGTTGTAATTTTTCAGTGTAAGTTCTGTGCTCTGCGGTAGTACACATATGACGAACATTATTTTACTTTGCCCTAGCAATGTCTGTGAATTAGGATTGTAATAAGAAGTGGTATTGTTGTCATTCTAATTATAAAATATAAATGCAACTCTTGGTCAATACATGTGCTGCTTAATTTTCTGGCCAAACCAAATCTTTATGTAACAGAACTTCTCTCATGATCTGCTCTGAAAGCTGCATAACATTTACTTGTACTTGATGCAATTAGAATAGACATATCGGATATATGCAAGTGATTGATTTTACTGATTTATTTTAGAAATTATATACCACAGTGCATTATCTAAGGAGCTATTTCTTGGATAGATTTTTTCTTTTGATTGTTAATAACTGAAACAAGGCAATCAACTTATTTGTATAATTTGTTTCCTTTTCCCAATAGGATTTTCATAATATAATATTATGGCCATTAGTTTTGTTTTGCAGGTTGTTTGTGTTCATCTCGGGTTGGCCATCATTGGTTAAAATGACATTTGTACATTCATAGCAGGAGATTTTGCCCTTTTGTTTTCAACACTACTGTCTACTCTACTTTATTGATATTTATATTTTCGCTACATGAATTATCGATATTCGATAATCATTTGGCTATTTAGTATTTTAGTTTAATGTTCTTATGTAGTGATAATTCATTTTAACTTGTGGTATGTTATTGATGCTTGTGCTGCTTTCTTTGAACAATGGACAATATTCACTCAGCAAGTTTTGGCCAAAATACTGAACCAACTCTGTATATGGTCATGTTTTCAGATGTACATGCCTTATGATGATGTAGTAATTGGGTCATTTGCTGAAACTTGTTGTTTCCATACATTGAACAAAATCCCCTTCCTTTGTTGTTAATGTGAACTGTTATGCAAGCAATATGTGCATTTTCTGCATTGGTGAGTTAACTGTATGAATCTAATATTCTAATAGTGCCTTGTAGTTTATTAGTGTTATAGTAGTTATCTGTATATGCAAGCAATAGGCTAGCTCCTTTTTATGTTACCTAATAAGTTTATTTATGGTTGTCTGTTGTTATCTGCTCTTGAATATTTTTAAGGAACCTTATCAACAATATGATCCTTGTTGTTGATTAAATTTTTAATTTTTTCTTCTGGTTCAACAAAGTCATTTATATACTATGGAACTTACATGATTATAATACCATGAACTGCAAAATGTGAGTTTTATCTTCATTGTATGATGGGCTTCATGCTAATTGATTATAATATCTTGAACGGCAAAACACATATTTGATCTTCATTGTCTAATAAATGTTAATGTGCTTCATTTTATATCAGAGGCCCTTCAGAGCTTGATGCATTATTTTAGAATATTTTTATTTTAGAATATTTTGTATTTGCACCTATTAACATTTGATGTGTTACTTTATGGTAATTATACTAATCACTATATTTTTAGGAAGTTAATCTCAGACAAGGCAGCACATTCTGTTTTCTTCCTTTGCTAGTAAGGACAGGATTATCTATGCACATGAATCGTTACTTTGAAGTATCATCCAACCGATGTGACATTTGGTATGGAGCTAACATGCGCTCTAATTGGAATATGTTATTGTTAGAAGATGTCATTGCACTATTGTAGAGTGAACTGCTATGATTATGTATGGTTTTGGCCTCAAAATATAATATTACTCCTTACAGCTAACTGGTTCATATGAGGAGCCTTATTGGAGTATTCTTGTGGAACAAATTTGCAAACTTATTTACACCTCTCCAGTATTTTACTCAAAAATCAAAGGTGGGACTTGGATATCACCAGCTGAAGCTTTGCTTCATGTTGAGAGGTTCTCAAGAAGTAATGATCTTAGTGAGGTTCTTGGGCTATTAGCATGCCTATTGTTCGTCTATTAGGTGTGATTGTTGATATGTTTTCAAAGATCCAAATGAATCATGTGCTCAAAATAGTAGCTCCTGCTACTTTTAGGCATTTCCTCAAGGATTTTAAAAATCTTGACACATTAGGGCAATCTCATAAACTAATATTGTTGAAATATTGCCTTGCTTATATGGCCGGTACCAATATTGGTAAATGCATGAATGAGCCTCCCACTGATTCCATTAGCAAATAAGAAGTTCTAGATTTTGTCCGAAATTTCACAAAAGAATCGATATTATGTTTGCGATAACATAGAATATGAGCTTCTTTGCTTCTTGCTGTAGTTGGCGATAGAATCATCCCCTCTGATAATAGACAAGTTGATTAGTTCTCGTGTAAACATTTCACTTATTGATGGTCCAATATTTTTTTCAGTTCTTTCCTAGGATATTTTCTCCTTGGATAGAAGTGCAGAAATAAAGTTTCTTGGGATTCCAAATTGGGTAGTCAACTAATCTTTGGTTTGCTCCAGAAAATCAATTAAATTTTGTGGAATTCTTGAAGACATTCTTTCACAAATTTGTAGAAGTAAAAATTGTTGTAATTGATGCAGTACAAGTCAGTGAGTAATTTTATGTTTATTGATAGGTGCGCGAAGCGCGCAGGCCTTTCTAGTGTTACTTTAACTCCGTAAAAAAGATGTTAGGTACTAATCATTAACGTTTTTTGTAATTAAAAGATCAATTTAGACTTATAAATTTCAGTATTTATACAAACTTACAACGTGATAATATTTTATATAAACAAAATAGAAAATATGTATAATTAATCACTCGTTAATTTATAAGAATATGTCTAAGTCATAAACAAATATTATACTTCTATAAAAAATGAGAGATTTACTATTTTGACATTTTAAAGAAGTGGCTTCGCATTTTTGACATCTGGACCAATTTTTATTGACTAAGATGATCCTATATATCAGTCTCAGAAATATTATTATAAACAAAGTGCACCGTGCACATCTTTGAAGTCTCAAAAAACCGATTTTTTGATAAAAAAACATGTTAATATTCTAAACATTTCTTTGTATGATGCTTGTGTGTGCGTGGTTGTTGCACTATCACTTTATCACTAGCACCTCGTACTAAAGAACCAAACATATATCGGCAGAACAGTTGAAACGTCGGCATCAATTCTATAAAGTTGGTAATTTGACAACGTGGCTCTACAGTAACAATATGCTAATTCATAAAACAAATCTAATTAATCCATGGCATAAACTTTAGCCTCCATTTTCCAAGCAATCCCTTAGCATGACAACAACAATAATTTTCTGGCACTTCAGTTTCCTTGCAGCTACTCTGATTTAACTGGATTGAGAACAATTATATTATGTAATTATATTATGTTGATGTGATAAGTAAACTAATAATAAAGAGAAATACTAGAATACGGAGAAACTATATCTAAATTAAAACACCATGTTATTACAATATAAAAAGTGAAATATGGTTGGATGGAAGGGAGAGAAATAAGATAAACATATATAAAATTAACAAAAATATTGAAAATGTAGTTTCTATGGATAATATCTTATTGACGTGCTATAATAAAAAAGGGTTAATTTTTTCCGTGCCATTACAATTTTTACGGTTTGCCAATATGCTATTGGTGTGTCACTGACAGATGGGAGCCATCACAGTCACTGACTGACAGTGGCATATAGGCAATTTCTAAAAATTATAATGGCATACGAGTAATTTTCTCAAGAAAATACTATCTAAAAATCATGGGTTAGGCTGTCTTTTCGAGGTAGCTCCTAGTAAGCGTAGCGGGGTAGTGACACATCGGCATGTAGCACTAGAATCGAGATTTTTGAGCCATCAACACCTGCTTGTGCAAATCATGGCAGCAACCACACACCCAACGACTGTGATAGCACCGCAACCGCAAACGTCGGATGCCAACAACCAAGCTAGAGCACACGCGCCACGGAAGTGATATGACACGGCCAAAAACACAAACAGTTTCACGGTTCTTGACGTTTTCGACGTGTTCTTGTGTGCCGAGAAATAAATAATTGGTATATTTATTTTCATTTTTGTTTATGTTAAGTATGATTACGTTGTTCTTTCCATTAACGAGTTAACTAATTAGTATATCGTTTTCTATTTTGTTTACGTTCAACTAGTATCGTACTCGTGCTACGCAACGTTGAATAAAACACAATTATGAAACAATATAATTATTAAACAGAGGTGACTGACGGCGAGCGAAAGCTGTAAGGACGGTACAGAATAAAGGCAGCGATGATCATCCGATGATCGGCAATTCGATTGGAGTGGTAATCTGGGGACGGGGAGGGGACGGTGGACCCGACAGAGTCAACAGCAAGGAACAAATGCAGGCTACTAGTGATGAGGGTGGGTGGCTGGAGCTCGATGGGTGGCAGAAACGCACGGACGCAAGCTCGGGTTCATGAGGCTAAGACCGAAATTGATGATGAGATGCGGTCATGAACTCCAAATTTTATAGGAAGATGAGAGAAAAGGAAAGAGAGTGACTAGTGAGTATCGAAGGGATATGCTTTCAAAAATAATATCGTGTCATAAATATATTTTCTATTTATTTATTATTTCTATATATATGATCAGTATTTCATGTATTAATGATTTCCATATAAAATAGATCAACTTCTATATATTGATGACTTGCAGTATAAAACAGATCAAATTTTATACATCGATGATTTTCATATATTAATAATTATTACATAAAAATCAGCTTCCATATAAAACATGCATGACCTAGCAGTAGAGAGAGGAGAGGAGTCCATAATGGATTGGGCCAGCACAAAAGAGAGAGAAAATGATCTGATGACTATGATTTATTAGATGTGAATGAAAAGTTGTGATTTAAGAAACAGATAGTCAAGTGGACACTTAAATCCATCTATTATATAGTTCCTCACTCCGTTTACTTTTAAATGATGCAGTTGATTTTTATCTCAATGTTTGACCATTCGTTTTATTCAAAAAACTTTTTGAAATATCATTTATTTTGTTATAATTTGTTTTATTATTGAAATTACTTCAAGTATAACTTATATTTTTGTATATTTGTATAATTTTTTTGAATAAAACAAATTATCAAATGTAGAGATAAAAGTCAACTGTATCATTTAAAATGAACGAATTGAGTATATAATAGAGTAGTGATGGACGTTGTTCTTACAGTTAATGGGTTTACATACACACGGAGGCATATGAGTAGAAATTAATCTCCCAATAATCACCAAAACATCAATAATTTGTCAAGAAATATGGAGCTAAAGAGGTTAAGGTTCAAGAAGGGGTCACTTCGTGCCCATACTGATAGCTAAGGAGTTTGTTGATTCAAAATGGCTCAGTTTTCGCTATATTTACGAGCATTTAAAATAATTTGCATTATGAATGAACTCCTAGGGCTTTCTTAAAAACTAATAATAAAAAATATGTGTCATTTTACAGTCTCAAAGAATTATCATATTTTCATTATAAATGTTAGCACCTCCTATTGTGAACTTTTAGTACTTCTTGATATCTTTAGTACTAAGAGGTATTAATTAAAATTAAAATTAAAAAATTACAGTATCTCCTCGTGGAACATAAAACTTCTAAGAAGAAATGATAATAAAAAACAGGTAAAATTAACCATTTGCTATTTAAAATTATGTGTTTCAATCATTTATCACTTAAAATTTCATCTTCGACTTAGTGGAACCATTCAAAAGTTTGACCCTTTTGATTTTTTTGTCATTTCTAACATTTTAAATCTTTTTTTAAAAAAATATTTTTGATATTCTTACCCTCACTCCACACTTCACCCTACCTACGAGAACACATAATTCACCAACCATATGCAAAGAGTGCAAAAACCCTGTTTCAATCTCTTCTCAAGATTCTTAGTTTCTTCCTAAATTCATCTTCCTTGTTGTAGTCATGGGCTCATGGTCTCCCATTGAAGATGTTGCAGCCTTACTCACATTTAAGCATTAAATGCAGCATCTCCATTGTAATTGTTATTTTTGACTTGCTATTCATAGCAATAGCAAGTCTCCCTATTTTAATTGGCTTGCTATATTGCTACTCACTCCATTGTACTTGCTATTTTAGAAAACTTGTTATTTCTCTCACCAAACTTGCTACATGTAGTAAATTTGGTGAGAGAAATAACAAACTCCCTAAAATAGCAAGTTAAATAACAAGTACAATGGAGACAACTTTTGGACAATTCTTGCTATTTTTAAGAATAGCAAGTTGGATAGTAATTACAATGAAGATGCTCTTACACATTGTGCAACCACACCATAAACAAAAAAAATGCATCATAGACTTAAGTGTGATCATAAGCAATAAAGTGATAGTTTTTTGTGGGTCCCACCATATATAAGCATGGCATACCTTAATGCTATCTTTTTTGTTTTCTTCCATTACGCACATAACAATAATAAATGTTAATTTTTTTTTGTAGTTCTCACCTTAATACTAGTAATAACATAGCCATTGTGGATGCCTTTTTGCTCAATTGCACAAGTCAGATAACAACAAAGGCCTATATTAGGCATGCCATTTACCGGATGTAAAAGAGCTCCTCAGTCAGATAGAAACGAGAATGAAATCCGCTTCTCTTAGCATGACTCGCTCGATGCAGACACTTAAATAACTAATGATGTTATTAATACATAATTAGCATGTATTAAATGATAATAATGAATTTTAAATAATATTACGCACGTAATGATTACAACAAAAAATAATTGTATATAATTAGCATGTTTAGGGAATTATCTTGTGCACATCGGCTGGCCGTGCATATGATGCATATGTGAGATTTTCACCTTCAATCTGCATATGGTGCATATGGTGCACATGTCTTCACGCAACATATCAGGTGTGCTAACTTGTAAACACCATCGTATCGTTGACCCGGTTAAAGAGATACCGGCAAAACAATAATACTGTCATGATTTCCCCTCGCGGCAACGATAGGCTGCCGGGTCAAGCCGCAGCGGCAGGTCGCGGTAGAACGCGCGGAACACGTCCATCTCGCCGCGCGGCAGAGCCAGCCCGACCTCGATGCCGCCCTCCCCGTCGCGGCCGCTCTCCGCCAAAGCCAGCGCGCCCGTTCGCTCCACCGACACTATCTCCACCTTGCGTGGCCGGCCCCACGGCGCGCCGAAATGCGCCGCCGCGTATACGCCCAGCTTTGGTGAGCCGGCGACCGTCACCGCGCGCGCCGCGGCGTACTCCCGCGCGCCGCGCACCCACTCGCGCGCATTCCGGAGAGCGCGCCCTTGCTCCGTGCTGAGCCCTTCGATCACGCTCCAGATGGCCGCGGCGGCGTTGGCGGCAGTGAGCCGGCTCCGCTCGGCTTCCACGCGGCAAAGACCCAGGCAGTTGCCGAAGTAGTTGGATGGTATGGGCGGGCTCGTGCGGGGTTTGCACCCGGTCACAAACCCGAATTGCGCGTCGCCGCCTGTGTCGTCGCCTCCGCCTCGCGCCCGCACGATGCCGGCCCACGCGGCGCCGCACGCCAGGGCGTACGGCGAGCACCGCGCGGAGGTTTCTGACTCGACGTGCCTCCCCAGCCTGCGGAGCAGTTCGTCCGTGAACCTGAACGTCGCAAATACGATTACGCCTGGCCGCCGTCTGAGATCCCAACCGTCGAGCCGCCTGTCGCCGGCCGCCGCGAGATCCTGGTGGTCGCGGATAAACGCCTCCCGGAGCCCGGCGCCGTCTCGCACGACGTTGCGGTCGAACAGCGGGGGCGTGGGATCCACCACCGCTTTCTCGCCAAGGCGGTGGATCGGCAGCCCACGTCTTGACGAAGTGGGCGTAGCTGGAACCGTCGGCCACGGCGTGGTGCAGCGTCGTGCCAACGCAAATGCCGGCACGAGGGAACACGGTGACCTGGATGGCGAGCACGTCCTGGGACAGCAGAGAGCTGCCATTGCCATGCGTCGGCAGCGGAGGCAGCAGCGGACGGAGCCTCGCAGTGTCGCGCGGGTGGTCGCAGGCGAGGTCTTCAAAGTCGTCACCGCTGACCGCCACAGTCAGCCGGACGGAGTCCCCGTCCGTGTACGCGACCTCCGGCGACACGCGCTCCTGTATCCTGCACGGCAGCCTCCCAGCCAATGGGTAGAAATGGTGTAGCGCTGTGGCCAGGGACTTCTTGAGCAGAGGAAGCTCCCGGAGGAGGAAGTCCGGCACAGTCGTGGCCGAGGTCGGCGCGGTCGTAGAAGAAGAGGCGCTGCACGGGCGGGAAGTCCCAGAAGACAAGGTCGAAGAACGTGAGCGGCAGCGACCATGGCTGCCCGGCCGGCGGCGCCGGAGCTGGCGAGACGTGGTGCTGCCCCAGGACAGTCAAGGGGTGAACTAGTGGGCACGGCGCCATTGTGGCCGAATGGCTCGTGTGGCTAGCTGCATGGTGCTTTCCTGGCCGGTGGTCTGTTTCAATGGCCGGTAACCGCTCTAAATCAATCAAAATTAAGTTTCCAAATTTAAATTTGAACTAAACGGTTTGACTCGCTAATCGGTTTAGAACCGAGCGGTAATCAACGGTTTCCGACGGTTTGGCGTCAGTAGCAGCTCGTTAGTCGTGATAATCGTTTGGTTTGAGTTGAAAACTGATTTGTTATTTTTTAAAATAATAATAAAAATATAGGAAAAATCTAGAAAAAATTTAGGAGTATGAATATTTTTTTCGAAATAATTATAAAAAATATTTGGTATAAAATTTATTGTTCTTTTGATGGAATTAAATGGTATAGCATTAGAAATATAGTTTTTGAAAAAATAAACAAAACATCTGCCGACAGGCTTTTGGGTTGAACCAATTTTTTATTTTTACTGATCTTATTTTTCTCATAACTTCATAAATTTTAATATTTTCAAAATAAACTTTACCATAAACAATCTACTATCTATAAGAATTTTTAAAGTTTCTAAATTTAAATTTAAATTTTTGAATTGAAACTATCAATTTATATAAACTGCCCATAAGATCGGTTACCTTGGGTTAACCCACTCCAATCAGGGTATGTTTGGTTAATCCTTTTGGGGAAGGGGATTGAATCCTCTTCAATCTCTTCCAATCTCCTTCAATCCCCTCCTAACCGAATATGCCTTTCTTGGGCGATCGATATGGAAGGACCAGTAGAACACTAGATGTAGACTAATGGCCCCACTAATGCATGATATAAAAGTCATGGACAGGGCATCCACATCAGCGGCCAGATACAATTTGCTTACCTCATAGGTCCCACTAAATGGTCATAAGATGACCCCAGCTAGCATGAAGCATTTTCTACTTTTTTTGCTCCTCGAGCACAAACTATCCCCTTCGCTAACACCGATATGAATAGTAGCTCAAACCAATCTAAATAGTAGCCCAAGGACATTGGTGGTATCGATGACAACTACCATTCCTTCAACTTGATTTCCCGGTAGTATATTCGCTCATAGGGGCTGCGCCGTAGGGGACTTTTTTCTCCCCGCGTGCTCCGCTCACCTCATATGTTGAGGCATTATGGAGAATTTCTTTGTCTTACTTCGGTCAGTTCATCTCTTCATCGGGACAAGTATGACGACCTTTCCTTTGACTTGGTTTGTTTTGGGTTAATTTATATCGATATATTTCACCATATGTACAATCAAATACGGGCGTAGCGCACTGTTCTTGCTAGTTGCTCGTACCCATGGTTTGCAACACAACTTTATTCTTAATGTCATACATCTATTTTGAACGTGACATTTATTCGAATACGCTAAGAAATATTACAACTTCATTCTTAATTGGAACGTTGACATTTATTCAAATACGTTTAGGAATATTACAACTTCATTCTTCATGTCAGACGTCTATTTGGAACATGATATTTATTCAAATACGCTTAGGAATATTACCATGATAAAAAGTAGTGATTATTCTTGTCCAAAACAAATCATAAATAGAGATTCAATTATCATCAGCAAAAATATAAAATACCCTTTCTCATTTCCTACAACGTCTCAACCAGAAACTGAAATTATTTCTCATTACCAAAAGGGCAAGTCTAACTAGTCCATTTCCAAAGATAAACAATAATACTCTCGACACATATATAGCTGATCGTGAGCTCTTATAAAGTATAAGTAGTTACAAGTTGATCTAAAGTCAGCAATCCTCATATTCAGTAAGCTAAATCCATTAAACTAAATTGGCAATTATTGAACTTCTATCGGCATCCTAACAATGCAATTCTAAATGCATTATGGGTCCATAAATCACTCATTATGAGTCTAGTTCCACCTATTGAAAAGAAGATATGAAACGATCAGAGACAGCTGATGTTGGTAAAAAGCTATGCATTAGCTGACATATACAATTGTCATTATCTATGATAAAAAAGACGTAACTGATATAAGCAACTATATAATTTATTAATGATGCAGTGCAATTGTATAACTTATAATAAATGTGAAACCATAGATTCAAAAGGATGGAAGCTTACGACATTGTTGGTGCGTTTTTTGGTCACACTTTGACACACGTGGCCTGGGAGATCTACTTAACTCTAGTACAGGTCCTACGTTCTTAGAAAAGGGTTCAAAGTGTGCCAATCAGTTTGACCGTACAACTGATAAGGAACAGAGAGAATGGTATCAGTAGTATAGCCTATCGGCTATCGAGCCAATGACCACAATAAGGATAGGATATTCGTGGACTATTATGCCGATCGGCCGTAAGGCCGATGACCACGGGCAAAGCGATCGGAAGAGCATTCCATTGACCGATGATCACTTTTTCGAAGGTGAATAAGATGTATAATTGAATTAAAGATAACCTATCGACTTGTACTCTGATAGAAATAAATAAAACATGCCAGATAACATGTCTATATCATGAAAATCATCACAATAACTAGATTGGACCTAACCAAGACAGTAGCTAATCACGATGATCTTAATAATATGTCAAAGTATCGGACATGCTTTATTTAGGTGAATGGTATACAACATAAAAAAGATATAATAGCAAGATATGTCGGACTTAACTGATGAAGCCTCAAACTACCACACTTAGACCACATCAATCTAAGAGATCAATCTGATACAGCCATAGACCTAGCTAATACACCGTGATAAACCGACGATCATACTATTTCAACTAGTGTTTCCAAGAGATCAAATTGATGCAGTCGTGAAGACACTAACCTAGTCGATACGATCGTCGGGGGTGACGGGACTCACCTCTTCGCATGAGATTGAAACGATGCAGCCCAGCTCCGAGTGTCGAATCCCGCCGGGATTAACCTTAGGAAGCCAAGGGTGGCGACACACCGATTAGTTGTTTGACAGAGATGAGTGTTTTACCTAACTAAGGGATACATATTTATAGTCTAGAGACTTGCCGTCCAAACAATCTATCTTAACCGATTTTGGATAAAACTTCATCTTCTCATTATTGGCTCCTTCATATCCCGCAATGTTATAACAGATGAACTTCTTTGACCATCTTTGATCGGATTCTTCTTAACTTTCGTTAACCGCATGACATCCTTGGTGGGCCCTGTGATTTACCAAATTTTGGCGTCAACAGACATCCATTAAAGCTTGGATTTTTGGTTCCATTAGATCTGGGCCTACCCTTTTTAGGCTTGAGTTCATTGTAAGTAATTTTTCCACTAATGTCTGCATTGATCACCTGCAAGAATAATAAGGTGCTTAGTCAATGAAAATGAGCCATTACATAATTCACAAACTTATTAATGATTCCAAAGTAACTGTACAAAATGAGCCATTACACTCAAGATCTAGCTAGCTCATCGAAAACATTGTTGTCGAAGAACCTAGCTACCACGATTAGGAAAACAGACGGCGACAAGACCAGCAGAGCACGTACCGACCCTTGCGGTAGAGCTGGGACTTGGGCCGTGTTGGGCCAGCCCAACCCAGCCCAGGTCCTTTGGGCTAGGACCTAAAATGGGTCGAGTCGTGCTGGGCTAGCTCGAAGCAATGTTTGCCAAGGCTAGACACGACCTAAACACACGTCGGGCCTGGATGGGTCGTGGTGACCCAAGAATGGCCCTAACTTTATAACATCGTTAGATTAATTCTTACTAGGATTACGGAAATATTTATTTAATTTATCTTAAATAATGAAAATTATAGTTCACATAAAATAATAGAACAACATTAAAACTTCAAAAATTAGGGGGAAAAGAATTTCATTAATAATTTACACATGATACTAGTTCATTAAAACTACTTTCTTTACTCTCGAACATATATGTTTACATTTTGATTTGTCATACGTATGAATGACTTAAATTTTGGTTTGTTCTACGCATGATATAGAGCAAGGTATATTTAAATAGCAATTTATAGATTTTTTATTTTTAATAATAGGATGTAATGTTTTTCTGTTCATTATCCGGCATCTCTTCCCTATGGGTCGTGGGTGCATATATAGGACTTCTCTTCCATGCTAAGCCGGCCTAAACATGATTGCCGTTCACCGAACCTAACCCCCAAACCCACTTAGGCACCCTCACAGCGTCAGCGCATCCGGCATCCGCCGTGGCCATATACCTAGTGCGACAAGCGGCTCATCCCCGTGGCCGCTTGTGGAAAGAAAAAAATGAAGAATATGTGCCTCTTTTTTGATCTAATCTTTTTGGTAAAAAAATCGGTGGATCCAATCTAACAGCCTCCCTCAAGATCTAATCTTTCGGTACAGCTAACAAAAATTGCTCACAGATAGCAAAAAAAAAATGACAAGCTTTTCCTCTCTAGTCAATAAAAATAATTAAGGACCCACTATTTGCGGGCGGCGCGCGTTTCCCAAGATTTTCAATTAAGTTTTAGTATTAATTAGTACATCCCGTCACTCAAACCGGTACGTATTAAGTGGTGTAATGTTTCGGCTTCAATACCGACTATTCAGGTCAATACCGTCCGATACCCGTCAATACCAGACATACCGATCATTCCAGTCAAAATTGTATTTTGATTTTTTAACATGTATTATATATTATTTATATTAAGCTATATATTATATTGATATTTAAGTGTACACTGTATTTAAGACATCAATGTATTAAAATATATCACATTTAATTATAATAACATATATTTTAAATATATTTATATTATTTTATTAGACCAAAACGGTATAACCAAACCAAAATTATCACCGGAGTGGAATTAACAGCTTGTTCCCATGGCACCGTTGCATGCGGCGTAGAACCCACTGTTTGCACGTGGCCTGTTGCATGCGCTGAGTGCGTGGGAGGGACTGTGAGCGGCACGCCTGCGGAGGAGACAGTTGTTACTAGCTACCGATGACCAAATAATAGATGTAGAGTTTTTCCGCGTGTTGTGTTTTGTTGTGTTTGTTGCTTGTAGAAAAACTGAAAAAACACTTAGATGATGGATATAATGGGAATGAGTGAGTAATTTTTAGTCTTAGTTCATCCAGACAACCCAAATAATTACTAAACTAATTGTTAGTTCATGAGCCAACTAATGGTTAGCCATTAGTCCACAAAAACAAACTAATGGAAACTAATAGGGACCATTTACTCTTTTTAATATATCAGTCCAAAGTATCCAAACACATATGAATTAATTATAAGTCAAAACTAATTATTAGCTAACTAATAATTAGTTCTAATTAACAATTAGTTTCAATTTAGTAGAAATTGATTAACTCATTTATCTTGGTTATAAAGAAAAAATCTATATAAATTGGACAGTAGATTAGCTCAACGCAGCTTGAAGGTTTTCTACTTGGCCCAAACAAATAAGGAAAAATTACTCACATGCCATTATAATTTTCAGAAATTGCTTATATGCCATTGTCAGTGACTGTGGCGGCCCCCATCTGTCAGTGACACATCGATGGCATATTGACAAACCGCAAAAATTGTAATGGCACGAAAAAAATTAACCCAACAAATAAGCGAGTTTGTTTGAAGTTAACAACACAATCTACTTTCACCAAAAAAATGTGGTTACTGTTTTCTAAAACAAAATTACATACGCTTTAGTAGAAATTGATTAGCTGAGATTCTCATTTATCTTAGTTTGAGTTGTAAGTAGACACGGAATCTTACAAAAAAAAGTCACCGTACAAACTAACACGGTCTACAAGCTCGTTAAAAATAGGAGCTAACTCACACACCTACCTCCAACAAGATTCCGTAAGATCCATTAGGATTAGAAATTAAAAAAATCACATCCAACAAATATTCTAAGGTAGTGTTTAGTTCCCTGTACGAGAAACGAAATGAAATAGTTCCTGAATATAAAGTGATACTTCTGTTTGGTTCGAGAGATGGGGTGGAATCAAATGGAACTGAATTATTCCCAGAAACAGAATATTCCCTGTAGATACTGAACCGTGGGATACTTATTTTTTGGGTTAATTTTTTCTGTGCCATTACAATTTGTATGGTTTGCCAATATGTCATTGGTGTGTCACTGATAGATGAAGGCCACATAGTCACTGACAGTGGCATATAGATAATTTCTGAAAATTATAATGGCATGCGAGTAATTTTCCTTTATTTTTTTGGCGAACAAGATGATTCCTAACCATCCCGTTCCATTCCTCATCGTACGTCAAACCAAACACTATCTAAACGGCTCCTAAAAATAAAGGGATTCTCAAAATTAATCTTTTTACTCCCTACAGAAACATATTTAAAGTAATTTGCATCTCAAAATTAAATCTAAAAAGGATAGGGAATCAATTTTGGGAGCAACTCTATGTGACTAAAATAATAGAGTATTTTATTAGAGTTACCCACACCATAACAACATGTTTTAACCGAAATATAATATGCATTCTCCTACATCCATCTTTAATTTCGCCTTGCCTTCTTCTCTATGGAGACTTGCCTGTTGACAGCCATCTCCAATGCTTATTGCTAATACAAGTGCTTAGGATAAGAAAAAAATTAAGCATCTTTCTTAAGAGTCATATGTTCCAATGTAAAGATATCTAGTACGTGCTGTTATATTTGTTAGTTAATTTGTTACTACAATTACTTTACTAGTCATACATGACTGAAACTATCTTGATTAACATATATTAGCATCCGATGCTACAATAAGCAATTGTTTCTTACGTTAAGCATCCTTATTGAAAAAAAGTTAATAGATTATGTGTTCCTGTTATTTTTCCAAAAGTCAAAAATACTATTATTATTCGTCTATTAGACTACATGTCATTACTATTTCAGATTTACTCATCCATGCCATTTGGGCCCACTTGAAGAGAAGTATTTTTCACAAATACCTATTTTGCCCTTACACTGTTCTTATTCCTCCTGCTCCTCTCCATTTGCCAACTCAGAAATTAAGGAATCGAAACGTTGCTTTCTCGATCAGGTTTTTAACCAGAGGGAGTGGCCAACGACGCAACTCTGAATGCTTCAGAGGTTTCTAACCGGAGCAAGTTGTTCATCGTGAAAAAATTCTGGTTTTTGACCTTGGTTTTGCCGGTTTGCTCGTGGGAAGAAGAAAATCGTGTTCGGTTTTTGGTGTGTTCTGGCCAGCGAGGTCAGCGGCGGGTTGGGTGCCGCTTGCTGCCCGTCCGATCGGCGCGGCTCAGCCATCGAACGGTCGAGGAGCAAGCCAATGGCTGCTTGTTGCTGACGGGGATGCCAATCCGTTTCTGACGTGAATTTGGAGAGGAGGAGGAAGGAAGAAGATGAACAATACAAGGGTAAAATGAGTATTTACGAAAAATAGTTAGACCCGTGAATCTAAAACAGTAATGACAATTATATTATTTTTAACGTTTGAAAAAACTATCAACCTGAAAAAAGTTTTTTTTTCCAGTAACAGGCTGCCGCAGAGGGACAAGACTGCTAACTTCGTGACGCCCGATACGGTAGAAAAACGGTAGCACGTCGATCTAAGCGCTAACTTCCTGACACTGACACTGACATGATAGAAAAATAGCGACACATCAACCTCTAAGACAAATACTGGATGGCCATTATAAAAAAAGTAAATAAATATATGGATTCAATTATCTAGAAGTACTATTAAACTATTTCATAGAAAAAATGGATTCAACTATTAATAGTATTACTGCTCATAAGAAATAAAAAATAATTTATCTCTTCTTTTTCTTCTCTCCTCTTTTGCTCATTTATTTATTTGTGGTCTCATCTATTTGATTCATTTAAACAGTTATTATTAGTAGATCTCCACATCTAAAAATTAATTATTTTTAATTTATTTATATGACTAAATAATCTAAATACAGTCGTGGTTGCTCTTACAAAGTATTAATTTCCTGCCGATGTGGACATGGCAGAAAAATGGTGGCACGTCGACCTCTCAAAAACAAATACTTGACATTATAAAAAAAGTTGTTTACTTGAATGCACGTACCAATTAAGGTAGTGCCTGTATCATTTTATTTATGTACCATTTTGTTCGGAGTGGTTTCATTCAAAGATTTTGTTTGAACCACACAATATAGGATTGTTGGAGAATATTCTATAAATCTACGCCAATTCATACAAGATGAAATAGTTTAATTTAAGCAACTAAACATACGCAGAGTGTCAGATCTAAAACAAAATAATACACGAATCACGAATGAAATGACGCAGACAACCAAACACTAGCTAATAAGCTCAAAAAACTCCAACTTCCTGGTGCAACACGTAGGTCTAAAAAATTGTGGGATCCTACGTACGATAGACTACGGACTTGCAGCTGTAGTTCTGTAATTTTTATTATAGTAGATATATTTTGGCGTACCAATAATTAATTTATATATATATTTTTAATTTTTATCCGTATTAAATATGATTATGTTGTACCCGTAGTTATCTTCGGATCACCAAAATACCAATAATTAGTATCCAAATACTCTAAGTCCAGAAAGTCAATATTTTTTCAAATGACCCGAATATTTGAATTCACGGCAAAATCATCCGAATTTTCTCACTCCAAAAGGAGGCAAGGGTGAAAATGTGAATGCATGCATGAAAAAAACATACGGCTTCTATATATATATATATATATATATATATATATATATATATATATATATATATATATATATACGGGAACGCTATTCTATACTGTGGGTGTAAATGCTATTCTACACCGATCATCCCAATCATGCCCACTCTCCCACCCAATCCCAACCCCTCCATTTCACGTCGGTGTAGAATAGCATTCTACACCCGTGGTGTAGAATAGCATTTGTATATATATATATATATACAAGAACTGGGGATGCACTCAGGTAAAAAGAAAGGTGAAAATTAACCCTAGACTACTACGAAGCACTCTCCAGTATAGCTAGCGTTTATAACTGATATTGTTCATTTGACTCTACTAATATATATATATATATATATATATATATATGTATACGGCGGGAGCGTTATTCTACACCACGTGGGTAGAATAGCTATTATAGACTACTTTTAGATGCAGATTTTTTTAGTAGAATAGCAATTGAGTATTATTTTTTTCTCAGTAGTAAATTTCTCGGTAGAATAGTTGTTCTACACACGTGGCGTAGGATAGCATATATATATATATATATATACATATATATTAGATAGGACAATATTAGTTCACTAGTACGATCGACGATCTTATATCGGAAAACGTCTCCTCTTGCTTCAGGAAATGGACCGTTATATGCAGTCACCCGATCTGAGCCACTCAGTTGAGATCTGGCAGAAACCCGTCTTGATCGTTGTGAAGTTTCATTACCAACAACTAATGCAAATTAGGCTCCACCATCACTGAACCCTGCTATCGCACCGACAAATCATGACCGAACGATTTAGATCGGATCACTGTGCTCTTGGGATACGAGGAGGGCACAATTTTTTTTCAAAAAAGAAACTATATATAATTTCAGATGCTGCTAAACCTGTCTCTAGCTTAATAATGCGTGTGTGCTGTTGACGGGCGTGTCGGTATACACGTGTGCTGTTCTCTGTGCTGTGATAAAAATGCCACGTAGTCCCATCCCGTACGTGCGGCTAGCTGCAGGGTGTGATATGATAACTCGCACGAGCTACATAAATTCGTAGCACCGACAGCCTCTCTGCTTATCTCGATCGATTATTCTCAGCTCGCACGTACGGTATAGTATTATCGTCGTAAAGTCAAGCGCGGGTGTGTGTACAAACAGATATGCCGGACACGGCGCCGGCTTCCGATGCCGGCGTCGTGAACGGCCGTGGCGCCGGCGACGAGGCCGCGGAGCCATTCCGTGTGTTCGTCGGGTACGATTCCCGCGAGGACATCGCGTACCGCGTGTGCCGGCGCTCGCTGACGCGGCACTCCTCCGTGCCGCTGGAGGTGATCCCGATCGTGCAGGAGGAGCTCCGGTCGGCGGGGCTGTACTGGCGCGAGCGCGGCCCAACGGAGAGCACCGAGTTCTCATTCACACGCTTCCTTGCCCCGTACCTCGCTGGCTACCGCGGCTGGGCGCTGTTCGTCGACTGCGACTTCCTCTTTGTCGCCGACGTGGCGGAGCTAGCGCGCATGGCCGACCCGCGCCGCGCGGTGCTGTGCGTGCACCACGACTACACGCCCAAGGAGGCGACCAAGATGGACGGCGCCGTGCAGACGGTGTACCCGCGCAAGAACTGGTCGTCCATGATGCTCCTCAACTGCGGCCACCCCAAGAACGTCGCCGCGCTAACGCCGGACACCGTGAGCACGCAGAGCGGCGCGTACCTTCACCGGTTCATGTGGCTCGACGACGCCGACGTCGGCGAGGTGCCGTTCGTGTGGAACTTCCTGGTGGGGCACAACCGTGTCGACCCCGCCGACCCTGCAGGTACGGCGCCGCGCGCCATCCACTACACGTCCGGCGGCCCGTGGTTCGAGCTGTACGGGGACTGCGAGTTCGCCGAGCTATGGGTCCAGGAGCGCGAGGCATACGATCGAGGCCGAGGCGGTGGAGGAGGAGAAGAAAGAGGACGATGAGGTCAAGGCCATCGTGCAGGCGGCGGCGGCGGCGCTATCTGCTGTTTCGGTGGACGCGTGATACGTCTCTTGCATGCCTTGCCCATATCTACTGTTCACTGTACTATGTATGCTACGTCCTGTACTTGTACCATTTTTACCTGCCTGATATTTCCGTTGCCAACGTGGGATACTAAACTATCAACTATGGCATGCCCATTTGTAAGTTTTTTTGAAGGATAGGGAAAGCACCAAGGCACCAAGCCCTCACCCATTTCTATTAAAGAAATGAATGACACCATACAAAGTTCACACCTCCCAAAACACCCAACGCAGCAAACCAGAGAACAGACTGTCGTAGCCAAAAGTCATTCAGTTTAATATCACAGTTTAACAGAACCGACAGCATCATACACATAACCCAACTGCCCAAACCAGCAAAACAACTCTAGATCACAAAACTACGTTATCAACCAATTCCCAAACGATTCTTCATCAGATTCCACCCATGCCTCAGACTGAAGAAGTCATTTGCCAGATGTTCTAGAATACGCACCCCTAGCTCCAGGTTTCTTGCCCTTTCCTTCGATTTTTGTAAAATTGATCAGGAAGAGATCCAGTAACAAATTACATTAATAAAAACCAGAAGATCAGCAATCAATATCCCTTTGAACACTGCATCATTTCTACATTTCCATATACTTCAAAAAATAGCCGACAGTCCAACTCCAACCATCTTTTTGAAATTTTTACTCAAACTACTGAACCAAGTATTCCAAACATGTTCAAAATCCAAGAAAGGACCAATTTTAAAGCATACATTGATCAATCTCCAAATAAATTTGGCAACCACACAATCAAAAAACAGATGTTGTATAGTTTCATCAAAACCACAAAAAGGACAACTCTTATTGCCACCTTTCCACCCTCTTCTCAACAGATTGTCTCTAGTAAAAATCTTATTCTTCCTTGCCAACCACAAGAAAACTTTGACTTTTAAAGAAAATTTCAAATCCCAAATCACATTCCGAATCCTAGGTAATTTTTACATTTTTAGTGCATTGTAAAATGAACTCACAGTAAAGACGTCTTTTCCGGACAAAGACCACAAGACCTTATCAACATTCTCCGTTAATCTTACCAATTCACACCTCTTTCTCAACTTAAGCCAGGATTAATACTTATCACCAACCAAGTCTCTTATGAATTTTAACACAACCCAATCACTAGCAAACACATCAGCAACATAAATATTTTTTGTAAGAGCAATCATAAAAAGGTCAGGAAATTGATCCACAAGGGGGCAAGAACCAATCCAAGTATCCTCCCAAAAGAGAGTATCTCTCCCATTCCGAACTTTCCTCTTACAAAATTGTAAATAAGCACATTTATCCTTCATCAAAGCCTTCCAGAATTGAGAATCCCTACTTTTTTGATTAATCTGGAACAACTTTTTATTTTTCAAGTATTTAGCCCTTAACAACTCCTGCCAAATCCCCTTCTCAGATTCCAATTTTCACAACCATTTACCTAACAAGGCAATATTCATAATTTCTAAGTCTAAGACCCCCAAACCACGAACCTCCTTAGGCACGCAAATCACATCCCACCTCTCTAAATGGTTTTTTTGATCCCTTGATCTTCCTGCCACAATAATCTAGATCTAAAAAAAATATAGTCTCCTCTTAACCCCTTAGGCATTTCATAAAAAGAAATGAAGTACAGGGGAATACTACTTAAGCAAGCATTAAGTAGAATCAACCTCCCACCAATATCCAAAAGTTTACCTTTCCAACAACCTAACTTGCTTTCCACCTTATTTTCACAAATTTTCCAATTCTTATTCAAAATTTTAGTCTTATTAATAGTCATCCCCAAATACTTGATGGGTAAATCACCCAACTTGCAAGTAAGAATACCACTAAACTCTCTTCTCCTCAACTCATCCATCCTAAAACAAAAGACTTCACTTTTATGAAAAATAATTTTCAGACCTGACATTTGTTCAAACAAATAGAAAATAAATTTTAAGTGTTTTGCATTCTCCAAATCATCTTTCAACAGAAAAATTGTGTCATTAGAATATTGTAAAATAGAAATACCTTCACGGAGCAAATCGCTCCTTAAACCCACAATTATCTTATTCTGAACAGCAACACTCATCAAACAAGACAGTGCATCAATAGCCAGATCAAAAAGAAGTGGAGAAAGGGGGTCTCCATGTCTCAAACCTCAGTTAGTTTTAAAATAAGGCCCTATCGGATCATTTACTCTAACATTCACTTTTCCCCCATCAACAACCTCATAATCCAGTCATTCCATTTATGGGGAAATTCCTTAATTCCAATATTTAAAACAAGAAAGACCATTTAATTTTATCATAAGCCTTCTCAAAATCCACCTTGAATAAGATTCCAGACAACTTATTCTTATGCATAGAATTTGAAATCTCATGAAGAATTACCACACCATCCAAAATATACACATTTTTAATGAAAGCAGTTTGGTTTTTAGAGATTAAATACCCAAATACACTTTCCAAATGATGCATAAGAACCTTAGTCACTATTTTGAAACTAACATTTAACAAACAGATTGGTCTAAAGTCCTTCACTTGATTAGCATTCACAGACCCTGGTAACAAAGTGACTAGATCACAATTAAGCCTATTAAAATCATCCTTCCCCTGATAAAAATCTTCAAAGATCTCCATAAGATCCAATTTAACCACATCCTAGAAATTTTTATAAAATTCAATAGAAAAACCATCAGGATCAAGAGACTTATTGTTTTCCATACCAAAAACAACATATTTAATCTCTTCCTCAGTAAAAGGTTTTAAAATCTCTCTTCTATCATCATCATTAATTTTGACAAAACAATCAAAGTTGAACTTGATATTAACTCTATCATCCTCCCCAAACCAGTTTTTATAGAAATCAGTAACATGATTCAACACTTCATTCTGATCAAATAAGACGTTATCACCATTGTTCAGGAAAGGAATCAAGTTTTTCCTTCTTCTACCATTGGCTTTAGCATGGAAATACTTAGTATTATTGTTCCCATCAAGCACATCCTTCTCTTTACTTCTCTGCACCCATTTCAAATGATCTTCTCTCATCAACTCTTTTAAATACAACTCCAGATTGTTTTTTTCATACTTTAGCTCACAATTCATTCCCAGCACCTCACATTTTTTTTATCAATTTCATCTAGTTTCCTCAAAACATCCTCTTTAGATTTTTTATATAAACTCACCCAATTAGCATTCCACCCTCTTATCTTTTTCCTAAGAGCAATCATCTTAGCATGCCATCTATCAACAGCAGATCCTCTAAACTTAGTATCAGACCAAACACCAACAACCACCTCCCTAATATCCTCTCTAATCAACCAACTGTTCTCAAATCTAAACAAAAAACTTTTAACCACATGATGACCAAATTCAATCAACAGAGGAGAATGATCAGAAAGAACCCTTTTCCATAGGGACCACTTTAGCCAAAGGATACATCAATTCCCAATCAACACTTATTAAGAATCTATCCAGTTTTTCAAATGTAGGACTAATATGATCATTACTCCAAGTAAAGGACCTACCACATAATGCTAATTCCCTCAAATTATAGTTTTTAATTATAGCATTAAACAAAAAACTCCATTTATTATAACCACCACTCTTGTTTTTTTTCCTTTTCCCTTCTCAAAATATTGAAATCACCACCAAGTAAAGTTGGTTGCAAATTTAGGAGAATTCGACAAGGAATATCTCCTTACAAGAATATTGAGCTACTCCATATATGAAAACTAAATTCCAACTTTTCTTATCCACCTTGTTCATGATTGTGACTTTAATGAAATATGTACCAATTTCAAAATTATACACATCCATACTATCCAGATTAATGCACACCAAAATGCCACCTGATCTGGCCTGAGCAGAAGACCATTTCCACCAAAAATTTCTTCCATAACTCAAAGTACTAAGCAATTGAGAAGTAAAATCCTTTTTCATCATTTCCTGAATACCAATAAA
Source organism: Zizania palustris (assembly GCA_019279435.1). NCBI lineage: Eukaryota > Viridiplantae > Streptophyta > Magnoliopsida > Poales > Poaceae > Zizania > Zizania palustris. Next base: position 22,701,313 of record JAAALK010000282.1, read on the forward strand.
CTCATGATTTTTCTTTTTACAGACATCTAATAGATGTTTAACTTTCGATACATTCCCCATACCCCTAATATTCCAAGTTAAACCCTTCATGTATTCGTTTTTTAGACTTTCTCATAATCTACTTTTTTCCCTCTCACAACACAACTGGTTGATCTGTCATTGAATATACCAGTATCAGAGTTATTCAAATCAGATACCTCCCCATCCAAATTCAAGTCCCCAATTAAATTCTCTACCATATTAGAGGCTTCCATATCCTCATTTTTAACAGAAATATGCCTCAAATCATTGTTTTGTTCATTCAAAAAGAGAGCAACCCTAGCTTGTTCTAAATTTTTCATTAGCTCTAAATTATGATCCACCTAATTAATAGAACAACCTAAAGAGACCCCAGAAGACTAGCCATCCGGTGAAGAGAAACATTGCTATCGTTAATAAAGGTAGGGATACCAGTACCTTTATCCACAAAAGCATTCTTGGCTTCCTTGCGCGATGTGGCCAATTCCAAGACTGACTTATCATCTTTCAGTTTCAACCTTTCACATCTCCTTCTATCCTCTTCCTTAGTCCCTTTCTCATTGTCCACACTCACCAGACCCACTCTAGTGGCAAAGTCAACAGACTCCTGAGAATCCAAGTACTCTTCACTATCTGTAATATGTAATCTCCCACCATCTTCACCAGATAATTGTTATATATTATCTTCCATATCATCACACAGATGCTCACCCCTCTTGCCAACTGGGGCATTCTCAATCTCTCCTTTTGTTAACTCAACATTCATATTCATGGAAGTTTTCGGTAGTACATGAGACAATTCCTCTATCTGGAGTTTATCAGCCAACTCTTCATCTGTCATCCCATCCTTCTGAAAATCCATGGGGTTTTCCAATAACCCACTCACATATTCCTCCTGAATGACAGGCAAGATGACAGCAGTAACAAAAATAGATTCCTTTGATTTAGATAGAATACCCACATTCCTCTTCTTAGCAGACATGTTCTCATCCACTCCATCTTTTTTCTGCCCATCATCATCAAGTAATCTTTTCCCCTTATCCTTATTCTGCACTCACCCCACTTTAATCACCTCATACATTAAAAGTTTAGGGGTAGTAAGAACTAAGGACAGAGGCAACACAAAGGTGTTCATCATTCCTATTTTTATCCTCACCACATCCTTGTTCCTTACTACTTCCATATCCACTTTCATCAGAACCACTCCCAAATTTGACCCAACTTCACATAAAGAGAGGTAACCTTTCATAGATTCAGGTAGGCCACTAACAACCACTCAAACCTCATGCAATCTTCCAGAAGCCATTGCCTCTTGAGTCCATACTCTCACTTTAATTCTAACATTAGTCCCTTTCAACATGAACTCCTCAAAATTTGAGATCTCTTCTAGTCTAGTTTTGTTAGGGAATCTGATCTAAAACGTACCATTACCCATGTCCTTAGCCCGCCACATCCAATTCCACTTGAATTGATGATTAAAACCTTCAGCCATCTGTTGTTCGGATAAAAACTTCCCTTCTACCGAGACTAAAGCTAACGGATTAACATGCTCCTTACTCAAAACCTCTTTTGCATTTGAATCAAAATGCAGCCCAAGCCATTCGCTCCACATCCAACGAACTTAGACACTGATTTCAGTTGTTTCTTCAAGAAACAGTCTACAGTTCTATGTGAGTGTTTTATCATAGATTAAACAATATAGATGCACCTTACAATCCTTACCCAAATGACCAACTCCATTGCATCTCACACACAACAGAGGTTCAACCCTAACAGATCTACCAATATCCATCACTTTTTCTGACGTTTCAGCCAAAGTTTCAAAAAGTACCTGTTGCTTATTCTTAGATCCACCAGACACAGCGACCTGCGCCACAGCAGCATCCCACCTCACAGCAGAAACATAACCCTCCTCCTGACAAGTTTATCCTTGTCCACCTTCAACCGAACTAGCACATGAGCCTTTGCTAGTTGCTACAACCCCTTCCTGAGGCTTTACAGGACGGAAAGTAGTCATGTTCCCTCCTCTAGCACCCCCACCCCCTCCCACCCTCCAAGTGTTGGAACGACGGTGAGGAGGCCGAGGACGCCAAGCACAGTTCCCCCAATCATCCATTACAACCGACAAAATCACTTGAACAAAGCTTCTGCGATCACTATTGAAAACCCTAACTCCCTCACCACCGACTCCGATACGGGGCCACTCCTCTTCCAAATCCAGAGGTGGAGAGCATGCACATTTGTAAGTGCGAGGTAAATTTATGTATTTTATAATAATCAAAGTATCTCAAAGTTATAGGAGACTTATAAGATCCATTAATATATGTGATTATATCTTGTACTAGATTTAAATTTAAATATCGTAATATTTTATAGATATACAATTAGGACTAATAATACAAGTAGTTATACATGAAATAAGGCATATAGGAGGAAGACCAAGCAAAGGCATCCCTATTATCTCTCAAAATGATAATAAATGTGGTTTGCTATGTAGAGTTGAACGTATGTTTGATGCGAACTATCATGAATGAGTTCACATCATCAATGTTTTCTTTGTAGACCTCGGGTGTTCACCTTCTTTGTTAGTTGGGTGGTGTGTCATTTTTAGACTAGAATTAGACTATCTTAGTCATACTAGAAGGCCTCCTTGACATCACCAAGTATGATGATAACCCCATTACGGCCTATCATATTCATCAGCTAATACATGTAGTGGTATCACCATGATTTTGGCTAAGGTTGTTGCTCTATAGAGTATGACATTGTAAGTTGACTGAAAATCGCCTACCTTGAATATGAGACGATTGGTGTGGTATTAATCTGCTAACTTGAAGATGGCTAGCAAAGAAACTCATCTAGTTGCAACAATTGTTTTCCCAGTGATTACCCCAAGAAGGTGGCTATCAGTGCCAAACGTAGTCATGCCACAATTTTTAGACTAATATTTGTTTTGTTGCTATAATTAAGACATATACCACACTTTATTAACCCTCTAGCCCATGCTATGTGTAGACTCAATTTGTATTTAAATTTTACTTCACTTGGGTCACACAAATTGCGAAAAATTCAGTTGTGGCAATATTAGAGCATATCCAAGGGCCTCTCTAAATATCACTCTTAATTTTCATATAGAAAGCACCATATAAAGATTATCTCTATATATATTTATTTTCTCTTCAGCCCACCCCTAAATCTAATCCTATATTTAATTGTGTCTCCATATTTTATTAGCTTCCTACAAAATGTCTTTATTCTTAATAGCTATATTTGGGAATAGGCAGTGGAATAGGAGATCCCCTAAGTTTAAAGAGTGAGACCCTCAGTTTAAAGGGAATAAGGCTATTTTGTTAGAGTTGTTTTTTTAGAGAGATTTGCTAAACTTTAACATTAGAAAGTTCTTTAGAGATGCTTGTCACATCAATGACCTTTATTAACCTCATTATGCACCTTTGAAGTTTACCCCATGCTTACTAGACACTACTCTCTCTTCCCAAAAGACTACATTTCTCCTATTTAAATTTTATAAAAAATACTTAATTTCTATCTCCTTGTTTATCATTAGTTTACAAATAAAAAAATATGTCTTCAATACCCCTTACATATCACTTGACAATACTATTTTTCTTATTAATAATGTGCACTTTAGTTTTTTTACTTTCAGCACTAATTTATCAATTTTATCTTAGAAGAAAAAAATTCTTCTCCTTTCTTTGCACAACTGATATAGCTAAATGTTTTGTATGTTGGTGAGGTTTAGAAAAAGAAGGCATTTCTCTTCTTTGCAGCGAAAAATAATAATTGGGCAAGACTTTTATATTCGTATCCATACCGATCCTGAAGAAAAAACTATGAAGAAATACTGGGAAAAAACTAATACAATATTTAAAATTACGCTCTAAAATTCATTTTTTGTTAAGACTTAAGACTAGAGTGTAGTCCAAACTCCAAACAAGCAATGCAATTTTAATGGCTTGTAGTTATGATAGGTCCAAGTTAGTGGAATCTTGAGTCAACTCAACCAAACAAATACCTTAAACAGCTCAAAGCAGAATGCATGCGAAGAATATTACAAGCACAAAGTTCCTCAACCCTGCGTTGACCGGCATGAACGTGAATCATAGTACAACTTCACATTAGAACACATGGACTAAGATCATCCTTCGGCGGTGTAATTATGGCAAGAATTTGCTTCCCTTCAAAGCCATGTTGCACCTCGTCATTTGTAATCTCAGATCTGCTTTCGGTTTCCCTCAGCTGTCAGCTCAGTGCTTTTGGTACGAACTGATCGCTTGCGTTGCAACATGCATCAATTTCTTCGGAGGAGCTTAGCTGATCTGCCTCTTCGTTGGACCTAAAAATGATTCGCCCAATCTCAGAAGCGTCTTTGCTGACCTCTTTCCATTCCAGCCTCCTTAAGAAACATTCTTCAATGTCATCAGGCGACGCATCGTCGTCGCTGCTGTAACTAATGTAGGGCACATGAAAACCAATTGAGGTGTGCCTCCTGGACGCGCCAATCGGCTGCTCATTATTGGCCACATTTTGTTTGGTGACCTTGGCAAAATCTTTCGGGGTTTCGCAACTATCATCGCCATAATCACCACTGTCACTGTCATTGTCATCATCTTGGTCGACTTGATGGTTCTTGCCATCAAGCTCATCAGATAAAGATGACGGGGATGAGAATGTTGAGTACTCGCTGTCGTCATGGTCACGTTCTCTGAGAGTCTTGAGAATTAATGTCTTCAGAAGGTTCATCACATGAACAGCGTGCATCAGAGCAGTCAGAGGATCTGACATCTGAATTCACGTGAATTATAATGTTAGCACCTGCGACAGCAAGCACTTAGATCAGGCAGAGAATAGTGACAGCAAGAAAAAGTACCTGTGTCATATTCGGTGCAAAGACCATTGCGACATTTCGAGCGTTCATCTTGTTTGACTCCTCTTTCTCCACAACATCAGCCATGAATTCTACAACCCAGCTAAGAAGTGCAGCCTGCGTTGGAGGAATGAGCCGCACGAGCTCAACACATTCCTCCTCCGTGTTGCAGTGAAGGACTTGCTCAGGTGAGAGGCTATCTAGCACCCCCTCGGGGAGTTCTCTGAACCAGGCCTGAATCAAATTGAGCAACATAATTACTCTTACATAAAACATCGAGCCAAATAATATGGAATGCCATTGCTTAGTGTGTCTTTTTTTCAGATCAATGACGTTGCTTAGTTGAAAATGCTCTTCAAGGAAATGAACCCTACTAATCTCATCATTTCCATGATGCCAGGGTTTATGATGAGAGAGCCAGTCTAGACTGAGGGCCAGTCAAACAAAATCTCCGGACTTAATTCTATCTAGCTAATGGCTTGTTTATTTCAACTCGTAGATTCGTAATAGCTAGCTGGTATGAGTATATAGCAGGTGAGAATCTGAATAAGCTAGATTCTAATTCATTTTAAGGTTCTGCCGCTACTAATTCTTACAATCTATATTTAGAATCTAAAACATTTATTTTAACTTTAGATCGTAGAAATAGCTGAGCTGCTAGAAGCTAAAATAAATAAGACCTAAACTAAAGATATTCTTTTGTTCGTATCTTCACAAGTTATTTACATGAACTTTCTCCAATCTCCATTCAGCCAGGGCCGGCCCTGGGGCAGTGCGGGTGGTGCGACCGCACCGGGCCTCCGAAAGTAGGGGGTCTCCAAAATTTAGTATGCTAAAAAGCCTCACAAGTATTAATAAAGCTCAGTTGCAAATTAGTCATAAGTCACGAACAGTAGGCCTGTTAGAAGGAATTGTTTTAAATAACGTAGAGATATTTTTCCTTTGTATTTAAACTTATTAGTGTGAGATTTGTTAATGGCACTAATTTTTTCAATATTATTTTGTAACGAGGGCCTCCATTTTTTGTTCCGCACCAGACCACAAAAATATCGCCGGCCATACATTCAGCCAAGTCAATATTATTCAGGCAGTTAACCTTGAGAAAACAAAGCTGCCTTAGTGTTATGGGCTATGTCTTCAGTTTTTCAGACAACTTTAAATCCGCGTTTAAACTTTCATTTGCTACCAATTGATGGAATGATGGGTACTGAAGAAGTGAAATAATTCTACAGTTTATTACCTTGATCAAACTAGCGAGACAGTGCACGTCGATGTCCTCGGGCACGACGCCCCTGTTAAGCTGCTCCCTGACAATCTCCTCCTGGCTGTTCTCAGGGGTGATACGGAAGATCCCTTCTGCCTAAATCACGAACAAAATTCAATTTAATCGCTCCGGTACACATGCCAGGACCGGCTCCGAATTGAAATTAGAAAAATGGGCGATTCCAGTGAGGCTTTGGTTTGAACTTTGAACTACCTCGAGGCCATCCTGGGCGTACAGCCGCTGTTGCATGAGCAGTAGAATCTTTGGCACCGAGTTCCCTTTGTCGTCGTAGCCGCACTGCATCGACTCCGGTGACACGCCGAAGACGCTCGCACTTAACGAAGTAAAAAATATTGGCCGGTAAATCCAACGTTGACCAGCAACACGGAGGGGGGGAGGAACAAGAGCAATCGAGTTCGAGAGGAGGGCTGGAGGCCTCGGAAGGTCTCAGAAGGCTACTGACCTGGCACTGGGGACTTGGCCGGGGATCTCCAGCTCGAACTCGACGGGGAGGCCGAGGAAGCCGTTGAGGCGGTCGAAGGTGACGTGCGCGACGTGGCGGACGTCGGTCGGCCAGCCGATCTCCATCCCCCAGGCGGCGCCCGCCGCCGGGTCGTCCGCGTCGACCATCTGGCACGGAAGGACCACCGACCTGCGGAGCGCGGCGAGCACGAAGGCCAGCACCTGCCCCTGCTGCCCCTCCGCCTTCCCCTCGCCGGGGCCTCTTCCGGCTCCCCCAACCCCGCCTCCTCTGCAGCTACTGGACACCAGCATCACCTCTCCCATGGCGACCACTCCTCCTCACCACCTCACTGGCTGGCGAGCTGCTGAGACGAGCAACGCGACAGCATGTGCGCCTCGAAGTGGGGGGAAGGGGAGCTCTTCGAAAAACAGCAGCGCGGAGGATGCTTTAGCTTTTGTGTCGTCGTGTTCGTGTTGGCGATGCGCGATTTTGAATTGGGGGAACCACGTGGGGCCGAGAGCCCAGACAAGAGGAGGGCTCCAGCCTCCAACCTCCAATCCAACGGCTGTCCGATTCAAACTTAGGGCATGCTCCCCCAACTTTAGGGATTTGCAATTCTTGGGATGTTGTTAATTAGGAATAAGTCTATATATTTTTTCCATGTATTAGATTGTTTATTCAACCCTTAATATAATAAATCAGATGTTTAACCTTCTAACCTTTTAAATGTTGTTTACTTGACATCTAAAATAATTTTGTTCTATAGGTGTGTCCTGAAGAAGATTATCACATTAGTTACATACGTCTATATAAAACTAATTGTCATATCTTTAGACTTTTCATTCACTTTATCAGTATCTTCTCGTTCGCTCCGACGTTTCCTTCGCATTAAATAAGATTGTTGTGTATTATGTTTATGTCATTTTGTATCATCTATCATGTTTAAGTAGTTTATGTTGTGGCCTAATGCGCCGTGGCCATGCCCGGGTAGGGGCGCCGCCTCCACACAGGCACACCGCTCGTCACGGCGCCGCCAAGCAGTCGCGCCACTCGCCGCCGAACGTAGGCCGCCAAGCACAAGTGCATGCAGGTTTTTCTGTTATCACCTTACATATTACAGTTATGGTGGTCTTAACCCATAGTTTCTTACGTGATGTCTTACTTAGATATAGTGAAGACATGGTATCTTATTTAAGACATGGTTTCTTAGTATTTTAGTATCCCTCATTAAATAATTTGTCACATCATCTTTTTTTCTATGTGGCAGCACAATAAATATCTAAGAAGCGGAGGGTTGAAAGTGTCCTTATATAATTAGTGAGTTATCGACTGTTAGTGATTATTTGTGTTTTCGGATAAACACGTAGAGATAAACAGGTAGAGTTGTATATACGTATAAGAATGGCCGCGTAGTTCTTTTATATATTTATTTTTTTATTATATCCGTCAATTTTTTTAGGGCTTTGACAACTTTATGCAATGACGACCTAATAAGAGAATGGCTATTTTTCCTCACGAGAGACTCGTAGCCCCTAACAGTAGCCTCCTATCAGTTTAGACACCCTAACATTTCACCCCCTAGATATTCTACATATGCATGACAATGCTAGCTCACATTCCACCCCTTAGATATGCATGACGCTAGCTCTTAGCTTCTGATACCAGTTGATAGTCTCCCAAACATTTTAGCTCACCACCCTCACCATACATCCAACCATTTAAACACACATGACACAGCCTTATAAGCAAAAAATTCTCTTCGTCCCAAAAGATCGATCTAATAAAAAAATAACTACTCTCTTTTATAAGATGCTTTATTCTCTCTTATAAGATGCTTGTAGCCCCCTAACATAATCCTTCTTGGGTAATCTAAGTACTTTGCCGCACGAAAATGATACAAGTAATAATGTAAAGGAATAACAAGGTAGACATAATAGGTTCCAAGATATTCCACCCAGTTCATGACAATACCCTATGTATATCCACACCAACATACTAGCACCCGGTAGAATTATAAGACAAATCCTAGTCGAGTAATCCCACTCTTGCGACGACTGGACATGGCTAGGTGAACCGTGAGCATGACCCCGAGTGACCACCACCCTTATACAAATCAACGTTGCGTACACAAACCTTACCCATTAGACTTACGGCGCAAGAACGAGAAATGCATCATAATAGTCACGAACCGGACATTAATCAGCAAAATCAAAATCCTGGGCCATGTCAAACAGACCCTCGTTCAAATGAAACTGCCGCAATACTCATCTTGGTAAATGTAAAGGGGAAGGCGAGAAAACAGCTACCGAAAAGAAAACGCCATCAGTGCAAGATATAAAACTCAGCACATATCGTTTACTGTTTGCATCAGCGATGCTTATTTAAAGGAGGGAAGATGTCACCAGCTCATTCCGCTACAACCAATTCTAAGATGTTCTAAGCGATTCCATTCCAGTCCGCTTTGGGCTCAGTGAGGTTCTTTGTTCTAGTTGGGCTTTGATTCAATCACCCTCTTCGCGAAAGATGGCAAACAAAATGACGCGGAATGGATCTGAAGAACATACGGTCAGAATAATACCACAAATGACATACAACGGCGGTACCAAGTCAGCAAAACAAACCTCTGAATTGTAGAACTTTAGTGGTCCTTTCGATTTCGTTGAGTACACATCATCCTCAATGTTAAAAACAGGATGCTGGAAATCAACAGTGGGCCCCTCCGTGGAGCAAAGCATGAACCCAATAACACCACTGCATTAGAAGTATATTAGTTTAGCAGAGCCCATTCCCAGATGAGATGAATCAATGACCCAACTCTTCAGCTAAATAGTTTAAGGTTCAAACAAACGGATTTAATATTAAAAGACTGAGAAACAGCTTTAGAACAATTTTTTCAACATTTTTCGTATACAAAGTTTTTGGGGAGTTCAAAATATGTGCCACATCGTAATCCGGTCAAATAATCAGATCCAAATGGCCCAAGGAGAAATCAATTCAGCCACATGTACAGAATCAGTTGAGCATACCTAGGGTATGTTGGTACTGTTGTCCAAGCATAGTTCACTGAGCCTTTGAAAACTTGGCGACAATTGGCTACAATATCTTCAATAATATGCATATGAAGCCATATACTCTCTGCCTGGGTACATACAACGCCACCAGGTCGCAAAGCTCTGGCAACAGACTGGAAGAAAGGCTTCTCAAAAAGCTCTTGAGCCGGGCCTAGTTAGGCAGGAAAATTTTGATTAATATATCAACAAAGACAGGATGTAAAAAATCACGCATCATTAACAATCACCTATTGGATCAGAGGAATCCACAATCACTGCATCATAAGTACCCTCTGGAGCATTTTTCAAAAAGGCTACACCTGCAAGAACTCATCAACAGAGAATTTAATTAAAGCTGTATTCTGAACTAGTTGAAAATATAAAAGGTTTTCCCAAGTCTAAAGCAAGCTACATCAACATAAACATGCTATAACAAGTTCTGGAGTTTTCACCGTCTCCAATGTGTAATGACACACGAGGATCATCAAATCCAACAGCCAGATGAGGGAAAAATTCCTTGGAGACCTGCATAATTCAACAGGGAATTAACACACTAACATTGCAAGACAAAACAATAGATCAGATTAATGATTTGTTTAATCTAGTATTTTCTTGCTAAATCTAGAAATAATTAAATGGAATGTATCAATGTAAAACAAACTAGTAAACACAGCACGAAGAATACTGACAGAAAACATAAAAAATATGCTAATTATTTTTAAAGAAACTATGATGGCAGAGACAAGGTTATATCAGTACAAGGATGGTTTCTTACCATCTTCACTTGTCTAAGAATTACTAGCATACTCTGCATTGGCTTTCAGCACCATAAACATATGAAGGAAGAACACAAGAAAATGTGGAATTGATATCCAAATAATTCCAAGGGTATTTAGCAGCTTGCTTAATAATCATGCCAAGATTAATATCACACATGGACTGAAAAATGACTCTAATCTGTTGAGAACCAGAAGGATTCATCTAAAATCATGGTCTACAAAAGATTATGGTCTTGAAAAGATCAGTGGCAGGAATGCAAATTACAAGTACACTTTGCATGTTTCCAACAACACGGCATATGCAGTGGAAGGTGCATATCACAATTCACAATTTGCAAAATTCATGAAAAAAAAGGCGAGGGAATTCAAATGTAATGCTTCTGCTTAGGAACTAGTGGTCCTACAAGGAAAGGAAATTTATGCTAATTTCAAATGCAGATAACAAAAATCTGATTTTGCTCATGCAAGTGTATTTATGAACTGGCATAGGAACAGCGAATTTTCTCCAACAGCAACACAGGGAGCAGGCAGACCAATAAAATAGAGAAAGAAAAGGGGGGAGAAGTAGCCAATATATAAACCCAGCCAACTGCCCCTACCCTTCATTGGATCAGTATCTTCTGCCTATGGCATAGGAATGGCAAATTTTGCCGTACTGCATATCAATCGTGCGTACAAATCAAATGCCATGTAGCCAGTTATCGTTTTTGTGAGCATCATCTCCATGGTTGGCCGTAAAGATGTTTGTTAATTCTATGCCTATTTCCTCTTAACTAGTTCTTAACAAGGTTAATCCAAACTATTGATGCCATACAAGCCAGTCTACATCTCATCTTGCTCACAAGGCTCAGTAGCCACCATCCTGTTTACATGCGACTGCTCACTGTCCTTCACACTCGAGGAGATAGCATGAGCCCACAAACACTCAATGCAGTGCCAATGCTCAGGCAACCATCTTCCCAGTTGGTCTGGTGAACACAGGGCAGCACAAAGCTTCTTGTTCTTCAGTTTCTAAGAATAGTCTGTGTGAGAAAGATGTAATTGGGGCAATAAGAGACTGGCAGTTAGATGTGATTGGGTGACATATGTGCAGTATGACGAAACATGCCATTCCTAATGCATAAGGCAGAGGATACAGATTCCCCTTCATTCAGCAGAACAGCCACGACAAAGTTCATCTCTCATCACTCCATCCCTAATCATATAACCAGCCCAGTCACCTCCTGTTTGGTGGTGGGGCCATGGCTCCTCTAGTCCTCTTGTCATTCATTGCCCCTCCCATGTGTGACAATGTCAGTGACAACAACTAGGACTGCCATGACAAGGTGATGACAGTGAAGATGACTATGCATGCCTCTCTCTTATCATGTCCTTTTCTCGCTTATTTCTTCATTTGTTTTCTTGGGGACCTTGACAGATCTCCAGTGGCAACAGCCGCCTTAGAGAAAGATCTAGCAGCAGGCAGTGGGATGACAGCTGAAAAAGGTTAACCAGATCAAGACTTCTCACTTATCTCTCTCCTCCATCCCCTGCCACTACCAGCCTATGTGCAGACAGATTATGAGTGATATTCTCACTTATTTGTTCATGGATTCTTTAATCCCTTCAGTTGATTAAACAAGGCTACTGACAACTTTATAAGATTGATGTAAATTTATACAAATATAAAAACACAAGTTTAAAATTGGACAATTAACTATATCGATGATACAACACATCAAGGCCATTCTCACCCTTTTGATCTTAGGGCCAAGATATAAAGTTAGGTCCACCCACTATAATCGAAAAATGCATACTCCCTCAATTTTATATTGTAAGGTATTTTAGTTTTTTCCTAAGTCAAACAACTCTAACTTTGACCAATTTTATAGAAAAATATATTAATATCTACCATACCAAATAAACACGCTATTAAGACACATTTTATAGTGGACTTAATGAAACTAATTTGATGGTGCCAATATTGGTGCATTTTTTATAAACTTGGTTAAAGTTAGAGAAGTATGACTTGGGACAAAAGTAAAACACGTTATAATATGGAACAGAGGGAGTAACTGATAAGCAATTAACAATGTGACCCTCCACTATTGGGATTTTGCTGTTCATGGCATGTAGCCATGTTTGGTCATAATAGTATTTCTTAGCAGTTTCAGCAATAACATGGCAAAAAATGGAACATTGTTTAAGTCTAGCCATTATGGCCTCCCTCGGTTGCTAAAGTATTTCATTACTCCAATATGGTTAATCCGTTAATGGGAAAAACATTTTCTGGTACATAATGTCCCATAAGATGCACAAACTTGACCACAAAAAATAGTTAATACCAAGTTCATACATCCTTTCTAATTCAATTCACATGTTACAATCCATCATACATTACAACATGCATATTGACTAGTACCAAGCAAATGGCAAGTGATTCTGCAAATTGTGTAAATTAATGAAAATGTGATAGAAAAGGACTATTGAGTATTGATGATAGCGATCAAAAATACAGGTAATGGGTATGGGGAACATATATCTACAGATTGTTAACCCAAATTTGTTGAAATGAACAAATTTTTACTTCTATAACAAAGAGTCAAAGATATCAATCAATAGTCAAGTAATACATGCATGCAATCAAAGAAAGCCAGGGAAACAGAAGTTCTTACTTCTACCACCATCTTATCAATTTCACATAGATCAATTTGTTCTACAGAGGAATGTCTGGAAACTTCACGCAAAACACCACCATCTCCACCTCCAATAACCAACACCTGTACACCAACAAGAGATTAGAGACTAAGAATATTACTAATTATTAAAACTCAATACAAACATCATTTTACAAGGCATAAATACTTCGTGACAAACCTGAAGCTATAATTGTGTTCTTATGGATTGTTGTTTTAGGCTTGTCAAGGCATTTACAGGCCCTAATTATTTTATGCTGAAATTGTCCAGAAGAAATTTTGCTAGGATCTTGTCTCAGAAAGAAGTATCAGCCAATGCTACTAGGGTGAAAGCACTCCTTTTAATGCCAACAGGCAACAGGACTTTAAGGCATTGTCTTAGAAAGAGAATCTTATTTTAGAAAGAAGTAGGTTAGCTCAGCGATTGAACGAGCTGAGCCAGCTAGCGAGTGGCTCGGTCAACGGGGGTCAACGCCTCAACGGGGAGGGCTCGCGGCCAATTCAGTCCATTACCGGACCAAGCAAGAGCGTCGCCCTAGCCGGCCTAGGGTACCGCATGCACAGCAAGGCGCCAACCCCAAGGCCCTAGCTAGTTCGCACTTCACACGCACGGGCGCATGTGGACACAACCGCTGCCATCCCGCCCTTCCGATTCAAACCCTCGATGGGACTCCGGCTCAGCGCTACGCCGACCCCGGATGCCAATCCCTTCCACCAACCGCCACTCAGCCAATCCACGGCGTCCCACAGATGCTTCCCTACTGTCGCCCTAGGCGACAAGCAGCCCCCATTGCCCCGTGCCTTGCCAGTCGCCACCCCGCGCCCCTGACAGACCAACACCTCCCTTCGCTTCCCTGCAAACTAGAGTTTGATGGCCGCCAGGTGCCCGCATCACTCAAGCCCAGAAGGCAAAGCACCATTTCACCAAATGACCGAAGGCCCCTCGCGGTGTAGCCTAGTGGTTGGTGACCCCCATCAGTCGTCCCGGTAGAAGCGGCAACACCTAGGCATCCACTCGCTAGGCATCCAACGACGAGATCTATGGTGTGCGACTGTGTTGCATGCAAGTCGAGCCGAGCCTAGTTTTTGGCTCGTCTAAGTGGTCGAGCCTAGACTGGCTCGGCTTGTTGCCACCCCTACTAATAGGTGTGGTGCATGGCCAAGCACCGATTACTTGGTTAGTTTTTCGATCAATGGCTAGAACCAACATGGTGTCTTATATTTCCATGGAATTTAAGCATGCGTTCAAAACATGAAAGAAAAATATGGTAGCAAATAGGTTAGCATTGTTTCCTCTATATTAGTTGACAAAGAGATTCTCCTGTTGTTAACACTAAGTATATGCCATAGTTATTACTAAGGTAAGGCAAGGCAAGAGGTCTAACAACTTTCACACCTTTTAGGCGAATCTGGCAAGCAGTGAGTCGACGTCATACTCACTTAACATAAATGTACATGGCACAATAATTTTTGAAACAACAGGGATTTGAATTCAGAACCACATGATAGAAATAGTTAAACAAGTCAACACTCCATAGCAATAGTTTAAATAGCACTACACGTTAAAACAAATAATATTTGATGATGAATCCCACAAACAGTGGAAGGGCTTCCGGGACTTCAAGGGCTTCAAGGACTTTAGGGACTTTGGGACTTCACTTAGGCTATAGCACAATCCAGCTTCAAGTCAAGGACTCCAAGGTCTATGCAACTTTAGGACTTCAGCGATCGACGCGGACTAGGGATGGCAATCATACCCGATTACCCATTAACCCGCAGGTAAAAACCCTATTATGGTCGGGTTTGTTCTCAATTTCATACCCGACGGGTAGAACGGGTACGGGTATCGACTACCCATACCCGTTTACCCTGTTTACCCGATTATCCTCACTATAAAAATAAATGTGAAACCCTAACACCCCTATCCCTATCCCTCTTCTCTCTCCTCCCTCCACCCTCACCAGCCACCACCCCCTCCCATCCCTTATCTCCTCCCTCCACTCCTAACTCCAGGCGCCACTGCAAGCCGCCCGTGCCGGCATGCCAAGGCCCCGTCGCCCCACCGAATGCCCCTCCCCTGCACTGGATCGCACGGCCACGCGCCGCCAGGCGCCCCCGCCCTGCACTGGTCCGCACGGCCGAGCGCCCCCGCCCCACGCAGCCACACGCCGGTGCCCTAACACCATCGGCCTGCGCCCCCGCACGCGCTGCTGAGCGCTGGCCCGCATGGCCACGCGCTTGTACCTCCACGCGCCGTTGAATCCACGCCGACCCATCACTACTCGTCCTCATTTTCATTCACTTTTTTCACAGGGTAACGGGTATACCCACGGTATACGGTACCCGTGGGTAACGGGTATGGGCATGGGTTTTTACCCGTTGGGTAAACAGGTACGGGTATGGGTATTGCACTACCCGTACCTGTCATACCAATTGCCATCCCTAGCGCGGAGGAGATGGTTGCGACGAAGGGATCTCAAGTGTGGCACTAAGTTATAGTCAGGCAAAGATTTTTGTGCACATCGGGAAAAGAGGCTTGTGTGTAAGGCCTAATACATCTTGGCATCTCCCATTCCCCATCGGCCATCACCATTAGACGTGTGGTGTCTGCCATGGAGATACGGCGTCCTACCAACACCTTATGTGTCAAGGCATGCACCATATTTCAATTAGGCAAGGCATCGGCCGTGGCGACAACCTGGACACTTAGGCAACGCATTGATACTACGGGTCTACAGTATACAAATGTCCATTATAAAATTTCATTTTATTATACTAATGAATAGATAAGCATTGGGAAAATGGCATGCCTTTACCTTCTTGGAATCTTTAATCGAGCAAAGGGGAAGGTGGGTAATCATCTCTTGGTAAGCACACTCATCCCTCTCAGTGACTTGAATCACTCCATCCAAGACAAGCACCTTGCCATACGTTGAGGACTAGAAAACAAATAACAACACAGGTTCATACTCCACTTTGAGCAAAGATGAATAAATAGCAACATGGTGCAATAAAAGGTTGGTACCTGAAAACACCATCACATTTTGGTAGTCCGACTTTCCTTGGAATAGTACCTTTTCAACCTTCAATGAGTGTGCCTCACCTAGCATTGACTCAAAAGCATTATTTAAAGAAAACATCTAAACGCTGAAACTGCCATGTGTTGTAGAAAGAAAAGGACCTTATTTGCAATTTTCCCAGCTAATATCTAGTAACTGTAGGAAGGTAACTATCTCTTCACAGGTGCTTCAGTAACATTGAAGTAATACCCAAACCCAATAAAGTACAAAATTGGTACCTAAATTTATAGGTTCCCTATTGATGAGCTAAGAAGCCCAAACAGAAATTATTCAACTATCTAGTAAACGCATTAGTATTAGTAGTACTGGAAAAGTAATTGATCCATTTATAACTGTTTATCATTAAAGTGAAACATGCCGTCCAGTTGGAGCCAATTTAGAGAACAGGATAAACACATAGCAGAATAAGATGGTAGAACAGGGGTAGGAAAGAGGAACGAACCAGGCCACATAGGGCTAATCTCGGAGAACCATCCAGGGATGACGGCGGATATCCCCGCCTGCTCGCCGCCACCGGCCGCCGCCGCGTCCCCGCTCTCCCGCGCCCTCTTCGCCACCGCCTCGGCCTCCATCTCCCGAAACCTATCCGCGCACAAGAGCCACAATGAGCATCTCCGCGCCAGCGGTACCTCACAAAAAACGCCACCAAACAGCGTTCGCCGCAGCCACAGCCGCAGCCGCACGACGGCCTGAACGGAGAAGAACGGAGATGCCGGGAGCAGGGAAGGCAGACCTAGAGTTCGGCGTGGAAGCGGAGAGCAGCAGCGAGGTCGGCGGCTGGCGGCGGCTTGGTGGCGAGGAGACGATGAGGGGAGCGCCCGCCGCCGCTGCCTTGAGATTAGGGCTTTTCCCTTCTCCTGTGACCCGTCTGGCTTCGCATAATAACAACGAGCGATGGTGGGAGCACGGGACATATTCTGAGCAACGCGTGAGCCACCGGCCGTCATGCAAGAAACGTCCATGACAAGTGGGGACGGCTCACGCTGGGCCGTATTGTCAGCGTCAGGGGGTAGAGCGCGTCGGTCTCTTTCCGTTCGGGGGGAGGGAGTAGGTGGGGTCCGCCATCCGGCGACGCCGCGGCCGCCTCTCTTTTTTGGGCTTGTTGGGCCAGCTAGCCGACGACCACTTTATTCGATTCCGGCGGGATTGATCGGTCCCCTGTCAGTTGGAAGAGTGAGAAGGCTGGAACTTTAAAATATTTCTGCAGCTTTTGTATAGATTTTTTTTTTGAAAAATCTGTGTTTGAAAAGTTAAACGCTCAGCATTAAGTGTCTCCGATCCTCGGTTACTATTTGTTTTAATTTTAGATTATAATAATCAGTTTATAGAAAAATAGGTTGTAACGGTTTATTTTATCGTTATAATCTACACTCCCGAATTATAATAAGTTGTCACAATAAGGATCGTTTGGTTTGAGGGTGGGGTTTGATACGATTTAGGGATGAGATAATATATTTAAGATGTTTGGTTGGACGGATCAGATGAGATAATTTTTTGTTTAGTTACATCTATATAACTTAGATGAGATAAGCTTAAATTTTAGTGGGACCTACTTGTTAATATGTTTTTAATAAAAATACAATCATATGAGATATGAGATCTTATTTTATAGATTAAATTATAATCATTACAGTGATGTAATTAGATCATAAATTGGATAAACAATTTGGGAGTAAAAATCATTTGAATGTTTATAAATGAAAAGTAATTACTAATTAGAAGAAAACATCATCTTATTCAATATTGGATGAACTCATTCAGAAAAATTTCTTAAATCTCTTCGTCCAGCATATTGAACGAATATTCCTTTCGGTGGCCATCTCATCCACATCCGTCTTCCAACCAAACAGCTGACTGATGGGATGATTCTATCTTATCCAGACATATCTAGCAAACCAAACGCACCGCAACTTACTTATTTGTTTCAAAATTAAGTGAATTACTATAATTTCAACCTGAAATAAATAGGCCATCAGTCATGTTCCTCCTGTGCTTTTTGTTCGTCTGCAGCTAGGCCTGGAGCAGGATTTCACGCCTCACCGGAAAGTGCAAAAGCCTGCGAGATTTCGAGTTGCACCTTCAGCAAGGTTGTGTTCAGCGGAAACGATGATTTAAGGCTTTAGACTCATATATTTTTCATATATATAAACATCATTAATTATTTGTGCAATATAACTATATTTAATATAAGTAAAACAGAAGGTATATATACTGCTTAATTATTTCTTGGCACGTAAGAATATATCTAAAATGTCAAGAAGAAAGCTCTCGTAGGCTAGCCCCCGTCACATCGGATGTTCGGATGCTAATTAGAAGTATTAAATATGATCTAATTATAAAACTATTTGTAGAATCCCTAGGCTAATTCGCGAGACGAATCTATTAAGCCTAATTAGATCATGATTTGACAATGTGGTGCTACAGTGGAAATGTGTTAATGATGGATTAATTAGGTTTAATAAATTCATCTCGCGAATTAGCCTAGGAGTTCTACGATTAGTTTTATAATTAGCTCATGTTTAGTCCTTTTAATTAGCATCCGAACATCTGATGTGACGAGAACTAAACTTTAGGCTAAAGTATCCAAACACCCCTTGGACATTTCCTTTTTTCTAACATTTTGAGCCTTAACTTATCTTAGGGCCTGTTTGGCAGCCAACAATACCGGCCCATTCCCTGGGGATGGACCGGGATTTTGAACTAAAATCTCGACCCATCCACAGGGAATGGGCCGGGATTGTGGGCTGCCAAACCAGCCTTTAAAGATATAAATTCCACCCACACAAGAATACATGTGTGCCCTTTAGATGAAGGCTATATCTGCCCAATCACAAGTTTATTCCCCCACAATTCAAACGGTTGAGACATGTTCATGGGTTGCAATGGCAAGAATGAAATTAGCGTGTATCTCCTATTCGTGAAACGTTAGAATCCTCAAAACGCATTAAAGTCCGTCGATACGATAGTATTTTAGATGCTTCAATTGATGGTACAGTTTTGCTCTATAATAATGATGTGAACCGCAAACTCCAGCATGCACTTTGTTTTGAGCATCTATCACTTCACTATCGGTGATGTTGCCGATACAAATAAAACATTGATAAATGTTATGTTTATGTTGTATATCATGTCACTCTTTTTTGGATTCTTGATGTATCAAATGATTCTAAAGGAAATAAAATTTCGCACAGAGCGAAATAGTGAATAATACAAAAGAGGTCCTCCAATCTTCTATTTATATTTCACAAGCAAGTGGATTGTCGCTATGAACTTGGCCATCACTGTTTGGCTAATGATGGCATTGTAGGTAGTATTGAAGTATGGCACACTAGAGCAGTCCCAACCCTTCATCATCGGCTAGTGTCTGATCTTAAGTATTTAATAAGCAGCCACATGAACAAAAATCTAAGGTGGTAACCAAATTAATGAAAATAGAGACACCATAGAGATACTATGTTTAAGTAAAACACCAAGCCATCACAATAACTAAGATAGAAGATAGAGATGGTGGTGTGATTGCCTTTAAAGAGGAACCTCTCCGGTTGGAAGTTGTCAAAGGTCCCACAAATGTTGGGGAGCTCAACCAGCCCAATCGGTTGGGACAAGGAGTTAGGGGTGATAAAAAAAACAGCACTAGTTACTAGTTGAAGTTCACTTTAAGGATCTGCTTAGATCAAAGCAAAGTAATTAAAAAAAGGGTTAAAATTTTAGTCACCTCCTGTTTGGATCCAAGGGCTAAAACATTTATTGCCGTGTATAATGACTGAAATATCTCTCATTTATTGCTCTTGCTTTTCATGCATGCGTGCATGGTGAGGGTATGGGTGAAAAATGGGCATTTTAGCTCATCTTTAGCTCCTCCTTGGGGCTAACAGGCTAAAAAATTTTAGCCCTTTTTTAGCCTTGCTATTTTGATTTTTAGACTCAAAAATAACTAAATTTTAGCTTCTTATGCTTTAGCTTCTAGATTCAAACAAGCTCTAAAGATATGTAGTGTGTTATGAATCCCCACAAAGATATGTCGATGGTGCTACCCTTGTCAACCAGCACGTGATTGCCTCACGTTCACGAGTGTGACCACGAGAGATAGTTGGGTGATCAAAAATTCTTATCACTTTAGGGCTAGTTTGGGAGCCCAAAATCCCAGCCCATTCCCTGGGGATGGGCCGGGATTTTGGGCTAAAATCCCGGCCCATCCCCAGGGAATGGGCTGGGATTTTGGGCTCCCAAACCAGCCCTTAGTGGCTGACTTACTCCCATGCTTGGTGTGGTCATGCACATCTCACGAGGCATCACCTTGTATTGTCTCTTCGAGACATTAGTGGAGAACCCCAACAATATTGTCTCGTTGCCTATATCATTTTTGTCATCACATTGTTGATGATGTATGTGCACATCCTTATCGATGAGGCCATGAATGGCATTGCACTATGATAAAGTCATTTGTGTTCTGTCACATGGATGGGGCAAAAAAACATTTGCCCTTTTTATTGTCACGACACTCGAATCACATCACCATAATATATTATGATCATCTTACTCCTAATCTTAATGGTAGTCTAAAGGGTGTGTCCTTAACTAGTACGACATGTCGATAGGAACACCACCTCTACGGATTGGACACATTTGATTGGGATGACTTAACATGTGCTCATGATCATTGTGGTGAGGTGGGTTAATAGTGATGGATCTTAGGATCCTGACTGAGTGGCTTGGTGATATGCTCTTTGTGCATAGGGATGGTAATTATATTCGTATACTTGTTTACCCACAGGTAAAAATCTTATTAGGGTAAGGCATGTTCCAAATTTTATACCCGTGAGTATATTCATGACTCGTTGTGGGTATTAACTACACATACCCGTTTTACCCATTTAAGTAGAGTATATAAAGAAACTAAAGCATTTAAAGAAGAAACCCTAATCCCACACCACCAACCGCCTTTCCTCCCCCGCCCTTCCCTCACCTGCCACCCCTCCTCCCCACCCCTCCACCTCACTCGACACTCCATCCTCTATACTCTCTCACCGGCCACCGCCCCTCCCTACCCCATCCCCCACGCTAGTGCTACCCATCACAAATCAGTCACTAGCGTCCCTCATGTGTCAGCGATGGTGACCAACGCGCTGATACGTCAGTGGCCTCGCGTTAGTGGTTCCTCCTACCGAGTAGCGCCCCTCGAGCCCACACCGGTGTCGATGGCCACTATGCCAGCTTTCCTCCTCCTGATTCCCAAGCAGCGGCACCCTGAGCCCACACCGATGCCCCGCCCCCTGGTGCTCGAGCCCACGGTGGCGTCCCTAGCATTGTGCTCGCGCCACTGGTGGCCTCATCCCTGTGCCAACAACCCCTCTCATCGGCGGCCATCCCCACATTTCTCCTGTTGTCCAAATTTGCTTTTGCCCATGGGTAATCGGGTATATCACGTGTATATGGCACCCGCGCGAATATCAGGTATGATCACTGGTTTTTAACTGCCACGGATAACGGGTTTGAGTTCGGGTATGAAATTTATTTGCGATTATAAATATAAGTATGTATTACTCGTACCGGTGATACTTGATTGTCATCTCTACTTGTGTAGTTGTGCACTTGTGCTAAGGTGGCTCTACATTAGCTAAGGATACTCCAACAACTAAAGTTTGTTAGAGCATCTTCATTATACTTGCTATCCCCTAAAATAACAAGTATGATCCAAAAAATCACTCTATTGTACTTGCTACTTGACTTGTTATTTTAGGGAGCTTGCTATTCCTCTCTCCACACTTGCTACATCTAGCAAGCCAGCCAAACTTGCTAGTCCATTGAATGTTGAGCTTGTTTAATTATTTCATTTTCTTTGCATGTATATAAATTGATAAAATATAGTTACATTTAAATAAAGAATTATATTTAGCAAGTACATTGGAGTGAATAGTAAAATAGCAAGTCAGTTTGAATAAGAAGGCTTGCTATTGCTATGAATAACAAGTCAAAAATAACAAGTATAATGGAGATGCTCTAACAAGCCAATCAAACTTGCTATTCCATTGAATATTGAGATTGTTTAATTGTTTTCATTTTCTTTGCATATATATAAATTGATTAAATATAGCTCCATTTGAATAGCAATTCACATTTAGCAAGTACATTGAAGTGGATAACAAAATAGCAAGCCAATTAGAATATGGAGACTTGCTATTGCTATGAATAGCAAGTCAAAAATAACAATTCTCCCTATATAACTCAAGATAGATCTAGAGAGAGGAGAGCAGGCCGTGGGCTGACCGGAGAAGCGTGGCAATTTCTTAAAATAATATATTTCTATGAAATCTCAAAGTTAGATCTGTCTTTTCAAAAATAACAAAAATAAACCGAGCAATGGCCCACAGGCATGTCGCATGCATCCGACGATTTTTTGAAATAATATATTTTTAAACAAACTTCAAATCTGGTACATGTTTATGAAAAAAATGCAAATCTGATATTCTGTCGGTATTTCAAATGCAGATTTAGGTCAATTAGCCCTAGATTGATGGGCTGATCCGCATCGATCGAACATCTCAAGGCGTCAGCAGATGAAATGCAAATTTAGGGTCGACGACTGTAGATCGGTATTTCATCTGCATACAAAGTTTTAGATTGGCATTTGAAATACCGACGGAAGATCAGTTTTGCAATTTTAAAAACGTGTATCAAATTTATTTTTTTGTTTAAAAGATGTATTGTATTTTTTTCTTAAAAAAATCTGCATCCGTCGGGTGCAGCGCGCAGCCGACCTCCAGCTCACCGTGGGACCTGCTGGAGTCTGGAGGCGTGGCGCGTCCGCTGGTGCGGTGCTCCACCTCGCCGTGGGGCAGCCACGCTTGGGTCTCTGGACGGGGCATGGCGCAATTGGCTTGGCCCACC
Source organism: Zizania palustris (assembly GCA_019279435.1). Taxonomy (NCBI): domain Eukaryota; kingdom Viridiplantae; phylum Streptophyta; class Magnoliopsida; order Poales; family Poaceae; genus Zizania; species Zizania palustris. Next base: position 22,724,415 of record JAAALK010000282.1, read on the forward strand.
GGCCGTCTCAGACCAATCCAAGCACATCCGACCATGCAACCCTGCTGCAACTGCTCCTACGACACTTCAACGGCTCTCACAATCATTTCCAAAGATGGTAATGGATATCCAAAACATGAAACCCGGTGGATTTTTACTTTATTATGATAGATATATGAGTAAAATTATTTATCCGCGGGTTTACTAATAGGAAAAAATAGTACCCAACATGTATGCGGGTATGGATATGATTTTTTAATATTCATACATGTTATTCGATGGCTACTCATCATCTAATAAGCTATATTTTGGGGATTTAAAATCAATGTTATTATTGTTGTAGGTTAAATCATTGATATATTATGTTTGAGAATTTATTTATATATATATAATTTTGATCTTATGACTAAATGAGTAATCGATCTATTTAGGTGAAACACTGTTTTTATGGGAATAGATATACAGTTGTTATTTGTTAACCTATTTTGTGTGTGGTACCTATTGATGGGTATGGGTTTAGAGGAGAAATGGTACCCGCATATATATATATGAGTTATTTGATGAGGAGATTTTTTCTAACGAGTATGGGTTTGAGATAGTCAAACCCGATAGATATAGACCCATTGCCATCTTGAATCATTTCGGTCTTCCTCATTTCTTTCACGCTGCAAGAATCATTTTGATTTCTTGTAAAAAAAGCACGTAACATATTGTTTTACTTACATGAACAGGTTTAATAAAATTTAAACCTACCAAGAGCTGACTTATGTATTATATATTAGGAAGACATTTAAATTACACCTTTAAAATATCGCTAAGGTATGATAATCTGCTGAAAAATTTTAACGTCTCAAACACTAGCGACATTGAAAAACAATTCAATTTACACATTGAAAGGGTGTTTTGTCGACGTGATGAAAACCACTGACGGTTTTACTTAGGGGTGGGCAATCGGTTTTATCGGTTTTGTCGGTTCGGTTTTTTCGGTTTTTTAAAAATTCGGTTTTTGAAAAACAAAAACCGAATAATACATTAAAATTAATAAAACCGAACCGAAAAAACCGAAATATTTCGGTTCGGCTTTTTCGGTTTTCGGTTTTTACCGATTATCTTGCGCGTGCAGGCGGTTGTCTGTCTAGGCGGGGGAGCGGACAGCGGAGTGGCTCCGTCGCGCCATGGTAGGCGAGCGGGCATCCGCGTCACGCCACGGCGGGCGGACGGGCGACGTGAGCAGCATTGGCTTTGGCTTGGTGCGATGAGGGCGGACGGCGGGGGAGACATCGGTGCGATGGCAAGCGAGGCAGTGAGCATTGGGTGGTGAGGTGCTAGCGTTCGGTGGGCAGTACTTCTACGGCGGCGGCCGGGCGGAGAGCTACGAGGCGGGGTGGTTAGGGCACAATAGGCATCAAAGCATGCAGATTTTTGGCTTTTTGCTATTAGGGCAACTGGGCAAGGCATGCAATAGCCCATAGACAGGCCCACGGGCTGAGGACAAGCGGAGCACAAACAGACTCACAAACGCATGCAACAGTACATTGTTCGGTTTTTGTCGGTTATTCGGTTTTATATAGATGAAAACCGAACCGAAAACCGAAAACCGAAGTAATTAAAAATCAAAACCGAACATTATTAAAAAAAACCGAAATAATGATTTTTTCGGTTCGGTTCGGTGCGGTTCGGTTCGGTTTTCGGTTTTCGGTTAATTTGTGCCCACCCCTAGTTTTACTGATGTGGCAGTTTAACGAAAAAGTTTGAATCACACTCTTCAACTTTACCTAATACGTGAATATTACAAAGTAACAACATAATATAATAATATAGTTTAAGTAGTCGTATATGTACAAAGTAACAATATAATAAGAGGCAAAGTGATAAATCATCAGTTTTGTGGTTTTTTTCGATCAGATTTGTCAATAATTCAGTTTTGTCACGAGCTACGTTTGCTGAGTCATGGATACTGTAGATGAATATGAGAACGAAATAATGTAGTCACGCTGGGACCATCACTTCATCATTCTCTTTTGCGTCTTATCAGCTGTGGATCCCTAAAAACATTTAGGGGAGCTGACTGAACTATATGTCAACCACAAATAAAATTATTCACTATTTTAAATAAATATTAAATATAATATCATAATTGGAACAAAAATATTAAAATTATATAAGGATTTATAAAGAAATATACAAGAATTATACCGTAAATACATAGAAAATACACAAGAAATACATAAAAAATACGTAGCAAATACACGTGTGGCTAGGTGGTAGGGGGGCGCTTGCACCCCTTGGATCCGCCACTGTGTCTTATTAGCTAGGAGTCATGTACATGCACCCAAAGCTCTTGCTTTTCATGAGGTGAGATTTTGAGATGGCTCAAATCCCCTCGTAAAACTCTCTTATAGTTACCACGTGAAAGAGACGAAAAAGCGACAGAGAAGATAAAATGAGGCGAGAAGGCGGGGGCGTGGTGGGTGTGGGGCGACGCGTGACCGGAGAGGGTCCGACACCGGCGGCGCGGGCGAAGCAAGGCTACAACGGAGGAGGCGAGGCACAGGATGTGGGGGTTGCTCCTCATGGTGTCTAGTGGCGGGGACATCGCGAGGTGGCCGATTGAGCGATGTCATCGAGGGGTGTCATGCCCCGCAGCCTCCATGGCATCCGCCTCGCTGCTCGTGGTAGCCAGTGGCCTCCATGCGCAACCGCCTCCTACCCGTACGGGATCCCCTCCTTCGTCAACGTCATCGATCGCTAGAGAGGTTGAGGAGAAGAGGGCGGTGGCCGCCTATCGTTGCGTGGGAATGACATGAGCCTACAAGGTGTACTTGTAGTATGATTTGTTTAGGTAGAAGGGATCCGCGACTATGGACCGATGATTACCTCGATGGTGAGGTAGAAAAAAGAATAAGAGGATGGACACAAGAGGGTTTTAGACAGATTCGGGCCTCCCTGAGGATAATAGCCCTACCCCTGTATATATAATTGCTCTGTGTGAGTTTTCTTGTTGCTTGTCCTCTCTATTCTAGGGTCTCCCTTTAGTCCTTTATATGAGAAGGATAAAGGGTTACAAGAGTTTAACCATCGTGATTATGGCTAGGAAAATAGTCGTAGTAACATTCTTTTATAGGCGGGAATAATTACAGTGATTAAGATAGTCTTGATGAGAGTTACTGTCGGCTTGATGATTCAGAGCCGACCGTTGGAGTCCCGACACTCGGGCGAATATTCCCCCGAGTGCCGAATCGGGTGATAGGGTGGTCCTCCACAGGCTAGACTTCATGGTAGTCGGCAACCCGACAGTCGGAACAAAACCACTCGGCGTGGTACCTAGGGTTATATCCCTGACACCGCCGGAGCTCTACGGCCTCGCGTAAACGATGTCTCGTCAGAGCCCCGCTAGACATCGAGTCACCCACCTTCCCATCTCAAATTAATCTCCTCCATGAGATTTAGAAAATCTCTATGTGGCAATTGTCGAGGGAGAGCCTCATGGGAGGGGATTTGAGGCCCTCCCCAATAGAATTTATTTCCTACAGTAAAGGCTGAAAATGAGACGAACAATATGGAGACTGGCTATGCTCTACACCAAGCAGATGCAGCGATTGAATCTCGAATTTTTTTCAATAAATCTAAATATATTTAACATTTGATGTAAATTTTTTAATTTTAATCTCTAAATTAATACTAAAATTATATAGTGTATTCGTCGACAAACCCACACTGCTGCTCAAGATAGCCACTGCCGTTGAGAGGATGCGACTTGGTAGTAAACAGTTGAGAGGCTTTGTGTCAACACTTTGACGTGGACAAGAGATTATTTTGTTATTTCTTAAAAAGGCACATCCATATTTGAAATTTTGTCAAAAATATTATTAAAAAAATCCAAAGCATGACTACACCAGATGCGATAGAGAAGAGAGGAGAAGATGAACGAGTTGTTAGATGCTTAGCCGGAGAGGAAGGGAAGGGACTTAATAAGCTTTTCTAATTTACAATATTTAGAGCATCTTATATAGAGGCTACTTAAATTTGAATTTAGGTATTTTTGTGAAAAATAAAACTCCAAGAGTTTTCCTAAATGAGTCTCTTTTCTAATCCATTCCCTAATAAATCATCATTTATCTCTCTCAAATATAAGATTAGTTTAACAAGTTCATATTTCTATTTACATATATTTTTTCTTTTGCATGCATATTGTTTTCTCCATTACGCGTTGTTATAGGTTGGACGATACACATATTTGAATGTATCAAAGTTTTATACAAAATTATTACATATTATAAACTATATTTATAGGATTTAAAAAATAGGGATCGAGATTATACAGAAACTATTGTAGATTGATTAATTTTAAGGAAGAAATGGAGTTTAGGATGATCCCTATATGTGATTTAGGGAAACTCTTGACCCGTGTTTTTGGGAGGAAAAATTGAGAAAGGAAAAATAAACGGCTTAAATCCCTAAAAGAGTATTTCATAGAATTTGTAGTGCCTGCCATTTTAATAATTGTATTTATTGAAGCCACTCAAATCGAGTGGTATATTATCATTTTGTAAGAGGCTGGTTTTTCCTTTTTCTGTACCAAAGACTAATCTGAAAAAAAGATCTTGAGAATTTTTTGGTTTTAGGCCTTTGTCCCTCTGAGAGAGCGAGAAGGGCCTATTCAAAAACCCTATAATTGGACCGTCAAGGCTATGTCACTTTACAAAAACAGTTGTCTTAGAATGTACTTTCAAGAAAAAAACTCTTCAACTTTACCAATTTTTAAATAACATCACCTAGAGGGTGTTTTTGAGACTATTTTAATGGTTTTTTCAAGATACAAGCCTTGCTCCATAAATTTAAAAAAAAATAAAATTTTAAACAAAAATTTGGCACACCATCGTTTCTCGAGTTTTTTCATATTATAAAACTCATTATACAAGGTTTCTCTCTAATAAGATCAATTGTTATAATAGATTTTTTGAATTTCTTAAATTGTTTCTCCTATTTTCTGTCCAATAAAAACTTTTTAACCCAATTAATTTTATTTTCTCCTATTTTCTCTAGGAGGGACATAGCTTTTGCTACTGGGTTTTACGGTAAATAATGGGTAAATTAATCATTTGCCATCCAAAAATACAGGGCTTCGATCATTTGGCATCCTAAAGTTGGCTTTTTACTAAATGCCATCCTAAAGTTTGACATCCTCTATTATATGCCATTTTATGGGTTTTTGTCCATTTTAATACTTTCCGGCTTCTGAAATGACTCTTTTGTCTTTGCTCCATCCTAATTCCTTTTCTCTCCACAACAACGTTAACTCTTCACCTGCTCCATGCAAGCAGACCGTCAGACTTAGAGTCAAGTTGCTAACGCCACTACCCTGTCCTCTGAGTCGACCCAACCCCACCGAGTCCTCCCGTAGCACCAGCACGCCGATCTCCCATGTCTGCAAAACACCGCCGACTACACCTGCGCGCCGACTCGCCGTGTGCCCAAACACCAACGCCACTACATGGCCGGTACGCCACTACTTTCCTGCTTCCGCAGTTGTGTGTGCAATTTTCGATCTCAGCCTTGGTCATTGGTTGGTGGGTGATGCATGAATGCAAATGCTCGGGTTGTATTTCAATAGATTAGGTCATCTTTTTCATGTTATTTTAGCTGATGTAGCGAGTGTTGCAATTGTGCAAATGTTATGCTAATATACTACTCATTCCATCCAAAAATTTTCTACCTATTACATTTTGCATCAAGACGAAAGATACATTAAGTACTATTACTATTACATTAAATTTTTCATATATTCATCCTAATGCATTAAATAGTACTACTATTGCATTGATAAAATTACATGGTTAGCACCATAAAAGAAGCTCATTTAATACTTGAGTTTAAGTAAACTACAAATAGATAGAAGAATTTTGGAAAAAACTAAAAATGTAATAGATAGAAGATTTTTAGATGAAGGGAGTACATTATTAGTTTGTTCTGCACAATATTTTAGGGAATACATGAATTCGAACTAGAGCTTCAATCTGATCAAATTTTCTTTTGTGTGAACGTCACTGCCTTGTTGATCATTATGCCAAGTCTGATCAAATTTTATTTTATTATGTAAAGGATCTCTTCCGCTAGAGCAGTTAAGGTCTGTTCTAACTACATGGACAACCACAATCATTCTCTGACTAATAATGAAGATTACCCAGCAAAAAATACGGTTGACTGATCCAATATTGAGATTGAGCCGATGCATGATGATGAAGGCAGATTCATTCCAACTAGTGATGATGTATTTGCAGAAGCACGCAACATGCGCTTGCATCCTAGAGAGAAAAAGAATCATGATGGAACAAGGGCAAAAGAGTCATTTCATGAGTTAGAAAATGTTAAAATGGGCTAAAAACCTAAAATATGACATATAATAAAGGATGCTAAACTTTAAGACTATATTTAGTAAAAGCCAAATTTTATTTTTTAGTGGCAAATGATAAATTTACTAAAAAAATTTCTCCCTCGCTCGCCGTTTTCCTAACCGACAAATCAACTCCATTTCCTCTCCGGATGTCGAGTTGACTGATCAGTGTTCCACCAATCGAACACTTCCTAATCATCTCAATTCCTCGCAAGGAAGCGACGCTCGTCTCCTCCGCTGCGTGCGCAGATCTCGAGCCGCCTTCGCTTGGTCAGGACTGGAGGGTAGGGGGCGCTAGCAAAGTTGGCCGGCGGAGGGCGGCTGAGGCTCCCGGGGTGTCGCAGGATGGGGCTCATATCGGGGATGGTGATGGGGATGGTGGTCGGCGTCGCGCTCATGGCCGGGTGGAGCCGTGTGATGCAGCGGCGCAGCAGGAAGCGCATCTCTAAGGTTCGGGTCGTGCGCGCGTGCTGTTCGTGACGCTTTCGGCTGGATTTTGCTCACGGTTTCTAGGAAGCGTAGTGTTAAGCACTTCTCGCGGTTTAGGGTTTCTTATTTTCATCTTTTAAATACTTTTTTTGTGTAGGCTGCGGATATCAAGGTCCTTGGGTCTCTCGGCAGGGACGACCTCAAGAAGCTGTGTGGCGATAATTTCCCCGAGTGGATATCCTTCCCGCAGTTTGAACAGGTTTGCACTTTGCAGTAATTCTACCGACATGTTCGTGGTGTTGTTTAGTTGTCTGTGTAAAGTACTATCCCCTTCCTTCTCAATCAGATCACATTTTAGAATGCTTGCCATCAAACCTCAAAATCTTAGCTTAAGCCTGGTAATATGTACAAAAGAATTAAGAATCAATAAGTGAGAATTACATTTGTAGGTCTGTTATGAAAAATATATTCATTTTTTTTATATTTTCATGAATAGTCCTAGTAAAAGAGGGGGAGTCACCTTGTCCTAAATAAGTTGTGATAGGCTTGTCATGCCAATGGAAAACCTAGCCACTCAAATGGAGATGAAACCCAAATTTGGGTTTCAACTGTAGTCTACCCCAACTTGCTAGGGATTGAAGTTCAGAAAATTAACCCAGTGGTGAAGTTCCAAAAAAACTATAGCCAAATTTCTAATTTCCAACCAACGGCTGTAAGCTTGTAATGCGGGAAACTAGCGAATCAATGTGGTATAACTACAATTAACAAACCAAACCAAAAAAATAAAGTAGACCTATTTCATAAAAGACCTTCAGCTGGCTATACTCAGTGTTAATTGATAATCATGTGAGAAAGTTAACTGTGGTGGACAGGGACATCAGAATAGTAATGGAGAATGACTATTTTATCACTAAGTTTATTTGTGAAAAAGATAACTGTGGTCAATAAAAGACCTATTATTTGCTTAGTTTTCTTGCAATTAATCACTGTTAGATGGATATTAGTCTTTCTATTATTGTATTCCTTCAGGGGTTTCTTTGCATATTTCCCTCTCATGTACATCTATATATTTGGACCTTCTGTCCTCAGATTAATACATGTGCTATTCCTAACATGGTATCACAGCCAGAAAAATTAGGGTTAGGTTTTCTAATCTCCTCCCCTAATCGATCTACATGCAGCCTTTTTTTTGATCCATCTTTTGATTGACGGATCGTTGGGGCTTCTATACTCTTCCTCCTCTGCCGTCGACTGCCTTCGTCTGCCATCATCGTCGTCGTCCGTCGTCGGTGCGCTGGCCGTCCGTCGTCGTCGGTGCGCTGGCCGTCGTCGTCGGTTCGTCGGCCCTCTTCGCGCCTCAGGTCGGGCTGTGCTCCGTCGGCGGCTGCGGGCCTCGCGGCTGCTATGCGGGTCGCCGTCGCCGGTCGTCGTCATCCTTGCGCCGCGGCTCGTCGGCGGCTGCGGCTCGTCGGCGGCTGCTACGGGGTCGCCGACGCCGGATCTGCCTCATTGCGCTGCGGCTCGTCGGCGGTTGCTACGGGGTCGCAGGCGCCGGACTCCCTCCTTGCGCTGCGGCGCGGTCGCAGGCGCTGGATCTCCCTCCTTGCGCTGCGGCGCTGATTGCGCCGCTGCGGCTCCGGTTTTCCTTCGCTGCGGGCCTCTTTTCCTTCGCGGGAGCGGCTGCTGCGGGCGGGTGGTGACGGCGTGACAGCAGGCCCTCTGCTTTTCTAAAAAAAAACGTCGGCTCTTTATTCGTGTTCTCGCCAATGGCTTCCTCTACTCCTTCAGGCCCCGTCCCAGTGTTGCGGTGTCCAGTGCTTTTTAATGGCACCAACTATCGTGACTGGGTTCCTCGCATGCGGTTGCACATGCGTGGACTTCGTCTTTGGGAGTTTCTCACGGGTGAGCTTCCCTGCCCTCTGGCTCCTTTAGCTCCCACTCAGCCGGTGATCTCGGAGAAGACTACTGCTACTGAAAAGGAGAGTCTGCTTGCAGATTATGATGATCGTCTGGCTTCATATGAGTCTCAGTTTCGTGCTTACAGGACTTGGCTTGATGAGGATGCTCGGGCAGGTTCGATTCTTGTGGCTAGTATGGAGGATCGTTTTTCTGCGGACATTGTGGAGCTTGAGCGGTCTCATCAGATGTGGACTTTTCTTCGCAGTCGTTATGAGCCCACAGGACAGTCTGCTTTTCTTGCTGCTATTCGACAGGAGCACCTTCTTCGCCAGGGAGATGATACTATTGATGCTTTCTTCGATCAGCTTTCTGTTATTTGGCGTCAGATTGATACTCTTGGTCCTCAGTTGTCTCCTGCCACCTGTCAGTCATGCAAGGATCAGAAGGTTGCTCTTGAGCTTCGTCGCACGTACGACTTCTTGACTCGGCTTCGTGATGAGTTTGAGCCTCTTCGTGCTCAGCTGCTTGCTCGTCACCCTTGTGTTTCATTGATGGATGCTCTTGCTGAGGTTCGTAATGAGGAGACACGTCTTCGGGATGCTGGCCTTTTGCAGGTTTCTTCAGTTTTGGCTGCTCATTCTTCGAGTGCTCGTCCTACTGCTTCGGTGCCACTGGCGTCTCCTTCGGTTGCTCCGTCTGCTGCTCGTGGTGCGAGTACTGGTCTTCATTGTGATCACTGTGGTCGTGATGGACACGTGGAGGCCTTTTGCTACAGGAAGAAGAAAGCTCAGAAGGCTCAAGCTCGCCGTTCTTCACAGGGTACTGGTGGTTCTAGTTCTGGAGGATCTGAGAGGAGTTCTGCTGGTTCAGAGACACAGGAGATGCTCATGCTACTTCGGCGCCTTGCAGCCTCTACATCGTCAGGAGCTGTTGGTTCTGTGACTCAGTCCCCTGCACTTACAGGTTCTGCTACTACTTCTCAGTCTTCCACTCTAGGACCTTCATCTGCTTCTTCTCCAGGTACTTATCCTTGGTATCTTGATTCGGGTGCTACTTTTCATATGACTCCTCATTCTACCCACCTCTCTTCTTTACACCCTTCTTACCGTCATTGCATTGTTCATACTGCTGATGGATCTCCTCTCTCTGTTAATGGACATGACACTCTTTCTTCTGACACGTTTTTTGTACCTAATGTTTCAATTGTTCCTGATCTGACCATGCAGCTTATGTCTGCTGGGCAGATCACTGACAATGATTGTCATATTATCCTTGATTCTGATGCTTGCTATATTCAGGATCGTCGCACTGGTCACCTGATTGGTACTGGCCCCCGTCGGCGTGATTCACATCGTCTTTGGGAGCTTGACTGGCTTCGTCTTCCTTCCGCTGCGCCTGCCAGTCTCGTCAGTGTCGCCTCTGCTGCTTCGTCCACGTCTTCGTTTACTCAGTGGCATCATCGTCTCGGACACCTTTGTGGCTCTCGGTTGTCTACATTACTTCGCCGAGGTCTTTTAGGGTCGGTTTCAGGTCGAGAGTCTTTAGATCATTGTCAGGGTTGTCGGTTGGGAAAGCAGGTCCAGCTTCCCTATCCTTCTAGTGAGTCTGTGTCTCAGTGACCTTTTGATCTTGTTCATTCTGATGTTTGGGGTCCTGCGCCTTTTGTTTCAAAGGGTGGTCATAAATTTTATATCATTTTTATTGATGACTTTTCTCGACACACATGGATTTACTTTATGAAACATCGTAGTGAGGTTTTATCCATCTATAAGAATTTTTCTGCTATGATTCGTACTCAGTTTGACACATCTATTCATGTTTTTCATGCGGATTCTGCTGGGGAGTATTTATCGGATGCTCTTCACCAGGTGTTTGCTGAGCAGGGTACACTAGCTCAGTTCTCTTGTCCTGGTGCTCACGCTCAGAACAGGGTTGCTGAGCGCAAGCATCGTCATCTACTTGAGACTGCTCGTGCTCTTATGATTGCCTCCTCTGTTCCACCTCACTTTTGGGCTGAGGCGGTTTCTACTGCCACTTATTTGATTAACATCCAGCCTTCTTCGGCTCTTCAGGGTGGTATTCCTTTTGAGCGTCTTTGTGGTAAGACCCCCGATTACTCAAGCCTTCGTCTTTTTGGCTGTGTGTGTTATGTGCTTCTTGCACCTCGTGAGCGTACTAAGTTGACTGCTCAGTCTGCCGAGTGTGTCTTCTTAGGCTATAGCATAGAGCACAAGGGTTATCGTTGTTGGGATCCGATCGCTCGTCGGATGCGGACATCGCGGGATGTTGTCTTTGATGAGTCCCGTCCTTTCTATCCACGTCCCACTACTGATGTTTCTCCTGCCTCCTTGGTTGACCCCTTGTCTTTTCTTCTTTTTCCTGATGCTCCTCCTGCTTCTTTGCCCACCACTCGTTCGACTTTGTCATCCTCTGTGTCTTCCTCTAAGTCTCCTCCCGTGGTTCCCGACTACACGGTAAAGCCTCCTGTAACACAATTCTACAGTCGTCGTAGGGCACATCTGTCAGATGCTCCAACTCTCTCAGATGAGCCCTCCTCTGATGTGCCATCCTCTTCTTTCATTGAGGATGGGTCATCTTCTACTCCTGTTGAGTCCTCTCCGACAGATTCCTCTCCGGAGCAACTTATCAGACGTAGTCATTGCCTTCGTAGGCCGCCTGATTGTTACTCTCCTTCGGCATTCATTGCTACTGCTCTTTCTGAGCCAGCTTCTTATCATGATGCTATTCTTCATCCGGAATGGCAGCATGCGATGGCCGAGGAGATCGCTGCTCTTGAGCGGACTGGCACGTGGGATCTTGTACCATCTCCCCCACGTGTTCGTCCTATCACTTGTAAGTGGGTCTATAAGGTTAAGACTCCCTCTGATGGTTCTCTTGAGCGCTATAAAGCTCGTCTTGTTGCTCGAGGTTTTCAGCAGGAGCAAGGTCGTGATTATGATGAGACTTTTGCTCCTGTTGCTCATATGACCACTATTCGCACTCTTCTTGCTGTGGCTTCTGTTCGGGAGTGGTCCATCTCTCAACTTGATGTGAAGAATGCCTTTCTTAATGGTGAGTTGCGCGAGGATGTTTACATGCGCCCACCACCTGGGTATTCTGTCCCTGAGGGTATGGTTTGTCACCTTCGTCGCTCCCTTTATGGTCTTAAGCAAGCTCCTCGAGCTTGGTTTCAGCGATTTGCTTCTGTAGTCACAACTGCTGGTTTTTCAGCCAGCACTCATGATCCAGCACTTTTTGTTCATGTGTCACCTCGTGGTAGGACTCTCCTCCTTCTTTATGTGGATGACATGATCATCACTGGTGATGATCCTGAGTACATTGCCTTTGTTAAGGCTCGTCTTAGTGATCAGTTTCTTATGTCTGATCTTGGTCCTCTAAGGTATTTCCTTGGGATTGAAATCGCCTCCACTTCTGAAGGTTTCTTTTTGTCTCAAGAGAAGTATATTCACGACCTTCTCGATCGAGCCTCTCTTACTGATCACCGAACTGCTGAGACTCCCATGGAACTTAATGTTCACCTTACACACACTGATGGTGAGCCTCTTGAGGATCCTACTCGTTATCGTCACATTGTAGGGAGTCTCGTTTATCTTGGTGTCACTAGACCTGATATTTCATACTCTGTTCATATTCTGAGTCAGTTTGTTTCTACTCCCACTCAAATCCACTATAGTCATCTTCTTCGTGTCCTACGTTATCTTCGTGGGACTATCTCTCGTCGGTTGTTCTTTCCACGCTCTAGCTCTTTACAGCTCCAAGCCTATTGTGATGCTACTTGGGCTAGTGATCCTTCTGATCGTCGTTCTCTTTCTGCCTATTGTGTTTTTCTTGGTAGTTCCCTCATTGCTTGGAAGACTAAGAAGCAGATAGCAGTTTCTCGTTCGAGTGCAGAGGCTGAGTTGCGTGCTATGGCTCTTGTGACAACGGAGGTTACTTGGCTACGATGGTTGCTTGAGGACTTTGGTGTTTCTGTTTCTACGCCGACTCCTCTTTTGTCTGACAGTATAGGGGCTATCAGTATTGCTCGTGATCCGGTAAAGCATGAGCTTACTAAGCATATTGGTGTTGATGCTCACTTTACACGGTCACAGGTTCAGGATGGTGTTGTCGTGCTTCAGTACGTGCCTTCTGAGCTTCAGTTGGCAGATTTCTTCACGAAGGCTCAGACTCGCGCCCATCATCAGTTTTATCTCTCCAAACTCAGTGTTGTTGATCCACCATAAGTTTGAGGGGGGGTGTTAGATGGATATTAGTCTTTCTATTATTGTATTCCTTCAGGGGTTTCTTTGCATATTTCCCTCTCATGTACATCTATATATTTGGACCTTCTGTCCTCAGATTAATACAAGTGCTATTCCTAACAATCACTAAGTATTAGCGCATGCCAAGATTTGTGTTGTATTCCAAAAATCGAACATAGAGGGGGCACTTGTTGATGCTTAATTGCTTATTGAGTTATTCATTGTTTATGGAGAATGACTATTTTACCCACAATTTTTCTCTACAGGTGAAATGGCTGAACAAGCATCTCAGCAAACTTTGGCCTTTCATTGACCAAGTAAGACAAATGCTTCGCAACTCTTTAGCCAATCAATAATAATGTAAAATTCTTTGCTGTTGAGCCCTCGTGCAGCTCACGCTTGCTGATAACAAACTTACAAACATGGGGATTATAGTATTTTCTTGTAGAATTTTTTTTATTCCTTGCTGCATGTTACTCCATCAAACTTCTTGATTTCTAATAGTTTTCTTTAATTGTCTCTGTATTTTAACAACGTTATTTCATGGGGTATAGTTAATGTTGTTTTAGTTTCTGCATATTATATCGCTATTCCTAACAGCACAAGTCAAAATTAACTTAGATATTGATCATGCCAATTGTTGTGGTTTTCACTTTCATTCAAAATGATGATGCCATACCAGTGAAGCATTGAAGTTATACCGCTGGCAAGTTATCATAACATTTTCCACTAGTCTTAATAGTGCACTAATCCTTTTACTTGTGTAAATTATTTTTGTTTTAGGCTGCAACTGCAGTAGTCAAGGAATCTGTTGAACCACTGCTAGATGACTATCGACCTCCAGGAATAAAATCCCTGAAGTTCAGCAAATTCTCTCTTGGAAACGTGTCACCAAAGATAGAAGGTTTCCCTTGCTATTTATCTCAATTTTACTCTTCTGTATGGTGCTGTCTGAATTCTGAACTAGAGAATTCTTATAAAAAAATTACAATCTTTGCATTGCATCTCAATTTAGGGAGCACCTCATTTTTGGGAGTCTTTTAGAGTATCTGTTGGAGCTAATTTTTTAGTTATAATCTCTAAAATTTAGGGAAGAGAACTCTTTAGAGTTTCTCTTGGAGATGCTCTAAGCCTCTAATAATTTATGTTTGGCTGTCATTTTTGCAGCTTTGTTTGGTTTCTGGCTTTATTTCTCCAACTTATTTCTTTATCGTCATCATGTACCAATGTTTGCATGGGCCCTGCAATCCTGCATGTGTGTTGCAGTGTGTGGTTACTGCTTGTGTAAACAGTACAATGTGTAAATATTAGGCATGTGTTTGTTATTTGATGATCTATTTATTAGGTTGTGTAGTACCTTATCAGTTATTAGGCAAGTTGTCAAAGACGTTGGCACCTAGGGTTGGGGCCCTCGACTGCGTAGATCATAACGGTAGGATTGGTTGGCGCAGGGTTGATCTTCTTGTCGAGCTATGTTGGAGAACGGGGGAGACTCTAGACAGAATTGAGGAGATTTCAGATCAATACTCTTTATAGCTTGATTATGCCTGAAGGGCTTACATCTATATTTATAAGGCCTAAGAATTAACTAACAAGAAATCCTACTCCAACAGGGAAACCTAATATTAACTAACAAGGAAACTAATCTTTAACTAATAAGGAATCCTACTCTAGCAAGAAATCCTAATCTCCATCATGGGCCGACTAGTCCTTGGGTGGGCTGAGGCTATGATTGGCCCAAGCCAGTCGTGGCAGCCCATGACACAAGTATTGTCAAGGGCCTCAAACCCTAGGGCGGGAGGACCTTGGCTGCGTAACTTGTAGCCAGCACGGGGATAATCCCCTCGTGGCGCTGTCTTGTATAACGGGAGAGACTTTAGAGAACGGGGGAGACTTCAAAGAACTAGGGCAGAGATTGTAGACTAATCTTTATTCCTTGCTTGATTATGCCTGAAGGGCTTACATCTATATTTATAAGGCCTAACAGATAAGAATTAACTAACAAGGAAACCTAATCTTAACTAACAAGGAAACTAATCTTGAACTAATAAGGAATCCTACTCTAACAAGAATTCCTAATATCCATCATGGGCCAGCTAGTCCTTGGATGGGCTGAGGTTGTGGCTGGCCCAAGGCAGCCCATGACATCTCCCCCTCCTTTGAAGACCAGCTCATCCTCGAGTTGGTAGAGCGGGCGAGGTACTGTCGACGTCTTCCAATGTGGCGGACTGGAAAGGCCGCGCTAGGAAACCCTGTGACCCCTACGCCTAAAGGACATGGAGAGTGTACTAAAATCCTAGGTGATCGCCCCAAGTGATGCTAGCCATTTCGTTCCTAGGACTATGTCATAGTCGACCAGGTGTAGTGCGTAGAAATCTGCTTGAAATTCTTCATCACTGATCTTGAAAACGGTGTTGTGGCACACGCCTAGGCACACCATGTGCTCACCGGTGGCCAACTTGACTTACAACTGGTCGTGAGGGAGTTGATGTAGGGAGGTAAGATCGGCTGCCTTCTCGGAGATGATGTTGTGGGTGGCACCTGAGTCGAGGAGGGCAATAAGCGAGGTGCTACCCATTTGTGCACACACTTGCATTGTTTTGCATGGACGAACTCTGGTGATGACGTGGAGAGTGATCTGTGGCTCGGTGTTCCTGTGGTCAGTTGGTGTGGAGTCATCATCGATGGCCAAGTCGAGGAGGAAGATGCGCGGGCAAACCTTGTGGTGACCAGAAATGTATTTCTCGTTGCAGTTGAAGCAGAGCCCGAGGCGACGACGTTCTTCCATCTTTGCCTGGGGCAATTGTTTTACCGACCGTTTTGCTTCTGTGACCGGTGTTGTCGTAGACGTTGGTGGTGGGAACGACGCTAGGAGTGCCAAGTGGGCCAGTGGTGTGGGCAGTAGTCCACGATCCTGATGTTGTGTTGATGTGGGGGTCGGGACCAGGGTGGCGACACACTGATTGCAAAGCTCCAACTTGCGGGCCAAGCTCATGGCGACGGCGAGAGATTGTGGATTCTGAATTTCCACATCGAGGCTAAGCGGAGGCTGCAATCCTGCTATAAATAGCTGAATCCTCTACTCTTCCGTGAGGGTACCTGCACGAGGTAGTAAGGCCTAGAAGCGTTCTTGAAACTCTTCTACGGACCCCGTGTGTTTGCAAGTAGCAAGCTCGCCCAAAGGGTTAGAGTGAAGGTGTGGTCCGAAACGTAAATTCAGGAGCTCTGAGAATCATCGCCACGTTGGAGTGCCCTCATCCTTCTCGATCAACATGTACCATAGTTGTGTGGCGTCGAGAAGATTGTATGAAGCCATCCATACTTTCTCTTCCTCCATGATGCATTGTTGGTGGAAGTACGACTCGCAACGGTTGATGAACGGCAACAGGTCGCCCTTACCATCATACTTGGGGAAATCCATCTTTTGGAACCGCGGCGACCGATCATTGGGGCGGTCATTAACTACCGATTGATTGGTAGGGCGACTTCCGACATGCGGTGGCGATTGGAGGTTCTGGATTGCCAGTGAATTACCGACAGTCTTGGTAGACAAGTTGTCAAGGGCCTCAAACCCTAGGACGGGAGGACCTTGGCTGCGTAACTCATAGCCGGCGGGGGGAGAATCCCCTCGCTGCGCTATCTTGTAGAACGGGAGAGACTTTAGAGAACAGGGGAGACTTCAGAGAACTAGGGCAGAGATTGTAGACTAATCTTTATTCCTTGCTTGATTATGCTTGAAGGGCTTACATCTATATTTATAAGGGCTAACAGATAAGAATTAACTAACAAGAAAACCTAATCTTAACTCACAAGGAAACTAATCTTTAACTAATAAGGAATCCTACTCTAACAAGAATTCCTAATATCCATCATGGACTGGCTGGTCCTTGGATGAGCGCTGAGGTTGCGGCTGGCCTAAGACAGCCCATGACAAGTATTTAGATTGATCTTTTCTATAATTGTGAGGCGAGGGGGAATCCTCTCTATATAAGGGATAGGGCTGTAGGGAAGCCCTGTTTATAAGTGATTTATTGTATTATTGTCATCAAGCAAGAATAAACAAAAGTCTTTCTCTCTCTTAGTCTCTTTCCCATTTGCCTTTGTGGTATGATTGCATCCATGCATTGTCTTGCCATTTGGGTCTAGGGATACCATGATTAGGCCTCACGAACATTTTCCAAACCATGCTCATTAAATATAGACAGATGGCCTAAGTTTACCTTTTTGTACTATGCATATGAGTTCACATTCTACTCCTTAATGATGCCACACTAAGCGAAAGTTTTTTAGCATCTTGATCATGCTATTGCAACATTCGGAAAGTATAACTGAAACATCGTGCTTTGTCATTTTCTGTGAAGGCATCCGCATTCAAAATATTAAACCAGGACAAATCACAATGGACATAGATTTTCGTTGGGGTGGTGATCCAAGCATAATCCTTGCTGTTGATGCTGTGGTTGCATCACTTCCTATTCAGGTTTTTACTGTTTCTTTGTTCTTTGCACTGAGTAATTTTTTGCAGAAGGAATACCATGTTAAATTAGTCATGATTTTCTTTTTTGCCAACCATCTTGCAGCTTAAAGATCTTCAAGTCTTTACCATTGTCCGTGTTGTATTTCAACTATCAGAGGAGATTCCTTGCATCTCCGCTGTTGTTGTTGCTCTCCTTGCAGAGGTACACATGTACTCAAAAGTTGTTATTTTTTATTTCAAAGGAGATTATTTCCCAACACAATGCAGGAGATCCTGTGTTATGTGCAGCTATTCAATTATTAGAGATAAAGCAGAATTATATATGTTGTTATGATTCTATAATTAGAGATAAGATAGAATTAGCCAGATTAAGATAAGATTAGTTAGGATTATTTAGTTAGCAATAAGATAGGATTCTATGTTAGGGATAAAGTAAGGGGATTAGCCCTATAAATACTAGGCCATTGTATGAGATTAAATCAAGCAGAAGGAATAATTAGTTCCTGCTTCCTGCTTCTACCATCCTCCATGTGTTTGTATGAAATGAACAGATTAGAAGAGTACAATGTAAGCCAAAATGAGTCTTGAACTAACGAACCTAAACCATATATGTTTGGTGCAAAGTGATGACAGGTCTCTTACTATCTTAGGTAACCCTATAATTAGGAATTAGAATGACACAAAAAGAAAATTTCCTTGAGTTTTTTTGAAGCTTTATTAACCTCTTTAGCCTTTCCTTAAAATTATTGATTACATTACAGCAACATTTGTTCCAAATCTAGATTGAAAGTGGACTGTCAAAGTAGGAATTATGTGAAAGGGACTTAATGGGCAAAATGCCAATTTCACCTGGCCCAGTCTTAACATTGGATGGCAAAAATAAACATTTATTGATTGAAAATGGGCTTATTCTGGTGGCATGATAGTATGGTGCTACTTTTGACACTAATATCACTTTTGATGGGATATGTGCAAATGTGCTGTCATTGCCATGAGAAAGTTCCACCACATTCAAGTAAAGACTGGTTGATGCATCTCAAATATCATTAGTTTTTGAACTTAATACATGTTTAATAGAGAAAATTTGCTATTGGATTACATAATTGAAATGTTTCTAGAGTTATTCTATTGCCTACATTGGAAATAAGGCATAGTGGTGTATTATATATTAATTCCGAGGTGCAAAATCTTTTGCTAATTGGTAGTAGTATTTCCTGTGGTACTTCTCTATTTTTTTGGCGGCGGGTGTTCTTTGTGCTTCAGCCAGAGCCAAAAATACAGTACACATTGAAGGCTATTGGAGGAAGTCTGACCGCTGTTCCAGGACTATCCGACATGATTGATGTAAGATGAAAATATTTTGAACATTGAATTTCTCATAATAGCTTATATAAAAGCATAACCATGACTGATCTCTTCTTCAACTAGGATACTGTCAATTCAATTGTTTCTGACATGCTCAAGTGGCCACACAGGATTGTTGTCCAACTTGGTGTCAATGTTGATACAAGGTGACTTTTCTTCATTGTTGTCACCAGTGATAATAATCCTACTAACTGTTAGCTTTCGAGTGATATATAATAAATGTCGTCAATGAACTACTTTCCTGTGGTATATTTATGATTATGTAGTGTCATGCATACATTTTTCAAGGAACTTGTCTTTTTTAAAACAAAATAGTTTAAAGTCAGGCGCACATTACACTGGCTAAATTGACATTTTTGTTGCACAAACCATAAGATTTTGATCATTCAGTGAGAAATTGGGTAATATTTGATGGGAAAGAAAGGTTGGGAAAAGGGGGTGATGCAATTGTAGGAGTGAATAGATTGCCTCATTTCAACATGTGTACAGATTGCTATTTCATATCTGGCTGATTTGTCCAAATGACCAAAACCTGGTGTGTTTTGCAATATTGTGTTGATTGGGTGGTGTTATGTGCAAAGATTGTGTATGGTATGGGTCATCTTATCAATCGTGTGACCCAGTCTGCATCACGCTATCCAGATTTACTATGCTGTCAATTAAATAAGTTGATTTGACTAGTGACTACTTTGTTCTGGAGAATCTTCAGATTCTCCTTTTGGAGTATCATTTCATTTCATCCAGGATTCACATCCCAATCCAAACCCTTCCTCATCTAGACATTGAATCCTGCACTTCCACCTAGAGAGGAATTAGATGGGCTACCAATTTTTCCATTTATATCATGGTAACAATTTTTGGTATATATTGCACTGCTATACAAAAACATACTTTATTACTTGGATGCCTCACACTAGGTTTTAAGGTCTGCAGATTATTCTTGTTTTGTGTATTATTTTCTGAAAAGTATATTTGTAATTTTCATTCAAAAAATATCCCTGTAATTGAATTACAGGATCCAATTGGCAGGACTTCAAAATTTTATTGCTTTACATCATCTGCAGTGAACTGGAGCTTAAACCTCAGGGAAGACTTACTGTTACTGTCGTTAAAGCATCTTCTTTGAAGAACAAGGAGTTGATTGGTAAATCAGATCCATATGTCATTCTATATGTGCGCCCAATGTTCAAGGTCAAAACGAAAGCCATAGATGACAACCTAAATCCTGAATGGAACGAAACATTCCCTCTGATTGTTGAAGACAAAGAAACCCAATCTGTTATTTTTGAGGTAATTCTTCAATTTTTCCTACATGTCTTTTTGAAATGCAGCTACAGCCAAAACATCATTCAAACAATAAAATTTGCCCAAATGAAATATTTCATCAAGATTGTGATAGTTGACAAACATATGACTTCTTGCTCTAATACCATGTTAAGTTTTGTGAATTAGTTATATGAAAGATTGAGTTATTGATGAAAGGTGAGGATCTATTTGTACTTTAATGGGATATTGCCATGGTCTGTATTCTGTATCTGTTGTTGTGCTATGTAACAACAGAGACTTGAGGTGATTACTGGTGTATTTCTCAAAAGATTCTGCCCATTGCAGTGCCATATGGGTCAATTTGTAGCCTTGGGGTTTAGGGCCTAGGGCTGTACATTGCTACCCTCTATTCACATAGACGGTTAGCGAGAATTAGGGATTTGCTAGTTTAAAAGATAAGGTTAGATCAAATCAGATTGAGTTCTTAAAAGGTAATTAAAAGGTAAGGTTAGATTGAGTTCGTAAAGGTAATATTATATTAGATTAAGGCCTTAAGGGTTGACTCAGTTCCATATATGTAAGGATGGATTGTTTCTCTATTTTGGGACAAGAAAGAAAGAATCACTTTAATCTCTCCTCAACATAAGTTTACCTCTTATCCCTAGCAACTACCGCCGCCTGGCTATCCTCCTGGCAATAGTTATCTAGTGGGCCTATGTACATAAACGGTCTGCCTACTTGGGCCATTTTATCTAGCCTCTCTTGGCTTATACTACAGAAGACCTTCGTACAATCACTTGTAGTTTCCTTCTGGTGTGCATTGCCTTCAGCACTGCCAATTGTCTCTGCCACTGTCAAGGGTCTTCACCATTGATCAGCTTCTTTGCCATCGTCCGGGGTCTTTGCCTATGTCATGGTCAAAGCGGTCCGTGACATATCTCCAATAGTATCCAATATTGATGTCGCACACGCAATGGGTTGGATGTGCAATTAGGGAGCCACATGCTGGAGAAAATCAGGGGGGTTAGTTACTATCTTTATCGCCATTTCCTTTAGATGGGATTACATTCCTTAGCATAGTTATTAAGGCATTAAGGCAACAATAGGTGTCTGATTATCTTTTAACTTATAAGCGGTAAGGCGTAAGTCGAGGTGAGTAGGTGACACCTTACTCACATAGAAGATATACAAATTAGGAAAACAAATATCAATAGATAAGTAGCAAATTCCAAATAGAAATAGCAATATAGTATGATGAAAGTAGCAAATACAGGTAGCAAGAGACCAATAGTAATATAGCATATAGCATGATAAAAGTAGCAAATAACAAGTCGCAAGAGACCAATATTAGCAATGCAGCTTAATAAAAGTTGGAAATAAGATCAACACCCCAACTATCCCACCTCTCAAATATCCATAGCCATCATCGAACTCATTGGAACTGTAGTTGTATAATCTTGTTCTCCATCATCTTGGGCACTGCTAGGTTCATCATTCTCACTCTTATCAATATCATAAAATGAATCTTCTTCTTATTCTTCATTCCCTGAATCATGCCAATCCGCATATTCCTCACCTTGAACCACCATTTTTCCATGCCTTTGGTAGGTCATACTTTGTCTAACTCCACGACTATGCCTATTAGCTTGCCTCGGAAGGTTGTGACCTCGAAGCAAGCTTGATGCTCCAATGGTTTCATCAACAATATCCCATGTGTGGTCATTCTCACACCCATGCCCATCTTGCATGTGTACATTTGATGTGTCAATCCACTCATCTCAATCAAAGCCCTCAATAACCAGTGGGTCATAGCTTCTGCCTGCTTTCTCCATCTTATGAAACCTATTCTTCATCTTTCTGGTGTATGAAACAAAGATTAAATCATTTAATCTCTTATGTAGCAACTGATTCCTTTTCTTTGTATGCATCTACAAAACCAGCAATGACAAGATTTATTCCTTAATGAATGGTAAGATCTAAATTATAGCCAGTTACATATAAGCTACAACCAATTCCACTGACAACCAGATGCTGAAGCACAAAGACTAACCACTCGTAATGCAAATCTTTGTAGCTCAAATGCCTGATCACCATAATAACGCCACCAATTAACTTGAATGACAAATGCACACAATTGGAGTTAGAGATTGAATGAAGATGCCAAAATTAAGAAGCTAAAATTAACTATACTTATGAGGGTTTGAATTGCCAATATGTTTGAAAAGACAACTCCTTTGTCCTTGTAATGCATAGCTTGCTCATTAATCTTATTTTGAACGTTGGCATCCTTTTCCGTTTTCGCAAGTACATCATTGAAGCAACACCTTAGTGACTTCGCTCTGCAACCTGCCTTGTATCTCCCTTCTCTTTGATGGGAAAGAATTTTTCAGGGCTCAAATATAGTGCAGCTCCATGCAAAGGATGATCCATTTGTCTCACCCAACACAACTCAACATTGTTCATGATTTTTTTGAGCAACTATTGCTTGTTTTGCGTAGTGAAGCTAAGTTTGATCCTCTCTTTTGCATAGTCCATTAATGTTGAAACGCCTGGAATTATGGGTTTCTCATCTCCATCACCCAGCCTAAGCACAATGATAAGTGAGGTTGAAATTCTAATGCTATCTTCTACTGAGGACTAAAACTCTTTAGATAGAACAATGTTATGCTATGTAGCCCCGATACGTGGATACGGATACGGATACGCGATACCGCGATACTTCGATACGACATTTTCCAAAAAACATGGATACGGCGATACGCGTATATATATATATATAAAATTAATAATACATATAAAAATAACAAATTAATAACCACATAAACATAATAACAAAATCCTTAGTTCAATACTTCAACAATTCAACATGAAAATAAACACACATAACTAGATAATTGTTTTTAGATAATATCATCCTCATAACAAACTGACATAATTAAGTAGCAAATGTGACAATCCAACATAATTAAATAGCAAATCAAAACAAGTTTAAATATTCAACAATCAAACTAGCACCCAAAATTAGAGAAGAACAATTCATGCATTCAAGCATTCATGACCTTGCACAATCCAACAGCAAAACATAAATAAAAACAGTACAACAGTACATTAGTACATCACGCATTGCACAGTGCATAACAGTAAAATAAAAATAAAAAACAGGTGAAGGAACACCGGAACAGACCTGTTTGGTGCCTGCTCCTGCTCACTGCTCACTTGCTCAGAGCTTGGGCCACTCGCGCTCGGCTCTTGTTGCTGCTGCGGTGCTGCCTTCTACGGCCGGCGGATGGAGGAAGAAGTGCAGTTGCAGCGGTGGCCGGACTCTCAAGCCCCTTCGGCGGTCAGATCTACAACGGTGGCCGACTCCCAAGCCCCTCCGGCGGCCAGATCTGCAGCGGTGGTCGTCTGGCCAGATCTGCTCTCCAGCGGCGGCAGCCCCAGCCCCCAAGACGCAGCGGCGTGGGGAGCGCCCAAGCGAGCGAGAGACCGAGCACGGCGGCGGCCGGCGGCGCGGCGGTGAGATGGCGACCGGCAGTGACTGACGGCGAGGCGGCGATATGGCGACCGGCGGCGCTCTAGAGTATGGACTGACGGCGCGCGAGTTAGGGCACAACCGTAGAGGTAAGTCACCGTCGGGGTGTTGGGCGGAAGTACTCATGCGTTTCCCGTATCTGGACGAGTCCGATTGTAGGACCGAAAGTAGCGACCAGAGGGGGGGTGAATGGGCACCTATAAATTCTTCCGAATCAATGGTCTGCTCCCAATACCCAACGCACCTCTAAAGACTAAACAACAAAGAATGAACAGATAGCCTAAGTCTAAAAGTATCTAGCCTAGAAGCAACTATTGATAAACAGAGAAATGCCAATGCAGTGCTAATAGATAGATAAACAGAGTACACGAGACAAGGCTAGATAAACTTCTCAGAAAAGCAATCTAAGTGCACTATGAATGAGAAGAGAAGTTACTGTTCAAATCTGTCTCCCGTTCGCAACTTGGCGAAGCCAGCTTCGTCGGTCGAGGTCAGCTTCGGAGGTCGAAGCCTGCTTCGCTGATCGAAGCCTGCTTCGGAGGTTTGGTCTAACCTGGTTCGAGGTGGCAAAAGAGCGAAGCTGCTTCGAAGCTAAGGACGAGTGTATCGAAAATAGCTTCGAACCAAGTACTTCGAAGCCTATCCCTCGAGCAGGAAGCTTCGAACACAACGCACAAACAAACAACCTTCAAAGAGTGAGGCGAAGCCCGACACACGGCAGAGAAAACAAATCGAAGTCTATGATCTACCTTCGGAGCTAGCCAAATCGAAGTATGACCTTCGAACCACAGGCCAGCTTCGAACGAAGTCTGCAAGTGTTGCCACTCAAACGGTCGAAGGCCACAAACACACTCCGAACAACAAGCTCCGAACAACAAGCTCCGAACTGAAACCCTCGAAAAGACAACAACACACTCCGAATGAAGTCTACAGAAAAACAAGCTTCGGAGCCAACTTCGAAACCTGTCGAGGTATGGACTTCGAAGATCTCAAGTCGGAGTACCTTCGCACAGTCGTTCGAAGTATGTCACGCTGTCCACACAAAAAACGTACTTCGAAGCTAGCAGCACAGAGTGAAGTCAAAAACGAAGATGTCAAATCGAAGCCTGCCTCACGGTGATGAGGGACTTCGAACAGAGAGAGAAGGGGCTTCGCCAGAAACAGTCAAAAAGGCATTCAATCCAGTCTGCTTCGATCAAAAAGCTACGCAGAAAAAGTAGAGCCTGTGTACTAGTGTACTGTTGCTATAGTGAAGTAGTACTACTTGCAGCAGCAAGAACTAGTACTACTTGCGTGAAGAACACACGCAACAGAGTCCCATTCTCAGGAATAAAATCAACTCCACGCAACAAACCGAAGCTTCTTGAATCAGAGGAATCAATGCACACACCTCAACAAAAACAGAAGATTGAATCTTACTGGGACGAAATAAATGCAAGGAAAAAATTGCACGAACAGGTGCCTGACGGCGCACACAGGAGAGAGAAAATGTGGGAGACAAAATGACCCAATGGATTGAAAAGTGAATTCTGGAAGGGTAGTCCAACCCTAGGGAATGGGGCCCTATTTATAGGCTGCCCAATGGCCTAGAATATTCTACCATCCCCTTAGGGTTTTTACAGACGCTAAAATAAAGGAAAAGACTTAACTGCCCTTAGGATTTTTTACAGACTCAACTGACTGACTGTGGGCCTAGAGATACAGATGACTTATCCGGAAGCTAAGCTTTCGTAGCGACTACGGCTTCTCTTCTGGACAGTCGGATACAAGATCAACGGGTGTCAGTTTTGCGCCGAAACTGACAAAGCCTCCATCGACTTTGCACCAGGTACCCGGATTGGACCGGCCTGATTCCGCAGCTCTCTCAGCCCGGCAATCACTCACCGCCCGTGTACCTGAGTCAGTCCTGGTCAACAGCCCAGTGGGTCTTCTGCTGCTTCTGGCCCATGTACCCGGATTGGGCCAGCCCGACTCCGCAGCTCTCTCAGCCCGACCGTCGCTCGCTGCCCGTGTACCTGAGTCACACGCGGTCCATGAAACAGTAGATCTCCTCTCTTCTTCTGTCCTCTTTGACTATCGTTGACAATGACTCATCACCTCTGGAGCCATGAGGCCCACGCTATTCAGCATGGCTCCTCACCGATACGTATCCGATTTTTTTAATTATTTGGAAAATAAAAAAATAGCGGATACGCACCAGATACGTATCCGTACGTATCTGACTACGTATCCGTATCCGGAGACGAATCCGATACGGGTACGCGAGTTTTTTGGAGTATCCGAGCTTCCCAGATCGAGCTTCCCAGATGTTATGTACTCCCCCCAGTCTCTGTCCTCGCCAATTTGAGTTCATTCTATGCATCACTCACAAATTTGAGGTCGGTGCTTGTGTTAAGCTCTTCAAAGTAAGGAAGCATGTGACAAACCGAGTGGCCGTGGCCCGCGGGTCTCACAAGATCCATTCCTCCTGTTTTCTCCATAATTGAGCTAAGAAGTCTCTGTTTTTTTTGAGAATATAAGAAGTCTCCGTTGGCTGTAAATAAATGTGGTAACCCACTTGGCTTGAGCAATTGACATTTAAAAATATTTTTCAAATTTCCAATCTCTTCCAACATACGATCTCAACAATGTGCAGCACAAGGACTCCAAAATAATGTTGGAATCCTCTCCATTAGAAGCTTCCCATCTACCTTGTAGTTAGCACCTTTATTAGTGACTACTGGAACAACCTTGTCCTTTCAATTGCCTCCGCTCTCTTTTCTAGCAAATCAGCTAGCATAGTGGCACCATGTTGCTCGCTTGATGCACAAATAGACTCTAGGAAGAAAGTTCCCTTTGGACAATTGACAAGAAAGTTGATCAAATGATGACCCCTCCTATCGTATATCAATCCATCCATCAAACATACGTGTGCATTGAATATCCATCCATCCATCCATCAGACATAAGTTTGCATCGAATATCGATCCATCCATCATACATAAGTGTGCATCCATATTGCTTCCACACTCACTCATGCTCCTTCCTCAATTTACTTGTCTTCTTTACACACTCCTAAGGCAACGACTCCCTCAATTCATGAAAACTATGAGGCACATACCCGGAATCATATTGTGCATTGGTCTTGCAAGCTATATGAATTTGTCTTGAGTTTATGGCATGTAAGTGGTACACCACACTTATAAAACCATAAAACCCATTGCTTGCTCACATAATATCAATCAACCTTAAACATTGTACTAGCCTCCATGGTGTTTGATATGACCCACGTCTTTCATCTACAATCTCTTCAGTTGTTTTCTGAAGCTTAGTCACAATTGAACCTGAATAGCTCTCCTTTTCCTTGTTCTTGCTTGGTAATGATACTCGCGGCTTCCATTGAAAGGCAGCTATCTTTGTTTTGGCAGCTATTCCCAAACTTGGCTTAACAATGAACTTACCATGTTCTTGTCCTTGGCTTACCATGTTCTTGTCCTTGGCCTTCCCCTCCATCATCATCATCAATAAAATTGGTCGATTCCTCCTGTTCTTTTCCAAGTACTCCCTCATTTCTTTTCTAATTTCAGTGGTAGTCTAAATGACGACGCAAATACCAGTAAATCGTCATATCCGAGCTAGTGATGTTCTCATCAAACGTTTCCTTTGCATGTATTGGAGCCTTGGACTAAAAACTAGATGTGCTTTGAGAATGGTTTAATTCAAAGTACATGGAAGTGCCTGTTGTCTGATAGTCTGATGCATTACTTGTTAGAAATGTCAGCGCAACTTGACTTCCCATAAATTGTTCCTATATTGTTTAAGTTTCTTCTTACTGTTAGTATTATGTTCAATGTGTTGATTCTGCTCAATGTTGTACCAGGTAACAGTTTCAGGTGAATTTTGCAGGTATATGATGAAGACAAACTTCAGCAAGACAAAAAGCTGGGTGTAGCTAAACTAGCAGTGAACAGTCTTGAACCTGAGGTTCCCAGTGAAATCAGTTTGAAGCTTCTGCAATCACTAGATTCACTTAAAAATAAGGACAAGGATAGAGGAACATTACATCTTAAGGTTGGTGTGGGCCTTTTAATCTTTGTTTTGTCAGTTTCTACATGTGATGTACCTCAGTTCTAGACGACACTATCACTTACAATCTATGAATCTATTGCCTTCAAATCACTTTAGATAACCCTAGAGTAGATGAACACATGGAAAAGGTCCACTTTCATAAACTATTTTGATATACACTGTACATGGTTATATGTTTTGTAGGGTGTACATTTGTTCTATTTATGCACATTTTTTCTGCAGGTGCACATATTCTGACATGTTATATATATATATATATATATATACATTTTTATGTGCTATGTGTACTTTATGAATGAATTGGTGCATCTGGTCCCAAAAGCAGTCTTGCTTTTGCTATTTTAAGACGGTAATGTTTGTTGATGACTGTTCTAATATTTACTTCTTCAGGTCACATATCACCCATTTACAAAGGAAGAACAGATGGAAGCTCTAGAGTCAGAAAAGAAAGCAATAGAGGAGAGGAAGCGGCTGAAGGAGGCTGGGGTTATTGGTAGCACAATGGATGCGCTTGGCGGCGCTGCATCACTAGTTGGTTCTGGTGTTGGACTTGTGGGCACTGGCATTGTTGGCGGTGTGGGGCTTGTGGGTTCAGGAATCGGTGCGGGTGTGGGGCTTGTTGGTTCTGGTATTAGCGCTGTTGGCAGTGGCCTTGGTAAAGCCGGGAAGTTCATGGGTAAGAACGGGCCTTTCAGCATGTCCCGCAAGACCGGTAGCAGCTCATCAACTGCTCCGCCGCCTGAACAGCCTTCTGCGTGACCTGCTGCATAGTGATCCAAATGACACCCCATATTCTGTTTTGTGTTAATTCTGTTAATGTAAACCGACCATTCCTATGTACATACAGAGTGCCGTGTTTGCATTTCAGTGTGCTGGCGTGTACGGTGCCGGTTATGTGACCATATATTGCTTCCTTTTTGTTATGTATTTATCTTGAGCTAAACAGCGAGAAGGTTTACTGCTGCATTGAAGTCTTGTTGAAATTTGTAATTCCCTATCTTGAAAAGAAGTCCCTGTCTTGAAAAAAAATCCTGCATGAATATCTAAGGCTCTAGGAGTGTGTAATGTAATTAATTTAGCTGAGTTCTACTCGGTTTGTTCAACTCGAGCACGGCTGGGATTACGACCATACCTTTGCGTGTATCAGTTGAACTCACTTCCCACGGGCTACGTCGCACGTGCAGTGGTGCCTACGCTTTTGTGTGTTACTCTTTGTCTGTTGCTTGTTGGTGTCCCTCCCTGCGCGGAGTAACTGTATTCTGTCCGTAAGAGAAGGACAGGAATGACCTATAAAAAAACTTACACTCAGGTAGCCGAGACTGCGTCACGTGACAAAAAACCGCAAATTTCCATAGATGACACTTGTTAAGGGGGCATTAGATTATATAACTTGTTTTGTTATAGATATAAATTTGAGGATTTACTTTTTACATCTTATTAGTATGTGACTTTTATCGAGGATACAATCCTTGGTAGCCCCACGATAGACTTATCATCTTAGACCGAGAGCAAGACAAGTTTTGCATTGGAGTTTGGCACGGCGAGGTTCGATCCTAATAACAAATCTAATGTTCTTAATGGGAAACTAAACTTTATATCTGGTACAAAGAGATAATTTTATATTAGAATTTTTGTAATTACATAATTAGGACTCGAGTTCGGTATATAATTTTTGTAAAGTACTTGTTGTTGGACTCACTCTTTCACTATATAAGGGAACAATTTTTGTAAAGTACTTGTTGTTGGACTCACTCTTTCACTATATAAGGGGACGGGACACCCCTAGATGCATTATATTCTTTATGTTTTATGCTTTCATCATGTAAGCTTACAACTTTGTAAGTTCTATACAGGATTGTTATCTTTGAAGGCCCAAGCTAATATGAATTTTAACTCTTATTTTTAGAGTCAACTATCGGAATCAAGAGTACCATAATCATCATCTTAAATACCTTCTTAGGTAAACTGCTCACTAATTCAAAAGAGTAAATGACATTTTTATGTCATGAGAGTAAATTCTCAATTTACGTATAAATAAAAAACATACGATAAACTTTTCTTTTTAAAAAGCCCTCCGAGTTTACAATTTCTAAATAACACCCTAGGTGTTTGTTAGACCATTTTACGAGTTTTTCCAAGGCAGAAGGTTTACAATTTGCTACATAAATTGTAAAAACAATAAAATAAAAAAAATAAAAAAGATCGGCCTGAAGTCTCGCTCGCTGCCGAATGCGGAATGCCGGCCGACTTGCCGTTTTCCTAACCGTCATTTCAACTCCATTTCCTCTCCGGATGTCGGGTTGACTAATATTCCTGATCGCTGTTCCACTCCTAACCCGTGATTAATCCCCTCCCCAAACCCTCAATTCCTCGCAAGCAAGCGACGAAACCCCCTCGTCTCCTCCGTTGCGTGCGCAGATCTCGAGCCGCCTTCGCTTGGTCAGGACTGGAGGTAGGGGGCGCTAGCAAAGTTGGTCGGCGGAGGGCGGCTGAGGCTCCCGGGGTGTCGCAGGATGGGGCTCATATCGGGGATGGTGATGGGGATGGTGGTCGGCGTCGCGCTCATGGCTGGGTGGAGCCGTGTGATGCAGCGGCGCAGCAGGAAGCGCATCTCTAAGGTTCGGGTCGTGCGCGCGTGCTGTTCGTGACGCTTTCGGCTGGATTTTGCTCACGGTTTCTAGGAAGCGTAGTGTTAAGCACTTCTCGCGGTTTAGGGTTTCTTATTTTCATCTTTTAAATACTTTTTTTTGGGTGTAGGCTGCGGATATCAAGGTCCTTGGGTCTCTCGGCAGGGACGACCTCAAGAAGCTGTGTGGCGATAATTTCCCCGAGTGGATATCCTTCCCGCAGTTTGAACAGGTTTGCAGTAATTCTACCGACATGTTTGTGGTGTTGTTTTAATTGTCTGTATAAAGCACTGTCCTCTCCCTTCTCAATCAGATCACATTTTAGAATGCTTGCCATCAATCCTCAAAATCTTAGCTTGGTAATATATAGAAAAAATTAATATTTAATAAGTGAAAATGACATTTGTGGGTCTGTCATGAAAAATATAATCATGTAGTTATTTTTAATATTTTCATGAATAGACCTGGTAAAAGAGGAGGGGATGGTCTCTTTCTCCTAAATAGGTTGCGAACTTGCGATAGGCTTGTCAAGCCAATGGAAAACCTAGCCACTCAAATGGAGATAAACCTGAATTTGGGTTTCATCTCTAGCAGATCCCAACTTGCTTGGGATTGAAGTTCAGAAAATTGACCTAGTGGCGACGATGAGAAAAAACTATAGCCGAAATTCTAATTTCCAACCAATGGCTGTAAGCCCTTAATGCGGGAAACTAGCGAATCAATTTTGTATAACAAACAATTAACAGATGAAACCAAAAAAATAAAAGTAAACCTATTTCATAAAAAAACCTTTGGCTGGCTCTACTCATAGTTAATTGGTAATCATGTGAGAAAGTTAACTGTGGTGGACAGGGACATCAGAATAGTTATGGAGAATGACTATTTTAGTATATTTTATCACTAAGGTTATTTGTGAAAAAGATAACTGTGGTCAATAAAAGACCTAGTATTTGCTTAGTTTGCTTGCAATCTATCACTAAGTATTAGCGCATGTCAAGATTTGTGTTGTAATCCAAAAATCGAACATAGAGGGGGCACTTGTTGATGCTTAATTGCTTATTGAGTTATCCGTTGTTTATGGAGATTGAGAATGACTATTTTACCCACAATTTTTCTCTACAGGTGAAATGGTTGAACAAGCATCTCAGCAAACTTTGGCCTTTCATTGACCAAGTAAGACAAATGCTTCTCCACTTTTCAGCCAATCAATAATAATGTAAAATTCTTTGCTGTTGAGCCCTCGTGCTGCTCACGCTTGTTGATAACAAACTTACAAACATGGGGATTATAGTATTTCCTTGTAGAATTTTTTATTCCTTGCTGTATGTTACTCCATCAAACTTCTTGATTGCTATTAGTTTTCTTTAATTGTCACTGTATTTTAATATTGGAATTTCATGGGGTATAGTTAATGTTGTTTTAGTTTTTGCAGATTATATCGCTATTCCTAACAGCACAGTCAAAATTAACTTAGATATTGATCATGCCAATTGCCGTGGTTTTCACTTTCGTTCAAAATGATGATGCCACATCAGTGGATCATTGAAGTTATACCGCTATCAAGTTATAATAACATTGTCCACTAGTATGAATAATGCACTAATCCTTTTACTTGTGTAAATTCCTTTTTTTAGGCTGCAACTGCGGTAGTCAAGGAATCTGTTGAACCACTGCTAGATGACTATCGGCCTCCAGGAATAAAATCTCTGAAGTTCAGCAAATTCTCTCTTGGAAATGTGTCACCAAAGATAGAAGGTTTCCCTTTCTATTTATCTCAATTTTACTCTTCTGTATGCTCCTGTCTGAATTCTGGACTAGAGAATTGTTATAACAGAAATAACAATCTTTGCATCTAGTGTACGTAGGCCAATAACTGGACCCAGTGGTAGTGGTGAGTATGCCCTAATCATGTGATTGATTAATAGAAGCTGAATGATCTTAATTATTGTGTTTATAACTTATTTAGTTATGTTGTTAGTATGCATATGTTAAGTCGCAGTATCTGGTCCTTGTGACTACTGAAACACAAGGTTGACCTTTGAGGCTTTGATGCTGCGTATATTTGTGATCAGATTTCTGTTGACATACTCATTTACAATAATTGACTCATTTTTCTTTAATTGATTAACCAACATCACCAAGATGATCCTATGTTGGTTGTGGACTAGGTATTTGGCTAAGTTGTGAACATTGTAGTGATGACGAACAGAAGCACACACACCTAGCTGGTGATCTCGCTGGGTTGCTAGCCTGATACAAGAGCCTTGTGGCGTGCACTGTGCGCATGGAAGAACGAAATTACCAAATGTTTATTCCTTGATTAATCCCTCCTGACAACCACCCTCTCATAGGATGTGTTTACTACTAATAAAAGATAATATATCTAATCCTTCCATAAAGCTAGGTAACTATAACCAAATATGCAAACAAGGAAACCCCCTCTCCTAATCAGTCTCCTTGACCAGTTGAATTAGCGCAGCCGACATGGGTGTCCATGCTGCCGACTTGCGTGCCATCTCAGGTGCTTGCACTGCCATCTTGTGCACCGTCTCGGGCTCCTGTGCAGCCGTCTCGTGCACCGTTTTGGGCTCCTGTGCTGCTGACTCGTGCTGCCGCCTTGTGTAGTGGATGTCGGCTATAACAGATCCTTTCCATTAACAAACACTAAATGCAAACATTCAGCCAAAAATTGCAATGTTAGAAAAATCGGTGATCGGTAACTGATCGGCCAACCACTGAGTAGGGATTAATCGGTTAATCGAGGATTAAATGAATTAATCGGTCGATCAATTAATCGGTTGACTAAATATTTAAATAATATATTATAGTGTTCATATTTAATATTTCTAGGGGAATGGTCACTTGGAATCTACAGGAGAATGGTCACTAGGCATTTAACACCTGTCTAATTCTATCGACTCACCACAATGCCCTAATCACAGGCACAAATGCCGCGTATACGTTTTCTTTTTCACAACACGTCATCCCTCATTCCCTCCATCTCTCTCTCGGGACCCCTCTCTCAAACCTATTTCTTCTCCCTTTCCCCACTACTGAAGAAGGCCGGAGCCGGCGTATTGGGAGAGCATGGCTCCGGCGACGACGGCTGGAGGATGGCGACGACGACGCGCGCTCGGGCGGGAGGGGAGCCGGCGACGCGCGCTCGGGCGGGAGGGGAGCCGGCGACGCGCTCTCGCGCGGGGACGACGGCGGGATGGCTGGGCGGCGGACGGCGGGCACTGCTCGGCGTCCAGATCTGGCCTGTGGCGCTCGCGCAGGAGGGGAGCCGGGCGACGACGGCGCTTGCTGCGGGGACGACGGCGGGATGGCTGGGCGGCAGACGGCGGGGCGGCGGGCACTGCTCGGCGTCAGATCTGGCGTTTGACCGGGAGAGAGGGAAGAGGGGGAAAGTGACTGGGAGAGAGGAAAGAGGGGGAAAACCCTATTTTTTTGCAGCTCCCCAGGCCGGACCGATTAATCGGTTGGCACCGATTAATCGGGTTGACCACCGATTAATCGGTTTGACCGACCGATTAATCGGTCCACCGATTTCTGGCCGATTTCAGCGAAAAATAACTGGACCATGGCCGATCACCGATTAATCGGCTGATCGGCCGATTTTTTCAACACTGAAAAATTGGTTAATGGTGACAATATTCTGTAAATATTTCTGTTGTTAGAATTTCCAAAATGGCACAATTTCCCTCAATAATTTGATGTGAAAAGCTTCAGATAGGATTTGTCAAGCCGTCAAGCGAGACAAACTCTTCCAGTAGATGAGATATGGAAAAAATTGGCACATACACTGTAGATTGGTGCTTGGTTGAAAATATAAAATGTCATTTTATCCTTCCTAACTGACAGCCAGCTAACAAGTTTTTTTCCTAATAACTTATGTTTGGCTGTCATTTTTGCATCTGTTTGGTTTCTGACTTTATTTCTCCAATTTGCTTCTTTATTGTTAACAAGTGTCAATGTTTGCATGGGCCCTGAAACATCATGCTTTATCATTTTCTGTAAAGGCATCCGTATTCAAAATATTCAGCCAGGACAAATCACAATGGACATAGATTTTCGTTGGGGTGGTGATCCAAGCATAATCCTTGCTGTTGATGCTGTGATTGCATCACTTCCTATTCAGGTTTTTACTGTTTCATTGTTCTTTGTAGTGAGTAATTTTTTTCAGAAGGAAAACTATGTTAAATTAGTCATGATTTTCTTTTTTGCCAACCATCTTGCAGCTTAAAGATCTTCAAGTCTTTACCATTATCCGTGTTGTATTTCAACTATCAGAGGAGATTCCTTGCATCTCTGCTGTTCTTGTTGCTCTCCTTGCAGAGGTACACATGTACTAAAAAATTGTCATTTTTTTTTTAATTTCAAAGGAGATTATTTCCCAACACGATGCAGGATATCCTGCATGTGTTTGTATGAAAGGAAGGGATTATAAGAGTACAACGTAAGCCAAGATGAGTCTTGAACTAACGGAACCTAAACCATATCTGTTTGGTGCAAAGTGATGACAGATTGACAGACCTCTATCTTAGGTGGTCCTATAAATTAGGATGGCACACACAAAATGAAAATTTGGTCGAGTTTTTTTTGAAACCTTATTAATATCTTCAGTGTATCCTTGAAATTATTGATTACATTACCGGCAACATTTGTTCCAAATCTAGATTGAAAGTGGACTGTCAAAGTAGGAATTATGTGTAAGGGACCTAATGGGCAAAAATAAACATTTTATTGATTGAAAAATGGCTTATTCTGGTGGCATTATAGTATGGTGCCACTTTTGACACTAATATCGCTTTTGATGGGATATGTGCTAATGTGCTGTCATTGCAATGAGAAAGTGCCGCCACATTCAAGTAAAGACTGGTTGATGCATCTCAAATATCTTTCTTTTTAAAAACTTAATACATGTTTAATAGACAAAATTCGCTATTGGATTGTATTATTGAAATGTTTCTAGAGTTATTCTGTTGCCTACTTTTGATATAAGGCATAGTGGTATATTATATATTAATTTGGAGCTTCAGAACCTTTTGCTATTTGGTATGAGTATTTCCTGTGGTAGTTCTCTCATTTTTTGGGGTCGGGTGTTCTTTGTGCTTCAGCCAGAGCCAAAAATACAGTACACATTGAAGGCTATTGGAGGAAGTCTGACCGCTGTTCCAGGACTTTCTGACATGATTGATGTAAGATGAAAATATTTTGAACATTGAATTTCTCATAATAGATTATATAAAAGCATAACCATGATTGATCTCTTCTTCAACTAGGATACTGTCAATTCAATTGTTTCTGACATGCTCAAGTGGCCACACAGGATTGTTGTCCAACTTGGTGTCAATGTTGATACAAGGTGACTTTTCTTCAGTGTTGTCACCAGTGATAATAATCCCACTAACTGTTAGCTTTTGAGTGATATATAATAAATGTTGTGTATGAACTACTTTCCTGTGGTATATTTATGATTATGTAGTGTCATGCATACATTTTTCATGAAAGGAACTTGTCTTTTTTAATCAAAATAATAAAGTCAAGTGCACATTACACGGGCTAAATTGGCCTTTTTGGTGCACAAACCTCAAGATTTTGATCATTCAGTGAGAAATTGGGTAATATTTGATGGGAAAGAAAGGTTGGGAAAATGGGGTGATAATTGTAGGAGTGAATAGATTGCCTCATTTCAACACGCGTACAGATTGCTATTTCATATCTGGCCGATTTGTCTAAATGACCAAAACCTGGTGTGTTTTCCAATATTGTGTCGATTGGGTGGTGTTATGTGCAAAGATTGTGTATGGGTCATCTTATCAAGCATGTGACCCAGTCTGCAAGACGACAACATGCTATCCAGATTTACTATGCTGCCATCTAAATAAGTTGATTTGATTAGTCACTAGTGACTACTTTGTTCTGGATAATCTTGAGATTCTCCTTTTGGAGTATCATTTCATTTCATCCAGGATTCACATCCCAATCCAAACTTCTCATCTAGACATTGAATCCTGCACATCCATCTAAAGAGGAATTCGTTAGGCTACCGTTTTTCCATTATATATCGTGGTAACAATTTTTTTGTTTATGTTGCAATGTGCACATTTAACTTCGTATAAAAGTCATCAAGACCATTGACAAGGCTGGGCGGAATTGCCTCTGGAGGGGGTCTTACAGCCTCTTGAGAATGCCCCCAATGCCTCGTTGGAATAGAATCTGCAAACCCAAGCTCAAGGGTGGCCTTAGGGTGATCAATCTTCAATGTTAGAATAATGCCCTTCTTCTCAAGCACCTACATAAGTTATATTCTATGATGGATTCTCCATGGGTCTATTTGATATGGTCGCTGTATGATGGCAACAACAATGCACCTCTTCTAGCTCCTTCCAAAGGCTCTCGCTGGTGGAAGGATATACTTCAATTATCAATGCTCTTTTGTGGGAGGCTGCGCGTCGTGGGCTGCGCTGGTGTTGGGATCGACAACGTCGATCTCACCACCGCAACCAAGCATGGTGTCCTCGTCGTCGTCCTCCCCCTCCCGATCTTCCTCACTGCCGCCCATGTAGTCCCCAACCTTCTTGGGGTTGGCGCCATCGTCCACCATCCTTCGTGATATCTCCCTTTTTATTATTATTCTTCTTGCTTCCAACCTCTCTCCCCCCTGCTCTTTCTTCATGTTATTCCCTCTTTCTCACTTCCATTTTTATAGTCAGTGGTTCTTGTATATTTGCCTTTATCAATTAATCAAAATCTTGGTAGGAGCCTCCCCTACTGATTTTCTTCAAAAAAACATTTTTTTTTGTATATGTTGCACTGATATACAAAAAAATACTTTATTAGCTGGATGCCTCACAATAGGTTTTAAGGTCTGCAGATTATTCTTGTTTTTTTGCATATTGTTTTCTGAAAAGTATCTTTCAAAATTTCTTTTAAAAAATTCCTATAATTGAATTACAAGATCCAATTGGCAGGACTTCAAAATTTTATTGCTTTACATCATCTGCAGTGAACTGGAGCTTAAACCTCAGGGAAGACTTACTGTTACTGTAGTGAAAGCATCTTCTTTGAAGAACAAGGAGTTGATTGGTAAATCAGATCCATATGTCATTCTATATGTGCGCCCAATGTTCAAGGTCAAAACAAAAGCCATAGATGACAACCTAAATCCTGAATGGAATGAAACATTCCCTCTGATTGTTGAAGACAAAGAAACCCAATCTGTTATTTTTGAGGTAATTCTTCATCATTTCCTACATGTCTTTTTGAAATGCAGTTACAGACAAAACATCAATCAAACAATAAATTTGCACAGATGAAATATTTCGTCAAGATTGTGATAGTTGACAAATATAGGACTTCTTGCTCTAATACCATGTTGAGTTTTATGTACTAGTTATATGAAAGATTGAGTTATTGATGAAAGGTGAGGATCTATTTGTACTTTAATGGGATATTGTCATGGTCTGTACTCTTTACTGGTGTATTTCTCAAAAGATTCTACCCATTACAGTGCCATATGGGTCTATTTGTAGCCTTAGGGTTTAGGGCCTAGAGCTGTACATTGCTACCCCCTATTCACACATACGGTTAGAGATATATATATATGTGTCATGGGTATCGGGCCAGGCCCAGCCCAGCCCATGGGAATAGTACCTGCACGGGCACTGTATCATGAACAGTACCCACGAGGTGCTGTAGCAAGAATCAGGAATTTACTTGTTTAAAAGGTAAGTTTAGAACTGTTAGATTATATCTGATCAGATTAGGTCCTTAAAGGTAAGATTAGATTAGCTTAAATTAAGTCATTACTTGAGGGTCAACTCAGTTCCATCTATATAAGGATGGATTATATCTCTTTTTAGGGACAAGAAAGAATTAGTCTGATCTCTCCCCGACTTAAGTCTATCTCTATTATATTCAATGTGTTGATTCTGCTCAATGTTGTACTAGGTAACACAGTTTTAAGTGAATTTTGCAGGTATATGATGAAGACAAACTTCAGCAAGACAAAAAGCTGGGTGTAGCTAAACTAGCAGTGAACAGTCTTGAACCTGAGGTTCCCAGTGAAATCAGTTTGAAGCTTCTGCAATCACTAGATTCACTTAAAAATAAGGACAAGGATAGAGGAACATTACATCTTAAGGTTGGTGTGGGCCTTTTAATCTTTGTTTTGTCAGTTTCTACATGTGATGTACCTCAGTTCTAGACGACACTATCACTTACAATCTATGAATCTATTGCCTTCAAATCACTTTAGATAACCCTAGAGTAGATGAACACATGGAAAAGGTCCACTTTCATAAACTATTTTGATATACACTGTACATGGTTATATGTTTTGTAGGGTGTACATTTGTTCTATTTATGCACATTTTTTCTGCAGGTGCACATATTCTGACATGTTATATATATATATATACATTTTTATGTGCTATGTGTACTTTATGAATGAATTGGTGCATCTGGTCCCAAAAGCAGTCTTGCTTTTGCTATTTTAAGACGGTAATGTTTGTTGATGACTGTTCTAATATTTACTTCTTCAGGTCACATATCACCCATTTACAAAGGAAGAACAGATGGAAGCTCTAGAGTCAGAAAAGAAAGCAATAGAGGAGAGGAAGCGGCTGAAGGAGGCTGGGGTTATTGGTAGCACAATGGATGCGCTTGGCGGCGCTGCATCACTAGTTGGTTCTGGTGTTGGACTTGTGGGCACTGGCATTGTTGGCGGTGTGGGGCTTGTGGGTTCAGGAATCGGTGCGGGTGTGGGGCTTGTTGGTTCTGGTATTAGCGCTGTTGGCAGTGGCCTTGGTAAAGCCGGGAAGTTCATGGGTAAGAACGGGCCTTTCAGCATGTCCCGCAAGACCGGTAGCAGCTCATCAACTGCTCCGCAGCCTGAACAGCCTTCGGCGTGACCTGCTGTATAGTGATCCAAATGACACCCCAAATTCTGTCCTGTGTTAATTCTGTTTAATGTAAACCGACCATTCCTATGTACAGAGTGCCATGTTTACATTTCAGTGTGCTGGCATGTACGGTGCCAGTTATATGACCATATGTTGTTCCCTTTTTTCTTATGTACTTATCTTGAGCTAAACAGCGAGAAGGTTTACTGTACGTTGACCAGCTTCACACATCTATACTACTGCATTGCCGTGTTATTGAAATTTGCAAGTCCCTATCTTGCAAAAAATTCCTACATGAATGGATGAATGGATGAATGGAGTGATTACCACCGTACCTACGCATTGCGAGTTGCTTTCCGTTCTGCTGGTGCTGGTGTTCCTGCCTGTCGCCTGCGTAGAGTGAGGGTGTTCTGTCCAAAGGTTTCTTATCCTTCCCCATCTCCTCTACGACCGTACGAGAGGAATCGCCTCGTCTCCAAACGAGCTGACCGCATCAAGATTGGATGGTGTCCATTGCCAGCCTCTATGCCAAGCCCCTGTCTCAGTCTCTCCTCCCTGCAAAACGAGGCAAGTGAACGAGCTGTCATCACTAAGCTGTAACAACATTCAATGGGTTGAAGAACTGCTATCCCGGTTCAGTTTGAGGTAGATTTCTGGATTTATCTGCTTTCTTTCTTGGCTGTGCTTTCAGCACAATCGAGGTTCAGAAGGGAGCAGAATATATCAAGAGTAAGGATTACGATGCTTAAGCAGCAAAATCAGGGAATCTGGAACAGCGCGGATGGAACAAGTGAACCTCTGTTCCTTGGGATAGACTTCGGAACATCTGGAGCAAGATATGCTCTTGTCGACAAGCAAGGGGCCATCCATTCCGAAGGCAAAACAACTTACCCTCTGTATGACTTTGTTCTTGTTCCATTGGGGTTAGGAATGTAGATTCACTACTATATATTTATCCAAAACTGTTGCCGTGTTGCCTTAAAATATCAGTAGAATTGTTGTTTAATTCGTTAGGACTTTGTTGGTACAGTTCTATAAGTTGATTCTTATGTTAGAATGTAAAATGAATTGTTCTTTTTTTCTCATTAGCTTCAACTTTTAGATTAAATTGGTTGGTGCATGCAGTTCAATAGTAAAAATCGATCCGTATATTCTTGATACATGTAAGCCTGCCAAAATAAACTGTGATCACATTTCATATATATTTCACAATATTACTGTCAAATAGTAGAACAAGATTGATGTAAAACATTGCTACGCGTTTTACTAATACTAATCTGTGCGTTGTGTTGTATTAATTGCTCGTTCAATTACTCTTAATGAACATACACATTCTTTGATTGGAGTTAGTAGGCAGGTCGGCACAGTCACAAACCGGGCGAGCTCCTGGATGGAAGCTCTGTTCCATCTT
This sequence comes from Zizania palustris, assembly GCA_019279435.1. Taxonomy (NCBI): domain Eukaryota; kingdom Viridiplantae; phylum Streptophyta; class Magnoliopsida; order Poales; family Poaceae; genus Zizania; species Zizania palustris. The sequence goes on from JAAALK010000282.1 coordinate 22,765,033, forward strand.
CTCGGTGATATCCCCACCATGTACCGGCCATCCATCTCCTCCATTTCGATCGATGGGACTTCAGCTACCACTCTCATCGTCGACAGGTTTTCCTTTGTTCCTCCCGATCGATCCTCGCGCGCGTTACACATCTTGCAGGGTGCAGCAATGACGCGAATTATTCAGAGCCAGACGAATGGCTGTAATGACTAATGCGAGTTTGCATGCATGGTATGATGCATATGCACGCAAGCAAAGCAGAAACAACGGCGAGGTTCTCGCCGGTCCGTTCATGTACGACGAGAGCTTCGCGGACGCGCTGCCCGCCGTCGAGTCGATCGCGCCGGCGAACCACGCCGTGTGCTCTGGCTCGTCCACCCTGTGCAAGCTCGTGTCATGGTGGAATTCCAGCTCGAGGAGGAGTACTACTACTAGCAGCGGAGATTCCGCGGTCGTACTGATGCACCAGTCAGATTGGCTGCTCTCGCTTTTGCACGGACAGTACGGCGTTTCTGATTACAACAACGCTCTCAAGGTAACTTGTCTAATTTTCTTTTGAGAAAAAAATCCATTTCGTTGTAGTAGTAGATGAATATATAATTGCTCCCAGAAATCTAACGTGTTCTCGTGCTAGCTGCAGGTAGGTTATGATCCAGAGATTGACTCGTACCCAGGTTGGTTGCTCTCACAGCCATACGCACACATGCTGCCTTCTGTTAGAGCACCCGGAGTTCCAGTCGGCTCCATCAAGGAGGATTTACGAACACAACTTGGTACTGTTCGTACAAACCCACTTTTACTTTATATTAAATTACGTTATCTCAAACATCGTGTGAGATTCTAACCCTATCGGATTTAAACGACAGGGTTTTCGAAAGACTGCGTGGTGTGTACTGGGACAACGGACAGCATAGCCGCGTTTCTTGCCGCGCGCACCACGGAGCCTGGAAAAGCCGTGAGTTCTACGACACGAGTCGCAATTCACGAAGATTAGAGCTGAAAATTAACAAAAAAAGTGACCTTGCTGCATGCTAGCTAGCTGCTCCAGTATCGATCGTTCTTTAATTTCTTCCGATGTCAGAATCAGTCAGTGAATGAATGAATGAATCGATCAGGTGACGTCGCTGGGCTCAACTCTAGCAGTGAAGCTCGTGAGCGACGTTCGCGTGGATGATGCGCGGTTCGGCGTGTACAGCCATCGGCTGGACGACATGTGGCTGGTGGGCGGCGCGTCCAACACCGGCGGCGCTGTCCTCCGGCAGCTCTTCAGCGACGACCAGCTGGTAGCTCTCAGCGAGGAGATCGACCCGTCAGTTCCTTCCCCTCTCGATTACTACCCTCTACCCAAGAAAGGAGAAAGGTTCCCGGTCTCTGACCCCAACATGATGCCAAGGTAGATCAAGATCATACACCATTAATTATTTTATTGTCTCTCAACATAAATTCAGGTTGTATATGTCTGATCTTGTTTTGTCTGTCAACTTGTGAAGGCTGCAGCCTCGGCCGGAGAGCGACGCGGCGTACTTGCATGGCATCCTGGAGTCGATCGCGCGGATTGAGGTCATTTCATTTCCGTTTCTTTGCACTAGTTATTAGCAACGAGCTACGTACCGACGTACGTGCGTGCCTGCAGGCCGACGGGTACCGTCTGCTGAGAGAGCTCGGCGCGAGCGCGGTGGAGGAGGTGTTCACGGCGGGAGGCGGAGCTCAGAACGACAAGTGGACAGGGATTCGCCGGAGAGTGCTCGGCGTGCCGGTGCGGAAGGCGGAGCAGACTGAGGCGGCGTACGGAGCTGCGCTGCTCGCGCTCAAGGGTGCCACAAAAATCACTCAAAAAACAACATAGTTCATCTGAAACAACCATTTGTGCCATGTTCTAATTATAAATATTCAAACCAAACAGGTAGCCATAACTCGATCCGATGTAAAACACGAAAGTCACAATCTTTACTTCATAACATCTGGTATTATTATTATTGGTCTGCAAACACAGCAAGCCATGCATGCATGCATGCATGCTTTCACGGTCTCAGCTGAATGATCAGTTGATCGATCATATCACCCTGTGATCTCCCTGTTCACTGCCACTGGCGCATACACGACCCTGTTCTGATCGACGTTGCGGTAAATCTCCTTGTAGTTCTTGAGGCTGGACAGTGCGAGGAACTTCTGGAACGGCCTCTGACCGTCAGGGATCGAAGCATTGAAAGACAGTTCGATCTGCTGGAGTGATGGAGCTGATCCAAGTAGCCTCGTCAGAAAGACAAACTCAATCTCTTCTCCTCTCAGGTTGTTGACCTTAATATCTTGAAGAAGACGGAGCTGGATCTCTTCGGTTTGCCAGTTCGGGCTACAGATGCAGCCAACTGGGCATGCAGTTTTCACCTGGAATAATATAATAATAGGGATAACATGTCAAGATTTTGTTCATATCGATAAAGGTTTGTTTATTAAAACAAAGTAATATAATATTAGGAAACACAAATACCATTTTACCTGGAGGTCACCAAATAATGTCAGATCCAGCCTACAAATTCTTGCGCAAAACTTGAGCAAATGGAATACACAAGATGCAAAGGCATGCCCATCTGCCATGATGCTCAGCGTCAGGATCTTGGCGTCAGGAAGACATTTTATCCACTCCATCAGGTTTTCAAAGTAAGGCAGGATCTGCTCACCATGTCAAAATCAACGAAAATACTGTTAATTATAAACTTATGGAATGCCAGCCATTGAAGTATGGAGTCTGGGATCTCCATTATAAGAACAGTTCTAGCAAATGCATGGTGGTCATCATGTAAACCTTTTTTCATTGGCAACTTAAAAGATCCATCGTTTAAGAAGAAATCTTCATTTCATAATTATTGCTTTGAACAAATATTGGTCAAACCGAACAATTCACAATTGATGTTTTTAAACTCTTATATCAAATAACACTAACGCATTAAATCAAACATATAGATTAGGGCTGTCAATTTCACCCGATTACCTGTTTACCTGTGGGTAAAAACATATTAGCATCAAATATATTTTTAATTTTATATCCAACGAGTAAACGAGTACGAATATAGTTAGTGATTACCCGTACCCGCTTCCCTAGTTTACCTGTTAGTCATAAATATATAACCCAATCCCCAATCCCTAATTACTCTATCCTCCTGACCCCTCTATAACTCGGCTGTCGCTTCTCTACGACGCACAAGCACATCCTCTCTATCGTCGGCTCCTCATTGACAACCTCCACCACTACTTCCCCACCATCAGCCGCTACCTCCCCACCATCACCCCTTGCACCACCCTAGTTGGCCTCCACACCCCCGCCCCCACCGGCCTTATACCCCCAATGCCTAGCCAAACACCATGCCCCATCGCCCAATCGGCCACGAACCTCCCCCCGTTGGCCCCTACCCTACTCGCTAGCACCTACACCCCTATCACCCCTTGCTCCCCCACTACTAGCCCTTGCCCCCCTCTCTATTGGCTTCTCCCGTCGGATCCCATGCCCCTCCCCATGTTAGCCTCAGCTGCCACTACAACTTCCCTGCCTCCTTGTTACAATATAATAGTGCCCAAAACAACATTCCAGATAGTACGCGCATGCTCCCAAGTCATGAAAGAGACATAGCTCTTTTCAACGTTAAAATATAATCATCAATAAGGGACACTATAAAAAATAATTGGAACAAAATTGAACATGCAATTCTCAATAAACTTAACTATGTAGAATTTTTCAAGTTTAAGCATAACACATGTCAAGAATAACAAAATATGGGGAAAATCATGCTTGTATTAATCAAGAGAAAAACAAACCATGGCCAAATGATACTATTCACTTGTAACTTTGCTAGCTTGATTGCACTCTTCTCTTTAGTGATATGAACTATAATTTTTTTTAAAATAATATTTTTTTAAAAAAAAATTCAAATCTGTATGTCCGTTTGAAAAATTTGCAAAAGTAGCACGCGGTCGGCACTTGAAGTGCCGACTGGATGCCACATCAGCTCTAGTCGGCACTTTAAGTGTCGACTAGAGCTAACGTGGCAGAATCTGATAGGGGGGCGGCATCCAGTCGGTACTTGAAGTGCCGACTAGAGCTGACGTGGCACTAGTCGGCATTTCAAGTACCGACCACATGCTACTTTTGCAAATTTTTCAAACGAACATACATATTTGTTTTTTTTAAAAAATATTTTTTTAAAAAATTCATATGAACTACATATGCCCCATTGACCTAAGACTCATTTTCACAATTAATGTAACATTGACTCATTTTATACCAAACATTTCCTTGATTTTCTCTGCCATATAGATTATCATAATGGTAACTTGTGAAAGTATTCAACATTTTGAATTTTGAGAGTATGTTGTGGAGTTAAGGAGCAGGTCATTTTCTTTGACTTGCTAAATTGGAAATTGTAAACATAGCCTCCTAGAAAAGCCCATCTATATCCACATAGATAAATTGAACTTTGGACACTCAAAAAAATTCATGTTAAATATTGATGAAAAGAACATGACCTAAACAATGGACCCATGTTATAAAAATTACTTAAATTTCAAGAATCAACACACCAAACACAATCAAAATAACTAAACTTGGAATTAATGTAAAAGTAAAGTAACCACCACAGTTTTATATGAAGTCCATTTGACATGAAGAACAACATTATAATAAAAACAAAAACTTGGCAATTTTCTTCCATAAGAATGCAAATCCATATACATCATAGAAATATCAAAATCTGTACACAAGTTCTTTGATTAAATACGTTTCCATATCAAGCATGATGTAACATAAAAGAAATTAGGAATACATACAACTAAAAGGAAATTAGCAAGTGATTACATATATATAGGGATTCCATTCCAGAGCCCATTCTAATTTGTATTTTGAAGTACAATGTTTCGGTACTAATCGGTAGCGTGTGCCATTCAGGTATTTAATAAAATAATATAAATTTATTTAAAAACACAACAATATGATTAAATATGGCATATATGTATAAGTTCATATGTCAAATATAATTTATGACTTGAATATAACACAATATATAACTTTGTTTAAGTTTAACTTGCACTTTGGACTAATATGGTTGGAATTGATCAATATTATAACCAGAAATGTATGCCACATAATGTGTACCATTTAAAGTTCCAAAATGGCACATGACGACCATTATGACCTATAACAGAATGGAATTAACAATCTTGATTCCATTACATAAGAAATGGAAATTCCAAACAAACAAATATCAAATAAAATAATTTCAGCAATTTAGTTTGAATATGGACTTAAACCATGGACAAATACACTACCTAAAAAAGGTCATTAGTGACATGCATCACACCTTTTACTCTTATCACATCACTAATGATGGGTGACCAGTGTTCTAAAGGGCGGTGCCTAGTGTCGCCTAGGCGGCCATTAGTCGCTGGGCACCGACCTGTCGCTGCAATTTGGCTCTAGGCGGTGGACTGGGTGGTGCAAGCACCTAGGGGTTGACCGCGGTACCTGGGCGGTGCGGAGCGACGGCACCGAGGTTGCTGGCGACCAGAAACATGGCCCGTCAGTGCAGGAAATGTGGTGGGTAGCCAACTCCAGTGATGGGAATCATGTGCACAACTTGGATCTGGTCGTCGCCGTCGCCGTTGGTGGCAGCACTGAGATGAGCCGGAGGAATGCCAAGCGACCAGGCATCCATGGAAGATGTGGTCGGAGAGGAACGCTAGGGGTAGGCACTACCGGAGGGGAAGAGCAAAGAGCAGAACACCGGTAGCCGACCTAGGAGGAGAAGAAAAGGATTCTATGACTTCTGGTAGGAGGAGAATAAAATAAAAAGGCTGCCTCAAAACAAGAACAAAGGGACAAAACACCTGGGAAATCGGGGCTGCCTGGGAACCAAGAACAAAACACCTAGAAATCGGGTGGAAGGAGAAGAAAGAGAAGGCTGATTGGGAGCAAAACATCTAGGAAAGGAAAATGAAGTAATAAATTTGCATGGGAACGAGTAAAATGAATGGCTGAAATTAGTAAAATGAAGAGAAAGACTCTCAACCTAGGCACCGCCTAGGCGCTAGGTCGTCGCCCAACTAGCGCCTAGCGCCTACGTGAACACTATGGGTAACCCATCATTAGTAATAGGCATACACCCATCATTAATGGTCCACCTTTAGTGATAGACATAGATGTACGTCTGTTACTAATAGTTGACCATTAGTGATAGATATACATCTATATGTCTATACATATATGTTCATGCGTCACTAATAATCAATTGTTTTCATTTCATATATGTTTTGTATAGCTCTATTTAGTTTTTTCAGTTTAAACGAGGTAACGATTAGATCCTAGGTGGTAGTGGAGAGGCTCTTTCCATTGTGTTTGTTGTCGTCCTAAGGTGCTTTTTATGTGGTCATCATCGATGAAGTCTCTACCTCGAGCCACAATACACAATAGAGGAGAGGCGATGATGATGATGACGATGATGATGAAGGAGGAGAGGAGGCGACAACTGAAGGTACATTGCCTAAGAAAATTCCAGTTAGATCGGAAGTTCTGATTTGGAATCGGAAGTTCTGATTATTTTTTGAATTGGAAACAGAGAGCTCAAATCAGAAGTTCTTATATGGTATTGAAAGTTCTGATAATTTATGGTTTGCAAAACCGAGAGCTCAAATTGGAAGTTCCGATATGGTATCATAAGTTCTGATAATTTCTTATTTAGAGACAGAGAGTTGAAACTGGAAGTTCCGATGCGTATCGGGAAAAATTGCACTGATCGGAAGTTTCGATAGGAGGTATTGGAAGTTCCGATGCTACCTAGAATTAGAGTCCGAGAGCCATGATCAGAAGTTCCGGTCTGGGATCAAAAGTTCTGATGTGGGCATAACAGATTGGATTTGTTGGGTATCGAATTGTTTGAAGCCAATCTGTTGGGTTTCGAATTGTTGGATACCAGGACTCTCACCTCTATATAAAGAGAGGAGGAGGATGTCTTGGAAATCAAGTTATTGATTATTCAGACTTAACCACCAAGAACTCCTCTCCTCCCTTTCTTGATCTCAAAAGTTGAGATTGAGAAATCTCTGGTTTCTCACGTGCGGTGCTAGCACGCCGGCATGGGAAGGATCTCATCCCTGTATGTGTGGATACTGTGGAGGTTCTTCTCCAATAGCGGCGCTCGTGGACTTCTTCACGTGAACACCTACGTCATGTTCGTCGATTGGATCATCGGGGAATGACCGGAGTGAGGTGAGGACAAGCGAGGACGCACTTCCTAAATATCTTCTTCCGCTACACCTAGCGCGTCTTGTGCTAGAAGGTACCGATCTATGATCCCAGACATGCATGGTTCTTGGGCTTGAGACAAAATTTTTGAAATTGCCGGCTAGCGTAGCTTCCCCATTCCCCAACAGTGGTATCAAATCCTACATGCATAGTGTTCGATCTAGATCCCTTATGTTGGTGATACATGGTGAAAAAACATATTGGATCTGTTTTCTGTCCACAGAAAATCGGAAGTTCTGATGCTAGATCAGAAGTTCCAATGTTTGTCGGATCGGAAGTTTCGATGCCAGATCGGAAATTCCGATATTGAATATGATTCAATATAGAGAGCAATTTTGATGTCAGAAGTTCCGATATGGATCAGAAGTTTTGGTGGATCAGAAGTTCTGATATCAGTTTTTAATCGATACAGAGAGCAATATTGTAGTAGAAAGTTCCAATTTGGAATCGAAAGTTCCAATCTAGTTTAGTCACTTTTAGATTCTTCGACTAACTTTGCTTTGCAGAGAATGTTGTGATTGTCATGACCTTGATAAATGTGATGTATGATATGCATGCAATGAATGTAAATTTAAATATGGCCTGTGTGTTATTAATATTTACAGCCAAGGCTAGTGTACATTTGTGACCCATGTGTCGAGAATTGATGCTTCGACTCATGTAACTAGTATAGGTAGTATAGTGGTAGACTAGTACAATTTCTGGAGGCCAAAATCACACACTCAATGACAGGAGCCATGGAGATGGAGATCGCCATGTGAAGAGGGACATAACCTTGCTAGAATAGTTTTCCCTTAGAAAATTAAGTATTGATGCTCTTTCCAATAGCTGCACCCACCAAGGATCTCAATCATCGATAGTGGGTCTGCCAAAGTAAGGTGTTGTCTTTTATCTTGACTAGTTGGGGTGGAAGTCGAACTTCCGCACACATAGTATTGGTTTGCTTAACGAGGCTATTAAAATGGTTTTGGGCCTTGAGGCATAGAGTTGGCGTAGAGCATTAGATGCTTCTCCAACGACAAGAGTCACATACGATGTGATTAGCAAAACATTACTTACCTATGTCACCTATCTTCTAGCAGTGATGCCAAAGCTCACTAAGAGTTAGAATGAATATGGATCTTACACCACTATTAGCCATTAGAGGGAAAGTGACTGTTTTTAAAATAGTGGAACATCTTTTATTAGATAGAAGATAAACATTGCATAGTGTTGAATCTTGCATTTAATCTTTTGTAGATCATGACACCTACTACTACTTTTGTTGGAATGAAGTGTCCGAGCGGAGGAACCGCACCTTGTTGGACATGGTTCGGTCTATGATGAGTTATGCTAATCTTCCATTATTCTTTTGGGGACTTGCTCTAGAAACATTTTCGCCTGTCACTATACTTAAGTCTATTCAGATCATCCTAGCAATTGCCACATTTTATGATTATGAGATATGGAAAATGGATCTTAGAGAGGCAGCATACATTTTGGGCATAAAGATCAATAGAGATAGATCAAAGCAGCTAATTGGATTAAGCCAAAGTATGTATATTGACAAGGTTTTGAAACAGTTCAAAATGGAGAATTCCAAGAAGGGATTTCTTCTAATGTCACATGGTATTCCTCTAAGTAAGACTCAGTATGTTGCGACACCTGATGATCTAGAGAAGATGTGTGTGATCCTGTATGCCTCCGCGATTGGGTCCATCATGTATGCCATGTTGTGTACATGCCTAGATGTTTCATATGCTCTAAGTGTTATGAGCAGGTACCAATCGAACCCGGGTGAAAGTCACTGGGCTGTAGTAAAAAGTATCCTCAAGTACTTGAGAAGGACTAAGGAAATGTTCCTAGTGTACGGTGGTGATGAGGAGCTCGTTGTAAATAGTTACACCGATGCTAGCTTTTAGATCGATAAAGATGATTCTCGATCACAATCTGGTTTTGTGTTCTGCCTCAATGGAGGCGTAGTGAGTTGGAAAAGTTCCAAGCAAGAGACGGTTAATGATTATACAACAAAAGCTAAGTATATCATCGCTTCAGAAGCTGCAGATGAGGCCATTTGGATTAGAAAGTTTGTTTCTGAGCTGGGTGTTGTTCCTAGTGCATCCAGTCCAATGGACCTCTATTGTGATAATAGTGGTGCCATTGTGCAGGCCAAGGAGCCAAGGTCACACCAGAAATCCAAACATATACTTTGGTGATATCACCTCATTAGCCAAGGTGCACACAGATTTGAACATAACAGATACTTTGACAAAACCTCTTTCATAGTCCAAGCATAAGAGGCACCTAAGCTCTAGGGGTATTAGATACTTGCATGAGTGAGTCATGTGTATGTGGAAGATGTTAGTAGTGTCTATGCTAATGTAAGAGGATAATTGTTGTCTTGTTCCTTGAATAAATGTTGTTTACATTTAATTAATGAGTTGATGGCTTGCTATGTGAAACTATTTGTTTTATAACAATATTGTTCAAAATGTTCCCTAATCTTATCATCATGTGGGATAGCGATGATGCATAGATTAGCATATTGGACTGATTGATGATCATGTTTCATAGATCATAGACATAGAGATGTCAAATCAGTGATGTGGACATATGTTGGGGAACATGGTGTTCAATAGACCCACTTGAGATACTACTAGGATTGTTATTGTAATGTGCATCAGTTGTCATCTCAAATGGTGTACGTGTAGAGTCCTTAGACCTGAGATCGTCATTTGATTCCAGAATGCATGGTGACACACTTAGACGCTTCCTAATGTTGTTCCATAACAGGGTAGTAATAAGGGTTGTTTTCAGGTGTGTTATGAAACATGTCTTGGGATGTGAGCGGTCAAGATGGAATTTACCTATCCTAATAACGGTAGAGACATCTCTAGACCCCTCGAGGTATTCAGATTGGAAAATTGCATGGCCATGCCACTATGACTAAAGAGTTATTCATGATTTGAATTCACTAGTTGTTTGAGTGAAAATATCGAGCTATCCAACAAGGGTGGCACGAATCTCGCCTTGAGCTTGACTGATGTCATGTGGTAAAGGAACTGTTGCATGTGTATATCAAGGTTTAGTGAAAATTGATTTTGTACGCTTTTGGGGGTCAATATGTGCTCCTAGGTACCGCTATTGATCAGTGAGTCAGAAAAGTTTTCCGATAAACAACTGTTAGTGTATGAACCTATCGAATCACACATGTAAGGGGATAGATTAAGAAAATTGCAAAGAATTGGTTCTTGTGCAAGTGGGAGATTGAAGGTACAATGCCCAAGAAAATTCCGGTTAGATCGGAAGTTCTGATTTGGAATCAGAAGTTCCAATTATTTTCTGAATTGGAAATAGAGAGCTCAAATTGAAAGTTTCGATATGGTATTAGAAGTTCTGATAATTTATGGTTTGCGAAACTGAGAGCTCAAATCGGAAGTTTTCGATATGATATCGGAAGTTCTGATAATTTATTATTTAGAGACAGAGAGTTAAAACCAGAAGTTCTGAGGGAAAAGTTGCACTGATCAAAAGTTCTGATAGGAGGTATCAGAAATTCCAATGCTACCTGTAATTGGAGTCCGAGAGCCCTGATCAAAAGTTCCGATCTAGGATCAAAAGTTCTGATGTAGGCGTAACAAATTGGATCTGTTGGGTCTCGAATTGTTTGAAGCCAATTTATTGGGTTTTGAATTGTTGGAGACTAGGGCTCTCACCTTTATATAAAGAGAGGAGGACGCCTTAGAAATCAAGTTATTGATAGTTTAGACCTAGCCACCAAGAACTCCTCTCATACCTTTCTTGATCTCAAAAGTTGAGATTGAGAAATCTATCGTTTCTCATGTGCTGTGCTAGCATGCCGGTGTGGGAAGGATCTCATCCCTGTACGTGTGGATACCGTGGAGGCGCTGCTCCAATAGCGACACTTGTGGACTTCTTCACGTGGACACCTACATCGTCTTCGTTGATTGGATCGTCGGGGAATGATCGGAGCGAGGCGAGGATAGGCGAGGACGCGCTTCCCTGATATCATCTTTCGCTGCACCTAGCACGTCTCGTACTAGAAGGTACCGATCTATGATCTCACGCGTGTATGCTTATTGGGCTTGGGGCGAAATTTTTTAAATTGTCGGCTAGCGTTGCTTCCCCATTCCCCAACAACAACAATGGAGGAGAGCAAGCAATTGTATTTAGTGAAGCAACATCAACACCTATGTGTCCTTTGTCAAAGCAGCTCAACACTGAGGATCTCATGGTCGGGTGGAGCATGAGGTGACGTCGGTTGCTGTCTACTAGATCTTGGGGTGATACTAGCCACCATCGATAGAGATAAAGTTGACAATGGTAGAGATCAAGTAGAAACAGATAAATGGAGGGAAGTACTATAGAATTGTTGAGAGTAGAGACTAGAGAGAAGGAAGATGAGAATTTATAATAGTGGTGTGTGTTTTTGGTTAATGTTCTTTTGCTCGCCCAAAGTTTATTTTTTTCATATGTATCAGTTTTTATTGACAGGTCTGCATGATGCCCATCATTAAAGGTAGGTCTTTAACGATGAATTTCACAACCGTCACTAATGGTAGATCATTAGTGATAGACATTATTTGGGCCCATCATTAAAGACCAATTTAAAATTTAGCACTTTAGGATCACTCATTAGTGATGGACATCATTGATGTCCTTTACTAAAGTTAGGTCTTTAGCTATCACTAAAAGTATATTAGTGATGTGTGTATTGTATCCATCACTAAAGTCATGTCACTAAAAAATATTTCTGTGGTAGTAATATAATAGTACATTTATTAGAATCTTGATGATGTGCAAAATAAATATTTATAACTTAAAATTATTTATTATAGTTGGCCTACTAATATTTAAAATAAATTCCAGTAGCTAGTTACTGTTGGAATTAATCTCCAACTATGTTTTATTCACATTACTATGCAATAAAGATTGGAATTAATAAACAGAGAGAAAGGTACACTCACTTGATGGTAGGTCAACGCTAGATCCAAATGGTAGATGCTCTTAAAACTCTCCAGTATCTTGACAGAATTCAAGACGCCGTAGTCCATGACCAGTCCTTGAACGAGAACGACACATGTGCTTAGTACCATGAGCTGCGATGTACTGCTGAGACGGATTGTGGTCGGATCATATACATCCTTCCATGTTAGCTGATGCAGCCTCGGCGCCGAGATGTTGACCTCCGGCTGCCTCTGAACGAAGCAGCACACCACACTCAGAGTTGTCAGCATCGCTGCCTCGATGGTGACCTCCTGCAAGTCAAACACATGCTCCAGATCCACACTAGTGAGAGACTCTGAGCGAACGGTGAGAGTGACCAGCCCTGTAGCACAGTGTACGTAGAGCGTCCTCAGCTTGGGGCATCGCGTGGATGACACCATGTCTCCGAGTTCACATCCACCACGAAACTGAACATGTTCTAGGTTCAAGTTGGTCAGCCCGGCGAACACGCCGTCTTGCGGAAGAGCGAGCCAAAGAGACCTCACTTGCAGGTAGATGGTGACCGCCATCTCAAAGCAGGGAAACCAAACGGTGGCTGCATCATCTCCGTTTTGCACCACTTCATTGGGTCCTGCTAATGCACGATCACCGAAGCCTCTGTTGTTGTTGAAGATGAAATTACCATAGACGCGACGTGCCGCAAGGGAGAAAACACCTTCGATTGCTTCTGCATCGACATCTTCTGTGACGATGACGACGCCATGGAGGACTGGAGCAACATTGGCAGTGATGGCGGCGGCTACTCGCGCAAGATCTGTGGATAGGGGAAACCATATGTGCGGTAGGCAAGACCACAGGCGGAACCAACTCTTGGAGAGGAAGCCGATTTTAGCGGCTACGGTGGTTGATGACAGGTATTGGAGAATGACATGAAGAATGTCATCGGGGAGTGTGCTAATGATGTCTACTCTTTCATTATTGCCAAAGATAGAAGGGGAACCATTTCTCTTTGTGGGGATCTCACAGCCCCCGTCACCATCACCACCATCGCAATCACCAAATATAGGAAAGAGTTCAGATCCGACGACACCACCGCCGTTGTTGTTATCGCCATCGTTGTCGCCGCCATCTATGAGAGAGGATTGGGATCTAGCGCCGCCGTCACCACCACCGCCGTCAACACAACTACCATCCATGAGAGAGAGTTTAGATATACGGATACCATTTATGCCGTCACCTTCACCCCCACCGTCGCCGCCACCGCCATCCATGGTAGGGGGTTTAGATCCAGGGACACCGCCGCCGTCACCGTCGCCACCGACAAAGAGTTTTAGATTTAGGGTTAAGTGGGGAGGATACAGAAGCTTGATGTTTTTAATTTTATATAATGTTTTTGCTTAAATCTTTATATTGTTTAACAAGATACCACACATTTTCCACCATGATAAGTGGGGACCAATTGATAATGGTATTTTGGTAAACTATGGATTTACTTGACGGCATGCGAGGAAATCCCATTTAAATATAGCATAATTATGATTGCCTAATTTCAATCAAATATTAATGAATTGTCAGACCATAGGGACCCAGTCGGTCTGACCGCCTCGTGCCAGCCATCCGACAACTGTCGGTCTGACCGACCCATACCAGATTGGCCCGAGGCCTAGGGGGCAAGTCCAAACCTCGGTTTGGAATGCCGATTCGGTCGAGAATGTGGCAGGGGCTTCCAGAGGACGCGTGGATGATTGGAGAACTCTGATTATTCAATATTTAAAGGATCCCAGTCAGAGAGTTGATCAGAAATTTTGGGGACAATCGTTTAAATTTGTGTTGCTTGATGATGTATTGTATCGTTGAACAATTGATGGAATACTTTTGAAAAGTTTGGATGATGATCAATCTAAAGTTTCTATAGGAGAAGTTCATGAGGGACTTTGCAGTACTCATCAATCGGCCCAGAAGATAAATTGGATGCTCAAGAGAGCAGGTTTTTATTGGGTGACAATGACTGATGATTGTTTCAAGTATTACAGAGGATGTGAAGCATGTCAATGGTTTGGTAATATTCAGCTTGCTCCCGCATCTTTGCTTAATCCTATTATCAAACCATGGTTGTTCTGAGGTTTGGGCTTGGACTTCATCGGTCAAATTCATCCTCCTTCAAAAGGGCATCGGTTCGTGTTGATGGCTACGAATTATTTCACCAAGTGGACCGAGGCCATGCCTATCAAGAATATGACTCACAACGAGGTAATTGATTTCATCTTGAAGCACATACATAGATTTAGTATTCCCCAAACTCTTACTATAGATTAGGGTACTTCGTTTGTTTCTAAAGAAGTAAGAGATTTTGCCGAATCTTATGGTATAAAGTTGATAAACTCCTCACCATACTATGCTCAGGCCAATGGTCATGTCGAGTCTAGTAATAAGGTTGTGATTAAGCTCATTAAGAAAAAGATTGAGGGGTTTCCTAGAAGGTGGCATGAAGTGTTTTTTGAGGCGTTATGGGCATGCAGGATAACAAAGCACGATGCTACAAAGGTAAGTCCATATGAGTTGGTGTACGGACAAGAAGCCATTTTACCCGTAGAGGTGAATCTAGGCTCTTTGAGATTACTTAAGTAAGATAGCTTATCGGTTGGTGATTATGTTCTCTTTAAAGACAATTTGGAAAAAGTGACCGATAAGAGGTTGAGGGCTCTAGAGGCAATAGAAAGAGACAAGCGAAGAGTAGCTAGATCTTACAACAAGAAAGTGAGAACAAAATTGTTTCAAGTTGGTGATTTAGTTTGAAAGACAATTTTGCCTTTAGACACTAAAAGCGTGAAGTTTGGAAAGTGGTCACCTAGTTGGGAATATCCTTTTAAGATTGTCAAATTCGCTCCAAGTAATGCATACTTGTTAGAGTCTTTTCAAGGAGAGCGATTTCACAGAGTTCTTAATGGCAAGTATTTGAAAAAGTACTTCTCCAATAATAATCCACCTATCGTATTTTGTAGTATATATATATGTTGAACAAAGTGAAATAAATAGTGAATTAACATCTAATGGATCTCTAATTTGTTAGTCATGATCATATTAATTCTGTGACAAATTTTTATATGAGTAATTATTAGAGTCGCACAATCGATTACGTCGTCTCCCATTCGAGAGTGTTGGATTATAAATATGATTAGACAATTGGTCATACTTATAGGAAGACACACTCAAATTTTCCACACGCTTTGGATAGTTTGAAATTGTGCGGCCCACGTTGTCAGGGATATGATCCAGGGTACCCCACCGAGTGGTTTTACTCGGGTCACCGACTGCTAGCCAGGCCATCCCACAAAGGATTTCCTAACCACCAGGCCTCCCACTCGGGAGCGAATGCGCCCGAGTGGTGAGACGCCAATGGTCGGACCGGGGCCATCCGCCCAACAGTTATATCCAATCAACGTCGACGGTTACCCTCAATATTATCATCTCTATGGCAGCCATTAACGCCATTTAGAGGTAGTTATATTGGTAGTTATGTGGTTGTTTCCGCTGGCTATCAATGTCATGATTATTCTTGTAACTCCACAATCTTTATCATATAAAAGGATTAGGGGAGGCTAAAACATGGCAGATCACATCTGAGTATCCTAGCAACACACACCCGTGCTCACATCTGAAAGAGAAACACCATTAGCTGAGACTAGCATTGAGGGATTAATCCATACAGACACCCCCATTCATCCATACACACACATGAGTAGGGTTATTATCCTCTGGGAGGCCCAAACTTGTCTAAAAACTATCCCGTGCCTGTCCCCATATTGTCTCGGTCCGCATCTCGTCCCATTCAGTTGGGGTAACCATCGAATCTATAGCTGAAACTCCTCCCCTCCACCGACAACAAATCACACTACGGGTACCCCCTATAGGCTTTATGTTCCCATGCAACGATAGCTGGTGCGCTAGGTAGGGGTGGAGTTTCGTGGCCCACTGATCGGATCAATGGCCTTTGCAAGTTCAACACCAAGGTGCCTCATGGCACCATCTTCGCTTTCAGAAGTCTGACTTTCATCATCAACTGCATGAACCAACTGGTTCCCACCACTGCTCCATTGCGGGCAAAGGCTTCGCCCACGCTGTCGGTGACTCCTACTTCACGGACAACTCAGGTGCCGCGACGGACAGCTCTGCTAAAGACATCCTCTAAGGATCATCTTCTAGGGTCCTCCGACACCCTTGCAAACTTCATCATCTTCGCTAACTCTAGAGGGAACATCGTTCGGCACCGAAGGTTCGTCACGATCACCAACAACCGATGCCATCAACCGACCTCGTCGGCCGCTCGGACGCCTTCCATGGTTGCCGTCATGGTAATCATCGGAACTGTCTCTGAGGATGAACCCTCCGACAGTGCTGAGTCTAGTTCCCACCATCGAGAACACCGGTGGCGGAACTCCACCAGGCGCGATCGGCATGCTAGGGCCCAAGAAGGATTAGGAGTCCGACGACAAGATGGACCCGATGTGTACACAGTGACCTTTGAAGGTCATGACGTGTACCGGACGCCTACCACCAATCTCGTCGCCATCGAGAGAGCCTTGGCGATGCTCCCCAACATGCTAAGCTCTAGAGGGCTTGGGCTATGACCTAGGCCACTGCAGCACAGCTAGCTGAGCCGCCACTCTCTTGATTGCCACCATCGCCATCTCAAAGCCGTCACTCCTGGCTATCCAGGCTGAGGGAGCGTGGACGACTCAATGAGCATGGAGGAAGCTCGCTCATTGGAGATGCCTGCTAGATCATCAACGGTCGCATCAACGCTCGCAACCTCCTTCTTCGTCAACAAGAATGGGAGCATGGGGAGCCACATCATCGTGATAAGAAAGATCACGATCATAGGGCCCCGAATGAAGGCCACACCGACTACCACGACCTTCACCACGATGGTTTTCTCGCCTTCTCCGCATGGATGCGTCACGTCGAGTGGCCGCACCACTTTCGGCCCACAGGAATCGCTCCATATGATGGTAAAAGTGACCGACTCAATTGTTGCGACTGTACTACACCGCCATCCGTGCAGTAGGAGGAGATCCAGATGTCATGGTCAACTACCTCCTAGTCATGTTGTCTGCTTCGGCTGTCAACTGGCTAGTCTCGCTCCCCAAGGGCTCCATCAACTCGTGGTAAGACCTCTACGACGTCAACATCGCTAATTACTGGGGGACGTGGCAAAGACCCACCTTTCGGCACAACCTATGCCAAGTTCACCAAAGAGAAGGAGAGTCCCTATGGGAGTATATTCGCTGATTCTCTGAGAAACTCCACGCCGTCGCCACCATCACCAATGCCGACGTGATTTCTGCATTCTAGGATGGCTTGAGGAAGTAGTCCGAGTTGTTCCGCCACCTGATCACGTATGTGCCGGCTAATTCTGGCCACATGATCACTATCACCGAACAGTTCTCCTGCACCAAATATGCCGAGTGGGAGCAGATGTTCCCGAAGCCGCAAAGCAAAAACGAAGACCAAAAGAGGAAGGAGGGGCATCGCTGATCGCTCGTGGCCCGCCGGTCACCAGCGGCCTGCCGATTGCCCACCTTCAAGGATCACACTGACCATGCTCGACCTCACCTTTCCAACAAGAAGAGAAAGGAGAAGGAGATTATGATCGCTAATCGTGGCATCTGGCCACGAGGCCGTAATTACATGGCCTTGAAGGATCTGTTGGACAAGCATTGCATCCTTCACCCTAACGGCAATCACACCACTCGGAACTGCTTTCAACTACAGAATCAGATGGTGAGAGAAGCCAAAGCATCCTGCCGACTAGACAAGCATCGTCGGGAAACCGACGAAAGAAGACTTGAAGATATTGAAGACAAGGGGGACGTCACTCCTGGGTGGAATGACTTCCAGGAGCCCACCCAGATGGTCTCCATGATATTCGGAGGCACGGTGGCCTCCGAGATGAAGCGTCAACAGAAGTTGATGACCTGCCGTGTCAACACCATCAACACAGAAGCGCCAGGGCATATCCGGTGGTCTGAGGTCTCAATCACCTTCGACAATCGGGACCAGTGGACTAACGTCCCCAAGCCCGGGCGCTTCCCGCTCATCATCGATCATGTCATCCTAAAGGTTCGCCTAAAGAGGGTGCTGATTGATGGTGGGACCGACCTCGACATCCTATTCAAAGGGACGCTGGGGGCTCTTGGCATCGACAACTGAGCGCTCTAGAAGACCGACACTCCCTTCTACGGGATGGTCCCTAGGAAGGCGTACCTTCCCCTCAGCACGGTCACCCTGCCGGTGACATTCGGTGTTCGGGATAACTACCAGACTGAGCACATCAAGTTTTATGTGGTGGATTTTGAGACCATGTATCACGCCGTCCTCGAAATACCTTCACTCGCCAAGTTCATGACGGTGCCCCACTACACCTACTTGGTCCTCAAGATCCCAGGACAAGGTGGGACCTTCTTCGTGAAGGGGGACGCTACCACCTCGCACGCTTGCGAGCAAGACAACCTCACGTTGTGCGAGGCCACGAACATGTTTGTCCGCATGACGGAGATACTCCAAGATTCCAAGACCACATCGACCAACAGAAAAAACCTCCCGAGTCCTGCACCATCACCAACTGCGTTGATGCCATCGCCGGATGAGTACAAAAGTATCCAGCTATCCGAAGATGACCCCTCCAAGACAGTTCTGATCGAAGTCATGCTAGATCCTAAATTGGAAAGTGTGCTCGTGAGCTTCCTCCGCTCCAACGCCGACATCTTCGTCTGGCAATCCTCCGACACACCAGGCGTGCCCTGGGAACTGATCGAGCATGAACTCCATGTCGACCCGGCTGCACCGCCGGTCAAGCAAAAGATGCATCACTTCACTAAATACTGCAAGAAGCTCATCAAGGAAGAAGTCACCCGCCTTCTGGCGGCTGGTTTCATCAAGGAAGCACAACACACGGATTGATTGGTTAACCCATTCCTTGTGCATAAGAAGAGCGGAAAATGGAGGATATGCATCGACTACACCGACCTCAATAAGCGATGTCCGAAGGATTGATTCCCACTGCCGCACATTGATCAAGTCATTGATTCGACCACCGATAGCACCCTCCTATGCTTCCTTGATTGTTACTCGGGCTATCATCAGATCAACCTGAAAGAAGAAGACCAGAAGAAGACTGCCTTCATCACTCCATTTGGTGCATACTACTACGCTTCCATGGCCTTCAGATTAAGAATGCCAGAGCCACTTACCAACGGGCTACCCAGTGTTGCCTGGCCGATCAGTTCGGTCGCAATGTGGAGGCTTACGTTGATGACGTGGTGATCAAGACCAAGCAAATTGAAGACCTTGTCGGTGACCTCCAAGATACGGTGAATAACCTCCGTAGATTTCGCTTGAAACTCAATCCAGAGAAATGCGTATTTGGAGTCCCGACGGGAAAATTACTTGTCTTCATCATCAGCCACCAAGGAATTGAAGCCAACCCGGAGAACATTTCAGCAATCCTGAACATGGTTAGGTCTGCTGACGTCAAACACGTTTAGCGCCTGGCTGACTGCATGAGCTCTCTAGGCCGATTTATTTCACGACTCGGAGAGAGAAGGATGCCATTTTTCAAGATGCTGAAGAAATAAGGCTTCACCTGGAATAAAGAAGCAGACCGAGAGTTCGTCGACCTCAAGAAGTTCCTAACGTCTCCACCAATGCTCGCTGCACCAACTCGGGAGGAGCCCCTCCTCTACATCACTGCCACCACACATGTGGTCAGCACTGCCCTGGTCATCGAACGGCCGAAGCAGGGGCTCGCCTACCTAGTTCAACGACCAGTCTACTTCATATCAGGAGTCCTAGGCCATCGAAGATCCGATATCCCTAGGTGCAGAAGCTGCTGTACACCATCCTCATCACCGCCCGAAAGCTTAAGCACTACTTCCAAGCTCACCTCGTGGAGGTGGTCACCGAGTTCCCACTCAGTGACATCCTAAGAAATCGGGACACCGTCGGGCGGATCGCCAAATGGGCTATAGAACTCGGGGAATACGCCATCAACTTAAAGCAAAGGACTGCCATCAAGTCTCAAGAACTCACCGACTTCATCGCAGAATGGACCGAGTACCAACTGCTAGTGGAGAACGTTGTTGAGAGCTTATGGACCCTCCATTTCGACGGTTCCCTCAGCCTAGAGGGAGCCACCGCCGGAGTGCTCTCGACATCTCCCCACGGTGAAGATTTAAAGTACGTCCTCCGCCCGTGCCTCGCTACTTCCAACAACGTAGACGAGTATGAGGCCCTGCTCCACAGAATCTGCATTGTTGTCTTCCTCAGGATTCGACGACTACTAGCGTTCAGAGACTCCAAGATGGTGGTCAGCCAGGTGAACAAAGACTGGACTTGCATCAACGAGAAGATGGATGCTTACTGCCAGGATATCCACAAATTTGAAGGAAAGTTCGATGGCCTGGAGTTCCATCATGTCCCCGGGACAAGAACTCAACCACCAACTCACTAGCGAAGCTCAGATCATCGAGAGTGGTAGTTCTCGGAGGGATATTCCTTTAGGAGCTGTCGAAACCGTCCATCAAGGAAGAAAGCCCACAACCTCCTGAAGTTAAAGCTACATCATTCGCTGTGATCACCACTAGCAGTGAAGAAGAAGAAGGTTGGCACCGACCTCTGATTCATTTTATCCTCACCAAGAAGCTTCCCCAAGACAAAGACGCAATAATTCGGTTGTACAGAAGGAGAAAGCAGTATGTATTGATCGGGTCAGAGTTGTTCAGAAGAGCTGCCTCCACCCGGGTCTTGTTGAAGTGCGTCGACCAAGATGAAGGGCAGAAAATCTTGGAGGAGATCCATGCCAGGACCTATGGGAACCATGCTAGAGCCCACAAACTGGTCGGCAAGGCATTTCGGGCCAGATTTTATTGGCTGACTATCAACTCAAATGCCCGCCGACTAGTACGTTGTTGCAAAGGGTGTTAGTTCTTCGCTAATCAACACCACCTCCCTGCACAAGCTCTCCATACCATACCATCGTCCTGTCCATTTGCTTGCTGGGGGCTAGACATGGCAGGGTCCTTTCCGAAAGCACCGTAGGGGTATGATCATTTTTTCATGGCCATTGACAAGTTCTCCAAGTGGATTGAAGTCATGCCACTAAAGGTCAGCATAGCTAAAGAGTCAGTGGAGTTCATTGAGAGCATAATCTAACGGTTCAGGGTCCCGAGTCAGATCATTACAGACCTTGGGACTCAGTTCACGGATGACGATTTTTGGGACTTGTGCGAAGATCGATGCATCAAAGTCAAGTACGCCTTAGTTGCGCACCCTTGAGCCAACAAACAAGTCGAGCGTGCTAATTAAATGATTTTGCAAGGGCTAAAAGCAAGAGTGTTCGATCCTCTACACAAATATGGTGGTCGCTGGATAAAGGAATTGCCCGCTGTTCTTTGGGGGCTCCGCACACAGTCCAGCAGGGCCACCGGTGTATGGGTCAAAGGCCATCATCCCGGTGGACATGCTGCAGAGAAGCCCGAAGATACTCCATTATGTTGAAGGCACCGCCGAACGTACTCGGGAAGAAGACATCGATAATCTGGAAGAAGCCCAACTAGATGCTTCACTGTAGACCGTGTGGTACCAATAAGGCCTCTATAGGTATCATGATCGGAATGTTCGCCAACGCTCTTTCCAAGTGGGTGATCTGGTCCTGCGCTGAGTCCAATCGGCAGTAGGGACCCACAAACTCTCGGCTCCATGGGAAGGACCCTTCATTATCGTCGAGGCTATGCGCCTTGGATCTTATCGGTTTTTTTGTGAGAAGAAGGCTAAAAACTGGTGAACTCCTGGAACATCAAACACCTCAGGTGATTTTATCCCTCAGCGAGATAAGTCTTTGACATTATTTCATAATAAAGACATTTGTGTTCCTACATATTGTGATTCACAGCTCTGGCTTGGCTACGACGTGATTTTTGACTGTCTCCGCTCTGGCTTCACGGTCACGATCCACTTTGACTCGGCCTTAGCCGAGATGTATCTGTTCTAGCCTCGATGCCACGATGTGCTCTAGATCGACTACAACGTGATTTACCGATTGCCTCCGCTCTATCTTCGAGTTCACGGTCTGTTCTGACTCAGCCTTTGCCGAGATGAACATTCGCCACCACTTTAGCCAAACAGCTACGATACGCTCTGGCTTGGCTAACGTCGGATCGAAGAGATGTTGTGTTCCTCTTCGTATAAACTCTCAGAGTTCAAAGCCTGCTAGACACTTGGCATCTATGAGTGAATCACTTTGACTAAAGCAACCATGATCCGCTCTAGCATAATCATTGTGAGTGTCACTCATTTGCCTCGGGGCTCTAACGAGCGCTGTCTTTGGCTGACTGCTGATACTCGCCCTTAGCCGAACGTGACGCTAACGGCTCTAAACAATGTGCATGAAGCCTAAGCTCCCTATGTTATATAGACCTTAGCTACATCGATTAAGTTGGGACAAGTTTTGAACGCAGACGGACAAGAAAGCAAAGGCCGAGAATGAAGAAATCTTTATTACATTCTGATGAAATGTACATGTACAATGATTTTTCTACTATGTTTTTATCTGCTCAGCAGGATCCATCCTCCTCCAGGACATGTCAAAGGGGCCTTCAAGGATGAGGAAACCCTTTGACGATACCCCGAGAAAGAAGCGCATCTGGGAGGACCCCCAGTCAGGAGTTCCAACACGCCGGACAGGCTAGCGGGTCGAGGAAGATGATCCCTCTTCCCGGAGAATGGGCGGGGAGAACCTTAGTGAGATTTTTATCTGCTCAGCAAGGTCTCCTCTACCGCGTCATCCTCTGTGCTGCTTTGAACCCGAGGAAGCTGCACCATGCTATTGATGGGAGATTCTCATGAGGAGGACGATGTAAGGTCACTAAATGGGCTCGCCGTGTGCAGGTTGTGTGGGGAGGTCCTCCATAAGGTCTCCACATGGGCTTGCAGTCCCATCTCTAAGGCGCCGGTGATCTTCAAGAAGGGAAAAATGATCAAGACTACATCCATGAAAAGCTAATGAAGCAATCAACAAAGTGAAGATTCACTTACCCAAAGTCTGGAGGCTCTTGATAACCCTTCAAGAAACAGTCGCACCATGCCATCAAAAGGGTTGAGCCCTTTGATGAAGAGAAGAGTCAAGACAGAAAAGATGTTCTATGCTGTGATGCTAAAAAAACTGAAGCCAAAGGGCCCTATTTATAGGCCTAGAAAGCAAGCAGGGAGGCGAACCACCAGCACGCTAATCAAAGAGAAACACCGCTGATGACACACGCAAAATCGCTCCGCCAGTCACCATATCGCGATGGTCAATATCCCCTGCCATGCTGGAAGGATCCGTCGCCTGACGCGCACATCGCCTCAACGCCATTTATGGCTTTTCTATATAATTTTCTCTAACGGATTCCACCAAACGGAATTTGCGGGATTTAACAATCCCACCACCGTCGTGGCCCGGGGCCACCAAGATAAGTCTCCAACTCTCCATATTTCAAATTTCGAGTTGATACATCATTCAAATTTGAGACTTGTTTACTTATAAGCACTGTTGTCAGGCAATAGCGGCTTTCTCCCACTCTGAACCCATGGTCCGCTCTGGCTGAGTCATTGGAGGGCCCCTCTGCTCCCAAGTGCTTAACAAATTTGTGGCTCTTAAGCATTCCCATTAGGACCTACCACGGTCTTCCTACTTTGTATCCACAATTAGCTCTAGCTAATTCAGTGAAGACCTCCCGAGATGCTTAACGACTGCCCTCTTTTGGCAATCTCCTCTACGAGATTCTACGATCACCTACTCTTTATCCATGATCAGCTCTGGCTAAGTTGGGTCGATTGGGTCCTGGAAGAGTTGTCTCTGCTGACTGGTCCATGTGGTTATGTGGCCTATAATGGTGCAGTTCAAAAAAGCGTGTATGCGGCATGCGTATCCCTGTGTAACGAGCTGGTACCATGACTGAATGATCACAACCAGTCGGATTGCATACAAAAATATCAAAAGTGACCATGAAGCATCATATTGCATGTATTGCAAATATGTCACACATATTTTAGTCACTCGGTAGGTGCAAGAGGAGCACAAGGATAATAATCAATGTCAGCAGTTAAGGCGTCGACCGCTTCCTCGACCTCGACATATGCTCGCTGGACATCGGTTTCACTATAATGCGCTGGCCACCCCACCTGGACAAGATCTAGTCGGATGGTCGGGTACAGTGCCCGAATGACCCCCAGCATATGAGTAGCCGACGTCTTCACGAAGTCCCGAGCTGACTGCTTCAGCCGACCCTCAGCACCGTTCAGCCGAGCAAATGACTCGCCCTCCAACCACTGAGTGCTTGGGGGCTCTTCATCAACCATTTGTATCATCGCCTCTGTGCATATCCGATAGGCATCCAACTGCCTTTGGGTGCTCGCCAGTCGCCGCTCCAAGTCTTCGAACTGAGAAGTCATCTGATAATGGATCTCTACAGAGCAAAGCAAAATTATCAAGATAAAATTGATGGAATTCATCCTAGGAAATAAAGAGCTCAGAAGAAGCCCATACTTTTGTACTCACCGCGCCATTTCTGGGCCGAAGCATCATACTTGGTGAGATGCTTCTTCAACTTCTATAACTCGGCAAAAATAGCGTCCCTCTCGGCTGTCGTAGCATCCGTCGAACACTGCGCCTAGCCGACAGTTATCTCTAGATGCCCACTTGACGCCGACAGCTCTGCGAGGACAAAAAAGAATCATGCTCCAGATCCGCAGATAAAAGTATTGATGAAAAAATTGATACATACCAAGGGCCTAGAAGCCGAACTTTTCGTGAAGGACGTGAAGTTCCCCTCGGAGACCATTATTCTCTGCCTCCAGTCACTGCATCTCATCGTCCTTCTGGGACAACTCGACGTCCCTAGCATCCAGTCGCTCTCCTATTTCAAGAGCTATGTCCTATGCGGATATCCAAATTAATACGCTCACCATCGCCTTGTGGTTGTGATGCTCGATCGACTTCAACCGCCCGGCTATGGCCACCGACTATCGCCAAGCGGGAACATGCCTTGGAGGTGGTGTCACTGTCTCTACCATGGCAAGAGGAGCAGAGCGCTCTTCCCCGAGCATGGTAGGCTCTGTTGCAATCGCCCCAGCGGTCGTCGGAGGGCCCCTGGACCTTCTGGGTGAAGAAGATTGGGACCCCAGCGGTGCCGTATAGACCACAATGGTGGTGGTCGGCTCAACAGCACCGGTCACCTCGATTGGGCTTGGGTAAGGCAAAGGCGATCATCCAACCTTGTCAAGAAAAATATACAATGGTGATCATGAAGAGACATTTGGGATGATTGCCTACATCGACAAAATGTCCTCACCAATCCGACCGCTGGAACACCGCCTTCCTCATATCTGAGATAGGTCCCACACAAGAAGCAAAGCCGGTCCGAGGAGCCGAGCGCCGTGGCGATGGGGGTAGAGTGGATGTCAAGGATGATGATGTCGCGGCCTCAACCGCCCCAGGCGCTTTCTCGGAAGTGCCTGAGTCGACGCTAGGAGATGATGGGATCTTCGGAGGTCCATCAGACTGCCTCCTCCTTGCCTTCGACTGGGCAGCACTCTGAGTCGCACGACGGCTCGGTGGAGTCGCCGCCCGCTTCTTCACATTCTTCACCGAGGGGGAGCAAGCCTCCTTGCTCTTCCTCTTCCGACCGGGTGCATCGCCGTCTGGCCTACCGCGCTTCTATCCAATAGGGCAGGAGTGCTCTAGCAGTGGAGCCATAGAGATGAAGGCGACCCGACTCTACACAAGATCACATTCAAGACCTGCGGATCAATCACAACTTCTGGCGATGAAAAAATAGAAGGAAACAACATTACCTCCGGTCGGGGATAGTTAAGGCGGAAGGGACGACAATGGGTGGTGTTTTGGGCAGCAAC
The DNA here is from genome assembly GCA_019279435.1 of Zizania palustris. NCBI lineage: Eukaryota > Viridiplantae > Streptophyta > Magnoliopsida > Poales > Poaceae > Zizania > Zizania palustris. Next base: position 22,791,197 of record JAAALK010000282.1, read on the forward strand.
CTTGCTGTTGAAGATGCTTCACGCCCTTGCCACCGCCTCCTCCAACGACATCCCCTCATATGACTCCCTGTTCAGATCATCGAGTCCCGTAAACTTGTACCCTGGGTGGAGCCGCTGCTTTAGTGGTGCTACCTAATGAAGCAAGAAGCTGAGCACAACATGGAAGCCCAAGAGACCCCTCTCTCGAAGATGATGGACCAAAGTCACTAGCTCGTCAACCTGCCCCTATTCCTCGACCAGGCACCAGTCGTTCCAGGTGTAGGATCGATGTACCGACTAGAGGGGGGTGAATAGGCGGTTTTTAAAACTAATTCGATTTCAGTTAAACAGAGATTAAGGACCTAAAACAATGATAGCAAATAGCTAGAGCAAACAGCGCAACCTAAGGTGAAATGTAAATTACTCTAGAAAAGTAAGCTTGCACAATTATACTTGCACAAAATAAAGGGGACAAGAGACAACCGAATTTTATCCCGAGGTTCGGAAATTTGCCAATTTCCTACGTCCTCGTTGAGGCGAGTTTCACTTGACCGCTCTCTTTACCAAGCCTCGGATTTCTCAAAGAGAAATTAGCTTGAAGATGAGCCGGCACCGGAAGTGCAACTCTCGGGCCTCGATCACTAGTGGTAGCTCTTCTCCACTCCGGATAGGCGAGCTCCAACCTTCACAACCTCCCAGGTCTCCTCCACAACCTTCTAGGAGAGATCACCGGTTTCTTCTCCAAGCCGTCTAGGAGATGGCAATCTCCAAGAGTAACAAGCTGCAATCAAAGCTAGGAGAAGAAGATCAAGTGCCAAAATGCCAATGCAATGCGATTCACTCAATCACTTGATCACCCCTTTTTCTTCCCAACCTCACTAGTGCTCAAATTAGTGCTCTATGGTGGGAGAGACTCTCTTGTGCTCAAGGATGCTCAAATGAATGCCAAAAGTCTAGCAAAGGAGCTGTAGCAAGGGTTTATATAGCCACACACCCAAAAACTAGCCGTTACACAAGTTAGGTGGCTCTCTGCGCAATGTCGGTCTGACCGCCCATCTTGGGCCGGTCTGACCGACCTCAACTGCAACGGCTAGAAAACTAGCCGTTTACTGATGTGACAGGACGCCTCGGTCTGACCGGCCATGCTGGCCCGGTCGGACCGGCCCTACCCGGTCTGACCGGCCATCGGCTCGGTCGGACCGATAGTGCTCCCGTCGGCTCTGTAAACCAGCAGTTTTCTGCCCTGCGCAACCCGGTCGGACCGGCCCCCTGGCCGGTCGGACCGTCCAACTCCAGCCGGTCTGACCGGACCCTCATGGTCGGTCAGACCGCCAGGGTCAGACAGCTCCAACAAAATGCTGCAATAATATTTCAAGGATTTTGCCAAAATAGCAACTTTTGCAACAATCACACATGATCAAAAGATACTATATGCAATGCAAATTGGGCACTTGAAAATCAACTCATAACCAAGATGCAACCCCTCTTTATAGTACGGCAAAAACAAAATTTAAACCTAGCCTAATTGATCGCTCCAAACACCTCGATCAATTTCTAGATTCCTTCAAACCTTTTGCCGTAGCCTTTAAACGTCCAGATCTTCGGGTTTCCATCTTGTGCTCCATTTGCGCGGGACCTACTCATTTCCTTCACACTTAAGAAAAATATTAGTCCTCAAACGCATGTTTATCATTAATTACCAAAACTCACATAGGGCCTAGATCTTCAATCTCCCCCTTTTTGGTAATTGATGACAAACACTTCAGAGATAAAGAAATATGTTAAAGTAGAAGTATCCACAATTAAGCGCAAAGCTCCCCCTGAATAAATGATGGGGTACAAGTAAATGGAGCAAGATATGAGATATAATTCCAAACAGAATTCACACATTCAATGAAGCAAAGAGAGTTTCTCATAATAAAAGCAAATAGTTCAAATTAAGTTGAGTACGATATGGAAAGCAAATAGAGTTCATTATACAAACAGCCATAGAAAGATAGCGATATAAAAAGATTGATCCTTCCTAAACATTCCTTCTTACTACTGCTACCTACTCCCTTAATCCTCTGCTGCCTTCTCCCCTACTGCTAACTGCTTAAACTGCTTCTCCCCCTTTTGGCATCAAGAACCAAAAAGAGAGACTAATCCTGGGAAGGAGGCTGAGAATCATCAAGGCGACGACGACGGCGCTGGTACTGAAGAGGGTATCCTGTTGAGGAAGATGAATCTAGTCGATCAACTCGAGAAGAAAGAGTGTCAATCCTGGAGTTGATATGCTCTTGACCCCCTTGAAGGCTTTGCAGATGGGAGGTGATAGCTTCTTGTCCTAGAGCCATTTGATCCATTCTTGAATTTAACTGAAGAAAGCCAGCTGTTACTTGTTGAAGAACTGGATCAAAGAATTGGGTGGCATCCATTCCAAAATAAGCACCAGATCCAGAACTCTGAGGAGGAGCAAAAGAGCTGCTAGGAATGTCCTGAGGATGAACCTGTCCTGCTCCCATATCAGCTGGATCGACGGCTGGAGCCAAAGGAGTGACCGAGAAGCGAGGCCTGTACTGAGAGTGAGTGATATCAAGGCGCTCATTCACATTTCCTACTTTGCTCAAAATTAATCTCATGATAAACGGAGCATAGTAGACTCCAAGAGTGAGGCTTCCTTTTGAGAGTGTCATCTCATATAGCATCAAATGAATGACATCAAACCTCTTTCCAGTCATCACTGCATCTAGAAGAGTCCAAGCAACACCTCGAATAGCATCATTGTTGCCTAGACGCGGTAAAATGGAGTGCCGCAGAATGCGATGTGCCACACTATGAAGAGTCTTCATTCCAGTAACCCCTCCAATCTTGTGAGCAGCAGATGGGATGTAGAATTGAGCCATCTCTTCTTCTGACAAGGGATTGTGAGTGAACTCATCATGCAGTCTGAGGCCAGAGGAGAATCTTATGTCCCAAGCACTCTGAATTTCTTGCTTTGTAGCAATGCAAAAGATATCTCCAGTCATCCATGTAAGAGAATCACAAGTGGCAGGTATGAAAACTGTGGCATAAAACTGACGGATAATGTCCCAATTGAAATCTTGCTTCAGACTTACTATTTTGTTTATACCAACAGTTCCAAATATGTTCCTGAGAGCTGCAACCTCTCCACTTAGATCCCTCCAAGAAATCCACTTATGAGGAGCCAGAGAACGGTTCTCATATGCAATGTTGAAAACCTCTTTCTGAAACTTTGTATGAAACCGCTGATCTGATGTATCTCTTGGTCTGAGAAATTGATTGTGGTGGCGCAGACGAGCAAAGTTCTCTTGATTTCGGACATCTACCTTGAATTCCAAGGATGCAAAAGGATCTTCACTAGCTGCTGGAGGTTGAGGTGCCAATTCTTCTTCATTCTCAGAGCTGACATCCTCATAGGCAAAGTCCTCGTCACTGTCATCTTGAAAGTGCCGGGAAGATTGGCCACGGTCCTCGACAAACTTTGAGCGACGCTCATTTCCTTGAGAACGGCCGGCGCGAGGCATGACTGAATCAAAGATTTAACCCAGATAAGATAAAAGATATGATTTGAGACAATCTATGAATTTGTTAGAGGGCAAAATCATCAATGAGAAATGATGTGCAAAAGAGGGGCTGGCATTGGGAGGCCGGTCTGACCGAGGTAATAGGGCCGGTCTGACCGCCAGTACACGGTCGGTCGGACCGCCCATTGCCCACCGGTCTGACCGGCCTAGCAACCCGGGCACAAATCCCCTTTTGCACAAAACTTCTCCATAATCAAAATTTGCCATATCAAATTGCATAGAGGCAAGGGAAATAGTATCACAAGGCTAACAATTTGAGTTTGAAGAGGATTTAGCCTTGGCAAGTTGACATGCAAGCCCATGAACAAGAACCCTAACCCTAGCCTTCAAAAGGATAAAAACAAAGGATTTGATCGGAGAAAGTTCTTACCGGCAAGGGAAAAAGGACTTGAGGTCGGACCGGAGAAGATCCACCGGTTGAACCGGCAAGAAAATCGATGAAACGAAATTTCTAGGGTTGGGGGCAAGAGTGGAGGAGAGGAACTCGGTTTGAGAGGAGAGGAATAATAGAGGGGAGAGAAAACTGAATAGAGAGGGGAGTTATAACCCTGCCCGAGCCCCGGTCTGACCGGCCATGTAGGCCCGGTTGGACCGACTCAGCAAGGGCGGTCGGACCGGCCATGTAGGCCCGGTCTGACCGACACCACTAAAGCTCAGCAATTAAAAACAAGGCACAAAGAGGAGCTTAAGTGAAAAATATAGCAAAATAATTTTGAAAAATTTCAAACTTTGCAGAAACTTAGAATAACTCCCAAGCTTTATAAAACATCAAGTTTTCAAATTTTTTAAGTTCAAAAAGAAACCATTTGCAGCCAATGTTCTCAACATGTCCGAACTCTTGTCCGAACACTTGTCTGAACTTTAATTCTTTGAATATCTTTTGATAGGATGGATAAAGTTAAAATATTTGAATACGAAAAATGATCATATGATCCATATCTATAAGTTTTGTTTTGGACAAAAGTTCAAAATATGTCTTGAAATAAAATCATGGGAGAAATTTGTTTTTAACTCAAAGATAGGATTTTGAGGATACCAAAAACTTTCAAATTTTGTTTTTCAACAACATGAGCAATTTTCAACATATAAGAGTAACCTCATACTCCCCCTTAATGTATAGCCTTAGAAACACATATAAAAGTACATGAACTTCAAATATGGCATTGCAAGCACAAAAGCATTCATATATGTCACAAGGATAGAAAATTCTACAACTCACACATATGCATGATTTCAAGCCACATTTGAGAAGTCTATTATATTCAATTCATTCCTAAGCTTACAAAAGCGGGACTCATCAAGTGGTTTGGTAAAGATATCTGCTAATTGATCTTCGGTTCTTATGTGGCTAATGACAATGTCACCTTTGCCAACATGATCTCTTAGAAAGTGGTGGCGAATATCAATATGCTTGGTTCTAGAGTGTTGGACTGGATTGTTTGCAATTTTGACGGCGCTATCATTGTCACAAAGAAGAGGAACATTTGAGAATTCTATTCCATAATCAAGCAAGGTTTGCCTCATCCAAAGTAATTGCGCACAACAACTACCCGCAGAGACATATTCTGCCTCAGCGGTGGAAAGGGCAACAGAGTTTTGTTTCTTAGATGCCCAAGAAACAAGAGACCTCCCAAGGAATTGACAGCCTCCAGAAGTGCTTTTACGATCAACTTTGCAACCGGCATAATCCGAATCGGAATAGCCAATTAGCTCAAATTTAGCACCTTTGGGGTACCACAAGCCTATATGGATGGAATGTTTTAAATATCTTAGAATTCTCTTGACCGCCATCAAATGACAATCTTTTGGTGCAGCTTGAAATCTAGCACACATGCAAACACTAAACATGATATCGGGCCTAGATGCGGTAAGATAGAGCAAACTGCCAATCATGGATCTATATAATTTTTGATCTACCGGTTTACCTCCCTCATTTAGGTCGAGATGTCCGTTGGTCGCCATAGGGGTCTTGATAGGCTTTGCTTCCATCAATCCGAACCTTTTGAGAAGGTCATGAATATACTTTGTTTGGCTCACAAAGGTTCCATTCTTGAGTTGCTTGACTTGAAGTCCAAGAAAGAAACTCAATTCTCCTATCATGGACATCTCAAATTCCCTAGACATCATATCACCAAAAACTTTGCACAATTCTTCATTAGTAGAACCAAATATAATATCATCGACATAAATTTGACAGACAAAGAAATCATCATTAATTATTTTTGTAAACAAGGTAGTGTCGACTTTACCAATTTTAAAACCCTTTGAGAGGAGAAAATCTCTCAATCTTTCATACCAAGCTCTAGGAGCTTGTTTTAGACCATAGAGAGCTTTTGAGAGTTTATAAACATGATTAGGATTTTTAGGATTCTCAAAACCGGGTGGTTGTTCAACAAAAACTAGTTCAGCTATTTCGCCATTCAAGAAAGCACTTTTCACATCCATTTGATATAACTTAATATCAAAACATGAAGCAAAAGCAAGTAAGATGCGAATAGCTTCTAGTCTAGCAACGGGAGCAAAGGTTTCACCAAAATCCAAACCTTCGACTTGAGTGAATCCTTGTGCTACCAATCTTGCCTTGTTTCTCACGACCAACCCGTTTTCATCTTGCTTGTTCCTAAAAACCCACTTTGTTCCAATTACGTTGTGCTCCTTGGGTCTCTCCACCAATGTCCAAACTTTGTTTCTTTCAAAGTTGTTGAGCTCTTCATGCATAGCATTTACCCAATCCGGGTCATTTAGAGCTTCATCTACATGTTTAGGTTCAATAGAAGAAACAAACGAGTAATGCTCACAAATAGAAGCAACACGAGATCTAGTTTGAACACCCTTACTAATGTCACCCAAGACTTGATCAATTGGGTGATCTTTTGCGGTGGCATTGTGAACTTTGGATGGAATAGTAGAGGATTGATCTTTGGCTTCATCTTCATCAAGTTGAGTCAAATTTTGCGTAGCGGAAGTAGAAGCTTCAACTTGAGTGGAGGATGGAAGTTCATCATCTTCTTTAGGCTTGATGTCACCAATTGACATTTTCTTCATTGCCCTTATCAAGCCTTCATCACCTACATCATCCAAATTCTCGTGCCCCTCTTGGGACCCATTAGTTTCATCAAATTGAACATCCGAGGTTTCTTCAACAATACCTTTGTTCTTGTTATACACTCGGTATGCCTTGCTATTTGATGCATATCCAAGAAGAAATCCTTCATCACAACGACTTTCAAACTTGGTTAGTCTAACACCTTTTCTATAAATATAGCATTTGCAACCAAAAACACGAAAGTAAGCAATGTTGGGTTTTCGTCCAATTAAGAGTTCATATGGAGTCTTTTTCAAAAGACGATGTAAATAAAGACGATTAGAAGCATGGCAAGAAGTGTTTATAGCTTCCGCCCAAAAAGAGTCGGAGACACTATACTCATCAAGCATAGTTCTAGCCATCTCAATAAGGGTCCTATTCTTTCTTTCCACAACACCATTTTGTTGTGGTGAATAGGTGGCGGAAAGCTCATGTTTAATACCGAGATCATCACAATAATCCTCAATATTTGTATTTTAAACTCGGATCCATTGTCACTCCTTACTTTTACAATAGAAAAGTTGAATTCGTTTTGAGCCCGTTTTGCAAACTTTTTGAAAATCTCGGAGGTCTTAGCTTTGTCATGTAAAAAGAAGACCCAAGTAAATCTTGAGAAATCATCCACAATAACAAGACAAAAACTATTTCCACCGATGCTTTTGTAAGTTGTTGGACCAAATAATCAATATGCAAAAGCTCCAAAGGTCTAGAAGTGGACATGATGCTTTTGCTAGGATGAGAGCAAGCAACTTGCCTCCCCGCTTGACAAGCACTACAAAGTTTATCTTTTTCAAATTTTATATCTTTCAAACCAACAACCAAATCTCTTTTTGCAAGCTTGTTTAGTTGATTCATTCCCACATGAGCAAGCCTTCTATGCCAAAGCCAACCCAATGAAGTTTTTGCAACCAAACAAGTTTTCAAATTAGCTTCATTTGAAGAGAGATCCACCAAATAGAGATTTCCAAAACGAAAACCTTTGAAAACTAAGGAGTTATCATGGATACTTGTTACAAATACTTCTTGAGGATTAAATGTGCATGAAAGGCCTAAATCACATAGTTGAGCAATGGATAATAAGTTGAAATTCAATGACTCAACTAGAGAAACATTGGAAATGGAGAAATCATTTGAGATAGCAATTTTACCTAGACCCATTACCTTTCCTTTACTATTGTCACCGAAGGTCACTCTTTCTTGATCTTTGGCACCAACTTCAAATGATGTGAACATTTTCCTATCACCGGTCATATGTTGAGTGCACCCACTATCAAGCACCCAATGTGATCCTCCGGTGTGGTAGTTTACCTACAAAAGAGATCAAGCCTTTTAGGTACCCAAATCCTTTTGGGTCCTTGTAGGTTAGTTATCAAAGCCTTTGGCACCCAAATTGATTTCTTCTTTTCTCCTAAAATAGGAGTGCCCAAAACTTAGCATAAATGGAGCCATTATTGGCTCTCTTAAGCATGTAATGAGAATCAAATACATCATTTCTAGGAACATTGTTTATGTGGCATTCACCAATTATGTGACCAACTTTTCGACATTTATTGCAATATTTTCCATTTCTCTTAACAAACCTTGGGGCTTGGTAAGAAGGCTTTTTCCCTTTCTTGGGAACAAAACCAAGTCCCTCCTTGTTGAAAGAGCATCTTTGTTGGCTTAAAATTTCATCAAGGGTATTTTTCCCTTTGAAGCATCTTTCCAAACTCTTACTTAGTTTGGCAACTTGCTCCTTGAGCTCATGATTCTCAACAATTAACAATGAATTAGATGAAGATGATAAATTTGTTGAACATGAAGCAATATCAAGAGTGGATGAGCATGGCATAGCAAGTAAGTCATCACATGATGTTGATATGCTAGTCTTTGTAGGAATGCAATTTTCAACATTTAGACATGCATCATCAAAAATATCACATGTGACCCCTATATCTACTTTTGGCTCAATGAGTGTAGAGGCAATGAGTGCTTCGTGAGCTTCCTCAAGCTTCTCATGAGAGACCAAAAGCATCATATGAGAGGTTTTCAACTCCTCATATTTAGCCGTTAAGGACTCATGATCTTTCTTGAGAGCCTTAAATTTGACTCTCTCTTTGCCACTCAACTCATTTAGCTCCTCAAGCATTTGTGCAAGATCATCATAAGATAATTCATCATCACTATCATTTTGTTCACTATCACAAGTAGATGTTACCTTAGTACTTCCTTTTGCCATGAGACAAAAAGGAGAGTATAGTGATGAAGCTTCCGTGATTGCTATTCCCGCCATGTTCTTCTTTCTTGAGTTTGACTCACCACCGGAGTCGGAGCTTGAAGAAGGATCGGAGCTATCTTCATTTGAATCCCATTCTCCCACAAATGCTTCATTTTTACCCTTTTCTTGTTCAACTTCTTGAAAAGCTTTTTCTTCCCATTCTTCTCTTTGTTCTTCTTTTGAGATTTATCATCTTCGCTTTCTTGTTTGTTCGGGCATCTTGAGGCAAAATGACCCTTCTCATTACACTCGAAACATCTTACATTCTTGAGGTTTCTTTGGTTGACTTCTTGTCACCATTGTTCTTGAATGAGCTTGAAGAACTTCCTCTCTTTTTCATGAACCGGTTGAACTTTCTCACAAAGAGAGCCATTTCTTCATCTTCGGTATCGCCATCACAAGAGGTGTCTTCTTCTTCTTCACATTTCTTTTCAACCTTGGCCTTCAAGGCAATATTCTTCTTCTTGGATGAGGAGTGATCTTCGGTGCTTCCTTCAACTCTCTTGTTCTTGTAAATCTCATTTGTATTGATGGTTCCCAAAAGTGTTGTGGGTGTCAAACTTGACATATCCGAGTTGATAAGGAAAGTCACCAACGTGTCATATTTCTCGGGCAAAGCTCTCAACATCTTTTGAGCAACTTCCAACTCCGTGTACTTCACTCCAACACCCTTGAGATCATTGACAATCACATTAAGTCTTGCATACATCTCATTTACACTTTCATTTGGCAACATGGTGAATGTTTCATAGTTGATCTTTAAATAGTGCGACTTGGCATTCTTCACACTTGTTGTTCCATCATGTATATCTTGAAGAGTGGTCCAAATGTCGTGTGCCGTTGAAATATTGCTTATCCTATTGAACTCTTCGGCACATAAACAATTGAACAAAGCATTTGTAGCTTGAGCATCAAGTTGCATATCCTTTTTGTTTTGATAGGTTAGATTCATCTTGTCTTCAACATCAAAACCTAACTCAACAATACGCCAAATTTCAAAGCTCATGGCTTTGAGGTGAGCAGCCATACGAACTTTCCAAATAGAATAATTTGTGCCATCAAAGTAAGGACCTTTGCCTACGTTGTGAACCATCTCGTCGGACATCTTCTCTCTAGGCGGTAAAGCCTAACTTGAGAGACCAAGCTCTGATACCACTTGTAGGATCGATGTACCGACTAGAGGGGGGGTGAATAGGCGGTTTTTAAAACTAATTCGATTTCAGTTAAACAGAGATTAAGGACCTAAAACAATGATAGCAAATAGCTAGAGCAAACAGCGCAACCTAAGGTGAAATGTAAATTACTCTAGAAAAGTAAGCTTGCACAATTATACTTGCACAAAATAAAGGGGACAAGAGACAACCGAATTTTATCCCGAGGTTCGGAAATTTGCCAATTTCCTACGTCCTCGTTGAGGCGAGTTTCACTTGACCGCTCTCTTTACCAAGCCTCGGATTTCTCAAAGAGAAATTAGCTTGAAGATGAGCCGGCACCGGAAGTGCAACTCTCGGGCCTCGATCACTAGTGGTAGCTCTTCTCCACTCCGGATAGGCGAGCTCCAACCTTCACAACCTCCCGGGTCTCCTCCACAACCTTCTAGGAGAGATCACCGGTTTCTTCTCCAAGCCGTCTAGGAGATGGCAATCTCCAAGAGTAACAAGCTGCAATCAAAGCTAGGAGAAGAAGATCAAGTGCCAAAATGCCAATGCAATGCGATTCACTCAATCACTTGATCACCCCTTTTTCTTCCCAACCTCACTAGTGCTCAAATTAGTGCTCTATGGTGGGAGAGACTCTCTTGTGCTCAAGGATGCTCAAATGAATGCCAAAAGTCTAGCAAAGGAGCTGTAGCAAGGGTTTATATAGCCACACACCCAAAAACTAGCCGTTACACAAGTTAGGTGGCTCTCTGCGCAATGTCGGTCTGACCGCCCATCTTGGGCCGGTCTGACCGACCTCAACTGCAACGGCTAGAAAACTAGCCGTTTACTGATGTGACAGGACGCCTCGGTCTGACCGGCCATGCTGGCCCGGTCGGACCGGCCCTACCCGGTCTGACCGGCCATCGGCTCGGTCGGACCGATAGTGCTCCCGTCGGCTCTGTAAACCAGCAGTTTTCTGCCCTGCGCAACCCGGTCGGACCGGCCCCCTGGCCGGTCGGACCGTCCAACTCCAGCCGGTCTGACCGGACCCTCATGGTCGGTCAGACCGCCAGGGTCAGACAGCTCCAACAAAATGCTGCAATAATATTTCAAGGATTTTGCCAAAATAGCAACTTTTGCAACAATCACACATGATCAAAAGATACTATATGCAATGCAAATTGGGCACTTGAAAATCAACTCATAACCAAGATGCAACCCCTCTTTATAGTACGGCAAAAACAAAATTTAAACCTAGCCTAATTGATCGCTCCAAACACCTCGATCAATTTCTAGATTCCTTCAAACCTTTTGCCGTAGCCTTTAAACGTCCAGATCTTCGGGTTTCCATCTTGTGCTCCATTTGCGCGGGACCTACTCATTTCCTTCACACTTAAGAAAAATATTAGTCCTCAAACGCATGTTTATCATTAATTACCAAAACTCACATAGGGCCTAGATCTTCACCAGGCGGAAGTCACCAATGGCACATGATCAATCTCTAGAGAAAGGGATTGCTCGTGGTTGGCCACATAAAACCAAACCGAATGCCATCCCTTGTTTGAAGAAGGGCGGGGAATGGAGATGTACTCTGCCGCCTTCCCATCCCGAAGCTAAAGCCTGCATCCACTAACCACTTTGCTCCGAAGGGGTCACAAGCAAAAGAAGTGGCGTAAAAGATTGAAATGGGGATTGACCCCTAGAAAATATTCACACAACTCCACAAAGATCACAAGATGAAGAATAGAGTTAGGATTCAGATTACAGATAGAGATGTCATAATGATGGACACCTCGAAGAAAAGAATGTGCCGGTAACCTAAATCCATGAAGAAAGGAGTCAAATACCACAATCTCGTGGGTGTACGATCTCGTGGGTGTCCGAAGATGAAAATGTCGTCACCGGCCGCTCGCCACGACGAGATGGCCTTTGGTGGGATATCGCCCCGATTCTCTATTGCCTACACCGCCCCCTCTCCCATGGAGGAGATGCGGAACTCTTCCAGGAGGTCCACCGGCTTCCGAGGAGTGCCCTCCACCATTGGAGTCCTAGGTGCCCTTGCCAAAGGCTTCAAATTGAACAGTTGTCGGGCTTTGCGATAGAAAACCATGCAGTTGCAGTGTCGGAAGCTTTTGCGTGGTGCTAGGAGATCAGAAGATGAAGCAAAAGATGGAGTACTACTTCCAAGTGCGCCGGGGAAAGTTACTTATAAACTTTCCTCCCGACGGTTCCCCATCCCGAAGCGTCATGATTGCCAAAGCGGACGGTTCGGAGAAGCACCTTTCTGCCATCAATCATGCTAGCACGATTCCCAAGGATCTCTCAAGAGGTCCTGATCCGTTCCCTAGAAGACGAAGCAAGCAAAAAGCAAGTGAAGCAACATCGCCAACTATTGTCTCCCCGCGCGGTAACTTCCGCCCGTAGGGAGGCCGCACGGTTTCAAAATCAACTACTCCAACGGTAACTCTCCCAATGAAGATGATTTGATACTGAAGCTCATTCTCCGAAGGAACTTCAGCCTCGGGGGCTGCACTCGGTAGGTGCACCTGGGCGGTGCACCGATCAAAAGCATGATTACATCAAAGGTACTTGGAGCTCTTCCCGCCCGCTTCGAGCACAGCGTACACTGAAAAGAGCTCGGGGGCTACTGTCGGGGATATGATCCAAGGTACCCCACCAAGTGGTTTTACTCGGGTCACCGACTGCTGGCCAGGACAGCCCACGAAGGATTTCACGACCTCTAGGCCTCCCACTCAGGAGCAAATGCGCCCGAGTGGTGAGACGCCAACGGTGGACCGGGGCCATTCACCCAACGATTATCTCCAATCAATACCGACGGTTACCCTCAATATTATCATCTCTATGCTAGCCATTAGCGCCATTTAGAGGTAGTTATATTGGTAGCTATGCGGTTGTTTCTTCTCGCTATCAAGGTCATGATTATTCTTGTAACTCCCCAATCCTTGTCATATAAAAGATTAGGGGAGGCCCAAACGTGGCAGATCACATATGAGTATCCTAGCAACACACACCCGTGCTCACATCTGAAAGAGCAACACCATTAGCTGAGACTAGCATTGAGGGATTGATCCATACAGATACCCCCATTCATCCATACACACAGTAGTAGGGTTATTATCCTCCGGGAGGCCCGAACCTGTCTACAAACTCTCCCGCGTGTGTCCCCTTATTGTATCGGTCCGCATCCTTCCCCATTCGGTTAGGGTAACTGTCGAATCCATAGCCGCAACTCCTCCCCTCTACCGACAACAAATCACACTACGGGTACCCCCTGTAGGCTTGCCGTTCCCAGACAACGACACACGTAGCTAGACCATGTGGTCCCATATGGTTCTAGAGAGTGTTTCGGTGGCGTCTCCCTATTTTCTCTAGATATACAACCCTCTCGACTCCAAGTCGAGACGTGTATTTGAAAAACAATAGGGAGATGTTGCCAAAATTCTCTCTCGAACCGTACAAGACCACAGTGCCCAGCTACGTGGGCCATACATCCCCGGATGAGATTTATAACCTATCCTTGCCTATTTATTCCCAAAGAATGATTCAATTGATGTAAGTCATAAACTTGGATATATATGATGGTTTTTTTAATAATTTGTAGATATCAACAATAAGGTGCTGTACATATTTTGATTGTCGTACTTGAAATGAACACTTTAGTGGGGTGAAGTCTTTCATGAATACTGCTAGAGCAGACATGGAAGATAATGGAAAGACTGCAATGTGGCGTATATGCTATGACTATAAGAACGAGAAGATGTTTCCAAATTTAGAATATGTATACCACTATTTGGTAAGACATGGAATTAAGAAGGGATATCATATATGGAACAAGCATGGTGAAGAGGAGAAAATGATGTCGAAGTAGATCAGATTGTTAGCAAAGATGAAGGTGAGGTCAATGATACATATTATATGAGCGATAATGACACTTTAAGAATTAATAAATATGAGTATATTGATATAGTGGATAATGTTGATCAGATAGTATGTGCTGCAGAGGAACATGTTTTGTGTTTTAAAGGAGAGTTTGTCCAATTCCAAAAACTTATTCGAGACTCAAAAATACCGATCTATCCTAGCTACAAAGAGAAGCACATGATCTTGAAAGTTGACTAGAGGGGGTGAATAGGCAATATAAAAATTTCTTGCGGAAAAACACTATTCTAAAAATTTCATCGATCGGAAGTTCCGATGGAATGACGGAAGTTCCGATCAGTCATATTTTTTCAGAACTTCCGGTGGATTAGAAGTTCCGATTAGGGTCAGAAGTTTCGATTAGAGAAAAATCGACCAAATTAAATTTTGTTTTCCAAGGAAAGTGTTTCAATAGAAATGTGTGAAAATATGTTACGAACAAGTTTTTACACTATGAGTTACTCTAATGCTAGGTCAAAAAGTAGATTGGGCAAAAATAAAGTTCGACCTAGTTAGAACCCTATAAAAGTGATGAACACATAGACACACAAGACAATAGATATATTTCCCATAGTTTAGATCCAACGATCCTACGTCTCCGGTGAGGGATCTCGGTAGGTCGGGTCTCTTTCAACCCTTTCCTCACCAAGTCTTAGCCTTATCTAAACTTGGATTTTCTCTCTGGTTCCTTGTCAAAGCCAAGGAAGAGCTTTTACAAACTTCTCAGGGCAAACACAATCTCCTTGGTTGCTCACAGAGCAACTCCTAATCGTATAGGAGGTAGAACCTCCAAGAGTAACAAATGCGTTGAAAAGATTGCCAACTCAAATCTTTGTGCTCAGATATTTGCAATAAAATCCAACAAAATCAAAAAAACCAACCCACAAGAATCTCTACAAAAGATGCAACAACAAAATCCCAAGAAGATTTCAATGGAACTCTCAAGATGAATCGCCAAAAATCGCTTAGATCTGAGTTAGAACACGAGAGAGTTTGAGAGCTAGGCTTAGGGTTTGTAAGAGAGAGAGAGAGTTGGAGTGCCAAGGTGAGACGTTCAAAGTGACTGTTGGGGTATTTATACCCTGTGAGAAACCAAGGGTTGGTTTCGGAGTCTGTGATGAGTGTTTGACATATTTTATCCTCTAATTCGAAGGGGTCCCTCCGAAAGGGTTCAGAGGTTGTTTCACCGAAGGGTTCGGTGGGTCTGGTTGCTGCAGCTGTTGTAGTGGAGTGTGCCTGTCGGAGGGGTCCGACAGTACACGAGGACTGGGTTGTACCGAAGGTCTCGGTACTTTGGGCGGTACACCGGAGTGTGTGCCGAAGGTTGTTTACCCGGAGAGGTCTCCGGGGTACTGGACACACTTGTCTGTTGTCTGTGGTGCGCAGGTGACTTCGGAGGCGACGGACGGTTCGTACCAAGTGAACCTGGGTCAAGCGGGAGGCTTGATGCCAGGGGAGCAGGGAGCTCCGTCACAAAGGCTGCGAAGGGGTCGAGGTCGGACCTCGGGTCGAGGTGCGCTAGGAGAAGGCAGTAAGTGCAGAGTGTGACTCCGGGTGAAGGTACCCCGAGACAAAGTCCTCAGAGGCGAGGCACTTCGAAGGGTACTCCGAATGGAGTGACTTCGAAGTATGGTGGACTAAGTCCTCAGCAATGAGGCAAGGCGTTTGAAGTGTGCTCCGGAGGGAGGCACTCGAAGGTATACCCGACGAAGGTCTCAGAAGTCAAGGTGCATCGAAGGCATGGTCCAGGTGAGGATCATCGAGGAGTGTGCTCGAGGAGAGACACTGCGACGAAGTGCTCATGGAATGCTTCATGCGGAGGCCTTGGACGAAGGAGGGACTTCGAAGGGTGGTACTCCGAAGGTGGGGCTTCGGAGTGAGGCTGGCTCCGGAGTGAAGCTGGCTCCGAAGTGAAGCTGACTCCGGAGTGAGGCTGACTTGAGGTACTTTGGCCATGCATGGCTTCAGTACACGGACTAACGGAGTTTGAGCTGGGAGAAGCTGCAAAGCCGTGGTGGTCCACTCCGAAGGTGTTGGTGCGAAGGCCCAAGGGCTTTGACGACTTCGACTCAAAACCGTCACTGTATCGAAGGCTGACTTCGGTGAAGCGAAGGCCGTCAGGCTCAAGGCTTCTCACCGAAGCTACCGCACCCCTCGCGTGCGAAGGGGGGCTTCAGAAGGGTCCACAACTACAAAGGCTGACAGCGTCTGCTTTGCAAAAGCTGGTGCTCTCCCCTCTGCGAAGCTGACAAAAGAAGCCTCCAAATAAAGTAGACTACCAGTTGTACCCCCTGTTTTGATGAGACAAAACCAGTGTAAACCCTAGGGGTAAAGTAGTCTATTCACGGGGCTGAATAGTGCCTATAAATAGTGGAGTCTAGCTAGGTCACATCAACACTTTGAGCAGTCATTTTTGAGCTCCTGTGCTAGCCGCCACATACTATTGTGTTCATATTGTGAGTTCATTTTGTGTTCCCTGTTCAAGTAATGAAACTTTGATTCTGTTCTCATTTGTGCTTGAACTTGTATTCTGTGTTGCACTGCATGCTTTGATTTCTCTATGCACCATCTTCTTGTGAGTTTTTATGGAGAGGTGTGTGAGAAGTCTATCTGGGTGAAGTGTGTTTTTCAGTGTCTGTTCGCTCTGTGTAAACTGGATGCTAGATCTCTTTGATTACTAGAGAAGCACTGTTTAACTTGAGTTGAAGCCTGTTTTCTTCCCGTGTAGAAGTCCTCGGCGAAGTCTGTTCAGTGTGCGTTTAGACCTTCGAAGTACGAAGCCTAGCACCAGTTGCTGTCGCTGAGTATTTGGTCGAAGTCCGCAGGGGGAAGTCTGCTCTTGCGAAGGGTGAAGTGCGAAGCCTGCTCAAAGGCACTCAGTGTGTTGAGCCTGCACTGACTTAGCAGAGCTGATCGAAGTCCTCAGAGGGAAGTACGCTCTTGCGAAGGGTGAAGTGCGAAGCCTGCTCGAAGGCACCCTGTGTGCGGAGCCTGCACTAACTTAGCAGAGCTGAATTTTCGGGGTTGTGGGTGGAGCGAAGTCTTCTTGGATTCGAACTTTTGCTCCTTGCGAAGCCTGTGTTCGGAGTTGTAAAATACCTCCGAACCAGAACTTCGAAGGGTGTGTTCGAAGCCTGTTCCGCAGAAGACAAAATTAAAATAGAATGCTATTTTTAGTCTGAAATTTTAAAAGCTCTCATTCACCCCCCTCTGGTCGCCGTTTCCGGTCCAATAATTGGTATCAGAGCGGGTTAAGATCACCAGTTGACCTTAACCGGTTTTGTGATCTTTTGGCGACATGGACAAAGTTAGTAAAATACCTCTGTTCGATGGGATAGATTTTGCATACTGGAAGGTGCGCATGGAGGCTTACTTGCTAAGCCAAGGAAATGCATTTTGGGAGATTGTGGACTCACAATACTCCATCCCTGAAACTCGCACCTCTCAAACAGAGAAGGATCAGTATAATGCCAACTCCAAGGCAAGAAATATATTGTTCATTGGTTTGAGCAGAAGTGAGTTTGACAGGGTTCAGCACCTTAGGACAGCTAGGGAAATTTGGACAACACTCACTATTTTTCATGAGGGCTCTACTCAGATTAAGTCTAGGCACCAAAGCACATACAATCAACAGTATCAGCTGTTTATGCAGGCACCTGGTGAATCTATAGATGCCATGTTTTCTCGCTTTGATGCGATAGTGAGTAACTTGCGGTCCAACGGGATGCTTGCTTACAATGATCATGATAGGGCTATCAAGCTTCTCTATGCTCTTGATCGTAGCATATGGGAAGTAAAGATATCCAGCATTAAGGAGTCCACAGGTTATGACACATTGACCTGTGATGAGCTCTTCAGCAAGCTGAAGTCCACAGAGATTGCCAAGGCATCTCTTGCAGTGCATAGGAACTCTTTGCCACAACCATTAGCACTAGTTTCTAGCACTAGCCGTGGCACCACTGCAGAACCAAGCACATCTGGCACTTGTGTTTTTGCAGATGGTTTTGCTTTGTCCTCCCTGGTCTCCGTCACTAAGGAGCAGGTGGATACTCTAGATGATGATGATCTTGCTCTCATTGCCAGAAGGTTCACCCGTTTTCACCATGAGAGACGGGATCAGAGGAAAAGTGGTTTTAGTGGTTGTTTTGAGTGTGGCGACACTTTTAACATCAAGGCCAATTGCCCTAAACTCAAGAAGAGAGATGAGAGTGAGCGCTCCAGATACCACAAAAGGAGAGGAAACCTTTTGTGAAGGGCAAGCGCGGCAAGGTGGCTAAGAGGGTAGCCAAAGCCGCTTCCAGAGCATTTGTTGCTGCTCTCAGCGACATCGACACTTCCTCAACTGAGGAGTCGAGCTCTGAGGAGGAGGAGTCCCCAAGGAAGGAGGAGAAGAAGGACAAGAAGGGACGAGATTTCACCGGCCTCTGCTTCATGGCCGACAGCGATCACAGTAGCGATGAGCTTGACTCATCTGAGGTACCACTATCCTATGACCAGGTTTCAATTAAACTAGATGAACTGAATGAAGTAGTTCTTGGTTAGGATAGGTTACTTGTGCAAGCCGCTAGAGATAGAAAAGACCTTAGACTTAGACTAGAATCTGTTTCTACTGATTATGCCATGCTTAAGTCTAAGGTTAATGATGCTGAATGTGAATCTTGTACTGTTGTCATGGGTGAGCTTGCTCAGTTGCGTTCTGTACAGGCTCAAACTCTATCTGAGCTTGAGACTGCACAGAAGCAGTTTTTGATGGTTGATTCTAGTTCTCATGATATAATTGAATGCATGAACTGTTCTTTATTACGTGAGAGCATTGATTTACGTGATAAGCATGTTCATGACTTAGAGGCTAGATTGGAGAGGGACGGTAGTTCTAAGGATGTGCAACCTATGTGTGACACTTGCATAACCCTTAAGGACCAGCTAGGCACTGTTAGAGAGCAAGCTGAAACCTCGTGACTGAAAATGAGTACCTTCTTTCTGTGGTTAACAAATACACTGAGGGAAAGGGTAGGATGGACTTGCTCTTGGCCAAAACCAAGATGTGTGCTGACAGAGCAGGGTTAGCTCTGGGATTGGGTTTTGAGAGGATTCCTTCAAACAGTGAGAACAAAACTGTTTTTATCTCACCCACTACCTTAGAGAAAGAGAGAGCTTTGTTAGACACTCCATCAGCCAAAAAGCCTACCCGGACTCCAAAGAAAACCACTCCTCCTGCCAAGAAAATCCCTCACAAGAAAACCACTCAGCAGAAGCCCAAGGAGCCTGTGAGGATTGCTCCTATGACCCATGAGAGTGCCCCTAGGAGAGTTTTTCATTGTTCCTACTGTCAGAGGGTGGGTCATCTAGTTGGGTTCTGTTTTTGTCGCATCAAGGATGAGCGACGCTCTCAGGCGATGAGTTTCCAGGACATGCATTACCCATCTTTATGTATGCATGAGTCTGAGTTTTACTCTCGTCCTGTTTTCGAGGCTCCTCGTACTTCTCGGAGAGGTTTTGCTACTCGAGGTGTTCACCATGTTCCATATGGTGGTAGACCCCGGGCGAGTAGCTTTGTACCTCGTCAGAGTAGGAGACCTCGTCATGCTTTTAGATCATAGCATGTAGGTAGACCTCGCACTTTGCATCATTCTAATTATCCTGTGCATAGACAGTCTACTTTTACTGTGCCTACTACTCGTATCACTTAGTGTTGGATGCCTCGTCATATATTCACTCACCCCAGCACTAAGCGATCAAGATTTTCTTATCATGTGTAGGCGTCGGACCGAGGCTTGGAGGGCACGTGGATCATGCACTCCGGATGTTCACGCCATATGACCGGAGATGCAGCATGGTTCTCCAGCCTCACAACAACCAAGCAAAGGGAACATATCACCTTCGGCAACAATTGAAGGAGTAGAGTGAAATGTAAAGGTGTGGTAAGAATCAACTCGAATTTCACTCTCAAAGATGTTGCTTTGGTTGAAAACCTGGGATACAATTTGCTTTCTGTATCTCAGTTGCTTGATGAGGGCTTCAAAGTGTGATTCCATCGTGATACTTCGCAAGTACTTAATTCTGAAGGCGTTGTTGTCTACAAGATCTTTAGAGTTGGGAGAGTTTTTGGAGCTGATTTTTCTGAATCATCTGGTTCTTCTCATTGTCTTGTTCCACATTCAACTTCTGAGCTTTGGAAGTGGCATAGGAGACTAGGGCATATGAGCTTTGAGTTGCTCGCTCGACTGAGTGCCCTAGGTCTGATCCGAGGATTGCCCAAGCTCAAGTTTGAGAAGAATTTAGTTTGCGTTCCATGTCGACATGGAAAAATGATTGCCGCTTCGCACTCGCCAGTCACCACGGTGATGACTGAGCAACCCGGAGAACTTCTCCACATGGACACTGTAGGTCCTTCTCGGGTTAGTTCTTTAGACGGCAAGTGGTATGTGCTAGTCATTGTCGACGATTTCTCTCGCTACTCTTGGGTCTTCTTTCTTGCCAGCAAGGATGAAGTGTTTTCACACTTTCGAAGCTTGTCTTTGAGAATTTTCACTGAACTCCCTGGTGCATTGAAATTCATTCGAAGTGATAATGGCACTGAGTTCAAGAACAGTCTCTTTGTTGACTTTTGCATGGAGCATGGCATATAACATCAATTCTTTGCTCCGCGGGTTCCTCAACAGAACGGCGTTGTTTTGAGAAAGAACCGCACTTTGGTTGAGATGGCTAGGATGATGCTCGATGAGCATAGGACTCCTAGAAAATTCTGGGCTGAGGCCATGAACACTACATGTTACATCTCAAACCGAATATTCTTGCGCTCAATTTTGAACTTGACATCTTATGAGCTACGTTTTGGGAGACAACCCAAAGTTACTCATCTTCGAGTTTTTGGTTGTCGTTTCTTTATCCTAAAACGTGGAAACTTAGACAAATTTGAGTCGCGTTCTTCTGACGGGATCTTTTTGGGTTACACCACACATGGTCATTCTTATCGTGTTTATAATTTGGAGACTAACACTGTCATCGAGTCATGTGATGTGACTTTTAATGAATCAACCCCCTCTGTTAGTTCTACTCTTGAACAGGAAAATGAACACGACATGGAACAGACCATCTTCGAAGAAGAAGATCCCGAAGATTTCGAGGATGAACCCCTACTACCCTCGACATCAACCCCCGAAGCTGACCCCGCTTCGACTACTTCGGCACAAGGTCCCGAAGCAACTACCTCGACATCGGTCATCTTGGATCACTCCAACGCACAAGTTGAGGGGGAGACTGCATCCCGCCGCGAGGCTCCACATCATGTTCAAAGGATGCATCCTCCCGAGCAGATCATTGGTGAGATTGATCAAAGGGTAACATGTTCTCATGCTCATTTCATTGATTCCGCTTTTGTTGCTTCTTTTTGAGCCCTTAGATGTTAGTCATGCCCTTTCTGATTCTAGTTGGATCAATGCCATGCATGAAGGACTTGAAAATTTTGAGAGAAACCAAGTCTGGACTTTAGTTGATCCTCCACCAAATGTTCATTTCATTGGAACAAAATGGATTTTCAAAAACAAACAAGGGGAGGATGGGACTGTAGTTAGAAACAAGGCTAGACTTGTAGCTCAGGGTTATTCTCAATTAGAAGGGATTGATTTTACTGAAACTTTTGCACCTTTTGCTCGTCTTGAGGCCATTAGGATTTTGGTTGCCTTTGCGACATCCCGGGGATTCAAACTCTATCACCTTTTTCCTTGGTTTGCAAATCAAGCAAAGCAAACAAGGTGCTTTCGTCCATCAGACGAAGTACACCAAGGACCTTCTCAAGAAATTCGACATGGCTGATGCGAAGCCACTCACCACTCCAATGGCTACATCTGTAGCATTGGATCCTGACGAAGATGGATAAGCCGTAGATTAAAAGGAGTTCCGAAGCATGATCGGCTCCCTCCTCTACTTGACTGGTACGAGGCCAGACATACACTTCGTAGTGTGTCTATGCGCTCGTTTTCAGGCTTCACCATGAGCTTCGCACCGCCAAGCGGTAAAGCGCATTCTCAGGTATCTCAAACATACCCTCGAATTTGGCATTTGGTATTCAGCGTCTTCCTCTTTGTGTCTTCAAGGTTATTCCGATGCGGATTTTGCTGGGTGTAGGATTGATAGAAAAAGTACCTCTGGTACTTGTCATTTTCTGGGTACTTCTCTGGTTTGCTGGTCTTCCTGCAAACAGTCTAGTGTTACACAATCAACGACTGAGGCCGAATATGTTGCTGCAGCTAGCTGTTGCTCTCAGATTTTGTGGATGGTTTCCACTTTGCGGGATTTCGGGTTAGATTATAAGAGTGTTCCACTTTTCTGTGATAACACTAGTGCTATTTGTATTGCAAACAACCCGGTTCAGCACTCCAGAACCAAACACATTGATGTGCGATATCATTTTCTCAGAGATCATAATGAGAAGGGTGATATTGAACTTCAATATGTTGATACCCAACACCAGCTAGCCGATATTTTCACAAAACCCCTCGACGCTTCTCGTTTTGCCTACTTGCGTGGGGAACTTGGTGTTTGTCACCCTTACGACATTTTGTGAGGGGGAGCAATTTTGATTGTCTTGCATATGCTCATCATGTGTGAAATTGCATTTACATCTCTTTCACTTATATGTCTACTTTAATTCATGTAATCATGACAGCTCAGCTCTATTTAATATGTCTGAAACATTTTGTGCATGATTTTTCTTTCCAAAATCAAATCATGCTCACTGCTTAGGCTTGAATCTAGCATGTTTAGGCAGGACTGCTTTAGCTATCTTTTATCTGCTTGATAGCAAGACACATTTTCCTTGGATGCTAAACATTGCAACTTGAAAAATTGTATTCATGGATATTCATCAAGTGCTAACCAATTTGTTCACTTAATTAAACATTCAAAAATCCATGATTTGCATGATACAAGCGAAAAAGATCCAGGTGGGTTTGTTTGTCGCACTACTCTATTCTAGACTGCTTACCATTGCACATTGGTCTGAACTGGGATAGTGTAGTGTATGCCAAAATCATCGCCTTAAGCTTTTGATGGCTTTCATGCCAAGGCTTGGCTTGATTGGAAAGTATAAGGTAGACAAACAAATAACCCCTGGCATTATGAAAAGAACAAAAAAATTCATTGATCATCAAGTTTGCTTTCAATGCTCCACTTGAACTGGACTTGTCTGTCTAGAGTAGAAATTGACTAGCTTTGCACAGTCCCTGCTTTTACTTGTCTAGTTACCTTGATTGAGTGGTGATGCTTTTATTTCAAAATGATAAAATCACATGCTGTCATCATGTTTTTAGAGAATGTTAAACTGAGTTGAGCACATGATAATTGGTATTAATGTTGGCATATTTTTGCTTTATATGTCTTTGCAATTCTGCCCATTTCGAAGCTATGCATCTTTTACATGCTCCTTGATGCTTGCATTGCCAAAGGGGGAGAAATTTTTATGTTCTCTGCTTCAAGGGGGTAAAATAACTCAGGGGGAGTTTTTATCTTGCAAAGGTAAGATTTGTCGAAGGGGCTTTTACTCTTTTGAAAAAGGGGAGGAAAATTCTTTTGTCAAGTGACATGTTTTTGACTCGATTCTGAGTTTTACGGTCACTTATGTGCTGAAATTTTCAAATTTTCTTGAACTTAAATTTGGTTGTCAATGCACTCATCAAGGGGGAGATTGAGAAACCAAGGGTTGGTTTTGGAGTCTGTGATGAGTGATTGACAAATTTTATCCTCTAATTCGAAGGGGTCCCTCCGAAGGGGTTTGAAGGTTGTTTCACTGAAGGGTTCGGTGGGTCTGGTTGCTGTAGCTGTTGCAGCGGAGTGTGCCTGTCGGAGGGGTCCGACAGTACACGAGGACTGGGTTGTACCGAAGGTCTCGTTACTTTAGGCGGTACACCGGAGTGTGTGCCGAAGGTTGTTTACCCGGAGAGGTCTCCGGGGTACTAGATACACTTGTCTGTTTGTCTGTGCTGCACAGGTGACTTCGGAGGCGACAAACGGTTCATAGCAAATGAACCTGGGTCAAGCGGGAGGCTTGATGCCAGGGGAGCAGGGAGATCCGTCACGAAGGCTGCGAAGGGGTCGAGGTCGGACCTCGGGTCGAGGTGTGCCAGGAGAAGGCAGTAAGTGCGGAGTGTGACTCCGGGTGAAGGTACCCCGAGACGAAGTCCTCGGAAGCGAAGCACTTCGAAGGGTACTCCGAATGGAGTGACTTTGAAGTATGGTGGACTAAGTCCTCAGCAATGAGGCAAGGCGTTCGAAGTGTGCTCCGGAGGGAGGCACTCGAAGGTATACCCGACGAAGGTCTCAGAAGTCGAGGTGCATCGAAGGCATGGTCCGGGTGAGGATCGTCGAGGAGTGTGCTCGGGGAGAGACACTGCGGCAAAGTGCTCATGGAATGCTTCATGCGGAGGCCTTGGACGAAGGAGGGACTTCGAAGGGTGGTACTCCGAAGGTGGGGCTTTGGAGTGACGCTGGCTCTAGAGTGACGCTGACTTCGGAGTGAGGCTGACTTCGGAGTGAGGCTAGCTCCGGAGTGAGGCTGGCTCCAGAGTGAGGCTGACTTGAGGTACTTCGGCCATGCATGGCTTCGGTACACGGACTGACGGAATTCGAGTTGGGAGAAGTTGCAGAGCCATGGTGGTCCACTCCGAAAGTGTTGGTGCAAAGGCCCAAGGGCTTTGATGGCTTCGGCTCAAAACCATCACTGTATCGAAGGCTGACTTCGGTGAAGCGAAGGCCGTCAGGCTCAAGGCTTCTCATCGAAGCTACCGCACCCATTGCGTGCGAAGGGGGGCTTCAGAAGGGTCCAAAACTGCAAAGGCTGACAGCGTCTACTCTGCAAAAGCTAGTGTTGTCCCCTCTGCGAAGCTGACAAAAGAAGCCTCCAAATAAAGTAGACTACCAGCTGTACCCCCCTGTTCTGATGAGACAAAACCAGTGTAAACCCTAGGGGTAAAGTAGTCTATTCATAGGGCTGAATAGTGCCTATAAATAGTGGAGGCTAGCTAGGTCACATCAACACTTTGAGCAGTCATTTTTGAGCTCTTGTGCTAGCCACCACATACTCTTGTGTTCATATTGTGAGTTCATTTTGTGTTCCCTGTTCAAGTAATGAAACTTTGATTCTGTTCTCATTTGTGCTTGAACTTGTATTCTATGTTGCACTGCATGCTTTGATTTCTCTGTGCACCATCTTCTTATGAGTTTTTCTGGAGAGGTGTGTGAGAAGTCTGTCTGGGTGAAGTGTGTTTTTCAGTGTTTGTTCGCTCTGTGTAAACTGGAGGCCAGACCTCTCTGATTACTAGAGAAGCACTATTTGACTTGAGTCGAAGCCCGTTTTCTTCCCGTGTCGAAGTCCTCGGCGAAGTCTGTTCAGTGTGCGTTTAGACCTTCGAAGTACGAAGCTTAGCACCAGTTGCTGTCGCTGAGTATTTGGTCGAAGTCTGCAGGGGGAAGTATGCTCTTGCGAAGGGTGAAGTGCGAAGCCTGCTCGAAGGCACTCCGTGTGCTGAGCCTGCACTGACTTAGCAGAGCTGATCGAAGTCCTCATAGGGAAGTCCGCTCTTGCGAAGGGTGAAGTGCGAAGCCTGCTCGAAGGCACCCTGTGTGCGGAGCCTGCACTGACTTAGCAGAGCTGAATTTTCGGGGTTGTGGGTGGAGCGAAGTCTTCTTGGCTTCGAACTTTTGCTCCTTGCGAAGCCTGTGTTCGGAGCTATAAAATACCTTCAAACCAGAACTTCGAAGGGTGTGTTCGAAGCCTGTTCCGCAGAAGACAAAATTAAAACAGAAGGCTATTTTTAGTCTGAAATTTTAAAAGCTCCCATTCACCCCCCTCTGGTCGCCGTTTCTGGTCCAACACCCTGCACCAAAAATCTGATCGTTTGGGCATTTTTGGTCACCCACCTCAGAAGTTCTGACGTGGCATTGGAGG
Organism: Zizania palustris; assembly: GCA_019279435.1. Classification (NCBI taxonomy): domain Eukaryota; kingdom Viridiplantae; phylum Streptophyta; class Magnoliopsida; order Poales; family Poaceae; genus Zizania; species Zizania palustris. The sequence continues at coordinate 22,817,130 of JAAALK010000282.1, forward strand.
TTTCTATGCAAATATATTCCAAACCGAGAGTTAAAATTGCAAGTTCCGATCCCAAATTGGAAGTTCCGATAGAAATTTAATTCCAGATAGAGAGTTCAAATCGGAAGTTCCGATCCCAAATCGGAAGTTCCAATAGAAATTTAATTCCAAATAGAGAGTTTAAATCATAAGTTCTGACCCCAAATCGAAATTTCAGATGGAAAAATAATTCCAAATAGAGAGTTCAAATTGGAAGTTCCGATCCCAAATCAGAAGATCCAATCCCAAATCGGAAGTTCCGATGGAAATTTAATTCCATACAGAGAGTTCAAATCAGAAGTACCAATCCTAAATCGGAAGTCCTGATGGAAAAATAAATCCAAACAGAGAGTTCAAATCGGAAGTTCCGATCAATCTAAAAAATCAGAACTCAGTTTGAACTTGTCCAAAAAGCTTTCAAAAAAAGTTTTTCTTTGAGCACAAAATTTTGGAACAAAACCAAACGCATCCCTCTTAATAATACGATGATCCTAGACTCAAGATAAATAATAAAATCATAATTTTAACTTTTGAGCCTATTTGGACCAAATGGAGCTTTTTCTCCAAATTTATTTCATCTGAAATCATTTTTCTCATGAAATCTCTGCAATCATCTTAACAACTTGGTTAGTAGCATTTTATTAATATTATCATTAAAAATCAAAATTAAATAGGGGCCTAGATGCACTTTGATGCACTTTCGGATATTATATACTATCCTGATATTGTTACAAATGAAGGTGACATACGGATGGTCCAATGTGAGTTTTAACACATTACTAGATTTGTTGAGGGACCTGGTGCCAAAATAGAATAAGATGTCTATCATTGTGTACGATGCTAAGAAGATCGTTGTTGACATCGAGATTTGGTAAAACCCAAGGCCCACCAAGAAAGGCGCACGGTCAACCAAAGGTCAAAGAGGATACGGTCAAGGAAAATTAGAGGAGTCCGTCCACAACAGCTGCATGATAGGATAAGGGAGCCGATGAAGATAAGAACATAATATGGTTACAGGTTCATCCGGAATTGACTGGATAAGTTACTTGGACGGTAAGTCTCCAGATTATAAATATGTATCCCTTAGGATATATTAGACAACTCTCGTTCAACCAACCAATCGGTGAATCACCATCATTGAGCCCCAAGGTTATCGGGCGAGACTCGGGCGCTCGGAGCTAGGCTGCATCGTTTCGATCACCGGCGAAGAGGTGAGTTCCGCCACCCCCGATGTCCGTACCAACTAGGTTAGTATCCTCACGACTGCATTGGTTCGGTTCGATCTCTTGAGGAGAACGGTGAAATAGTACGGTCGTAGGTTGTTCTCAGTGTATTTGGCTAGGTCTAAGGCTGCATCAGTTAGGTTTGATCTCTTAGATTGATGTGATATGGGCCTGATAGTTTGAGGCTTCATCGATTGGGTCCGACATCTCTTGCTATTGTATCTTTTCATGCCGTACACTTTCATCTAAATAAAGTTTGCTCGATTCGTTGACAAATTGTTCAGATCATTGTGACTAGCTACTATCTTGGTTAGGTCTGATCTAGTTATTATGATGATCTCTATGGTATAGATCTTTTATCTAGCATGCTTTATTTTTTCTACTAGATTACAAGCTGATAGGTTATCTTTAATTCATCTCCGTATCATATTCACCGTCGAAGGGTGCACATCAGCCTATATGCATGATCTATCTTTTCTATCGGTCGATGGCGTGCTCGCTGAATTGGGTCAACTTGGGTTGTCAGCCTTTTAGCCGACCGGCATGATGATTCATGATTTTATCGTCTTTGCCACGGTCATCGGATTGCCAGCCGATCGACTATGCTACTAACATTTATCTTTTCCAATCCCTTATCAGTTGCAGGGTCAAACTGATTGGCACGCCTTGAACCCCTTTTATAAGGATGTAGGACTTACATTGGAGTTAAGCAGATCTCTCAGGCCACGCGTGTGTCAACATGTGACCAAAAAGCACGCCAACACGCTTTTTGGCACGCCCGGTGGGACCATCTCCAACAACTCAGCCATGGCGAGCAAGCTCAATGAGAGAAATGTCATCCTGATCACCATGGATGCTTTGACCGAAGAGCAGAGGTTAGAGGTGCAGCAACACGTGGAGGAATTCTGGAAGTCATGCTTGCAAGTCTATGGCATGAATCGATTGAGTCCCATTCAGAGGACCCCGTTTCCAATGCTAGTGCTGACCACAGAGGGTGGCCAGCCGGCAGAGAACTCTTAGGCCAGTCTCCAAGAGGTCGTCGATCATGCGATCCGCCATTCGCTAGTTAGCCAATTAGGGACATTGTCCAAGACTATTCAAGGGTTAATCAAGGAGGCTATCAGGGGCATGGTGGTTCTCAAGGCACCACAAGGTCCGGCGTACTCTGCAGCACACTCGGTCGGTGTCACTGTCGCAAGGGCCGATGAGGCCAGACCAGCCGAACTCTTCGCTCGGCTATGAAGGCAACAAGGTGACCCAGCCATCGGCCCACTCACACAGTCCGCCCTAGGGCACGCCAAGTGGGGCCGATAAGAATGCGCAGGCACCATTCCCATCATCCGACACAAGAATTCTATGGCAAGGAGTGCCACGAGTGATATATGACATCGCAAGAGACCCCCCGATGGACCTCATGCTGCCAAGGGGGACACCTGATATCATCCCTCCTAGATATCATCGGATGGCGTACTACGGAGCAATGCCCTACATCGATGCAGGGCAATATAGATACAATGCTGCTCAGCGGGACCAATATCGACAGGTGCCAATGCTTGCCCAATGTCCGTCGCCGGGCCGGTAGGAAGATGATTGGGTAAATAGGATCACAGAGCTCATCAAGAATCAATTCGGGTTGAAGCCCAAAGAGCAGACATACATGTATCGGCGACCATATCCAGAATGGTTTGATCGAGTACCGCTACCAAGCCGATACAAGGTGTTGGATTTCACCAAGTTCTCAGGACAAAAATCAATTTCCATAATCGAGCACATTAGCTAGTTTCTCACCTAGTGTGGGGAGGCATCGGCTGACGAAGCATTGAAGGTCTAGTTTTTCCCGCTATCCCTATCAGGATCGACCTTCGTGTTGTTTTATTTGCTACCGGCGGATTCCATCAGAGGATGGACAGACTTGGAAAAGAAGTTTCACAAGTACTTCTTCACCAGGATCTAGGAGATAAAGCTGACCGACTTGACATTCATGAAACAAAGGGTGAACGAGTTGGTCCTAGATTATATACAGAGGTTCTGGGACATGCGAAGCAAATGTTATATCGTGAGCCTCAGTGATAGTCTGTTGGCAGAGCTGGCGTTTAAGGGACTTTTGGGCCCTATCAGGGAGAAGTTTTCATCACATGAGTTCGAAAGCCTCTCGCAACTGCTACAAAGGGTATCGGTCCATGAGAGTCGATTATAAGAAGCCAGACAGAACAATACCAGAAGAAGGTTGCTACGCCTGAGTGTACCACTCGGACTCTGACGAGGATAGTGCCTCTGACACAGAGGTCAAGATGGTTGAGTGATCTAACAAGAAATAGGTCGCATGCCCATGGATAAAACCGGCCGAGAAGGAAGAGAAGTATGACTTTGATATCAGCAAGGCCAATAAAATATTTAACTTGTTACTTAGGGAGAAGCAAATTTACCTGTCGCCTGGCCACATAATACCACCTACCGAAGAACTGAAGAAGAGAAAATACTGCAAGTGGCACAATTCCCCATCTCACCATACTAACAAACTAAGGTCTTCAGATAGCAAATCCAATCGGCCGTAGAACAAGGCCAAATCAAGTTTGATGATGGGAGACAACCGATGAATATAGACGACCATCCATTCCCAGTCAACATGGTGCATGTGCACTATGGCGACAATCGGCATACAAGGAATAGAAGGCGGACCAGCGGAAATGTCATCTCAGCAAGATTTATCGAAAAATATCAGAAGAGGTCGGTAGAGAGGGAAGGTAGCGGAGATAGTCATAGCCACTCGTGTTTCAATCCTCATTGGAATTGTGAGTTCTTAAGACTTTGTTAGAACAAAGGGATACAAATACCATCTATGGACGACTGCCTAGGATGCAATGGGCACCAGGTGATCATCAACCACGTAATGACGAGCTAAGGCCACGTGATCAAATAATTGTGAGCCAACGGTTGTCGCCTCTAAGGATATCGGCACTAGAAAGGCTTGGCCCCATCAGTCCCGAAGGAACCGGCCTAACGATCGATAATAACAAAAACATAACGGAGAAGCCACAATGGTGCCCCGGGGGAATTTTTATGCGAAACCAGAAAAGAAGGGTGCAACGTCTATGGCAAAGATAAAGAAGGACACGAGTGCACGACAAAGGAGTTGATCGGCCCCCTAAGATCAGGAGCGAATGACGCCCAAAAGATAAGGCTGATCACGATGACAAAAAGGATGTAGAGATAGGCATGGTCTTCTTCCTTCCTACAGAGTATCGGGCCATCTCAGAGGAACACACGGAGCAGACGATACCATGGCTAAATTAATGCTAGCTCCACAACCAGCAATTTTTGATAAACCAGAAGATCTAGAACATCGGCACCTGAGGCCTCTCTATGTCAAAGGGTTGATTAATGGGAAGCCGATGTCCAAAATGATGATAGATGGTGTTAAGGGATTTCGGCGGCAACTCGTCAGACACAATGGGAGCTTTAAACGTAGAACTAACAGTTGGAAGCAAGACGGTGCTGACCACATTTTTCGTGATATAGGGGAAAGGATCCTACATCTTGTTATTGGGACGCGACTGGATACACACGAATTATTGCATCCCCTCGACAATGCATCAAAACCTCATGTAGTGGGTCGGCGATCAAGTGTAGGTAATTCCCGCCGATAAAATGGTTAACATAGCTACAACCAATTTATCAATGTGGGAGGCAGAAAGAAGTCGTCTGTTTGTCAAGGAAGGCTTGGGATGGTAATTTCTTGCAAGTGTCAGGGGATGGTATCACACCAGCCAACGAAGAACCGCCCAAGCTTATGCTATGAGGACGGTGTCAAGGGCTACTTCGGCCGGATGATGCCGCGACGGAATAAACCACTACGGTGCGGGCATCGGGCTAGGCATTTGGTCGAGGTTAGCCTCCACGAGGCACCATGCCTCCAATGAAACAATAGCGAGTTAAAAGGTTGCCACGTCAAGAGAAAGAGGCCAAGCGATGAGACTAAGGAAATATTTTCTGATCGTTCAGATGAGGTACACAGCCGATGCCTATGGTGTTGCCTTGAGATAGTCGATGCAAAGCCATCGCCTTTAGCCCCTAAACACAACATGAAGACTTCGAGGCAAAGGAAACCGAGCGAAGCGACTAAGGAAGAATATTCTAAGCGCTCAGACGAATCACATTTAGTCGATTCCTATGGCATCACCTTGAGACGGCCAATGCGAAGGCATCATCCTTAGATAAAATCACCAAAAGCGAGGAGAACATAACACAAAAGACTCAATGGGAAACAGTACAAGATACGAGGAATCAGTGATTTTTGGAATTTTGGAATTTAAATGGTGAATTTTGGAGTAAGGATTTCTAAAGGTTAAGAATGGCTCCCTTGGTTTTATTTTCAATAATAAAGAATGCATACCTATCAATTAAATTGGTTAAAAATGTAGAAGACAAGAAGATAATGTTCTGAAATTTAAATGGTAAATTTTAGAGTCAGTTCTAAGGAGCTATGAATTTTGAAGTTTGAAATGATTATTTTAAAATTACATTTAAATTTTAATTAAAATAAAAGTTTATTTTTTAAACATATAAATTTTATTGGATGAATGGGAAGAGAATAAAAAGGTAAACCTTCTGAAATTTGAATGGTGGAATTTAGAGTTAATTCAAAGAAGTTATGAGTTTTTGAAGTTTAAAACAATTTTTAGGATTTTATTTTTAATTCCAATTAAAACATTATAAAATATTCAAAGTAAACATATATGTTTTTCTAGATGAACATGAAGAGAATTAAAATACAAGCTCTCTAAAATTTGAATGGTTAAATTTGGAGTTAATTTGAAGAAGATATGAATTTTTGAAGTTTGAAATAATTTCTAAATTTATTTTAAATCTTTAAACAGACTCCGGTCCACGGTGAGCCAGGCCTACCGTGAACCCGGGTAATGTGCGTGTGAACCGAGTCAAATAAAATGTTTTATTACTTTATTTCATTTTTCCTTAAGGTTTTCCAATTAATTCAACCATTTCATTATCCAAACTCAATTTATTCATTTAAAAATTTTATTTTCTCAATTTATTGATTTTAGAAAATTTAGATTGTTACAATAGGGGAACATTTAAAAGGGATTAGGCAGGTCTCGACGTTTATAAGGTAAATAGGGTCGGGTTACCCAAGGGACCCAAAAAAACTATACTGATGGGTGGCTATTAGGATAAAGACCTGGTTCCGAAGGGCCTACATGTGAGAAAATGGTTCAAAAAAAGGATTAAAACCATGAAGAAAAGGGGAGAGGGAAAATACCAAACAAACAAAGGAGCATAGACTTACCAAGGGGATCTTGTCTACATCAGCCATCTCGTTGCCCTTTCAGTGTGGTGTGACAAAGAAGAAGGTGGCAAGACGACGATGATCAGAGAGCACTAGAAGTCGATGACAATGGTTTCAGAGCCAGAGCGGTAGTGAGCAGAAAGCATGAAAAGAAAAATACGGAGGAGGCTGAATATTTATTGACAGGGTGATTCTTCGGTTACCGCATCAGACCAATCGTGAGAGGCAAAGAAGAAGGTGAAGAGTTTTTTCGGCTGATGGTAATGGATGTGAGAATACCGTGTGAAAATACTTAGCGGTGTAAGGTAATTATGACTAATAGTTTCAAAGCGTCAGATGCCTCTTAACGCCTCAAAACTAGGGGGGCATGTGTTGACACCGAGATTTGGTAAAACCTAAGGCCCACCAAGGAAGACGCACGGTCAACAAAATGTCAAAGAGGATCTAGTCAAGAAAAGTCAGAGGAGTCCGTTCGCAACAGTTGCATGATCGGATAGGAGAGTTGATGGAGATAAGAATAGAAGATTGTTACAGGTTCATCCAGAATCGGCTGGATAAGTTACTTGGACGGCAAGTCTCCGAATTATAAATATGTACCCCTTAGGTTAGATTATATAACTCTAGTTCAACCAACCAATCGGCGTATTGTCACCCTTGAGCCCCAAGGTTATCGGGCGGGACTCGGACGCTCGGAGCTGGGCTGCATCGTTTTGATCTCCAGCGAAGAGGTGAGTCCCGCCACCCCTGACGTCCATACCAACTAGGTTAGTATCCTCACAGCTGCATAGGTTTGTTCTTAGTGTATTTGGCTAGGTCTAAGGATGCATCAGTTAGGTTTCATATCTTAGATTGATGTGATCTGGGTAAGATAGTTTGAGGCTTCATCGGTTGGGTCCGACATCTCTTGCTATTGTATCTTTTTCATGTCGTACATTCTTCATCTAAATAAAGTTTGCCTGATTCGTTGACATATTGTTCAGATCATTGTGACTAGCTATTGTCTTGGTTAGATTCGATCTAGTTATTGTGATGATCTCCATAGTATAGATCTGTTATCTGGCATGCTTTATTTATTTGTATTAGAGTACAAGCTGATTGGTTATCTTTAATTCATCTCCGTATCATATTCACCATCGAAGGGTGTGCATTGACCTATGTGCATGATCTATCTTTTCTATCGGACGATGGCACACTCACTCGATTGGGTCAACTTGGGTTATTGGCCTTATGGCCAACCGACATGATGAGTCATGATTTTATCGTCTTTGCCACGGTCATCGGCTTGCTAGCTGATCGACTATGCTAGTAACGTTTATCATTTCCGAACTCTTATCAGTTGCAGAGTCAAACTGATTGGCACGCCTTGAACCCCTTTTCTAAGAACATAGGATCTGCACTTGAGTTAAATAGATCTCTCAGGCTACGCGTGTGTCAACGTGTGACCAAAAAGCACGCCAACAATCATATATCCTCTAAAGTTAGACATAGAGAAAATATATGCATGTAGATTGACTGTGTTCTGTTTCGTGGAGAGTATGCAAACCTTGATAAATATCTCATATGTGGGACACATTGATTCAAGAATAGAAAAAATTATGATGAAGATGAACTGGACTATGGGTGCAAGAGAAGGAAAGTTCTAACGAAAGTGATATGATATTTTCGTATAATTTCCTGTCTAAAGCGAATGTTTGTAAATGTCAACAAGTCTAAACGAATGTATGAAGATATTATTATTTAAAAGGGTTAATTTTTTTTGTACTATTACAATTTTTACGGTTTATCAATATGTCATCGGTGTGTCACTAACATATGTGGGCTGCTATAGTCACTGGCAATGATATATAGATGATTTTTGAAAATTATAATAACATGTGAATAATTTTCCCAATTTAAAAATACATAGCTCTTAATTTAGAAACTCTTCAAAGAGGACTTTTGAACACACACATATAGGGGGTGTTTGAATCAGGGGCTAAAATTTTAGCCTATGTCATATCGGATGTTTGGACATCAATTTGAATAATAAATGTGAAATAATTATAAAAATAATTACGGAATCGAGGGTATTTGGATCAGGGGCTAAAATTTTAGCCCATGTCACATCAAATATTTGAACATCGATTCGAAAGACTAAATGTGAAATAATTATAAAAATAATTATAGAATCGGAGGATAATTCGCGAGACGAATTTATTAAGCATAATTAATCCATGAAAAAAATGTTTACTTTAGCATCACATTGTCAAATCATAGCGTAATTAGGCTCATTAGATTCGTGTCGCGAATAATCCACCGATTATTCATGAGTTTTGTAAATAGTTTAGATTCGTGTCACGAATAATCTATAGATTATGAATGAGTTTTATAAATTGTCTCCATTTAATACTCTAAAACAGTATTTAAACATATTTTAGCCTCCGATTCAAAAACCACGTGAAAGGATGAAAATGGTCGGATATAAATTTTTCCTACAGGATGACGTGGCCGCTGGTATTTTTTCCTTTCTGTTTCCAACACGTGGCTAGCGGCCTCACGCGAGTGCGGTGGCACAGCAAAAGCCGCAAGTGCGGCAACCATTCCAACCGAGCGGCAGGCAGCCACACAGCTTCGTCCTCGTAGTACAGCAGAGTATCGTTCGCCATGTCACTGGCCGCCGCCGCCGCCGCCGCCGCCGGAGCTCGGGCGTCCCTCCGCTCCTCCTCCTCCTCCGCCGCGGCGTCCTCGTCGCGTCCCCTGATCGCCCTCTCCCGCCCCCGCCGCCCCCACGGATCCCTCGCCGTCGCTCCGGCCGCGGCACGGAGGTGGCGGCGGCTCCGGGTGCGCGCGGCCAGGACGGAGTCCACCGGCGCTGCCGTCGGGTTCCGCGCGCCCCAGTTCGAGGTAAAGCCAGTTGCTTAAGCTTCTTGCGCTAAATTGAATGTTTTTTTAGCGCTGGTTCTCTGTGGTTTCTTGCTGCAGCTGCCGGAGCCACTGACGGGGAAACTCTGGACATTGGATGACTTCGAGGGGAACCCCGCATTGCTGGTCAGTGATTCTAGGATACTCTGTGCCCTAACTGAATTGTCCAATTTGGGGGAAAAAAGAGTTAAATTTCTTTGTCAAATTTCCAATGTCTTGATATGTGCTTAATGCCACTGATGTCAGCTTGCGTCTTCAGCTCATCAAACAGTAACTATTAGCTGTTGAAATAGGCATAGCATTTTTTTCAGAAACTTTTCGAGAGTTCTTTATGCCATTGATTAAGAAGAGAAAGGAGGGGGCAGACATAAAACACTCCAGTCACTGCCCCATAGCCACTGTATATATTATGAACATGGTTTCTATGGATGTTTCTTCCTTTCAGGTTATGTTTGTATGTAATCACTGTCCATTTGTAAAGCACCTAAAAAAAGATACTGCGAAGCTCACCTCGTTCTACATGGAGGTATGAACTTTCGAATAACTAGGGAAGCTTTTCTCGTTAACTTGTTTGTTTGTACTGACAACTGATACAATGCAGAAAGGACTTGCTGCTGTTGCCATATCCTCGAACTCCATTGTGACACACCCACAGGTTGAGTTCAACCAATGAATTTCAGTACCTTTTTTTTGGGTCTTCTGCATGCTTATAACTTAAGTATTCAGGATTCAGGAAGTTCACTGGTTGAGAGCTTAATGGATTTTATGATCAAGTAGGGGAAACAGTAGAGGAAACCCTACTGAATTTATATTGAAATAAAATAAAATAAAAAAATAACAAGAAAGATTCAGGGGATGACAAAGTTCAAGGCACAGACTGTACAGTAATCTAAATGCTACTAGAAAATTATAAATTACACATTCAATACAAACTGTCCTATCCAGTTTGTAGGAAATGAACCGTCCTCTGAAAACTGATTCTTTTAGCCATATCAAGTCTGAAAAGAACACTTTTGCGATCTGTGCCTGTTTGGTGGAAATTTTGGTGGAAATTGTACCTTGACACAGATATCTAAGCTGTTAAAAGCCTCAAAGATGCCCATCAATGTGTTCTTGACATACCAATAGGATTTGTTCAGCAGGGTGTAAAATGCATTCATGGCTATATACAGCCATTTAGCTGTTGCTCATGTGTAAGTTGGCAAGCTGATATATCCAGTGGCGGAGCTAGAGAAAAATTGAGGGAAGTGCACCAGTTTAAACGGTACACCATATTTAGTTCAAAGGGGTGCACAAAAGGCAAAAAATTGCTAATATACAATTATACACTAAAAAAATTTTTGGACCCGGGTTCTTGGCCTCTTGGGAACCCCCTTGGTCCCACTGAGCTTCGCCCCTGGATATATCTGATAAACTGTCATGAGCTTCCTTTCAGGACAGTAGCGGATCTAGAAAAAAAATTAGGGGGATGGGGAGCTGACTGAACTATATGTCAGCCACAAATAATATGTATATATAGATGTATATAAATTATTCACTATTTTAAATGAATATAAATCATAATCATAACAAAATATATAAGGATTTAGAAAGAAATATACAAGTAGAAAACACTGTAGCACAGGACTCCAGGCGGTAGGGGGGCGTGCGCTCCCTGGATCCACCGCTGTTTCAGGATGATGTATGAGAAATATTTCTCAAGTCAGTGTAGGATAGTATTAGGCACCAACACGGTCCTAGCAGCGATCCTTGGATATGGTAACAAGCTGTTTTATGTTCTGCTGTTCTATCTGATCTATTCAATGTCATCACAGTTGATGCAACTTGTCAGGTGTTTTCATTTGAACACTAGTTGATCTTCTGATTTTGCAGGATGGTCCTGAATACATTGCTGAAGAAGCAAAGTTGTTTAAATACGCTTTCCCATATCTCTATGACGAGGTTTGGCCACATTCTGCTCTTCGACTGCTACTTGTCCAGATGCAGTCCTCATGTTTTCTCCACTTACCTCATTTTCCTACTTTCTTCATTCCTACTGCAACTTGCAGTCTCAAGAAGTTGCTAAAGCTTTTGGAGCAGTCTGCACACCAGAGTTTTACTTGTTTAAAAAGGTAACATCATCGATTCTTTTGCCTATAACCATGAATTCATGTTGCTATTATGTCCGATCTCTAGGATGCTAACACATTTCCCTGATTTATCTTATGTCTAACCACTTCTGTGTTTGGTTCTAGGATGGGAGAAGGCCATTTGAACTTTTCTACCATGGGCAGTTTGATGATTCAAGACCAAGTAACAATGTGCCTGTCACGGGAAGGTACATTTCGTGAAATGCTGCACACAATTTCCACTTCACTCCCCTGTGCTCATCTTGTTATCTTATTCTGTAGGGATTTAAGTCGTGCAATCGACTGTGCACTTAGTGGCCAAAAGTTGTCATTCGTGCAAAAGCCCAGGTTCCTTTAATTCCTACAGAATATGAGTTGCTTTCATGTCATGTGTTTCACTTTACTTTGTTAGTTACTGGCACTTGCTTTTTGTTCCTGTAGTGTCGGATGCAGCATCAAATGGCACCCTTGAAAATATTTTTAAAATTAAAGGTGGAACACTGGATTGAGGTGAGTCATGCTCTAGTGCTCTACCACTCCAAGTATGTAAGCACACAAACAGATATATGCTAATTTTTAGCGCAAGTTATGATGCATTGTTTGTAAACCCTGAAGTACCATCAATTGTGCATTCACAGTGTGAAGGTGATGACATTTTCATTGGCACTTGAACCAGGTGGGCATCCTGGAGCTGAATTTTATGTTGGTGGTGGTTGTTTCAGAATTGCGAAATCGAGCATTTATCTGGGCTGAAAAACCTGATGTATCAATTCTAGAACAATGGGTTAATGCATAGAAATACAACCCATTGTGGCTAACACTCATGTGCTAAAACTACTGTTAACAACTGAGGTATCCTGCATACCAGTTTACTCATTACAGAGAAAATGTGTTTTTGTCCAAGTGATATCAGCAAAACACACCCCATGTGCTTCTTGCAAAGAAAACAAGCAAAATTTTGCACGGACACTGCTTGCTTGCACCTGGGCAATGACTATTTTAGTCTCGCCTCACCCTAGCCCCCACAAGCTTCTAGCCCTCGACGCCCCCCAGTGGCCCAGGTTCTTCACTGAAACCGCCGTGCCCGACCTCCCATAGCCGGCGCGTCGACGCCTGCGCCCCCCGCCACCGCTCCGCGTCGCGTCGACGCCCCCAGCAGCTAATAGCTGGAAAGTTCATTGAAGCACATAAGGAAGGTAGTAATTTAGAGTAATTTATCTTCAGTTTCACACTCTTTGGTAGGGATTGAGTGGTTGATACATGTAGTTCTTTCACTTCTTTGGCGTTGGTGTTTTCCTCCTTGGTGCTGCACAACTGCACACAGTAACAAAAACTAACAAGCATACAGAGGACGTAAGACCAGTCCAATGATGTTCTAAATTGCGAGAAAATTGATTGTTTGCCACTACCAATAAGTGGCTTTGATTTTTTATCACTCCTAACATTGAAATTGATTTTTTTTACCACTCACAACATTGACATCTTGATTTTTTATCATTTTAATCTAGTTTTAATTCTTTCTTCTCTCTTAATGCAAAGGAAATTACTAGCTTACCCTTCTCCTATCCAGTATAATATTTTGTTAGGATACTAAGCAACTTTTTCGTGACAATTTTGCTGACATATGATCGAATATATTTATTAAATCAGTGTTGTACGCAGTTTAAATTGAGTAAGGTGGTAATTTTCTTTGCATTGTGAGAGAGAAAAGAATTAAAATCAGATTAAAATAAAAGAATGGCAAAAAAAATCAAGACGCCAATGTTGTGAGCGGCAAAAAATTGAAGCCACTTACCGGTGATGACAAATGATCAATTTTTTCTCTTAATGTCAGACTTAAGTAGTAAGTTAATCATATCTTGTGTATTGCTTAATGTCAGACTTAAGTGGTAAGTTAATCATATCTTGTGTATTGATTAATGTCAGATTTATTTAAATGAACTTGCAAGCTAAAGTGTGACCTTTTAACACAGGCAGACAACAGTAGTCATCAACTCATCATTGGGTAAGAAGAACTGCAATAATCATCCGAGACTTTTGGGCATGCATCAGTGATCAAATGGATGCATGCTATGATATAATCATATAATTACTAATATGATTCTACAATCGCAACATAGAGTAAGTACACCTACTTTCCTCGCAGAAAAGGTTAGTATAAGTTCCTGACAAAACCAGGCTGTAAGCATACCCCATGTTGTTGCTACGTCTATTTGCTAAACTAAAACCACATTTCAAGATAATTAAACAATCGTGTATGATCACTTATTCACTTCATTGCTTACGATTAGCACAATAAAATGGGAATTCCTCAGCCAAACCGGCTAATTGATTGATTGCCAATGTCCAATGCTAACCAGTAGCTTGGGATAGTTTGTTGCCTGCTACGTCTGAATTTTGTTGATCTAATCTATTCCTTGCCTCATTATTCAAAATACAATGAATTTAACATTTTAAAATGAATTACAGCTAGAGTTCCAACTAAGGACACGTACAAGATAGTTAAATGTTATAGATTAAATAATAGTAGATAATGCTGCTGTTTTAAACAGGAGTTGGTTAGTTGGTTTCCTTTTAATTAGCAGATTGGTTGGTTAGTTGGTTTCCTTTTAATTAGCAGATTGGTTTGTTTCCTTAGAGATAGCAGATGGATCTGTAATTCCTTAAGAATAGTAGATTGATCTGTATTAGGGGGGCCTAATATATAAAGGCCTTAGTAGTGCCATAGGGGGATCATCAAGGAATAAAGGTCTCCCCGAGTTGGGCGAGATTACCTTGATATTCTGGCTAACCAGGGAACTGGCGCCGGCAACTCCAGCAGCGCCTTACCTCCCTACCCCCTGCGTTCTCTCCCTGCAGCCGACCTCAGGCTGCTCTCCCCCCTGCGCACTCCCAAAAGAAGGCCTAGAACCCTAGCCGGTATCAATTTGGTATCAGAGCCAGTCGGAACATCGACAGATATGTCCGGTTCTATCAAAGATCCTGCGACAATGACCGCCGATGAGAAGCTCGACTTCCTCATGGCAGCAGTGACTCAAATGATGGGCCAGCTGTCCACGATCAATGGTCGCCTCGACTCTCATGATCGGAGGTTGGCACAAGTAGAGAAGACCTTGGAGAAGGATGACAGCCTGTCCCAAGGGGATGTGGCTGGACAGAAGGCTGACGGCGAGGTGATCACACAACAAGGGCGAAGTGCTCCTGGGGGCTGTGATGATGCACACACTCCTGCTGGGCGATCGGCAGGGCGTGGTGGTAATTTTTATGGCCGACAAGATCAGGGCGGCCGATCTGACCAGGGCTGGGCGCATGGTGGTCGCGATAGAGGTTGGATCGGTGATGGCTCCCACGGTCGCGGACGTCAGGATGATGGCAATTTTCGTCGTCCTAAATTCAAATTCCCATCCTTCGATGGTGAATCAGATCCCTTGACTTGGGTCAGCAAGAGCAACACATACTTCCGAGGCATGAAGACCATGGAGGAAGAAAAGGTGTGGATCGCATCACTTCATCTGGAGGGTGTGGCAGCAGAGTGGTACTATGCGTTGGAGAGGGACCATGGCATCCTCTCGTGGGCGCGGTTCGTCGACTTCGTCCACATGCGGTTTGGGCCACCTCTCAGACATAACGGCCTAGCTGAATTGAAAGATCTCTACAGAACAGGAACAGTGGAGGAGTACCAACGCCAATTTTCTTCATTATTATGCCATTGCGATGACTTATCTCCTGTGCAGCAGGTGAACTTATTTACAGCGGGCCTAGGTGAACCTCTACGAACGGATGTCGAGCTACATGCTCCATCCCATCTACAGACAGCCATGAGTCTAGCCAGGGCTTATGAACGCAAGGAGACAGCCACTCCAGGGATCAACAACAGAGGCACGGGGCAGCCAACATCAATTACCACCAAAAAGGGTGGGGTGGCCGACACCGTGGTGAAAATAACTACCAACCAGCCACGCTTCAAACGCCTCACGGAGGAGGAGCTGACAGCAAAACGAGCCAACGGGGAGTGCTATTACTGCCCTGAGAAGTATTCTGTCAACCACAAATGCACTGCCAAAGGAATTTTTCTGTTGGAGATGGACGATAATGGAGAGGACGGTGACACAATGGTGACACTATAGAGTTCAAGTAACGCTTCAAAACAGTACAGCTCGAGGACGAGCTGTTTGTTGGGGAGGAGGGAAATGTTATAGATTAAATAATAGTAGATAATGCTGCTGTTTTAAACAGGAGTTGGTTAGTTGGTTTCCTTTTAATTAGCAGATTGGTTGGTTAGTTGGTTTCCTTTTAATTAGCAGATTGGTTTGTTTCCTTAGAGATAGCAGATGGATCTGTAATTCCTTAAGAATAGTAGATTGATCTGTATTAGGGGGGCCTAATATATAAAGGCCTTAGTAGTGCCATAGGGGGATCATCAAGGAATAAAGGTCTCCCCGAGTTGGGCGAGATTACCTTGATATTCTGGCTAACCAGGGAACTGGCGCCGGCAACTCCAGCAGCGCCTTACCTCCCTACCCCCTGCGTTCTCTCCCTGCAGCCGACCTCAGGCTGCTCTCCCCCCTGCGCACTCCCAAAAGAAGGCCTAGAACCCTAGCCGGTATCATTAATGCAAATTTCGGTTGATTGCATATTAGGGTTTTTTATCATTATGCCGACTCTGATGTGATGTGCAAGGAATTTGCTACATCATATCCCATGTTCTGAGCTTAACAATTACTGTTTGTCAGGTGCAGCCTCTCTTCTCTTTCATATATAAACAAGACACGTGCTTCAAAATCGAACAGTTAAATTTCGAAGCATATGCACGAGTGATCGTCGTTGCAACATTCCAGCTTCTCCTGCCGTCGCTCCAGGCACGTCAGGTTGTCAGTGCATTTGGAAGAGAAGAGTGTGTGCCAAGCACCTTGCCACCGACGTCCGGGAAGCACTCGTACCCAAGCAGTGGTCCAACCCTACCATCCCTGTCGACCGTGATGGGGTACCTCATGAGATGCCCCCTCATCTTCACCATCTCCGGTGATACATAGCACTCCCAGTTCTCTCCCGCCATTTGGTTCACCAGCTGAATGCACTCCACGGATTCAGGCGAACGGAAGCACTCCTCCACTGTGCCCAGGTGCTCTGCCCACAGTGACATCCTGTACCCATACACCTGGAAACGAACAGTTTTCAAGTGCGTGGTTACAAGCTGGAGCTCTGATTCTTTATGTAAGGGAGAAAGATGAGAAATGGATGGCATGCATGCCTGTCCTCGTGGAGCTCTGCTGCTTCCCGCCCAGCTGTAGTGAGGTTGGTAGGCGCCCATGGCGATCTCGGTGTCCCTTGAGCCATCCATGGACCTCTGGTTTATGTTGGCTGATCCGATGAGCACATACTCATCGTCGACAACCATCCCCTTGGAGTGCACGTAGATCATGAACCGCTTGAACTTCTGGGCCAAGCGCTGGAGAGGACAAGAAAGGTGTTTTTTTTATTATGTTTCATGGAAGAACATCAAATGAGCGGGGATTATATTGATAAATTTATCAAGGAAGAATTACAGTTATTACCAACGAGGAATTCTCATTGGAATGGCTTGTCGTGGAGACATCACTTGTGGCTTCACGCTTACCAAGGCAGTAGAAGTTCAGGTAATCTTGTGGATGGGTGTCTTGCAACCCCTCCTTCTGTAGAGCTTCTGCAACAATCTTATACATCATGGACATGGTTTGTCCCTAGAAGAGATCAAGTAGAAGCAACATCATATCAGGTAGAAAGCACAATCCACCATGAATTCATTTCAAAAAACACATTGATCAAAAGCATGCATGATGTGATGACAAGAGAACAGACCTGCCAAAAGAGGATCTCCTGCATAGCAGCAGTCGTTGGATTACCTTCGGGCCACATCGGTATAACGATGTAAGCTGCAAATCGCTCCCTAGCCTTGATCTTTCTTGCAATCTTTATGGCCAATTCGATCGGTATTAAATTTTCTGCACCTGTTAAGAGGTAGTTTTTTTTCTTTATCACCTGTTTCCAGCTAAAGTAGTCATGTTTGTGTTTTGTTTCTTGTGCTAAACAATGCCCACTGGTTGATATAGTAGATATGAAACTAACCATGTTTCCAGTATGGAAACTGTGGAGTATAGATTATTACAAAATCCAAATGCAACTTCTAATGTAGGAAGAATTGTGGTGCAAAGTATATAGTCTGTTAACATAAATAAGAAAGGAAAGCAAGAATGTCAGTGATAGATAGCCAATTTGTTACCTGCACTTCTATTTGAAGCCCAGTAGTATGATGATCCAATAAAATACTGGTTTTCAATGTAGATAAAGTGTTGTGCAGATCTGATAGCTTTTACATATGCATTGTGTATGCTCTTGTCAATCTGTAGATTTTTGGCACAGACAAGATTCTGCACAAAAAAAAAACACCTCACTGCTTGGGCACGCACACCCCTTAAGATTAAAAGTTCTTAATGCATTTCTATGTTGAACTTGTGAATCAGGCACTACCTGGGACTCAGCCTCCTGAACAAGTTTAGGAAATCCCTTTACTGATCCTGAATCGATGGACCGGAAAATCTAGCAGCAGTAAAGCAGGTAAAGAATTATTCAGTAGGCTAAACTGAAGGCAGTAGTGTTATAAAGAGGTGTGGTATATCTCTGGTTATTTGATCAATTGTAGTACCTGCACATGCCAGTTCTCTGGATCATTCTGATCACAAACATGTGCATTTAGCTCATCTGCAGAGGGGGAGACGATCCATGACATCCGGTCTATTTTCACCAAGGTGTCATGATGCCAACTTACAGCCCTTCTAACACTGACTTTCCATTTTACAGATTTTCTCCATCTCTGCTCGAAGTTTGTAAGTATGTCATACGCAGCTGGACCCTCAATCTTGCAATGTAAATCATGCCATGGTTGTCTCGGTCCAGCTTTGTTAACCTGAAATTGTGGAAAGGAGGATGTTCTAAGCTTTAGCAGGTTGAAAAATGATGCTGACTCATAAGCTGGGTCAACCCTCTTCTTAATGTAAAGCAAGAGGACCTGCCCTTTTCGGAGGTTTGTTAAAAAAGCGTGATGTGACTCGAGCATTAAACGGTTCTTGTTGGGTTTCAACTCTAGCCTATACCAACTTGCTTGATATTAAACGGCTTTAATGTTGTCGTTGTTATACATGTCTTAAGCCCCTAGACACACCCACCCAGTGGAGGTGTGTTGGTTTCCAAGGAGGTTCAGTAAGTTAAGGAGGAAAAACACAGTTAGATGTTACAGAATTTATTACCTGGAATGTGGGATTATGAAAATCATCCTTGAAGATGGTTTCAAGATCCTTGAAAAGCCTGTGTTCAGGTGTATCATATCTGCCATCACACAAGTCTAGTCCACCAATAAAAGCACTTATCTTTCTATTGTTTCCTGTGGCTTGTGTGTCAACAATGACACATTTCTGATGGTGTGTAAATAAAGTTCCTACAACCTGGATAAGAAAGTTTCATCAGATCAAGACAGTAAGCCTTATCAAAAAGTTAGTTGCATCCATGGAAACTCTGCTAACCAGTAACTTCCCTACAAATGTTCAGTATGTCAAAACTCAAAATTAGTTAAGAATATTATGTACTACAGATCAGCTGAACTTTACCAGACTCTTGCTGATATATTGTAGAAATAGCATGGAGTTGCTCATATACACTACAAGGTGAGCATAGGCTTAGGGTCTGTTCAGATTTTTGAACCAGCTTCCTGACTCGGAAGTTAGAATCTGAACCAAACAACTCTTTTAGTCACCCAGTTTTTCTAAAATCTATAGATTCTCGTAGTACAAATTTGAAAAATGATATAACCCAGATTTTACAGTTTTTCAATTTAATTTTAAATTAATATTACCTACCATGCTATTAAAACATATTAGTTCATGTAAAATTTGAAAAGTGAAATTTTAGTAAAATATATCATTTTAGTGTAATTTAAAAATATATAATTTAATATAAACATTACAAAATTTCATGATTAGAATGATTTACATGTAAATTTACATATTAATAATGAAACTAAACATTATGAACTACCAAAATATAAATCCACAACTATTCCAACCAAACAACTTCTCAGCTTTTCTACAGCTCACAATTCACAGCAGTTTTTTCAGAATCTACAGCTCAACCAAACACACCCTTAGCAAGCTTGAAAGCATATATAAAGCTAGGTTTCTCATAAATATTCCTGAAATATAAATGATGACCATTTTATCTTTTTCCAAGCAATAGCACATGTAAGATTACCAAGTCTCTCCTTTGAACATCAATAAGAAGACTCTAGTCAAATTAAGACAATAAACATGCTCTTTGTATAGGCATGCACATTCTTTAACTTTTGGAGGGATGGTACACAACAGATAGAATTTGATAGAGAACATAAGCATAAATCCAAGACAGAATGAAGAATACTCAACTTTTTTTTTGGCAAACTAGAAAGAAAAGTTGTCAATATGTGTAACAGTTTAGCCAGCATGATAGATAGAAAAGAGCAAACCACACCCCTACCTGCTGCTTGAAAATGCTAAGTTTGTTGCTAGCATAGCGAGGAGCCAAAACACAGTGGACACCTGAATGCCTGAAATACTTCCGAGCTTCCTCGTCATGTGTATGCATCAGTCCATCCTGCATTCAGCCTACATTATTTCCATCAGACCATTCTTTTCTGAAGAAAATAGCAATATATGATGAAACAAATGCATCCAAAAAAACCAATAGCAACTGAACCATGGGTATTGTCAACTATCTTGTATGACACAATAACAGCTAAAGCTACAGAACTATATATTTATCTTGTCAGATGGCCCAAGTTTATCTCTATGCCCAGGTGCTAGCAAATTATCAAATCTCTCCATGAAAGTGTCTGTGTATGGAAGTTACTATGTGTTTTACATTTTTATCATTCGGTTCTATATGTCAGGCATCATAATCTGATCTCTTTTTTTTGCATTTTCATGGCAAGCATGAGTAAATGAAGAGAGCATCTCCGGTGGTGATTCGGCGCTAGAAAAACACATGGACAGTAAAATTTAGTTATCTCCAGTGCACCGAATCATCCTAGAATATACACAATAAAAATATTGTTTTTCTCTCTCCTATGCATGGAATCCTCCTTTCTCCTCGTGATCTCTCTCCTCCTTTCCTCTCTGTTTGTTCGCTGCTAGTTGTGTGTCATTGTTCATTTATGTTTTTATTGCTATGGATCGGATCTAGATTTTGCACCGATTCATACTACTGTAGCAAGAATCGGTGCATTTCGGTGGTATGCACCGGTGCATTGGGATGCTACCTCAGCCAATGCACCGGTTTGAGAAGCCGACTAGAGATGCTTTTAAATTGTCGTGGAACTGATGATAATTTGACAATTCAGAATAAAGCCTACCGTTTTCAAGAGAAATTTGTCGTGTGATGTCTTATCGTCCCAAAGCAACACAATAACACGGACCCCCTCCTGAACCTTGCTCTTGAGAATGTCCCCAATGGTCAGTGGGCTTCCACTGGGCACAGGCTTGGTGGACTCCCTGACAAGCTTGACAGGGTGATACAAGGACCAGCCAATTATGTAGATGAGGTGATGAGCCTCAAGAACTGCATGGCAGATGTCCTCCCAGCATCTGTTCTGCTCATACACCCTTCCACCATCAATCTCAATTCTTGGGCAGAAATCATCAGGGACATGGGCATCTTGGTACAGAGTGACCATGCCACCCTTCCTAAGAGGAAAGTAAGCATTGGGCACACCACCACTCTGAGAGCCCTCAACACCAACCCCATCTTTGTACAGTGGATTCTGCTCAATGGGCTTGTACTGGATTGACAAGTGCAGCTCAGGAGATGGCTTCATAGGATTGCTGTACTGACCTGATATTGGGAACCACCCACTGACCATGTCCCCTTCTGTGATGTGCTCTACTGGTATTGAAGCCACACCTATGAGCTCTGCCCCAAACACATCATTGTCTTTCACATGGAATTCCACTCTGCTGATTGAGTGAGCAACCTGGACGTAGAAGTGCTCGTTCCATTTCGGATTCTCCGAGTTGGCGATGACCCGAGTTTGCGCCACCGTCGCGCCGGCGAGGCACACCGACACGTATGGGTCGCTGGTGATGATCTTCCTCATGTCCGTGTGTGGGTCAGACCTCCCACAGTCCGTTCTGCAGGCGCCATAGCCGGTGAAGCATCTCCTCACCCTCTCCGTCATGAGATCCATGTTGGGAAGACACTTGGCTTCCACTATCTGAATGTCCAGGTCTCCATGCAACAGCATCATAGTGCCTGATTCCGCTGAATTTTTCCCCATCGGATCAACTTATCAAGTGAACTGCCGTTGTCACATTCTTTGCAGGAGAACTCGCTACCTGGAGATATTGGATAAAAAAACGGAGAGGGTTATGCAAGCCTTCACCTGATTATTGCAGAGCTCTGCTTTGTTAATCAACTTACGCAATCCCAGTTCTGTACGTCACACATTCATTAGTAGGGAGAATGTGGTCACAAAATCACACGAACAATATATTTAGCCACCTCCGGCGAGGAGAAGGCCGGCCGGGTGTACCACCACCCGTTCTTGAGACCGGGAACACCAAGAACAGAGACAGGCGGAGAGAGAGAGGAAGGGAGTATGGTAGAGATAATGGATCGCCATTTTCACAAGCTTTTTTCCTATCTTTAACTATGTATAAACAACCTAGTGGTGGTCATGGTTCATTCACTTCTCCACCGCTAATAACATTAGCAAGCAATCTTCCCGACTTTCTTGATTGTCCGTGGACATTGTTGAGCAAAAAAAAAGGAAAATGTTTTGTCTAGGATGCTTTAGAGCAACAACAATGATTATATTTTGAATAGCATTAAGATGGGATCCATAAAAAATTGACATTTATTATTGTCGTGTGCACAATGTAAAAAACTAAAAAAGAGACATTAAAGTGAGCCCAATTTATAGTGGGATCCATAAAAATAAGCACTATATTACTTATGGTCACACCATAAGCTTAGAGTACACCTTAAGATTTTTTACTTAAAGAAAGTGTTTTGTCTAGGATGCCTTAGAAAGTACAAAAAAAAGACAGTTTTTAATATTTAGTTAAAAATATTTCTTCACTTAGTACAAATATATATTATTACTATAGAAAAATAGTCAATTTCTATGTTAAATATGACAGTAGTATATTTATATAGGGTTAATTATTTCTATGTAGCGTTTATTTTACGAACAGCCAAATATATTATTACTATTTTGTTATTTCCTTCCATACCATTATTATTCGTAGATACACTCTGTTTATTATTTGGACCTTAACTACAGAGTATTGTACTTGACAAATGCATATATTACTATGTATACTGTTCATCTTCTTTGTTGCCGGTGGAACCCAGGATTTATACAATGGGGTACGAAATTAAATAGATTATAAACCATACATATAATATACTAAAAATTTATTAATTATTAGTCAAATATGAGAACAAAATAGAATTAACTGGTTATAAAAATAGATTATTGAACTAACTATTAAATTATTGGCCTAGATTTTTACTCAATTAAAACACAAATATATATATACATACGTATAAATGCTATCCTACACCACGTGTGTAGAATAACTATTCTATTGAAAAAAGTAGTACTCAATTGCTATTCTACTGAGAAAATCTACTACTGAAAGTAATACTCTCGAGGTCGGTGTAGAATAGCTATTCTACACACGTGGTGTAGAATAGTGCTGCCGTATATGTATATATATACATACATACATGTATATACACAAATGTTATCCTACACAACGTATATAGAATAATCATTCTACTAAAAAATCTATTACTAAGAAAAAAATAATACTCAATTGTTACTCTGAGAAAATCTACCATGCGCTAACGGCCGAAACTTCTCTCTCGTACTAACTCGGATGCTACAAAATTTTAACCGAGCCGACGGTTGGATCAGTATGGCTGAAATTCTGTTTGTCAGCTCGGTGGACTGTGATGGCACCGGCGGAGGCGTCACGGCCTCGAAATGAACGGTGCTCCCGGCCAGTCGGGCCACACCGCAGACCGTGCATCCTGGGCGATCGAGCCTGCTCGCTTCGCTCTGTCGCGCGCCCTCCGCGGCCGGCCGGCGCAATGTGCATGCGGCCGACGCTCCTGGCTGCGGTAGCCCGGTGGTGGTCGCACCTCGTAAAAAATTCATATTTTTAGGTCGGTTCATTCGTTAAGTATGTTTCTAGGATTTAAATTAAATATGTCAAAGTTGAACTAAAAGTGCATAAAATAATAAACTAAATTATTCAAAAAATTATATTTATATTTTTGAGTTTATTTTTAGTCCTTATGCACCGTAGTTTCATAATTGCTATAAAGAAAAAAATTGTAAAATAAATTAAACAAAGTTTTAAAAATAAAAAATTCTTTGCCGAGTGCCAAATTTGAGGCACTCGGCAAAGATTTGGTCTCGGCAAACACGAAAACTTCTTCCCGCACTCCTCCTCCTGCAAAAATTTAAAATTGGCGCAATTTTTTTCAAAATTTTCACATCCCTCATTTTAAATATTCATCACCCACCATCCCTCCTCCTCCCTCCTCCCTCTCTTTCCTCACATCCCGCCATCGTCGTCCCCGAGCCGCCGCGCTGTCGCGTCGCCAGGTCGTCGTCGCCGAGCCGCCGCGTCGCCACTGCCACCCCGCCTCGCCGCGTCGCGCCACGCCACCGGCGCCGCGCGCCCCACCCCACCGCGCCACGCTGCGGGGCGTGCCCTGCCTTCGCCCTGCCCCCCTGGCACCACGTGGCGCGCCGCGCTTCACCCCTCGCGCCACGCTCGCCAACTATTCGACGGAATGGCGTGGGTGGGTGCGTCCTGATTTTTTTTATATATTTTTTGTTTTTAAGTTTGCCGAGTGCCACATTTTGACACTCGGCAAACCCCCCATCACTGTCGTTCTTCTCCCGTCAAGTTGGCTTTTTTGCCGTGTGTCTTATGTCGCACTCTACGAAGGATTCATCGAGTGCCCCGAAAAAAGCACTCAACAAAGATGAGTTTACCGATGACGTTTTTACCAAGTGGTGTGTGCTGAGTGCAACACTCGGCGAAGCGTTTGCCGAGGGCAAACAAGGCTTCGCCGAGTGCCTTTGACACTTGGCAAACACCGTGTTTCCCGTAGTGATGCGTCCACCTCTTTCCATCTACATGTAGGATTGCAGGTACGGAGAATGATAACTTGTGTAATCTTGCAACTTTTCGATTGATCACTCGTTGTCAATGTAACGAACTTGCAACCGTGTCGAAATTTACACAATCACACACTTGATAACTTGAGAGACTTTGATGATTATCTTTGTTCCCCTACTGCCAATGCAATAGATCTTAACCCTGTAAATACTCGCAATTCTCACACTTCCACACGTAGCCACTGGTCACGAAGAGGTTCTGCCATCTACTAATTCCTAATAGAACATTAGATGTCACTTCAGTTCTGCAATCTACTAATTCATATTGGAATAGCAGATGACACTTATTTTCTTTGGTAGCAAATCACCAGATCGCAACAAAGTGGCGATAGTAATATTCCTGATCGAAACAAAGAGGAATATGTGGATACATAGTTCAAGTTGAACTCGAAATTCCAAACTTTATTCTTTTTCTTCAATTATAACAAGGGTCGGCCACCTCTGTTTATAGGGGCTTAGAAGGGGTGTGGTCAAGATAAAAAAAGTCCTGATTTAATACAAAAAGAGTCATGATCTAATCTAATTTAGAATCCTACTCTAACTAGGAGTTCTACTTTAATATAAAATCCTACTTTAACACAAAGTCGTATGTCGATTGGAGACTCCTATTCTAATTTCGAAATTTAACTAATTTAACTAGATATAAACCGACCTATTAATTGAGTTCGGCCATATTTATGGACATGTATGCCCACATGTCCTCATCAGAGAAGATGAACAATACACATGAGTATTATGAGAATTTGCAAAGTACAATGTTCTACATTTGAGTCCAAATGGCAAAACAAGTATATCTGCGAATAATGATGTCATGGAAGGAAATAGCGTAATAGTAATAATATATTTGTTGGTTCGTAAAATGATGAATTGATGATGACACATAAGTAATTAACTCTTATCTATAGGGGCTGTGGGTGAGTTCACTCTCGCTCCCACCGTCACCGGGTGAACTTGTCATCGATCGATATGTATGTTCTCTCTCTATATATGTACGTATAGTGTATATATATATGCGTATACGTTATACGATCAAAGATCAGTCTAGGTATGTAAAGGCCGCTCACGTACTGTAAGTTGTCTATCGGAACCATTGTCCAAGCTCAAGCCTACTCGGGTCATAGCTCAACGGCGGTGGCGGTGGCGACGGCGACGGCGATGGCTTGGGCGGCGGTGCGGCAACTTGAGGAACCTTGGCGAAGCGGCCTTTCACCCGGGGCCTCATCTTGGCGTAGGCTTTCCGTGACGCGTACCGGATTTGCTTCTCGTAGCACCGCCTCTTCCTCTTCTCCTTGTACCTCGTCACCTTTTCCTCTCTCTCTACTGTACTCCTCTGGTTCAAGCTCTCCTGGCCATGGCTATTCATGGCCATGGTTGCCTCCTTGGGTGCCGTCGAGCTTGCGGCATCCGTGAGTGTGCTCCCACTGTATGACATCTGCAAATTAGTTTGATGAATCGATCAGAACCAAGCAGATTTTTAAAAACGAAAAAATGTCCAACTCTAATAAATACTTCCTCAGCTGGCCGGTTAATTTCATGCTCTTCATCCATGCGTTTATGATGCCACGTGGTTTCCAGGCATCCATGCGTTTTAATTTTCACGCATCCAATAATGCGTTTTAATACAATAATAGTACTATTTCATGCATCAGGATGGATTTGTTTTTTTTCTTTGATCTTGATATAAAAAGTAATATGTAGAAGATTTTTGGACGGAAGGAGCATTTTAGTTATATTAAATATTATTGTGTTATACTTATAGTTAATAAATTAACATATATACAATGTACATATATGAATTTAATATGACTTCTTAATCACCAAAACTCGAGGGGTATGTATATATGTTACATTTTATTTACGCTTATTTGTTAGTCGTATAAGTTATAGTAGCTTTTAAAATGAATATAAGAGATTGTAAAATATTAACGATAAAATTGATAACTTGCCACTCTCAATGTATTAGAGTTGTGCTAGCGGTAAGACACAGTTTGATCGGGCAACAGGCCAGGGTTGTCAGGTCGTGTTTTCATCTCAATTTTCTCCGGTGGCAAGATGTTTGCTTTCGGCGATTGTTTTGGTTGCCTGAGACAATTTGAAGGTATTTTCAGGGTTGAGTGGAATGGTTTAGGCAAAAGTCTTGCCTAACCTGGTTGGATTGACATTGATGATGTTTTTGGATGCTATGTTCTTCCTTGGAAGCTTTGTCATGTAACTGTCCTGTCAAAAGACTTTTCGACGAAAATATATTCTAAGGCTTTTAGGTGGATGATGGCGACACTTTTGCGTTATGGCATCTCTGGTTGGTGTCTCTCTTGTTACCATTGATCGGTCTTGCCTTGCGATGGCTTGCTTATTGTTAGTATGGCCCTTGGTTCATGGGTGGTAGCTGCTGGCCCGTGTGATGTGTATTTTTGTTTTTTTCCTAATTATAATCTCCTAGGTTCGTAATCTTATAAATTTTTTACTTAATTAATACAAATCTCACTGTGTGTTGTATGGATTGCTAAAAAACATGATACCACTTTGAGACAATGAGAAATAGAACCATTTAGATTAATTAATAACAGATGGATCAGGATGATAAAAAAACAAAACCACCTCTTAGCGGTGACAAATTATCGAAACCTCTCACTTATGAGTGGGTTACCGCTAGTCGGACACGCTGTACACATCGGATGGATAAGGGGAAAAAGTATAAAATTTGGCACAATATATACATATTATCTCCTAATAATTAAGAGTTTCATTTACATATAGCTAGATATTCAGAACCCAAAGAAGCTATGCGTATGGATCTCCCCGCTATATATGACAACAAATAGATTTTTACATTTTAAGTCTGCAGTACTTTTTAAATTTATTAATGACAATTATCATATACATAGATACAAGACCAGAGCTAAATCTTAGGCAATCATAGCTTGAACGATAGGTTTGGCTCCTTAATCATATTTAAATTTTACTAGAGCTTTTTAATTCTGCAGTACTTTTAAAATTTATTAATGATAATTATCATAGAAACAAGATAATAACTTTAAATCTTATTAGGCAATTAACATTACAGGAAAAATGATGTTCGCTGAGTGCCATGGACACTCGGTGAATCTTATTATGGACATGGTGAAGAGTTCACTGAGTGTTCACTCGGTGAACAAGAGTTTGCCGAGTATTTTTAAAAATAACATGATAGTGTGCACACGATATGATGGTGGATTTGCCGAGTATCGAAATTTGGCCCTCAGCAAATAAAGAAGTAGAAAATAAAAAAATAGAATGTGGGTACGACATCATTTCATCGAACACCAAGCGAACATGACGTGGCATGGCACGACGAGACGAGCTGAGCCGTGGTGCGGCACGACAAGGCGAGGTGCGACGCGGTGAAGACCACATAGTCACGTCGACGACGCAACGCTAGGGTAGAGCAGGGCACCACACAGCGTGGCGGTGGGGCGCCATGAGGCGCCTGTGCTGGACCGGGCACCGTGGGGCATTGCCGCATTGGAGCGACGAGTTGGGGCACAACGGTGAAAATTAAAAATTAAAAATTGCTTATTGTCCAAGAAAAAGGCTAAAAATTTTCAAGTGATAATATACATTGTATTTGGATTGTAAAAAAATAAGTTCAAACGAATATTTAACCATTGATTTTCTTTCAAATCCAACATATCCATTTTTAAATCCAAATTTTCCTCGAAAAATCTTCAGTTTTTGAACATATTACGTTACAACTTTATCCATTTTTTTAAAAAAAATATCATAGCATATTTATACCATACTATGACAAGTCTCGTATTTTTTAAATTTCATTTGATTTTTTTAGAATTAAAAACCAATAAGCTTTATATTGTCGATCGAGCGTCTCAACCTAGATTTTTCAAAATTCTATTTCCATTTAGTGGGTAAGTCCTATAAATTTACTAAAAATATTAAATATGAATATGACTTTTCTATATTTTTTTCATTATTTTATGCACTTGTAGTTGAAATTTGACATGTTCTAATATAAATCCTAGAAGCACACTTAATAAATTAAAAATAATAAATTGATTCAGAAAAATACAAAAATTCAAGTTTTTCAGGTTCAAACAGAGATTTTAATTGTAAAAATATCAGGTTTGAAACAAAGATTTAACTATATATTTACGTTCAAATCTAACCCATTCGTTCTCGCAACCCTCATTCCTTCTATGAGAATCAATGACTTCTTAACATCCTACGTGATAACTTTCTCGAAACATTTTTAAAATTTTTATCACAAGATCTATGTGTCATATCATAATATCACGACAAGTTTCAGGTTTTTCAGATTTTATTTGATTTTTTAGTGGACCATCAAGCTCCTTGTTGCCAATTGAGTGTCACAACCTAAATTTTTCAAAATTTCTTTTAATTTAGTGGATAAGAACTAAAAATAAAATCAAAAACAAAATTGTAATTTTTATATGATTTTTTATTTTATTATTTCAAGCACTTGCATGCACTTCAAATTTCATTATTTCAATTTAAATCCTAGAAGCAAACTTAATGAATTAAAAATAACAAATTGACCTAGAATTTGAAATTTTTATGAGGAATAAGATATGCTGCATTTTGAGTGTAGAAAAAATTCAAGCTAAAACTAAATTGTAAATATGATATAAACTCTAAATATTTTTTTCATACAAAATAATGGTTTTTTTGAATTTGCCGAGTACTTTTTTGCCACTTAAATATGTTATCTTGACGTTCGTTAGTACCGATTTTTATTCATTTTTTGTCCAATATCATAGGATTTGTTGAGTGCGTTCCCATTAGGCGCGGTTGGCAAATTCTATTTTTGCCAAGCCATAGGCTTAACTCTTAATCCTATTTAAAATTTATTATATTTTTTAAAAAATAAAGACATAGAAAAAGTTAAGTAAATCAGACATAGGCTTAAGTATGTTTTAGCTCCGATAGACATAAATAATATAATTTCTCCGTCACATAATATTATATTATAATTAGAATTAGTCTTAATATTTTAATACAGTAAATTTGAACAGTTTATTCTAAATTCGTTGTATTTCATATCCAGTCATCCATCTCATAATATTATATTATAATTATAATTAGATTAATATTTTATAATACGATAAATAATTTAGACAGTGTAAATTTGTTGTATTTCGTATCCGTTCGTATGATATAATATTATAGGAAGGGATTAGCAAATAAAATAAAGATAATCGTTGGCACCAAAAATATAAGAATTAATAGGGGAAAAATTGAAGATGCAAATTAATGGACACAGCTAGCTCATCAAACCGAGTTTAGCCTGCCGGGGAATTCTATCAAATGGTACTTACATTGCTGGTTGCGCTCGCTGCCGCCTCCGTGTGCGGGCCGCCGCGGCCACCACCGAGGGCGAGCCCAGCGTCGTCCAGGTCGAGGGAAACCTTGAACTTGAGCCGGCCGTTCCTCCCAAACAACGTCGGGACGTCGTCGTCGCACTCGAACGCCGGCTGCGTCGGCGGCCTGATCAGCCTCTGAGGATGATCGTCGACGACGTGGCCGTGGCCGAAGAAATGGAATTCCTGCAACACCGGCGGCGTCGGGGGCGCCTCGTGATGCGGGACGACGGCCAGCTGCCCTCTCGTCCTCGGAAAGAAGGATATGCTTCTGCCGCCGGCGCAGGCGTGGTGGTGGCAGCAGCAGTCGCCGCTGCCGCCGCACAGGCGACATGGTCCCGTCGACATGGACGGATCGTTCAAGAAATATATATAAATTAATATGCAATATGCTTCTCTAGCTTCCTTGTGGAGGAAATCGAAGGAACTAGCTAGCAAAGTAGCAGCTAGAACTAGAAGCTTAGCTGAGGTCGGCTAGGGTTGTGATCGATCAACCTGTGCTGTGCTGCGGGCAAGCGGAGCGGAGCTAGCTGAGGTCTAATATAGGTACAAGACGCACACACAAAAAAAAAAGCCGCGTTAGCTTGGAAAAGGCAAAGGGAATAGCACAAAGGCCTATAAAGCTAGGAGAAAAAAAGCAGAGGCCAATGCCCAGATCGAAACACATATGGCCGGCGACGATATGATCCGTCGATGGATTTTTTTTCCCTTCTTACGTGGTGAATCCGGTCACTTCACTTCTTGGGCCAGTCCGGAGGGAGATTTATAATTTGGCGCCTCTCATTGGCCAACGCACTGCTAGCAGTACCCGATATCACTCAGCTGCGAAGCCTGCGATACGTGGAGGCGACGGCGTAGGGCAGCGAGAGCAACGGCACGGGGCAGTAGCCAGTAGGGCCAGCATTCCCAGCAAGGACACAGACGGGGATGGAGGCAAGGGCGACGTGGTGGTGGGGGCGTGGGGCCACTGGGCCAGCGAGGCCGCGCGGCGATGGAGGTGGCGGCGGCGCGGGGCCATGGATCCAGCGAGGTCGATCGAGCAGCGGTGGAGACGATGGCACGGCCAGCCGGGGTGGCGGTCGGCTAGGGCAGCGACAGTCGACGGAGGTGACGGTGCGGTCAGCCGGTGTGACGACGACGTGGTCGACCGAGGCAGCTGTGAGCTGGGGAGATGGGGCGGCCTCTACTTCGGTCCGTCAGATGTTCTCCGTCTCCACGTGGCGAGCATCTGGAGGGAGTCCTCATGATGGGGAGAGTGAGGACCCGCACAGAATTTTGTTCCTCGTCGATCCTCTTCTGGGGTGGTTTGCTGCTCGGTCACAATATTATATTGATTGTAACTATGGAGACCGGTCGATTGAAATATTAATTAGAGAACTGAAAATGTATTGTTGTTTTCATATATATATGCTACTCTTTAGTTTTTGCGTCCTCTTATATCAATACCGTCAATTTCAATGTTTGTTTTTTTAAATAGCAAAACCGTCCTAAGCTCACAATGCATGGGAAATAGGGCGAGGCTAGGGAGCGGTGAGGAGCAAGAGAGGGTTCGGTAGCGACAATGACGATATGATTCCTTGCGTATCCCTCGGCTATCCCTAATTCCTTCTGTTATGAGTTGATGGTAGTTTTGCCATTTAGAAAAAAAACTAATGTTGATCGACGTTGAGTAATGTTAAAACTAACAACATTGGCATACAAGGACAAAAAAATAAAGCAGAGATACATACGAGAGCAACATTTTTAGTGATATATACAAAACCGGTGAACTTTCAATAACATACATAATTTTCTCTATTAATTATGTGATGTCAAGTTATCACAGAACACTACCACATAAATAGTTTTTAGTGACAAAGCTTTACTTATGGATCAATAATGTGCGTCAATAATAAACTGGTAGTGATAGACTATTTTACACGTGTCAGTAATGCTGCATTATTAGTAACGGGTCAAGGTATGACCCATCACTAAAATTTACCCTTATAGTGATGGGTCGGGTTATGTTGACACCCGTTACTAAAGAGTGGCACCACCATTAGTGATGATCGCAGTACCATTTATCACTATAGGTTGTGATCTTTAGTGATAGATCTTATTTTACCCACATCATTAAAGAGCATGCAACCCTAAGACCGTCATTAGTGACGTGTTTTTAGGATAACTATTACTGATGACAAGTACCACTTGCCCATCGCTAATAACTTAGCAATAATGATGGGCATTATTGTGTGACATCCATCACTAATAATTTGGAAAACACTATTATATCTCATTACTTGAGACAGTTGGTGGAGATAAGTAGATGGCAAATTAATTGCTATTAGTACAACCCTTTAAAATACCCTGGCTATACATGCATATGGACTTCAGAACATCAAAATCTTTTCTCCTACTTCTCATCTTACTTGGTCATAGAGGTTTGTGGTGAATGTTTCCTAGCTTGACACATCCATCGGCATGCGGACGCGTCGGACTAGGCTTCGTCCCACACAAGTTGAGATCCATGGCGTCAATGAACAGTCAACATAACACTTGTGGAGTTACTTTTATAAGTGACCACATAAGTGTTATGCTAAGTTCTCCTGATCATAAATAATGGGTAGTAACTATTGCTTATCATTAATGACGATGATAAGCTTGATGAAAATATGCCCAAGAGAATTCTAGGAGAACCGGAAGTTTAGGCCTGATGCCAGAAGTTATGGGTTCTGGTGAAACCATAAGTTACAGACTAGCCCTAGTTATGGTTTCTAGAGGATTCAGACGTTCTAGGCCT
The DNA here is from genome assembly GCA_019279435.1 of Zizania palustris. Taxonomy (NCBI): domain Eukaryota; kingdom Viridiplantae; phylum Streptophyta; class Magnoliopsida; order Poales; family Poaceae; genus Zizania; species Zizania palustris. The sequence goes on from JAAALK010000282.1 coordinate 22,850,097, forward strand.
GCCTAAGAGATGCATTCTAGATGAACTGAATGTTCCAGGTGGAATCGGAACTTTCGGGTCAAAATAAATTTGATACAGAATGTTATTTTCAGAAGTTCCAGGCCTAAATTTGACACAAAATGTTATTTTCGAGACTTACATGCTTGGACCAGAACTTTTGGGCTAGATGAGAATATTATATTTGTTGAATTTTAATACTGATTAAAGACCTATATGTGGGCTCTATATAAGGAGAGGAGGGGCTAGGGTGAAAAGGTTGTTGTTCCTTAGGCTATTCTCCATAACCCTAGCCGCCACCTCCTCCTGGCTTCACCTACTATGGCCCTCTCTCCCCTAATCTCGCGAGAGTACTAGCATACTAGTGTGAGGTGATCCCATCCTTGTACACGTGGATACCATAGAGGCACTGCTGCAACTACGGTGCTGATCTTCTCATGAAGATCACAAGGCTACGACGTCTTCATTGTAGGACCGAAAGTAGTGACCAGAGGGGGGGTGAATGGGCGCCTTAAAAATTCTTTCGAATCAATGGCCTGTTCCCAATACCCAACGCACCTCAAAAAGACTAAGCAGTAGAAAAATAAACAGGAGGCCTAAGTCTAAAGGTATCTAGCCTAGAAGCAACTGATGACAAACAAAGAACTATTAAAGAAGTGCAACTAGGTAGATAAACACAGTATGTCAGGCCTAAACTTCCCAATGAAATGATCTAAGTATATGTAAAGTGAAATGAGAAGTTACTGTCCAATTTTGTCTCCTGTTCGGAATTTGGCGAAGCCTGCTTCGCCTGTCGAGGTCTGCTTCGGAGATGATTGTCGAAGACTGCTTCGCTAGTCGAAGCCTGCTTCGGAGGTTGGTGACGAAGCCTGCTTCGGAGGTCAGTTGCGAAGCTTGTCGAAGATGCCGAGGGTGTTTTGGTCTAGCCTAGTTCGAAGGGGCAGGGAGCGAAGTATGCTTCGAAGCGAAGTATGACAATGCTGGAGCCTGCTTCGAAGTATGTACTTCGAAGGCAAGGCTTCGGACACAGCTTCGAACCGAGTGCCTCGAACCTAAACCTTCGAACAGAGAACTTCGAATGCAACACACAGACGGACTACCTTCGAACAAAGAAGCGAAGCCTGTCACACGACAGAGGCACCAAATTCGAAGCCTACACTCTACCTTCGAAAAGAGAAGCGAAGGCTGACATGCCACAAAGAAACCAAAGTGAAGCTTAGCAGAACGACAAGCTTCGAAGCCAACTTCGAAACCTATCGAAGTGTGGACTTCGAACAGCTAGAGCTGGAGTACCTTCGCACTGTCGTTCGAAGTATGCGATGCAGTCCGTTCAAAAAGTACTTCGAAGCTAGCAACACATGACACAAAACGAAGTTCGAAGTTTGAATGAAGCCTTCGAAGATGTTAGATCGAAGCCTACCTCACGGAGCTGAGGGGCTTCGAACAGAGAAGGGGCTTCGCCAGAAACACAGCCAGAAAAGTTGCTAGAGCTTGTCAACTTCGATCAAAAAGCTGCGCAGTAGAAGGTAAAAAGCTGGCAGCGAGTACTGTAGCTGCAGTATAGCAGTACTACTTGCAACAGCAAGAACTAGTACTCTTCTCGAGAGGAACAGAAGCAAATCGAAGCCTTCACCACCAGGAAAAAAAACGCTGTGAGCAAACCGAAGATTTCAAAGCCAATAAATGGGATGCATCACACGAAACAGAAGGAATAGAAACATCCAACTGCAGGGAATAAAATAGATGAACATCAACACATTTCCTGGAGGCGCACACATGAACAAGAAGAGAAAGAGAAAATGCAAGAGACAAAAAGTGACCCAAAGGAGTAGTATTGATTTCAGCAAAAAAAAAGGGTAGACCAAACCCTAGGGATTGGGGTCCTATTTATAGGCTCCCAACACTAGGAACATTCCACCTGCCCCTTAGGGTTTTTACAGACGCAAGAATAAAGGAAAGGACTCTACTGCCCTTAGGTATTTTTACAGACACGACTGACTGACTGTGGGCCTAGAGATACAGATGACTTATCCGGAAGCTAAGCTTTCGTAGCGACTACGGCTTCTCTTCTGGACAGTCGGATACAAGATCGACGGTTGTCAGTTTTGCACCGAAACTGACAAAGCCTCCACCGACTTTGCATCAGGTACCCGAATTGGGCCGGCCCGACTCCGCAGCTCTCTCAGCCCGGCAATCGCTCACCGCCCGTGTACCTGAGTCAGTCCTGGTCAACAGCCCAGTGGGTCTTCTACTGCTTCTGGCCCATGTACCCGGATTGGGCCAGCCCGACTTCGCAGCCTCCTCTGCCCGACAGTCGCTTGCTGCCCGTGTACCTGAGTCACACGCGGCCCATGAAACAGCAGATCTCTTCTTTTTCTGTCCTCTTTGACTATTGTTGACAATTACTCATCACTTCTAGAGCCATGAGGCCCACGCTATTCAGCATGACTCATCAATCTCCCCCTTGATGAGTGCATTGTCAACACTCCTCTTCTTTTTCAGCTCTTCTGTACCTGCGAACAACTGTGGAAACACGAAAACAAAACACAAGAAAACAAAGAAGAAGAAAAATAAGGTAAAAGTTTAACCCTAATGACCGAAAGCCAAACAAAAGCAAGAAGTGGTCATTATGGTTAACCAAAACGTAAAAGCTCAAAAATGAGTGCGATTTCAGAATAACAAGGATATCAACAGAGTAAAAACTCCCCTTTAAACTCCCAAATTTTCTCCCCCTTGTTGACAAGTGAACTCATCAAGCACTCAATAGAGACACAGACTCCCCCTGAAATGCAACTCCCCCTCAAAATATGCAGTGATTTCAACTGGAGTGCATAAGGAGTGTAGAAAGCATGCTTCTTAGATATGATTGACTGCAATTACAACATCTAACAGATACATCAAAAGACATACTATAACGATACATGGCATGATCAGTGCAACAGATGATATCTAAAGAAAGTCATTAGCACGCATTTTTCAGTTTTTGCAAACAAAAAGTATCACCACATTTTCCAGTAAAACAAGCAAGGTAAAACATGAGATGCAAAAGCTAACTGATATCTACCAAGATAAGCTTGGTTCAGAAACAAAGTGCTTCAGCAAACTTGTTATCATTTCAATTTTCAAGCTTTTTTCTTTTTTCTTTTTCATTTTTGCCAGAGGTTATTTGCATGTCAAACCTTATGCTGACCGACCAAGTCAAGCCTAGGCCAGAACTGGACCATCAGAAGCTTAAGACATTGGTCTTGGCATACACTACAGTGTCCTAGTTCATACCAAAGTGCTATGGTACGCAGTCCAGAACAATGCAATGCGACAAGACAAACCCACCTGGATCTTTTCAATTTTAAGCATAAAAGGCATGGAATTTTCATTTTTCTGGTTTTTCATTATTTTATAGCACATTTCCATGATTAAAGCATACAGATGTCCAAGTTGCATATTTGCATCCAAGTCAGGAACTAGCTACGAGGCATGTAACAGATAGCAAGAGCACTTAGCCTACACATGCTAGTTACCAGAAGCAATGGTGATCATTTTTCAAGTTTAAAGCGTAAAAGCCATGCTTATGACAGATATCAGACATATCAAGTGAACTGAAGCAAAGCATGATCATCAACAAGTAATCAAAAGCATGTACTAGCTAGAATAAGTAAAGCAGTACAATCATATAATAGAAGCAGCTCAAAAGTGTGATATGTGAATATGCAGATATGAACACACACAAAAAGACTCAAAAAAAGAGTAAAGAAGAAAGACATGAACTGACTCAAAATATCCTAAAAGGATATACAACACCCAAATCCCCTCGTAAACGCTCAAAAGTAGACTGATCTAGGGGTTTGGTGAAAATGTCAGCCAACTGATGATGGGTATCAACATGAACAAGGTCAATGACACCTTTCTCATATTGATCCCGCAAGAAGTGAAAGCGCACATCAATATGTTTGGTTTTTGAATGGAGACACGGGTTTTTCCCTACACTAATAGCACTGGTGCTGTCGCAAAACAATGGAACTCTGGTAGGAAAGAACAACCCAAAATCTCGTAGAGTGGAAATCATCCAAACCAAATGTGAGCAGCAGCTAGCAGCAGCTACGTACTCAGCCTCTATGGTCGAAAGAGCAACTCCAGATTGCTTTCGAGAAGACCAAGATACAAGAGAAGAACCAAGAAACTGGCAAGTACCGAAAGTCGACTTGCGATCCAACCGGCACCCACCAAAATCGGCATCCGAAAATCTAGATAAATCGAGAGAAGATGATGCTGAATAGAAAAGACCAAGATCAGGCGCATAAGTGAGATACCTGAAGATGCGCTTGACAGCCTGCCGATGAGACGCGCGTGGTGAAGACTGGAAACGCGCGCAAAGTCCCACGACGAACTGTATGTCCGGTCTTGTTGCCGTTAAGTATAACAGCGAACCGATCATCCCTCGAAACTCCCTTTCATTGACCTTGACACCGCTCTCGTCCTTGTCCAGACCCCCAGATGTGCCCATCGGGGTCATCTGCGGCTTCAATTCACCACCAAAGTCAAATTTCTTAAGCATGTCGCGAGTGTACTTACCTTGGTGGATGAAGGTGCCGTCCTTGGTCTGCTTGATCTGGAGCCCTAAGAAGTACTTGAGCTCACCCATGAGGCTCATCTCAAACTCACTGTGCATCTGCTCAGAGAACTTGGACACAAGAGAATCAGTAGTACCGCCAAAAATAATATCGTCCACGTAAATCTGAACAACTAAGAAGTCTGAAGCAACTCTGAGCAAAAAGAGAGTTTTGTCCACAGAACCCATCACAAAGCCCTTCCCCAACAAAAATTGCTTTAAACCGGTCATACCAAGCCCTGGGGGCTTGCTTCAACCCGTATAAAGCTTTGTGCAACTTAAAAACATGTCGAAGAAACTTAGGGATTCTCAAAACCGGGGGGCTGCCTAACATAAACTTCCTCCTCTATGAACCCATTCAGAAAGGCACTCTTAACGTCCATTTGAAAAAGCTTAAAACCCTTCGAAGCGGCAAAAGCTAAGAGAATACGAATGGACTCAAGACAGGGCAACAGGAGCGAAGGTTTCTTCAAAGTCAATACCTTCCTTCTGGCAATAACCCTGGGCAACTAGTCGAGCTTTGTTGCGCACCACAACCCCATCTTCACCTTGTTTGTTTTTGAATACCCACTTGGTGCCTATGGGGTTGCATCCTAGAGGCGGCTCAACTAGTGTCCACACCCGATTGCGAACAAAGTTCTCAAGCTCTTCTTGCATAGCATTAATCCAATTAGAATCAGAAAGAGCATGAGAAACATCTCTGGGCTCAAAAGATGCAACAAACGCAGATTCAGCAAACACAGCAAGAGAGGCAGAAGAACGCAAAGTCCTCTCAGTCAAATCACCTATGATGAGCTCTGAGGGATGGTCACGCTGAACTGCTCGGGTTCCCTGGTGATCTGAAGTCACTTCACCGGAGTCAGCAGCAGGCACCTCTGGACTCGACTGAGGGGGCTCGATCGTAGTGGAAGAAGTGATCAGAGGTCCGCCCTCATCCTCAGTCGAAGTCTCAGAAGGTGTGGGCTCTGCGGGGGATGCAGAAGGCCCACCCTCATTAGAAGCTGGAGTGTCATCATCTTCCTCGAAGATGGACTCTCCGAGCTCACCATCAGACGGCTCAAAAGAAGGAGTCAAAGAAGGCAAGGACTCATCAAATGAAACCTCACAAGTCTCGACAAGCAGCTGGGATTCGAGGTTCCAAACACGGAAGCCTTGAGAATGCAATGCATAACCAAGAAAAACACCATCCCAGCAATGAGACTCAAACTTGTCCAAATGCCCTCCCTTCTTGAGCACAAAGCACTTGCAGCCAAACGCTCGCAAGTGGCTCACCTTGGGCTGTCTGCCAAACTGCAGTTCATATGATGTCTTACCAAGGTAAGCTCTAAGAAAGATGTGGTTGGCCAGATAGCAAGTCGTGTTCATGGCTTCAGCCCAAAAGCGCCTAGGAGTCCTGTGCTCATCGAGCATCGTCCTGGCCATCTCGACTAGCGTGCGGTTTTTTCGTTCCACAACGCCTTTCTGTGGGGGAGTGTAAGGAGAAGAAAACTGATGGTCCAGACCCTGATCACTACAGAAGCTGACGAACTGAGAATTCTTGAACTCAAAACCGTTGTCGGAACGAATTGCTCGCATCCGACCATTGTTCTCATTCTTCAGCTTCAAAATCAGGTCATGAACAAACTGAAATGTTTCATCCTTAGACTCCAAAAAGAAAACCCACGAGAATCGAGAAAAGTCGTCAACAATCACAAGTGCATACCACTTTCCACCGACTGAGCATACCGGAGCTGGACCTACAGTGTCCAAATGTAAAAGCTCGCCCGGATACGTAGTCATCACCTGAGTCACAGGTGAGTGAGAAGCGGCAACCATTTTCCCATGACGACAGGGATGACAAACTAGATCCTTCTCCATCTTAAGCTTGGGCAATCCTCGGATGAGGTCCATAGAGCTTAACCTAACTAGCAGATCAAAACTCAAATGACCTAACCTCCTATGCCACTTCCAGAGCTCAGAAGAAGATCCAGCAATCAAACAGCGAGAAGGGCCAAAAGAACTAGAGAAGTCAATTCGAAAAACTTTACCGAAAGGTAAAATCTGACAAATCAAAGACCCTCTAGAATCAACCACAGAAGAGTTGCCCTTCTTAAAACGCACTTCCAAACCATCCTCAAGAAGTTGCGAAACAGAAATCAAGTTGAAGTTCAAATTTTTAACCAAAGCAACATTCTTCAAAGAGAAATGATCTGAAATGCGAATTGAGCCTATGCCACTTACTTTCCCTTGACCGCTGTTCCCGAACGTGATGTATTCTTTGGAGCTCGGGGGAGTGAGACTGGAGAACCATCTGCGATGTCCCGTCATGTGGCGAGAGCATCCTGAGTCCATGATCCAAACATCCTCTAGTCCTCGGTCCTGTACAATCAGTGGCTGTAAGTGGGAGCAAATGGTCCGGCACCAGGTTGTGTCGAGCCATCTGCTCAAAAGATGGAAAGCGAAAACCATCAAGAAAGTTCGGACCAAGACACGGCTCAAAGTGCGGTCCTCGGTTCTGCCTAACCCTGTGGCCACGAGGTCCAGGACCGTAGCCAACACGGCCTGGAACTCTGTCGGAATGAACACCACCAACTGGAGCACGGGCATGAACGTCGTCTCCTCTACCACCACCTACACGACGCGGCCTGGCCTCCAGCCTCTCCCCGCGCCGAGGAACACGCAGTCTACCACCCTGCTGGTAGAACTGCTCCTGATCACCACGAGCCTTCTCTGCTCTCTCAACTCGCTTCCTCCTGAAGCAGAACTCCGCAAGATGCCCGTCTCTCTGACAGTACTCACAATAATAGGTGGGTTTCTTGGGATGTGGTTGAGGCTTGGGATGTTTAGGCTTGGTAGTGTTTGGTGTGGTCTTCTTGGGTTGAGAGGGTCCAGGAAGAGAGTCTAGAGAAGAGTGGAGGTGTTTGGGCTTAGGAACCCAGATAGGCTTCTGGGTGGAGCTTTGGGTGGTTCATGAATCACTCCATCCTTGGGCTGACAAGCCTGGGAGGTCTTAGTGGAGTGAGTCTTGGGATACCTCTGCTCTGGGGTCATTTTGCTCCACTCCACTGCCCGGCTAATGGCACTCTCAAAGTCAGCCTTGGTGTAGGTGTAACCTACCCCAAACCCATCCTGCCTCTTGAACTGTTGGATCATCATGCCAAGCTGTGGCTCTCTGGCACTGATCCAACTCAGGATAGAACAGAGTTAAAAGTTCTCATTCTGAGAATCTGCTAGCTCCTCTCTCAAGGAAGCTAGAACCTCCACCTGAGACAAGCAGGTCTCACACTCGTTCTCTACTTGGACAGACTTCTCGGCTTTTAGCTTAATCAATTCCATTCTAAGAGACAGGCAGTTCTCACAGACAGTGGGTGGAACTGACAGTGTCTCAAGCTCTAGCCTAGTCTGGGCAAGCTCAGCTCTCAACCTTTCCAAATCACCCAAATGCTCATCGCCCTTGGATTTCAGCTCAGCTAAGGCAGCTAGATGAGTTGGGCAATGAACACAGGGTGTGACGACAGTGGCTTGAGCATCTTTCAGCTCCAGCTGAGCGCTTTCAAGCTCAGTGGCCAAAGCGTCCCTCTCATAAACCCTTTCTGTGTACTTGGACTTCAGAGTCGACAGGTCACACAGAAGCACCTCACACTTCGGACACTCACTGCTATCACCCAAGCAAGGAGAAGAAGATAGACTCTCGATTCTGCCGTTGGCCACGGCAAGCTCACTCTCTAACTCATCTATCCTCTTCTTAGCCCCCCTAAGCAGTTTTTCCCGATATCTCAACTCCTGACGATTGCTCTCAAGTAAATCAACTATTTCGCGCTCGTAGGATGATACCTTGTTGTCGTCGTCGTCGGAGTCGTCGGAGGAGCTCTTTTCTTCCTTATCCCCAAGAGCCATTGAGCAGAAGCTCTTGCAAGATCTTCGGCGCTGGTGTGAGCGGCTCTTCGGCTTGTCTCCGAAGGCCATGAAGCAGAGGCCCGCCGGATCGTCCTTGTCCTTCCCCTTCCTAATGGCGATCTCCTCATCGCTTGAGCTCGATGAAGAGGAAGAAGACGTGGACCGCTTGGAGTAGCTCTTCTTCATCTCGGCGAAGAAGACCTTGCCGCGCTTCTTATTCTCTCGCTGGTAGTCCTTCAGGGCCTTCTTGAAGAATCGAGTCTTCGGCTTGCCCTTGTTGAAGGATGAGCTCTCGTGCTTGCCGGAGTCATGGAAGCTGTCACTGGTGCCCTTCTTGTATCCATTGCGCTTGGGGCAGTCGGCGATGAAGTGTCCTGGATCACCACACTCAAAGCATCCGGATTTTGTGTCGTGTCTTTTGAACATTCTCTTATCATAGACATGATGCACCCGGTTGTTGAAAAGACACAAAACATCATCTCCCAATAACTCTAGCTAGTCCTCAGTGATAGACATCAAAGAGAACCCAGCACAACTCACAGAAGAGGGATCAACAGAAGGTGTAGCAAGGGCCAGGGATTTTGATCCAAAACCAGTGAGATTTGATCTCAGCTGGATATCTACCTCAGTGGCCTTCAGCTTGCTAAACAACTCAGAAATGGTCAAGGTATCGTAAGAAGTGCTCTCAACGATAGAGGATACCTTGATCTCCCAGATCTTTGGGTCCAAGGTATGGAAAACCTTGAGCGCCTGCTCGTGATCTGAGACTAACTGAGCACCCTCAGCCTTGTTGTCTCGAAGCTTGTTTATGATCGACTGAAAACGACCAAACAAAGCCTCAACAGATTCACCCGGCTTCTATGTGAAATTTTCATATTCACGCCGGTAGGTCTGATAGAGTCGAGCCTTGACCTGAGCTGTTCCCTCATGGTGTGCCTTGAGGGTAGCCCAGATCTCTCTCGCAGTGGAGAGATGGCTGACACGCTCAAATTCAGTGGGACCTAAACCAGAAAAGAGTATGTTCACAGCCTTACTGTTGCTCAGATGCTGAGCAATGATACCAGTAGTACCATGCTCAGCGACTGGCAAAATGACAAATGTGGTGTGAACGCAAATGTCCCATATGTCCGAGCCCTGGCTCATGAGATAGGCTCGCATGCGAGTCTTCCAATAATTATAGCCATAGGCTTCCAAGGACGGGACCTTGCCAGGAGACGTCATGGTCACTACTGGGGTTTAGAACCGGTTAAGGTATGGAAAAACCCTAACCTCGCTCTGATACCACTTATAGGACCGAAAGTAGCGACCAGAGGGGGGGTGAATGGGCGCCTTAAAAATTCTTTCGAATCAATGGCCTGTTCCCAATACCCAACGCACCTCAAAAAGACTAAGCAGTAGAAAAATAAACAGGAGGCCTAAGTCTAAAGGTATCTAGCCTAGAAGCAACTGATGACAAACAAAGAACTATTAAAGAAGTGCAACTAGGTAGATAAACACAGTATGTCAGGCCTAAACTTCCCAATGAAATGATCTAAGTATATGTAAAGTGAAATGAGAAGTTACTGTCCAATTTTGTCTCCTGTTCGGAATTTGGCGAAGCCTGCTTCGCCTGTCGAGGTCTGCTTCGGAGATGATTGTCGAAGACTGCTTCGCTGGTCGAAGCCTGCTTCGGAGGTTGGTGACGAAGCCTGCTTCGGAGGTCAGTTGCGAAGCTTGTCGAAGATGTCGAGGGTGTTTTGGTCTAGCCTAGTTCGAAGGGGCAGGGAGCGAAGTATGCTTCGAAGCGAAGTATGACAATGCTGGAGCCTGCTTCGAAGTATGTACTTCGAAGGCAAGGCTTCGGACACAGCTTCGAACCGAGTGCCTCGAACCTAAACCTTCGAACAGAGAACTTCGAATGCAACACACAGACGGACTACCTTCGAACAAAGAAGCGAAGCCTGTCACACGACAGAGGCACCAAATTCGAAGCCTACACTCTACCTTCGAAAAGAGAAGCGAAGGCTGACACGCCACAAAGAAACCAAAGTGAAGCTTAGTAGAACGACAAGCTTCGAAGCCAACTTCGAAACCTATCGAAGTGTGGACTTCGAACAGCTAGAGCTGGAGTACCTTCGCACTGTCGTTCGAAGTATGCAATGCAGTCCGTTCAAAAAGTACTTCGAAGCTAGCAACACATGACACAAAACGAAGTTCGAAGTTTGAACGAAGCCTTCGAAGATGTTAGATCGAAGCCTACCTCACGGAGCTGAGGGGCTTCGAACAGAGAAGGGGCTTCGCCAGAAACACAGCCAGAAAAGTTGCTAGAGCCTGTCAGCTTCGATCAAAAAGCTGCGCAGTAGAAGGTAAAAAGCTGGCAGCGAGTACTGTAGCTGCAGTATAGCAGTACTACTTGCAACAGCAAGAACTAGTACTCTTCTCGAGAGGAACAGAAGCAAATCGAAGCCTTCACCACCAGGAAAAAAACGCTGTGAGCAAACCGAAGATTTCAAAGCCAATAAATGGGATGCATCACACGAAACAGAAGGAATAGAAACATCCAACTGCAGGGAATAAAATAGATGAACAGCAACACATTTCCTGGAGGCGCACACATGAACAAGAAGAGAAAGAGAAAATGCAAGAGACAAAAGTGACCCAAAGGAGTAGTATTGATTTCAGCAAAAAAAGGGTAGACCAAACCCTAGGGATTGGGGTCCTATTTATAGGCTCCCAACACTAGGAACATTCCACCAGCCCCTTAGGGTTTTTACAGACGCAAGAATAAAGGAAAGGACTCTACTGCCCTTAGGTATTTTTACAGACACGACTGACTGACTGTGGGCCTAGAGATACAGATGACTTATCCGGAAGCTAAGCTTTCATAGTGACTACGGCTTCTCTTCTGGACAGTCGGATACAAGATCGACGGTTGTTAGTTTTGCGCCGAAAATGACAAAGCCTCCACCGACTTTGCATCAGGTACCCGGATTGGGCCGGCCCGACTCCGCAGCTCTCTCAGCCCGGCAATCGCTCACCGCCCTTGTACCTGAGTCAGTCCTGGTCAACAGCCCAGTGGGTCTTCTACTGCTTCTGGCCCGTGTACCCAGATTGGGCCAGCCCGACTTCGCAGCCTCCTCTGCCCGACAGTCGCTTGCTGCCCGTGTACCTGAGTCACACGCGGCCCATGAAACAGCAGATCTCTTCTTCTTCTGTCCTCTTTGACTATTGTTGACAATTACTCATCACTTCTAGAGCCATGAGGCCCACGCTATTCAGCATGGCTCCTCACACGCCAGCCGAAGCCCAAAACTCATCAAAAATGCTTGTGCACGTGAATCGAAACAACAAATAATGCTGTGCACGGATGGAGAATCGAAGCTTCAAAGCATTGTAGGAAAGAAATAAATGCAAGGCAAAAATCCCATGAACAGCAGCCTGGCTGCACACAACAAGAGAGAGAAGAGAGAATGCAAGAGACAAAAAGTGACCCAAAGGAGTAGTATTGATTTCAGCAAAAGGGTAGTCCAAACCCTAGGGATTGGGGTCCTATTTATAGGCTCCCAACACTAGGAATATTCCACCTGCCCCCTAGGGTTTTTACAGACGCAAGAATAAAGGAAAAGACTCTACTACCCTTAGGTATTTTTACAGACACGACTGACTGACTGTGGGCCTAGAGATACAGATGACTTATCCGGAAGCTAAACTTTCGTAGCGACTATGGCTTCTCTTCTGGACAGTCGGATACAAGAATCAACGGTTGTCAGTTTTGTGCCGAAACTGACAAAGCCTCCACCGACTTTGCACCAGGTACTCGGATTGGGCCGACCCGATTCCGCAGCTCTCTCAGCCCGGCAATCACTCATCGCCCGTGTACCTGAGTCAACCCTGGTCAACAGCCCAGTGGGTCTTCTACTGCTTCTGTCCCATGTACCCGGATTGGGCCAGCCCGACTTCGCAGCCTCCTCTACCCGACAGTCGCTTGCTGCCCGTGTACCTGAGTCACACGCGGCTCATGAAACAGCAGATCTCTTCTTTTTCTGTCCTCTTTGACTATCGTTGACAATGACTCATCACTTCTGGAGCCATGAGACCCACGCTATTCAGCATGGCTCCTCATTCATCACTAACGAATGGACAAAGCATGGTGGAGTTCATCGAGGACACGTTTCTCCAACTCTTCTTCTGTTGCCCTAGTGTGTTTCATGGCTACAAGTAACGGTCTATGATCCCATTACCCGCATGGTTCCTAGACTAACTGAGTAGAAAATTTTGATTTTAGGGAAAATTACTCACATGCCATTATAATTTTCAGAAATTACCTATATGCCACTGTCAGTGACTGTGGCGGCCCCCATCTGTCAGTGACACACCGATGGCATATTGGCAAACCGTGAAAATTGTAATGGCACGGAAAAAATTAACCCTTGATTTTACTGCTAGCGTAGCCTGCCTATTCCCTAACAGTAGTATCAAAGCCTATATGTGTAGTGTTCGATCTCGATCAAACCCATATAGATGATATGTAGTGGAAACAGATTAGTCTATTGTTCTTGCGTCAAATTTTTGGAAGTTTCGAATCTGTCCCGAAAGTTCCGTCCAAAAATAAAATTCATACATAAGGTTATTTTTGGAAGTTTCGAGTGTGACTCGGAAGTTTCAGGTGTGACTCAGAAGTTCCGGGCCAAAAAATTGATACATCGAGTTGATTTCAGAAGTTCCGGGTGTGACTCCGAAGTTTCATGTCCCTTTTTCAGTCATGCATAGATTCTACGTCTAACTCATTTTTGTAGAGAATGTTGTGACTGGTATGGCCTTGTGATGTATGAGATGCCTGCATGTAATTTTCATGGCTTGCGTGCCATGTTTAATTTTAGCCCAAGGTTGTTCTAATGTTGTACAATGTGTGTGTCAACATGTGATGCTTCTCCTCATGTAATTAGTATAATACTATTAGTTGTAATATACTAATACGATATCACGGAGGCTTGAAGCGTAATGATCTAAAGGATAGGAACCATGGATATGGAGATCATCATGTGAAAGGGTTATACTATGTCACGATTAATATGATTGTCTATGATGGTTACTTATGTTAGAATAGTTTCTCTAATAAAATTAAGAATTTTGATGCCCTTTCCAATAACTGCACCACAAAGGTTTTTGATCATTGTATGGTAGGTCTACCAAAGCAAGGCATCATCTTTTATCTTTACCGGTTAGGTGGATATCAGACAACCACATGTATAGTATTGGTTTACTTAACAAAACTATTAAAACAGTTTTAGGCTTTAGGGCATAGAGTTGGGAGTCGAGGCATTGGATGCTACCCCCAACGAATAAGAGTCGCATAGGATGTGATTAGCAAAGTGTTACTTACTTATGTCACTAATCTTCTAGCAGTAATGTCAAAGCTCACTAGAAGTTAGTTGAATATAGATCTTGTCCTACTATGTGTCGTTAGAGGGAAAGCGATCAATTTACATATAGTGGAGCATCTTTTATTTGATAGAAGATTCACATAGCATAGTGTTAAAACTTACATTTTTCTATTGTAGATCATGTCACCTACTGCTAGAAACACTTCCACTTTTAATTTGCTAGCAATTCTTCAAAAGGAAAAGCTTTGTACAACAAAATTTATTGATTTGTATAGAAACTTGAGAATTGTTCTGAAATAAGAGAAAAAATAATATATTCTAGAGGAACCCCATCCTGATGAATTAGATAATGATGCATCTGTCACGGATCGAAAGGCTTATGAGAAGCATGCTAACGATTCGCTTAATGTTAGTTGTCTCATGCTTGCCTTTCAACGCCACGCCACGCACAGGGCCGACCCTGGGGTGGGGCCACCAGTGCCACCGCCCCGAGCCCCACCCCTAGTGGGCCCCATATATATGTATATATACATATGTATGAATGTGTGAATATGTATATATATGTATATGTATATATATATGTATGTATGCATATATATATATAATATGTATGTATACGTATGGGCTAATCATGTTGGACATACAAAAAAGTCGCAAAGCAAGCTGCAAACTTGCAATTTGCATGTTAATCTGTCCTGCTCGTCTCCTCAATCGCCAATCCTAGCCCTAGCCTCCCTTATGATTCATATGACAATCAATGCATTGAAAAAGAGATTTGAAGAACTCTAATCATTCAAAGAAATATTTAGGTTTTTAACGAGTTCTACAACTTTGAAGTCATTTGATGGTCTCGAACTAAATGTGTGTTGCATAACGTTGGCATTAACCTTCTCTCTATATGGTTCATCTGATCTGAATTTAAATAATCTAATTTATGAGTTAAGTGTTTTATAATTCACTTTGTGATAAACCAATGTCAGTTATAGAGATTTTTTATTTTTTAGATCTATAATATCTCAAGAGAGGTTAAATGGTTTGTCAACTTTATACATTGAGAATCACTTATTGGATGAAATTGATATTGATACCATCATCAATAAAATTTGTTTATTATCAAGAAACATTAGTAGAAATTTTTAAGGTAATTTAACATATTTACGTTATTTTATATTAATATTATTTTACATATATTTTAATTATATTTTGATAGGGGCCTCTAAAATTAAGTTCGCCATGGGCCCTTAAAATCTCAGGACCGGCCGTAGCCACGCACCTCGTGCCACGCTGCCTCACATCCCGTGCTATCGCTCGTGCCCACCGTACGCCTCCCGCCACATGGTGCCGCCACCTATAGCTCGCCACCTCGCCTCTCGCGACCCTAGCCGCCACCCGCATCAAATGGTGCTAGCAGCAGGCGCACGTTGGGGCACGGGGGATGAGGCGGCTTGAGCGGGCGAGCGCGTGCAGGGTGCGGGGGACGGGGCGGCTGAGCGGGAGGCGAGGTGGCAGGGCATGGGGCGCAACGTGTTGCGGGGTGCGCGACAACCTGGTTCAGCTAATGATAGGTCGAACCATGCCGATGTGGCCTAGTTCGGCCAACCATCAGTCGAACCAAGGCTGATGTGACTTGGTTCGGCTGATGGTTTAGCCGGTAGGTACCTAGTTTTGCAATTTTTTGAATCAGGTATTCAAAATTGAAACTTTTTTAAAAATATATTATTTTAAAAATCCACACTGCACGAATACACGATACGCCACCACGTACCACCCTACTACTCATCGCACCACCACTCGGTCGTCGCGTTGTGCCACACACTTGGGACAAGGGAGAAGGAGAAAGAACTCATGGCTACAGGAGAAGGTGGGGATCGGAAGAAAGCCAAAGGAAAAAAGATAAAGGGGAGGAAAGAAAAGACGAAAAGAAAAGAGATAAAAATGTTTCAGAAATTAGAGGGTTTTTAGGTAGAGAATCTAATATTTTCTATGGGAATTTAAAAAGGAAGGGATCTTTGATTTTGTAATTCGAGAAAAATCTGAATTTAGAGAACAGTTGATGTATGCACAAATAATTTTCTTCTTCCGCTAAATATCTGTAATCTTATTTATTTTAATTTGTATTTGTATCCGATATATAGTATCTAAGGGTATCTGTTTTTTAATACAAAAATTATAACAACGAATATAATATTACTAATATTTATTTATATCCGATCTATTTTTATCTTATTTATATGCCTCAATCACATCAACCAAAGAACACATAAACTAAGAGGGCAATTCAATTATAATCCAATCGTAATTCCTATATATAATATATGAATCATATCAATAATTAGTCGAGATGCCGTGCTCGAAATTAATGTCGAGAGCCAGAAACAATAATTAATCGAGGAAATTAAAGTGAACTTTGTGTCTGCTGCCTGCAGCTAGCTAGCAGTATATGTGGTAGACACTGGGGACCAACGACAAATTTTCTTTTAAATTTGTATAGCGATTTTAAAAATTTGTAGAAGTAGATACCAGTCGACACTTGAAGTGCTAACTGGAAGAGTTGACGTGGCAGAGTCTAGTAGGGAGCCAGCATCAAATCGACACTTTAAGTGCCGACTAGAGCTGAGGTGCATTCAGTCGTCACTTAAAATGCCGGCCGATATCTACTTTTACAATTTTTCAAAATCGTCATATAGATTTGAATTTTTTTAAAATATTTTAGAAAAAAATCACCAAGGACGACCAATGCAAGCAAGAATCAAATTCAGCAAATAAAATGCATGCGTATATATGGTACGAGTGGTGACCACTTAGCTTGTTTGCTCAAGCAAATTGAAACGGTGCAACAGAAAGAATAATCATATATACGTACGTTGGACGTTACATGCCTGATTGATCCGTCGATCTACATGTCGGTACACGTACGTGCAAAGCTAGCTGAAGCGTGTGGCTGTATGATATTTACACGTGCAAAGCTAGCACGAGGGTGCAGTGTGCAGTGGGCTCCGGGGGAGGATTATTCCATGGTCCCTTCCATCTTCCATTATTGGTAGCTTTTGCTCTCTTCCATTTCCGGACACATGTATCTCAGCTCAATTGGCTGCATCTATGCCGTCTTAGAAAGAGCTAGCATCTTCCCTAACTTTTCTATTTTTGTATTCTCTATTTATCCATTTAATCGATTATTTAAAAATATTTCGAAAGACTTTCTATTTTCAACTCTCTGAAAAAATTCTTTCCTTTTTAAAATCCTACAATGTATATTTTGAAAGATTTGTTTTTTTTGAAATCCCAATTTGGAATCCCAAACTATAAAATTTTCAAAGTTTAGTTTTTTGTAAAAAAATCTCATCTTTTCATTTCTATTTCTCTTCATTTTTTCTTTCCTCCTTTATTTTCTACTTTCTTTCTCTTTCTTTCCCTTGCTTTCTTTCGTTCATCCTGCCATGTGTTCATCGGTTCATCCCCTTTCTTTCTCACAAACAAGTTCATCCTGCTCTAGAATCTGTGGCTTTGCTTTCCTCGACACGCAGCATGGAGTGGCGGTGCGGTGTGACACAGGGCGATAGATACTATTATCAATGATTTTGTATATACAAATATAAGAAGAAATCACTTTTGATAGCTAATATAGCCATGAGCCTAGGGTTGGATTGTTTTTGCCTTTTACCGGTGATTTAAGATATGTTATGACTCTGCTTTGACTAATGAAAAATCTATTAATGTCGTAGATTGATATTATATATTATGCATATACTAAATAATTTTATAATTAATATAAAAACATTATTTATATTACATTTATAAAATATCAAATGGCCCCTTAATTTTTTCGCCTAGGGTCTCTGAAATAATAGAAACGGCCCTGCGCGGGGCGACTCTGACCTACCAACAGAGTGGCTCTGGCTAGCTCCGGCCAAGGGGTAGGGTGGCTCTAGCTTAGGAAAGGGTCAGCTCCAGCCCAGGGTCATCAGCAGCACTGAGCCACCGACCACGGGGCATGGCCACATGGGCGGTGCCGATGAGATCACGGATGAGGTAATGGCGCCCGAATAGCCAGCGAAGTTTGCTGGCCAAGTTTGGCCAGTGAGAGTAGCGATTTAGCCAGTTGGATGGTTTGGCTATCCGGTTGACCAATTTGTTGAAGTATATTTTTTTAATTGAATGATTAAAATTTAATTAGTTTGGATAGCCACCCGGATAGCTAGATTATTGGAGATGCTCTAACATGTTTTATTAATGTAAAAAACTTAGTTACATGTGTTCTTGATGGTAAAACTTTTAGGATGAAAATGCTCTGTCTGTCGTCAAAGGGGCGACACCTAGCTATATGTGTCATTTAAGCTCGTAGGGTAGAGCACGTATATATTAGTACGGTTGTAAAGTTTATCACTAAAAACTACTTTCTTCGTTTTAGAATATAAGTTATTTTGATATTGCCTATATTCATCTATAAATCAATGAATCTAGACACAAATATAAATATATTTAGATTTATTGATTTATAGATAAATTTAAGTAAGCCTAGAATAACTTACGTTCTGAAAGGTAAAAATCTTTTACGGTGGATGTAACAGTACATTTGTGCAGATTGTGTCCTATATATATTAACAGCTAGCTGCAGCAATCAAAGGAGGATGGGAATGAATTGAATGGATGCGGATTGATCGGGGGTATAGCCGCTTTGTAGCTTTAGAGGGTGGCCGGAAAGGAAAGGCGAGCAGCGCATTTGGGGCGGCGCAGCAGGGATGGAACGGCGGGCCTCTCCGCCGGCCGGCCGGCCGGCCGGCCGGCCGGCTGCATCTTCATTCGCCTTTTGCGTCACTGTCGACGCCGGCCGGAACATGGAATGTGCTCATCCCCTTGTGAGCAAGCTAAGCTACATCGATCGAGCAACACATACAGTTACCTCTTTAGATGATGTCGCATCTCATTGCTGTCGACGGGTGTCTACTTCGCTGACTGATAAAGCCCTACCCAGAAATGGAAGCTTATCCATAGTTTTCACCGTGCATCCATGGACCACTCCTCACTGCACGCTAGATTGTACTCAAATTAAATGCTAATTTTGCATAGGCATGGCCCTAGCTACCGAAGGGTTTTTAAATCGATAACACTTTAAAAGTAGTTAACGGTAGTGACAGTGAATATGTCACCATCATAATTCTTCTCATTGACACGTGAATCTTCATTGTCATTAACATGTGATGATATGATATTTTTTAATGTTAACTTTTTTTATTGTTGTAACATACGAGCACTCAACTATTAATAAAAAGGGAGAATAGGTCCAAAGAGGCCAAAGAGGTAAGGAGGGCAGGCATGCAACGAGGAGAGGCTGAGCATGCCTCCCTCTTTTTCTCTACCCAAAGCAAGTGTTTCCCTCACCTCCTCTCGGTTGTTCCTCTCTCTTTTCTTCTCCTCCATGCCCCAGCTCTTTTCATTCTCTTCTCCTCTTCTCAGTGACGTGGTATTCCGCCATAGCGTTCTCCTCTCTCCCACCCCTAGGGCCTAGGCTCGGTTCAGCGTTGCCACTTGCAGCCAAGAGCGGAGCTACAGTGATGGCAGAGGGTTCCTAGGAACCCGGTACAAAAAAAAATAGTTGTTATTAGCATTTTTTACCCTTTGTGCACCCCCTTCAACTCAATATGGTGTACCGCTTAAAGTAGTGCACCCCCTCAGTTTGTCTCTAGCTCCGCCACTGCTTGCAGCGACAACTAGATCTAGGCCACATATGCCTCCCACTGTCAGATCTTGCGGCGCATGCCTCCCATCAACGGATCTAATCATGTGCACGCCTCCTACCATCACTACCGGAAACTAAAAGTTTGCCGAGTGTAATATCTCGGGCACTCGGCAAAGTATACTTTGCCGAGTGTTATTTAAAAAAAACTCGGCAAACTTTAAACACTCGGCAAATCAATTCTTTGCCGAGTGCCCACAAAAAATACACTCGGCAAAGCTGGAGACTAACGGGCGTCATGACGGCGTTTTTGAGCGGACAAAAATATTTTTTTTTTTGAGTTTGCCGAGTGTTTTTTGAAAAACACTCGGCAAAGACACTTGGTTTGCCGAGTGTTTTTCAAAAAACACTCGGCAAACATATTTTTTTATTATTTTGTGTGAAATCTTGTTTCAAATCAATATGTTGTTTGCAATTTCGTTTTGGCTTGAAATTTTTTCTGTAATCACAATAAAAAATATATTATATCATGTAAAAATTCAACATTTATTTAGTTCAGTTTGCTATTTTTAATTCATTAAATATGTTTTCGGGATTTAAATTGAAATATGTGACATTTGAACTACAAGTGCCTAAAATAATGAATCAAAAATTATAGAAAAATCATATTCGTATTTATTACTAGATTTTGAGTTCTTATGAACTAAATTGAAATAAATTTAGAAAAAAAACTAGGTTGCGACACTCTATCGACAACGTAGACTTTAATAGTTTTTTAATTCTAAAAATTCAAAACAATTCTCAAAAATATTATACTTGAGATGGTGTTATGATATGATATGAAGATACTATGATAAAAATTTAAAAATGTTTCGGTAAAGTTATCACGTATAGTGTTTACAAATTGGATATTTTGAGAATAAGAATTGGAGTTTAGAGAAGAAATGAGATAGATTTGAAAGCAAATTGATGATTAAATTTTTGTTTGATCTTGAAATTTTTTGTGAACTAAAAATAAAACATATATTATCTCATATAAAAATTCAACATTTATTTAGTTAATTTTGCTATTTTTAATTCATTAAGTATGTTTCTAGGATTTAAATTGAAATATGTGACATTTGAACTACAAGCGCCTAAAATAATGAATCAAAAATTATAGAAAAATCATATTCATATTTATTACTATATTTTGAGTTCTTATGAACTAAATTTAAATAAAGTTTGAAAAAACTAGATTGCGACACTCTATCGACAACGTAGATTTTAATAGTTTTTTAATTCTACAAATTTCAAAACAATTCTAAAAAATATTATACTTTAGATGGTGTTATGATATGATATGAAGATGTTGTGATAAAAATTTAAATATGTTTCGATAAAGTTATCATGTATAGTGTTTACAAATTGGATATTTTGAGAAGAGGAATTGGAGTTTAGAGAAGGAATGAGATAGATTTGAAAACAAATTAATGATTAAATTTTTGTTTGATCTTGAAATTTTTTAAAAAAATAAAAATACTACGTATATTATTCCATGTAAAAATTTTATATTTGTTTAGTTCAGTTTGCTATTTTTAATTTTTTAATTATATTTCTAGGATTTAAATTAAAACATGTCGAGCTAAAAGTGCATAAAATAATAAACTAAATTATTAAAAAATTATATTTATATTTTTGAGTTTATTTTTAGTCCTTATGCGCTATAGTTTTATAATTTATATTGAGAAAAAGAATGTAAAACAAATTAATCAATGTTTTAAAAATAAAAAAAATCTTTGCCGAGTGCCAAATTTGAGGCACTCGGCAAAGATTTGGTGTTTGCCGAGTGCAACACTCGGCAAACACCAAAAATTCTTTCCCGCACTCCTATCCCGCAAAATTTCAAACTTGGCGCCAATTTTTTTTAAAATTTTCACATTTTTTTAAATAGTCCCACCCACCCTCCATCCTCTTTCTCCCTCCTCCCTCCTCCTCTTCTTCCCTCCTCCTCCCTCCTCCTCCGTCGTCCTCGTCGTCGTCGCCTCTTTGCCGTCGCCGCCGTCGCCACGCCGTCGCCCCGCACGCCGCGTGCCGCCCTAGCTCGGCGCCGCGGGCCGCCCCTCCACGGCACTGCGCGCCGTCGCCGCCGTCTCGCCGCGCGCCGTCGCCCCGCCACGCTGTCGCCGTCGCCGCGCCGTTGCCCCGCCTCGCCGCGCGCCGCTCGGCCCCCGGCGCGCGTCGCTCGGCCCCCGCCCCCCGCCTCGCCGCGCGCCTTCTCACCGCGCGCTGCCTCGCCGCGCGCCGCCCGGACCCCGCCCCGGCACGCGCCGCCTCGCCGCACGCCGCCCAGCCCTTGCGTTGTCGCCCACGCCGCACCGTCGCCCGCGCCGCGGCCACGCCCGCACCCGCGCCTGTGGCGCACCCAAATTTTTTTATTATTTTACACTAATTTCTTTGCCGAGTGCTTTCTTTTGGCACTCGGCAAACCGACCGTCAAGTTTACCATTCCGTTTATCCCTTTTTTTTCGCCGAGTGCCAACTTTTATACTCGGTAACACCTGTTCGCCGAGAACATTTTTGCCGAGAGTTTTTTGCCGAGTGCAACACTCGGCGAAGTGTTTGCCGAGCGCAAACAAGGCTTCGCCGAGTGCCAAAGGCACTCGGCAAATAAGAAGTCTCCCGTAGTGCATTGGATCAGGCCATGCGCCGCCTCCCTCGTCAACAGCCTAGCTCCACGGTTAACAACTTGGGCGCCTGATAAGCACCTAGGTGGTGTCTCGCGCAGACTTTTATAACACTGTACCTAAAGCAATCTTGAAACACAATTCATAAAGCAATAGGACGATTTCAAGAAAATAAGGTTGATGTGTTTTATATTTCAGAAAATTTGAATAAGAGTTATTCGTATTATCTGAATCTAATCCATTTTTATAACATACCAACGATGTCATATCTATATAAAAAATGTGTATCCGTATTTGTTTCTAAAATTTGTTTGATACGAAACTATTTGAATCCGTTTTCAAATATCAAGAAGATTGAATGTTGCACGTACGCATACAGTGAACGAAGACATTAATGCACATAACAGATTTATAACGTAATTGAGTGGTATGTAACATGAGGTGCCTCAAAAAAAACTCTGACGAAGATACCGAGACGATGCACGCATAGCTCAGCTGGTGATAGGCCGGCAGTCCATATATGTTGCGATTTGACAGTGAAAATTGGCGTGAACAAGCCTTTTATTTTTGCCATCGTGTTGTGCTAAGTTTGGTTTATGCCAGTGACAAAACAAACCTTTTCAAGTATCGTCCCTAAGAAAACATGCAAACTACTTAAAAATATTCTTACAACCTGCAAGGTCAAAGCCCAACAGATTTCGAGCCTGTCAAATTGACAGATTTGTTCTCTTCCCAGTTCGTACTCATCATAGATTCCCACATGCAATAGCTTTAGCTGATTCTTAAGGCTACAGCGATCTGATAATCCGCATCACAAATTGAAATCCTTAAAACGAAGAGGAAGTCCAATTCCTCAATGGCTAACAGAGTCTGATAAAACCTGCAACGTTTACTCGGCATGAGCCAATGTTTTGCCGGCAACCAACTGGTGAAACTACATTGGCATTGAGGACCAAGTTGACATCTGCCAATTACTCGGAGCATGGTCATGGCGTGAGAACGGTTTCATTTCTTCGGCTTGTTCGCCACAGTCAGCTGCTGGAGGTTGAGCAAAAGGTCATTGGAGTCCAGGAACACCTTGTTAGCTGAAGATGAAATTGTGTGGGAGATCTCCCTGGCAGCTTCGATATGCCTGAGCGCAAGGAAAGCAGGGTTGTTTGCAATGGCTTGACCAATCAGCTCAGCACTTTTAGCTTCACCCTGTTCAGAAAATGAGAGCAAAATCAGATTGTGTTCGCGAGGCAATTTCAACGAAAGAGGTACAGTGGCATTCCCCATCACGCCATAAAAACAATGTAAATTAACAAGGATGCCCAAATTATGTATCTGCTGCAATGAGCACATCATAAATACAATCAAGCAATAGAGGTTTGACTGTTATTCTGCAGCAAAATATTAGCTAAAGAAATGTTTATTTTCCTTTTATTTACGTTCTGATATTCAGCAGATCAGATCACAACATAGCTTATACATACAAAATAGACTTCTTTTGGTCTTACCTGCGCCCTGATAACTGCACTCCTCTTGTCTTGCTCAGCTTTCTCAACAATGAATTTGGCACGCTCAGCTTCTTGGGCAGCAACCTGTTTGGCCTCAATGGCATGAGTAAACTCCTTTCCAAAGCTTAGACTTGTAATAGACACATCATCAAGGGCAATGTTAAAGTTCCTGGCCCTCTCAGTCAGTATCTTCCTTATCTCCCTACTCACAGTCTGGAAATGGAGGGTCAGAACAAACAGTTAACAACCCCAAGTAATATTAGATTGTATCAAAATAAAATAATGGACCTATACAAAGCACATGGTCTGATCATACCTCTCTCTGTGTGATTAGCTGACTAGCATTGTATTGAGCGACAACAGCTTTCAGTGTTTCGTGAATGATTGAAGGCAAAACTCTCTCATTGAAGTTCTCCCCCAGAGTCCTGTAGATAGTTGGTAGCTTCTCTGGCATGGGCCTTGTAAGGACACGGAGACCAATTTTCACCTGCCAAAATAGAGTAAAGCAGGTATATAAAAATTATGAAAAGAGTTCATGCAGGGGTCATCCAAACAAGCAGCAAAAGGAACTCCAACCATGAAAGCACATCACACAACCATATACTAATACACATTATAAATGATAGCTTATATTGCCTCCACTACGTTTGTGTCCAGAATTAGGTTAAATCCTTTTTCATGGGCTCATTACTCACTGCTCCCTCTATTGAAGTTTTTCAGGAGTATTTGACGACTTCAAACACCAATGCCCAGAGTGAATTGATCAGGATGGTCATGATTAACTGCTCCTTGATACGTTACATTAAAACACCTCAATTTGATGATGCCCAGCAGGTTTGTCTTGCATAATTGCATAGCCATCAATTGAGATGACTTAATTAATAAGGGCACTATAGGTAAACAACACAAAATCTGCATGAGCACCTAACATTTTTCAACAACAGAAAATTTAGATGACTAGGAAATTTCAGAGGGAGTAGCTCTTTTCTTTCTTAAGCTAGTAACTTTGAGCAACCAATTTGATGACAGTTTTGATGATGGCAAATTTCAGCAAAGTTTAATAGCAAAATTATGGTCACCAACCAAATACAGCCATAACTGTTACCAAATAAGTCCTACAAGAGTACAAGACCAAACAATATTCCTTACTGAGAGGATGATATACTATCGTTAACAAAAAAGATATTGACAATCCATTCATATAAGTAACTCTTAGAACACTTTGCAGTATGATCATATGTAAAAAAATGACTGCCTAGCTGTTAGAGTGTTAGCCAACAAACAACTTTACATTGCAACTTGCAAGGGGTCAAAACATACCTATCAATAAACAATAAACAAAGTAGCATTTGTGTCAAACTAAATAATTAACAAATTCATTGAGATTAATCTGCAGCACCTTATGAAACATTAATGTATGTAGATTGTGAAGATTCCATGGTGCATAAAGGTAATTGGTCTTTAGCCTAATAAAGGTTATTGTAGGGAAACCAACAATGAAATCAAGTAAGCAATACAAATTAACATAACAAATGAGCAAGCATTTTAGTCAAATTGCATGTAGCCAACTTCAAAGTTCAAACAGGGATTACACACAAATTCCAAAAGACTAAAAGATGAAAATATTAAGAGTAGCAGTTTTCCCACTGGGTGCAGGTCCCCAGTGACCCAGTGGGTCCAGGGCCCAGGCTCAGGGCTGGACCCTGAAATATGTTCAGGGAAAGGGGAGGGCAGGGGCAGGGGAAGGGAAAGGGGAAGGATTTGACCAGTGAGTGGAGTCTGACAGTCTGTAGCGCAGTAAAAGCCTACCAGATCCAAGTTAGTGAAGTACTATATGTATTCAAAAACCCTGACTTCCCCCAACTTCCCCATATTCCTTACTCACAAGTTGGCACCTCAGCAACTCAACATTGGTGCCATCACAAGCACAGAAGCTCTGCAGCTCAACGAGCTCAACCTGGTGCCTGCAGCGCCCAAACCAGCACATCATCATATCGCCACCGCTGCGCCGCACCAGCACAACCCCTCAACTCTGCAATCTCAGGCCCCTGGCAGATGTGCCTTCTCACTGCACCGCCAACCACATACACATACTTATGTGTGTGCTACTTTGCTTTTGTTCCTGGCTGTCCAGAAGCCAATCAAAGTGTTATTGTGGATTATGTGTTTAGTTATTTTGGTACTTTGATTGTGTGGCAATGTGGCATAGTGATTGCCAATTTGCCATCTCCTTTTTACTAACATTGCAAGTTTGTAACAAGACTAAATTTGGACTTTGCTTAATTGTTTGTGTCATTGTGTATTTGTGTGGCTGTCCAGATTCTCCAGATGACAAGAAGCTAGAACCCTAGCAATATGCTAACTGTTACAGACTCAAATAGTGTTATTGTGGACTTCACTAGTTTACTTCTATAATTCTATGTGTATGTGAGCATACATACATGTGCATGTATGAATTTTAGCAATTAGCATATATGTAATTTTTTGGTTGTTCACTACATTGGCAGATTGCAACAGATTGTGATGCACTAATTCTAGGGTTTATTGACTGCCCTGGGCCCCAACCAGGTTTCAAGGACCCGGTGGAGGCAAGGGCGGGCATGTATTAGCCCTGTGTTCAGGTTCAGGTTCAGGTTCAGGCTTCAGGGATGGGGCCAGGTGATCAAGACAGGTGTCAGGGCATTCCTGCCCAACCCAGTCCTGACCCACCCTGTTGCCAACCCTCGACATTATACAGATAAAATCAGAAAATAAAGAGGCAAATTTACCATCTGGAGATCCATGCTTCCAGAAGTACTCTCAACAAGATTGGGACGAGCGCGGACATCATAAATGATTGGCCTTTCAAACCATGGAATCATAAAATGGGTCCCTTCGGGGTACACCTGCGTGTAGTACAAGTTAGATATAAAGTTAGTCATCCAGACATGTTAAGGGGATGAAAAACAAGTACTCTTGCAGCAAAAGGACACGCCAAAGATTAGTTCAAATGTTACCCAAGGCATCAAAGCAACAAAATGTGCCTTGAGAATTAATTTGCAAATAATAAATGAGTATTATTTCACTATTTCACCATTTTACCTACTCTGAAACCTCGAAGTACATCAAGTTTATGTGCACAATAACAAGGGGAGAACAATTCATAACAGCATTTTTTATTAACAATGATTGACAACTGTAATGGTTAAGACATACATCTTGCATCCTCAGCTCACAATACTCAATAAGTTGCCTTTGTGTAAATAGTAACCAGAAAAGGACAATTATATACATAATATATTTAACACATTCATCCTTCTGCCTTCAACGATAGCCCAATCAATGCAGCTGATTTTTCGAGCAAATTTCCAATATCAAAATTGGGGAAATCAAGGTGAGGGGACTCAGGGGAGCTACGAGAACTGGGTTGCACATAGAGTAGTGTCTGCGTTTGGGAGTTGCCAACTTGCCACAGACCAGCAGCTGCATCGGATTGCACAACAGCCCCACAGTTTTGATCTCCTGACAATAGAGATCAGTGAACCAACCATCTTTACTCCCAATACTTCCAATCTGTCTTGTACATTGGACACAGACATCGAAGGATAAGGAACAGAGAAAGGACTAAGTAAACAGTATTTTGTTCTTTTCCCTGGTTAAATAAACTGCTAGCAGATGAGAGATAGATGGCAGTAGCATATAAGGGATACAGACGTACACCCGATGGCATATAAAGGAAGATCCAGTTTTGAATCGCATGTGGGGAAACTTAAGTTTTAGATGGCAAATAAGGAATTCTCTATCACAGCCTTTAAAAATACAGTAATCAATAAGCAGCATAATCAGCCATCATGTCCCCTTAAGGGCATCAAAACCCAGGAAATTACAAAATCTACCCTAAGAGAGACAAACAGAGCATGGATAAAAAGTGTGGGATGGATATAATGTGCAAAAAATATTTATATTCTTTGTAAGCATAAATCTGATTGCTTGTAACATAAATGTTATTTTTGGCACATGTAGCATGAACAGAAACAATATTTCACTAGAAGGTCAAGAAAAGCAGAAACAGGTCAATTACTTAAAAGAACTCAACTTTATATGGGTGAGAAAATTAAAGAAAACAGATATTTTAGTCTAATCCGACCAGTTGATTGTAGATGCAAAACTGTATGAAACAGGAAGTCTCTTCAATGCTAGTAACAAATACTTCCTCCGTTCTCAAATAGATGACATCATAGAATGCATGCAGTCAGACCTCAAAATCTTAAATCATTAATAGATTATAAAATATTAGGATTTGATATGTGAAAATAACATTAATATATTTGTTATGAAAAATACTTTAACAGTTATATTTTGATAATTTTTATAAACAAATGCATTGGAGACTGTCAATGTCCAAAATGTCATCTATTTGACAACAAAGTTATTGGAGATTGTGCTGGTGTCCAAAATGTCATCTATTTGAGAATAGATGCAGCATATAACTTCAATACAAGCATGTCCAGGTGAAGTGACATAGTAACACATGCTGATGTGCACTTCCATATACACAACTAGAATGCAGTAAATTTTTACCGCATACACAGACCGTTTCAATGAATAACATAAAAATGAACTAAAAAGACATTTGCTATCTGTTCTTAATTGCATTGCATGGCAAGGATGGTTCCCCAGGATCTGCGTCAGGTAGATCAATAATACAAGGCTGCTGTCGTTTACAACCATCTATAGGTATCTTGTGAAGGGAAATTTCATAACAGCAATTTCAGCCAAACTGGAGAGTGGAGACTATAAACATTGGTCAGATAAAGCTCACCACAGTCTTTCAAAGACACAAAAGAGTGTTGTTTCAGTGATAATTGACTAATGAAGGATACTAGCAAAAACTTAACACCATTCCAAGGAAATCAACGATTTACCTCTCGAACAGTATCACCCACCAAATGGTAATGACAAGTCGCTGCAGCTAAACAATCCATATAATGATAGGATAACACATTTCGAAAACACTTGGATAGCTCAGATTTAACGAGTGATGCATATAAACCCCAATATATCTTCTCAAAAACACTATATATGCCGCAATCTATCTGACGACGACATGCTCAACCCCGTTCTCCCAACTAATATTTCTCTAAACGACCGAATCGTTAACGCCGCTATCAAGCACGAAGAGAAAGGGGGGATGGAGATGCGCGAGCCGGAGCATGTCCGGACCTTGTCCTTGATTCCCTCGATGCGGTTGAATACGATGGCGCGGTGCCCACCCTCGACGTTGTAGAGGCTGTTCACGGCGGTGTACACGGCCGTGCCGCCGAGCACCACCAACTTGACCAGCGTGCCCGCGCCCGCCGGGGGCACCGGAACCCGTCCTCCCGCCTTGAAGCTCATCGCCGCGCGATCTCGAGTCTCCTGGAACGGAACGGAACGGGGCACGGAGCAGGAGAGCTACGCGGCGGCGGCCGCCGTCGGATGCTAGGGTTTTGGGGTGCTTCGTCGAGGAGGGGAGAGGAGGCGAGCGACCGAGCGAGCGGTAGTGGTCTTGAGGAGGCGAGCGGCGCGATCATAGCCGTTGGATCTTAGGCGGACAGTCAGGATTGGCTGACACAGTGGGGTTCTTTCCTTCTCGGCAAGAAAGGACTTTTCGTGCAGACTCTTTCTTTTTTATTTATTTTTACTTCCATTTCGAAATCTAAATCATTCTAGAATAAGATTTATTTATAAATCAATGTATATGTTTTGTATATATATATATTTAGATTCATTTATTTATAGTTAAATATAAATAAAGTTATAATATATGACTTGTATTTTGAAACGGAATAATTATTTTTTATCTAAGCTAGAGGTAGTGTAATCTATTATATTTTTATAATTTTTGAATAATTTGGTATTTTATATTATATATAAGACGGAGATGTATATTTTTGTTATTCCTTATGATTTAAATCATAAATCTGGTTTTGATATGTGCATTTAGCTGATCTTTTCCGAGAAAAATTATAAAAGTCGAGAAAAAATATTTACATTCTATTTGATTAACAATGATATATATTTATCATTGTATCACAAATTTTCTTTATATTCCTATATTTTTCTAGATTTTTTCCATTCTATTTGATTAGCAATGATATATTGACATTGAGTATTATGTTGTGAATGATAGGATCCGAATCACTACTATAACCCGCCACTGTAGTGGAGACTGTTTAAATTAAGGTTTATATAACATTTCTGTAAAATGGGGAAAACACAGTAGTGGAGGGCAGATGACGTCAGCGTGCCCGTCACTGCTGTTGACACAGTGGTGGCGGGCGCGCTGACGTCATCTGCTCGCCACTGTTGTTAGCCATATTAGTGACGGGCAAATTACGTCAGCGCGCCCGCCACCACTGTTGACACAGCGGTGGCGGACAATCTACCCGCCACTGCTAACCAGGATTAGCAGTGGCGTTAGAGCAGTGACGGACTGGTTGCCCGCCATTACAGTACGTTTTTGCCCGCCGCTACAGGGTCACTTTGTAGTAGTGGATTAGACTATTAAGAGTTTGCATATTAGTCTAAGTCGATGCTCGTTAAACCACTTATTATCAAATATTTACCAACTAATAACTTATTCAAATAACATATCGTTGACATAGATTTAATATAAAACATTTGATTTCGATCCTAAATATAGGAACATAAAAGTTAATCTAGAGTTCTATTGTTTTAGGTCCCGTTTGAACGGATTGAAACTAATAGTTAGCTAATTAATAACTAGAGCTAATAGTTATTTTGGACTAATAGGTGGCTAAAATCGATTTCGTCCCTACTACAATAATTGTGTTGCCGTGTTATAAGAGACAAAATAGTCCGAGAACTCATATTAGCTCAAATTAGTTCCCGTTAGTTAGCTACAATGCCAATAGACTCTAGAACAAGAATTGTACATGGTTGTTGACTTGCTTGGTCTCAATTTAGCGTATCCATGAAACAACAAGAAAAATAGGGAGGTTCGATGCATAAATTTAAACACAATATATATTATTGGAATCATTAATGTCAACACGCATATATATAAACTAGAAATCCAGCAGTTCAACGTCAAAATAAGATCGATCCGGCCTGCTAAATAAGGTAAATCTAGCTATTAATATAACTGGATCTCCTTTGGAATGGATATCGATAATTCGATATGCATTGCATGTTGGCACCAAAAGATTGATCGATATTATTGGTGCTTCAAATACGAATTGAACAAGGCACGGGCGGATTGATAATTAATAATGGCATTGCAACACAGATATCATCGCGCGATCAAACGTCGATGAAGAGACGCAGGGATGCATGCAGAGAGTCCATGAATCGATCGATCAGGCGGTGGATTCCTTGAGGTAGGCGATGAGGTCGGCGCGCTCCTGCGGCTTCTTGAGGCCCGGGAAGACCATCTTGGTGCCCGGGATGTACTGCAAAGCGCCATTGTTGTTGCAAACGTTAGGTTAGGGAAGTGTTTCTAGCTTTCGTTCTGCATGCAGGCTGCATGCAGCTGCGCGCAGTCTGCAGCATGATGCAGCAGCTAGCTGATCGAATCTTATGGATGGATGGAGGCAAGGAGCCTGGAGGGAGATGAGAGACGACGGAGACCTTCTTGGGGTTGTGCAGATAGTCGTAGAGCGTGCCCTCCTCCCAGATGACGGCCATGCTCTTGTTGGCGGTGGAGTAGGCGTAGCCGAGGGCGGTGCCGGACTGGCGGCCGAAGAGGCCGTGCAGGTTGGGCCCCTGCCTGTGCGCGCCGCCGCGCTCCACCGTGTGGCACTGCGCGCACTTGGTCCGGAAGATCTTCTCGCCGCTCGCCGCGCTTCCCGCCGGGGCCTCGCCGAATGAAGCCATCTCTCTCTCCCTCCCTTGCTCCCTTCTTCAATTCCTCCGAATGCCTAGCTAGCTAGCTAGCTAGCTCTCGCTGTCTCTTCTTCTTCTTCTGGATGCCCACTACTTGCCTGATACGTGAACCCTAAACTTAATAGCGCTGCCTGCATGCAGCCTCGCGATGGCCATTAGATGGGCGAGAAGAACGAACGGAGTGGCTGGACCCTGTTAGTTCATGCAAGGATCGACCAACACCAACCATCCAATATTCAAGATCACTTCGCGTGCAGTGACCCATATAAATATAGGAGACCCTGGCCCAAGATCTATCGATCGATTGGATCGAAGGATCCATTTTCTTAGCTATAGCTAGGCTGTTAATTTCTTTTCCAAACAGCTGGTTGCTTGATTACTTCTATGGCGTCTTAAATAACCACATGTGGAAATACGTATTTTTACAAGCGAACAAGTAATGTCGTCAACGTGTGTAAGTGCACCAATTTTCATAGATAGCCGTGTAATATCGCTAGCCACCTATGGAAATGAGCCGAAAGAAAAAAGAATTTTGGTCACAAGTGACGTACAAGGGTTATCTCTTGGTGCTCTTTGCGGATGATGTAGTGTTAGTTGATGAAAGTCGAGCAAGAGTAAATAAGAAACTAGATTTGTGGCGTGAGACGAGTCAAAAGGTTTTAGATTCAACAGAACTAAAACTGAATATATGAGATGTGGCTCTGGAACTACTACACATGAGGAGGGAGATATCAGTTTGGAAGGCCAAGTAGTGCCTAGAAAGGATACATTTCGATATTTGGGATCAATCCTTCAAGTATCAGGGGATGTCGATAAAGATGTTAACCATAGAATCAAAATTGGGTGGATGAAGTGGTGCCAAGCATTAGGAATTTTATATGACAAGAGAGTACCATTGAAGCTAAAAGGCAAGTTTTATATGACGGTGATTAGACCTGCAATGTTGTATAGTGCAGAATGTTGGCTTGCAAAAAGGTGACATGTCCAGCAGATAAGTGTTGCGAAAATGTGTATGCTACATTGGATTTGTGAGAATACGAGAATGGATCGAGTCTGGAATGTGGATATACGTGATAGATTAGGGGTAGCACCAATTGAAGAAAAAAATTATCCAACACCAGTTGAGATAGTTTGGACATGTGAAGAGGGTAGATGAAGATCAAAATTAACATGGCAAGAAGCAGTAAAAGGTGATTTGAAGCGATGGAATATACCTAAAGATTTAGCCATAGATAAGAGTGCTTGAAAAATAGTTATTCATGTGCATGAACTCTGATTTATAGTTCTTGTTGGGTTTCAACTCTAGCCTACCTTAATTTATTTGGGACTGAAAGATTATGTTGTTGTTGTTGTTGTTGTATGCCCCTCTAGAGATCAGTACACATGTCTGAAAGGGAAAATAAAAGAAATAAATTGTCGTATTTTTAAATCTGCTTTCAATCCATCGACTCAGTCGGTGCAATTGCAAATGATTTCGACACTTTCGCCCTTGCTAGGGTGCTTCAATCTTGAGCCTCTATTTTTATTCATATATTTCAGCACTACGTCGACACCCTCTCTAAGCTCTCTCTCCATACCTCTCTGTCTTTCTCTTCTTCGGTTTTTCTTGTAGTGAACAAGGTGTAAATCACTATTTCATTATGGACTTCGGTCCCTTCTTCTTAATACATTGCAATGATTCTCTCGCTAGTATTACAAAAAAGAGATCGGTATGTGTATGCATGGATTTAGTACTAATCTAGCTATAATTGTGCATATAAGTATTACATTCATACCGAAGATGCCAATACGATACAACCCAATTAAGGAGACATTTCTTAGAAAACTATGTTTAATTTATCTGATCTAGTAAAATATGTGGCTATCGGCCTATGAAGATTCTTAGGACCCGTTCGTTTGAGTTTTTGCTTTCCAAAAGCTGCCTTTTATTTCTTGTCTTAGAGTATTGGCTTTCTAAAAGCTAGAGTTTATTTAGCAACTCAGTTTCTCCGAGGATGAGAGGGTTCATTTGGCAACTCAGCTTCTCTGAGGATGAGGTCGTTGCTACAGATCTTACGCGGTGTTGGGCAATGTTGATGAGCAAGGGCGAAGGGAAGGGGCAGCGGCCCGAGGCAGAGCTAAGTGAAGGGAGGAGGGCAGCAACCGAGGCGGAGTTGCCCGGGGCTGAGTTGAGCAATGAGGATGAGCTAAGACAGATGGAGGACGGTAGTGGCCCAAGGAAGAGTTGGGCGAAGGAAGGAAGGAAGGAGACGGCTCGAGGCTGAGCCTGACGACAAGGACGAGTTGGCCGACTACTATCCATTTTTAATTTTTTTTGAAAGCGTTATACAAATTTGAAATTTTGTTTTTTTTTTAAAAAAAATCTGCATAGTTGCATGCGCCCCTCGCCGACCCACCCAGAATGTAGACCGGTGAACTAACACATTGTCAATTTTGTTTTTTTAATAATTAATGAAAATTAAGTACACCGGAAAATGCTTGGAAATTAGAATATACAGAATTATCAAGTTATAAATTAAAACTCAACTACTATAGTTTGGAATAAAGATAAATTAAACATATATATAAACCTAATATGAATGGCAAAACAATGCACAAATTTTTTTTCCTTAGTGCACCAGACAACAGTCCAACAAGTATTAGAAATCATCTTCGGCAGCACTTGCAGCGCTTAAATCCACACTGAGATCAACCATCTGGATAAAATGGCAGATGGATTAGTGCAAAATAACTCAGGAATCACTATCAATACAAACGAAATGTAAAACATTAGACACACAGATGTTTTTTTATCTTGATACCAGACCATGAGAAATACGGTACCAGTTCAATTAATTATCACTTTGCTGTCCTGGAACTCTGGTTCTTGCGGTTTTAATATGATGGTAAAAGTTATATACTGATATTTTTACAAAATTGTTTCCGATGAAGCTATAAAATATTTATCTGTAGAATTCAAAAGCTCATTTCCTACTCATGATGGAATTGATAGACTATAGTTGCCCCCTGGAACGTTAGATTATTATAGCACGAGTGCAAATATGGTTGAATTCAAAAGGTTGATGCAGTATTCCAACAGCCGTTAAAGGTTGAATAGAAGAATAATGTACCTTTCCAGTGATCTTTGTATAAAGGGAAAGAACATCCATCACAGTGGACTCAAAGTGTGTTGTGGCATCATAACTCTGAAAAAAAATTGAAATATTTTTTCTTTCAAAATACATTTTCTGTTCATGCTTTAAAACACACTTGGTACTTCTGCCATGACTTACTGTTGAGATGAAACAATTGTCTGAAGATGGGTCGTTAGCAGGTTCATATCTGTCGTATGTGTCAATAAATAACTCATCCACTGGCCCAAGAAGATCAATACCTGGCTTCAATTCCGTCTCTGGATTTTCACTCTCTGCTTGTGCTGACACGAATGCTATGAACTTCCCCTTTGATGCAACATTGTGAGAGTAGGAACAGCAGAAAACATACCTGATATTCACCAGTGAACATTTCTTGTTACCATAATAAAAATGACAAGTAGACCAAGAATAATCTGTAGGTGCAACAGTCAGCATTGGATAAAAACGCGAGGTGATATTTGGAATACTTGCATGTCTGATTTGCGACCAAGTTGCTTTTGTGGTATTATGATCTGCACTGAATGAGATTCAGCAGTATTTGGGATTGGATGGCTCATGATAGCGATT
Organism: Zizania palustris; assembly: GCA_019279435.1. Lineage (NCBI taxonomy): Eukaryota > Viridiplantae > Streptophyta > Magnoliopsida > Poales > Poaceae > Zizania > Zizania palustris. The sequence continues at coordinate 22,885,345 of JAAALK010000282.1, forward strand.
GCCCGGAAAACTTTTCCAACTTTTCTAACCTGGTACAAGAGTAGATAATTCTCGTCAGTGCAACATTTTCTTAAATATTCCACCTTTTGTTTGTTAAACATCAACGTAAAGTGCTTCCTGTGATCTTCAATATAAATTATTTTATACTTGTGCATAGGAATTAAACAATATTCGTTAATTTGGTCTCCTTGGTTAAACAATATTAAGAAAAGTATGGCATAATTTAATTAATTTGGAAGGAAACCGTGGAGATAATACTCTTTTTGTACTTTTGTAATGCAACTATTTGTTAAAATGAAGGAAAAACAGACGGGTTTTACCTTATCAGGTACGTATGATGGATCACAGACAACCTTCTTACATTTTGCAGTTTCCCCTTCTGATGTAACACCACAAACTTTCCCTTCATCATCAAATTTTACCTGAATATTCCAACGCATGTTTGATAGAAAATCACATATGATTTTACTGTATAGCATAAAAACAGATGTAACACTTCGCTCCATGTTTTTGTTTCTCCTTCCCCTAAAACGTAGTAGTAAATTTTGATTTTGAATCTAAATTTGAATATTAAGTGATGGTTTTATTTTTCTGGCCATTTTGTCTTTCGGAGCATTCTTTAAAGTCTTGCAATCCCAAGTAAATTGAGATAGGCTAGAATTAAAACCAAACATAGGTTTCATCTCTATTCAAGTCGCGAGGTTTTCATAGACTCGTCAAGCCAAACATAAAGGGAAACGAGATCATCCCTCCTTTACTATAAAAGTGGTACCCTGCAATTGTTTTTCATTGCAAAAAGTGGTGCTACCAATTTTCCTAAAAAGTAAAAACAAGCACCCCTAGAACAATTATTAATTTTCCATGCCACAATTCATTAGCACTAGCATCTACCGGATAACTGACCAAATATAAGTGTGGAACTTTCTTTCTGTTCACAAAATTTTTATTTGGCATGGGAACAGTTCGTTCAATCATTCCTTTTTGAAGAAAAAAATCATCAATATTCCCACCTTTTTTTGCTTCTGCACCTTAAAATCTAATTCAGTTTTTTATATCTTATCTTCTTGCTAGACGATTCAAAGCAATGGTACTTCGAATAGTAATGACCATGACCAATTAACCCAAAAAACATGGAAAATTCAAGTAGTTATCACACAAATTGTACCGTGCACTCTGGCTTATTCAACATGTATGTCCCACCATAAACAGCACTAAGCCTTGCAAAACCCTGGAACAAAGAAAAAGAAATTAGAAATTCACCCATTTACAATCTCTGTAATCTGTAATGGATAGAATCAGATGACACAGTGTAAGAGTAAAAACCTGTGGCAGCTCTCCTAAGCCATACAAGGGATAAATATATGGGGACCCTCCTTGAAAACGAGCCACTGATTCAGCATAAAGCTGCAATAGTTCAAAGAAGTGTTAGCAGACAAGGAAAATATATGGATAGAAGCGAAGTGACCAGATACGATACAAAAATCTATAGTGTACTCAACTGTAAAAGTGTGGCAAGTGTTCCTAACAAAGAAACACTTCAGTTGGCTGGCAGTGACACATGTCATAAACTGTTAATTACCATGGCTTTAATCTTGTCTATCATTGGCAGTGTTGTAATTCCCCGTCATAAACAGTTTGACTACCATGTCTTTAGTCTTGTTCATATACAACCAAGCCTGATGTTCTTTTTTTTGTACACTAAAGTGTGATATGCTCTAGGTCTGATGAATTTCATCAAACTATCAGGACTAGGTTTGATCTAAGCTCTGTAATATAATGATACACAGCTCTCCTATATGTTTGACAAAAAAGTTTTGATCTAAGCTGATCTTATTAAATTTAGAAGTTCAAAGACTAGAAAGACTTGCCTTCATACGCTTTACAGTGTCAATTGCAGGTTCTGTCAGGTAGTTATCATCTTTATGAAGAGCTACTGCATGGCCAATAAAGTCTATTGTATTATCATCCAAACCATATTTTCTGAAAAACAAAATGGTAAGAGGAGTTTCAGTAAATTGAATATTTAAGAATCGCTGTAACCCGATTTTCATAAAATAGTATGTGAAACGAAAAGATCAGACAAATACATGAAACATGGGCATAGAAAATTGGAATGCAAGAATAAAGCTTGATGTATCCATTTATAGCTTATGAACAAATTTGCCTACTTCTTATGCTTATCTGTAAACTCAACTGAAGGAGTGTACCATATAAAGATGGCCTTGTGATGATAAAACAGGAGCAGGTGTGCAACTAGGCCTAACATGTTATCTTTCAATGGAGTGTAACTATACATTATCCATGTGCATGGACATTATGAAAATTTTGGAATCAAATTGATGTATCTGTATGTGTCGATATGGACAAACACAAATACAAATTGAGGCCCCTAATTGATTCTACTTTATAGACAAATACAAATAATACAATGCTTTTGTGAATGGACCATTTGGAAATCATACTATTATACTTGGGGAAAGTACACTAAAGATAAAACTGTACAGCAACCCTGTGGGACCCAAATACAAATTTCAAAAAAAAAAATTAAATCAGTTATTTTCACCTGAAAATAAAACCACATACTTTTCTGTGTTGAGGAAAAAATTGGCTAGAAAGGGAGCAGTAAAAACGGGTGCTCACGAGATAAGTTCTTTAGTGGTCATTTTTGTAAGGTCATATCCCTTATGGGTACTTGGGTCATTTTCCTTGTAATCTTGGACATAAAGGAAGAATTTCCCTGCTCTTCGCTTCTCAAACAATCCCATCAATGGAGACTTGAGAGCTTCCATATCAGTAGAGGGAACCTTGTGAATCTGTGAGCAAAATAACGTATATATAATAGTTTTATTAGATGACATGCCCCGGTTGTATCATGGAGTGTGCAAGCATTATAATAATAATAATCCAACCTTTGACTTATTGAAGACGTAGCTTCCATCGACAGCTTTGAAGGATAAGTACTTGGTAACACCAGTATGAATAAGTACACGGACCAAAGCACCATTTGCCATCATAAACTAGTCGGAGTAACATAAATAAATTAGTACCTCTCTCATGAAATGTTTTAGTTTTGTTCTAAGTCAAACTTCTATAACTTTGATCATTTTTTTGAAAAATACACCAACATCTATAACATCAAATTAGTTTTATTAAACCCACCATAAAAATGTCTTGATGATGCATATATTTGGCATTGTACATGTTAATATATTTTCTATAAACTTGACTAAAGTTAGAGAAGTTTACCTTAAAACAAAACTAAAACACCTTACAATATAGAATGGAGGAGCTCATCAGTGCACACTTCTAAACAGAGTACCCTATATTTTTCTACATATGCGTTTGCTAAGCATACTTGACTGTGCAACAGTTAAAAAACTCAATTATCCACTATCAAGTACAGGCTGGTGTATCATTGCTGCTGGGGTATCCAAAACTATAAATTGGAACAAGGCCTGACCTTTGGAACCATGTCTACATTGTAGTCTCTGCTGGCCCCTATGTGTGCCGGGGGCGTCCCTTCTCCCTTGAACCTTTTCCACAGCTGGAGAGAACAATGAGTTCAGATAATTCCATTAGACAGGCACAGAGACAAAAGAAGTGGAAACTAATACAGATGAGGAAAATCTTGGCATTTCTTAGAACGCCCGGAAATTGCCGGACAGATGACGAGACAACGTTGGTGAATTTTGGGTACGGTGAGTGAATTAAGGATTGCCACCTGATTCAGGTTCAGGGATGTGCTGTCTCCACCGTAATAGTCATTCCTGTCCATGTGTAGCACCTGGTGACACCCAAAATGGAGATATTTTTCAGCTTTCTCTGATGAGAGTATATATTTCTCCGACAAAATTAATGCAAATTCGAGATCTCTCGCAGAGAACACAGAAATCCCCGTTAGTCTCACGTCATTCCAATATAATCTAATCAGATCACAATGCGATCGACGATCGGATCATCCGTCCCTTGATTCTAAACTCTAGATCTCTGATATCACACAAAGGGACGAAAGTCACGAAACGACACTCAATTAAACGGCCCCGATGTCGCGGATCGGAGCTAGGGAAAGAAAGAGAGACGGCGAGGAACCTTGAGGCGGTCGACCGAGAGGAGGCCGCTGAGGATGCACTCCTTGAGCCCCGTCCCCAGCACGATGACGTCGTACTCCACGTCCATGGCGCGCGGCTCCCGATCGGCCGAGGCTAGCTAGCCGGCTAGGGCGCGACGGATCGGGCGGATCTCCCCGGTGGCCTCGCTCGAGAGTCGAGATTCCCCGCGCGAGCGAGAGGGAGGCTTGTGGACGAAGGAGGAAGAGGAGAAACGCGAGGCCGCGGGAAAAGGAGTGGGGCGACTTGACCTGTTCGTCGTGTACTTCCGCTCCTCCCGTCGCGGGCTTTTTTTTTTCCCAACCCCCACCTCTCCGTAATATATTTCGTTCCTATATAACGTTTTAAAAAATATAAAAACCATACGGTGTTTCAAGAAAAATATTTATTAATTACTTCGTCAGAAAAAAGTTTTAACAATACGATATTCCGTAACGGTGTTTGCAACACCAAAAAATAATCATACGTAGCCATTCTTATTGTTATGTTTTATTAATTGAAACAACTATATCTATACTACTTTATAATAGTTAGTGGCGGCGAATCGTCGTGATTTTTCTTATTGAAACGTAATTTTCATTATTATCATTGACATGTGATATGATATTCTTTTAATATTGTAAATTTTTCTATTGTAACATTGAGACAGTCAACTAATGTAACTATATGTCAACAATTGTTGTGTACGAATAGAAAGGAGAAAAAAGGGAAAAGAAAAGAGACGAGATAAACTACTATTTTTACTTTTTCTGTTTCTAAATATAAGTCATTTTAATTTTTTAATATTTATTTATAGATCAACCTATATATATTTCTGATTCGTAGATAAATTTAAAAAATACTAAATGAGCTGTACGTAGAAGAAATGGAGGTAGTAGGTCGAATAGTGTAGGGCTGGAAGAGAGAAAGAAAAGGGGTGGCCCAATTGGTTTTCGGTCCATCCGCGTGAAGAAATTCATTCGATCGGCAGAACGAAATCCGATCCAACTAGAGTTTCGGAAGGACGCGTTATGTTTGAATCCGGCCAGATTTCGGGTAGCTAGCTAGCGATCGCGAGTTATGTTTGAATTGAGATCAAAAGACAAATTTAGGTCGTGTTTGGTTAGCCGAATGAAATTGGACAGTATGAGATAATTCTGGATAAATTGATTCGAGATGAGATGGTCTTAGATGAGATGATACAAATAAATTGTTTGTTTGAATCTATGAGATGATACATAATAATAATTAATTATAATTAATAACATCTAATTATCTTTATATTTTAACCATATGTGAAATGGCCGTAATTTGGAACGGAAGGAGTAGCTATTATCTTTATAGTTTAACCATATGTGTATGCTTGCTCGTATTACTATCATTAAAAGCAGCTCCGGTTTGCTGCTCCCTTAGTCCTCCACGTCACTTTTTTGCGAAAAAGTCCCTACATTTTTTGGTAATTCACTAATCCTCCAGTTTTTTGGCTGGCGTGTACGCCTCAGCGCGCTGCCACGTCGCGCCCAGCGGAGCATGCGTTTTTGCGAAAAACGCCTACTGTTCGTCGCTAATTGCGTCGAGGCCCCGCGCCGTACTCTCCGCTATCTTATGCTTTTTACGTCCGTGTCCTCATTTCCTGACATTTTATACGCGAAGGAGAGAAAATTCGAAAAAACGTAGCGCACTCTGAAAACTAAAAATACAAGGTGTTTTTTGAAAAACAGTCGGGCCATCGGGAGATCGTAGCCCCCGTGAGTTCCCACCCCCATTCGGCCACCCCGTCCCGCATGCCCCACCCCCCATAACCCTAACCCTAGCCGCCACCAAAGCCCTCCTCCTACCGGTGTCCGCCGCCGCCCCTTGCCTTCCCGGGCGCACCTCCCGCCTCACTCCCACCGTGTACGCGCGCCGCGTTTACTTCTCCAAGAGCGACTCTCGCGGTGGCTGTCTCCTCGGCGACAGCGGCGTAGGCACAAGTAGAGTACGCCGCACGCTAGGCGTTCGACGGAACGCCGCAACCGAGTCCTACATCCCCGGCTCTGGAAAGTACATCATTCCTGACTACCTCGTGGTACGCTGCTGCCGCCGCCGCCGCGCGTGTGCATGCTGTCCCGCGAGACGCGCCTTGTTGCTCTGCTTTGGTTAAGAGGCGTGCCGCGCATTGGCAACGAGCAAGCAACTCGTTTCCGGAGAAAGCTAGCCTTCGTGATCTAAACGGGATCTTGTATTGTTGTCTCGTGTCTGCAGAAGAAGGTGACAGCCACAAAATTGGAGGAGCCCGTCAGGGGTGAGAGGAAGGTGCCCATGCGTCCTCATGGCTCAGGATATTGAGATGGTATATGCACCTTGCAAATTCAAATTTTTGTAGTCTGTTGCTACTTTGCTTCTCTGTTATTTTGGACAAACCAGTGACCAATGTCAAGCTCTTCCATTCTTTTTCCGCCTTGAGAAATGGCAGTGACTGCATAGAAGGAAACAACCTAAAGGAAAAAAATCTTCCACATATTTTAACCTACATTTAGCTGATTTAGATAATGTATAAAGCTTAATCTTTACATGGTTTTGAAAATGTACATTGTATGTGTATGATTTAGGGCTCTCCGAATGTCTAATTAGTACTACCCCGCTCCCTGTTCTCAAAAGGATGATGTCTTGACATTGACATAGTCTCCAATGCATATTTTTATGCTATTTTTATAGCAATATATTTATGAAAATTATTAAAAAACAACTATCTTTAACTATTTTTAATGACAAATCTACTAATACTATTTCCACGAATCAAACCACTGTACTTTTAAATCTATTAATGTTTTAAGATTTTGAGGTTTAACTACACGCATTCTTGGACATCAAGTATTTGAGAATGGAGACAGTAACTAGCACCGGACTGGGCATCATTTTAGGGGTTTACTAGATACCATGTGTCAAGGGCTCCAAACCCTAGAGCAGGGGACCTTGGCTGCGTAGCTCGTAGCCGACGCGGGGAGTATCCCCTTGCTGCACTATCTTGAAGAACAGATGGGGACTAGACATAATTTGGTAAATTGGAGAATAAAACTTTTTATTGCTTGCCTTTGCCCCAAGGACTTACATCTATATTTATAGAGCCTAATAGATAAGAACCAATCTGAATCTTAACTAACTTGAATCTTAACCAATAATGAAACATAATCTTAATCATTAAGTAACTAATAAAAAGCCCTAACTAATCCTTGATTAGGGGCCGACTGGTGCTACACCCCAGGCTGTGCGTCCTCACTAGGCCGGGCTCGACGCTGGTAGTGCCGGCCCCATATGACACGATGTATGAGTAATATAGTCTTGAACTTATCGAAAATATTAATCTAAGTGGCGACTACAAAAAGTTTAGCTGTTTTCTACTTAGGTTATTTGACCTGGTATAAAACAATTGTTAGACTCAATATGCTGTATGCCAGTTTATTAATCGTAACTTTACTTAAAAACATTTATGTGTGCTGAAGAAAGAAATGGTACAAATTTGACACTTCAAATAAGTGGCTTTGCATTTTTGATATCCGGGCCCATTTTCATTGACTCAGATGGTCCTATATGTCAGCCTCAGAAGTGTCATTATAAACAAAGTACACATCTTTAGAGTATCAAAATAGCAATTTTTTCGCAAGGTGGCCGATGTCCATTCTGACAGCCTTGACTGGAACTTGTGGCTTCCTGGTTGGGTAGGCTGCTAGCATACTTTGTATGCTCTGAAAATATCAGATGGTCCAAAAAATAGTCTTTCCTACAGGCTCCAGTTTAGTGATCCTGGCAGTCAAAATCATGTGGCCAGAGTATATTGATGAAATTCAAATTTAATATGTTTAGCAATAAGAATGCAGTCACATTTATATCTGGAGCTTCCTAACATTTTTTTGGAAGACTCATAGATTTCAAGTAACTTCACAGTGCTATATACTTATAATGCTTAACTCATTTTGGGACCTTCTGCACTGTCGATTTCAACATTTTGGCCATATACTGTTTCAGCTTACAGTTGAATATGAAAGAAATGTCTTATTTGTGAAGGTGGATATAGATTTATTCCCTAACCAACTCTATCTTAACAAAATAAGAAATTACTTATTACTTTCCTAATTAGCTTCCTTTATTTTTGTTGATTGCCTTGGGCTCATCTTCTACTTGGACTCGGTCTGCTGCCTGGACCCTCCTCCATGCGGTGCAGGAGTCCTTGGCAGCTTGGACTCCCTCCTGTGGCCTGGTATATGGGATCCCCCATATGACACAAGTCTAATGAGAAATTGTAAGATGTTATGATAGTATTGCTATGGATTCAGAGCTGTGAATCTGTACCTACACTATTACAGTGTTACCAATTCATTATGGTGAACTATTCTTACATTTGTTTTTCATTTGCCCTTTGTTTAGCTCTGTTTGTGTGCATATTATTTTCCTTCTTTCTTGTTGAGAACAAATAGAGCTGATAAAAAATGTGGACAATGTTCATGCTCCGTAGAATTTTTGGAGACACTTCCTTACACCTACAAGCCTGCTATCAAAAGAGGTGCAATTGAGGCGGTAGAACATAGAATATATGTCCTAAAAACAGCACTGCAAGAGTCTAACTAGAGAGAGCAATTGTCTTAGAACCAGTAAGTTTGCCTTTGGTTTGGGGAACATTAAACTTTTTAAGTGTACTTGTTCACCTATGTTTGCATGTTTCACCACCTTGTACCATCCTTATGTTGTAGATTTGCATCTTCTGATAATCTATATTTCACACGGTATTTAGAGATTATGGAGTGATTTGACTGTAATGTAAAGCACACTCACCATGATATTCATTTTTCTGTAGAGATTTGTCTTTTGCAAAGTCCAATTAGGAAAATTTGCACTAAGTCTAAGGTCCTATTTATTTCAGCTTTGGATTATAGCAATCTAGCTTTTTTTCATAAGCTAAAATAAATAGGGTAACTTATTCTGTCAGCTTATTATAATTTGAAATGCAGATTATAACAATCCAGTAAGCTGGTGGAACCTAGCTTTTTTCTATAAGCTTATAATCCAAAATTGAAATAAACAGACCCTTCCTACTCTAAAACTTGGCTGATCATTTGTTAGTGGTTTGTTTATACTCAACCTACAATTTTACATTTTCATCTCTATAGTTATGCTTTACATTGTGTTTCATCATGTTGTTAGCAATATGCTTAATTGTGTCATGTGTATATATGTATTTCTTACACATAGTGAATTTTTGTTGTCTAATCTAACATCCACGTGGTTGAGCAGATTATATGGACTAAGATCGAGAAAGAAGAGAAAAAGAAGCTTCAAAAGTTACAACAATAGTGAGATTGATGTCCTGGCCTAACAGAATATGTGTCGTTGCCTTACCTGCCATGTATCAAAATAAATGATTTAATATGGGTTTCATTTCTGTTGTGTCGCACTTGATCATTAGTCATGGCATATCCATGGTCTGCTATCACTCTTGAAGCAGACAACATTGTTTTTCTTTATGTCATCTCTTTGTTGTTAGCTCTTTATGTTTCAATAGTAGTAGCTGGTTTCTTTTTTTTTTCCTGTTTTGATTTCTTGCAGACCTCGTGGTCATGGATCTCTCATCTCTTGTTTCATGGTTTCTTGTGCTCCTTTGCTGGAGATACATGATGTATTGCTTTGCTTAATGGTATTTGTGTGTGCATGCAATTCATCCCTCGTTTGATTGATTTCTATGTTCGTGGTGTTTGTGTGTGTGCATAATGTTTATTTCTGTTGGATCTTTCGAACACGTGTTAATGACAGGAGAGATTTCTATGCTATCCATAGCATGCATATTAGATCTTTCATTTTTGTGAACAATATTCTTGTTTTTTAGAATTTACTAACTCATGTTATTAGTAGATTAGCCTCCAGTTGATTCAAACTTATTAATTAATTTTTTTAAATTCTTGTTTTTTTTACAGATAGAACGCGCGAAGCGCGTTAGGCCGTTCTAGTGAGCTTAATTTCGCGCCATGTTTTTTCTAGCTTGGCTACTGTTACAATGTTCGTTAATTTCCTCGCTGTTCGTAACTCGTCGAGAGGTTGAGCAGTAGATGCAAATCAATTATGTTTTCACAACTGAATGTATCTTTTAGTCTATAGTTTTTGCTTAGAACACTTTGTACTCTGCGAAATAATATATATAGAAATCATATATAGGTCACTGAAAATTTACATTTACCGGTTTTCATATACAACAACGAAAATTTGTTATTTTCGTGTATATGTTACCGCTTCAATTTTCCATATCCATATATATTATTATCGTTAGTTTCAATCATTAGTTAATACTAATTTTTTTTTTAAATATCAAAACTACCCTCAGCTCACAAAGAAGCTAGCTAGCTTGCTTTGCTCCCGATTAGTCACAGTTACGCTAGATTGAATGAGGGATTGATACACATGTAACGATCATAGAAAGTGCTAGCTGATTACAAAGCTTAAATTATCCTTGATTTTTGGTGAATCGAGAGCAATTTTGGCATTTAGAAGAAAAAACTAACGTTAATTAACGGCAATGTCATATATGAATATGAACATAAAAATTGAAGTAATAACATATATGAAAATAAGTTTTCAGTGGAATATATGAGAAGTACCGATGAATTTTCGGTGGCATATAAAGAATTTTCTCTAATATATGTATGTTTAGTTGCAACAAAATGTTTGTTTAGTGTTTCTAATTGTACCCTCGTTGCTTCGTAAACTATACCACACACCAGAATGCGTGAAATATCATTTGACACTATTAAGCAATTAAATAACATTGTAGACAAATTCCATGAAGAATAACCTCGCATTGTCCAAAATTTTAGATGTTTTTTTCACTCCATGTTGTCATCTCACACAAATGACCTAAAGAGGAGCATTACAAGACCAACAATAAGAGGAAAAAAATAAACACTAGAAAGTTTGCATAAGCATATGTTAATTAAGATAGCAAAAGCAGGCATAAAAACTTTGGCTATCATAGCAAGGTCACATTCTTGAAAGCTTTTCTGCTCCAGAATATCTCTCTTCATATCACATTTTTAATCCTGCAGAAAGTATTCATCCATTGAATTAGTCCAGATTACCAAGAGGTTAACAAATCTGATCTATCCTCTTGGCAAATTGATGAATAAACAAAATAATGAGATCACTTGAATCACCTTCGGAAACAGCACTTGTTTGGTTCAAGAATATTATTATGGAAAATTCATGTTGATAATGTAAAATGTGCGCACACTATATACATGTAAATCATGTTAGTTTACTTAGTTTTTTTATGTCAACCTACTACCTCCGTTTCATAACATAAGTTGGTAGATTTTTTTTTTTCAAAACCAAACATCTTCAATTGTGACCAAATTTAAATAAAAATATATAAATATTTATAATATCAAATAAACACATTATTAAAATATATTTAATGATCAATTTAATAAAACTATGATATTGTAATTCTTGACATATTTTTTTATAAAATTAGTTAAAGTTGAAGAATTTTGACTTTGAAAAAAAAACAAACCGACTTACTATATGTAACGGAGGAAGTATATGCATTTGAGTGTTCGCTAAATCATACAAATGCAAACTCCAAAGAGGGCGCAGCTATACCTAGCTAGTTTAACAATCACATACTCGATTTCTTATGAACCAAAAAAATATAAAATTTGAGAGGAATGAAGCAAGTGTGTCAATGGAAGTATGCCACTACTTTATACTTCTCAAATTAAATTAGAATGGAGAATATCATGCAATCCAATGATGAGGCCTGCTTTAGGTTAGGGGAAACACATTTCCGACAAGTTTGGCACTACCTCCCATTTCAGAATGTAAGTTGTTCCTAGTTTTTTTTCAGATTTATCTATGGATCGAATCCAATGATGAGGCCTGCTTTAGGTTAGGGGAAACACATTCCCGACAAGTTTGGCACTACCTCCCATTTCAGAATGTAAGTTGTTCCTAGTTTTTTTTCAGATTTATCTATGGATCGATGAATCTAAACACATATATATCTATGTGTCCAAATTCATCGATCGATAGACAATTTTGAAAAAAAAAACAGAATGACTTACATTTTAGAATTGAGTTAGTACCAAACTTGCTAGGTGATAAGAGCATCTCCAAGAGTAGCTCTAAATATTGACTCCTTATATAGTTTTTTGAGATTCCTTTTTATGCAAGTAACTTTAAATATTTTTCTCTTCAATAGAATCTCTAAATTTGAGTCTCGAGTATGCTCTCTAAAAATAATGAGCGAAAAGATTAATTAAAGCTTCTCTCGTAAATGCTCCAAGTGTTCCAGTTTTATGTTAGTTGTACTATGAACATGTAAGCCTAAAGATATGAACTGCACCCTTATCTTTTTTTCTCGTCGTATGTGGTTAGGTTACTTAATGGAAAGTATGCACAGGATTGTGAAAAACCTATAGCTGAGCAGAAACAAAGGAACACCAATTCACTGAAGATTTGTAATGAACTGTTTTTGTTCTACCAAATTCTAGTGTACACAAACTCTGCAACAACTTCGGCAGAAAGCAGAAGGTAAGAATGTAGAGCTGATGTTGTCTTGGATACTGGTTGACTCATGTTTCCCCTTTCTACGGCCAAAATGATGTGGTTTGAGTCATTCTGGCCCAGCAAAATGCTAAGATAACCAATGTTTGCTATGATCAATTTGGTGATACTGTACAAAATGCATCAATAAAGCTAACCGGAAAATATGATGTATTTTACTATTCTTGATAAGATACTAAAAGGCACAAAACTGTTAGTGTTTATTTGTGTTGCCTTTAAGTATACTAGGGTATCAAAATTTACATTAGAAAATATGGTTCTAACGCCTCGTTTAGCATGCAAGAATCCTAGTCTATCTACGTGGAATAGATCAAGATTCCAAACTGCCAAATAAGATCTAAAGGGTTATATATCTACACTACTTTAAAAAAAAGTCAGTGATAGTGAATCTATCATCACCACTAACTTCTCATTGATACGTGGACAAATGGCAGAAATAGTAAGTACAGCGTCACAACCCAATAGAAGCCCATGAATGGAATTCTAGCACGGGACTTGCAGCTCCAACTAGCCTCCAGTCACACTCGCCCTCACCTACCGTCGGCATGCCACCCCGCCTCCACCCTCACACGTGCACACCCGTATTCATCACCATCACTAGATTCTTTTAATGTCATATTTTTCCATTGTAATGCACAAACACTCAACAACTAGTCATACAAGAAGAAACAAATACCTCATTGTCATCGTCATCGTCGTCTTCCTTCTTAAGGCGAGTAGTTCCACCTTCTTTGCTTATAGGAATTTTCATGTGTCCAAATGGAGTATTCACATCAATGTGTCCCTTTATGGTGTAACCAGTTCCCCTTCCCCTGATCATATCCCACATAGCAGAACCAAAATCCTTGGGCCTGAAGCTGATTGGCAAGTTCATCGTTGTCACTTCTTGCTTCTTGATGTTGGAAGACTCCTTGAGCTCAGCAGAAGCAATGCTCACATTAGCGAGCCACACTTCATAGTCCATCGCATTCAGGCCCAGGTCGAAGTCGTTCTTGTTGTCAAGATTCAGATGGAGAGTCGCCGTCGCCTCCTCGAAAGAGAACTTTTCAAACTTGATCTTACTGACATCAACGTCTGGCCTGTAGGGCACAGGGATCTCACCGTTCTTCTCCAGGGGTATCGAAATCCTCCCGATCACCGGGATGTCTACGTGCAGCGCGACTCTGACCAGGTACGGGATGATGCTCCCGGGCTTGATGTCTCCGTACGTGGCCTTGATGTCGTCGTAGATGAGCAGCACGGGGATCTTGATAGTCTCTGAGCCATGAGCATGTATGGTTCCAGCGTCAGGGATTGTCCCGGAGATGAGCTTCCTCCCCTCGCTCTCGATGGAGTACTCGATGTCCACAAGAGGGATGGGCACCGGGTTTGGGTTCGCGATGAGGACGTCGACCAGCAGCTCGACCTTCTCCAGACTGATGTGAGGTATGTGGATCCCGGTAACATCAGCGGTAGGCTTTCCGAATCCTACCGCGTCTTCGATCTTTTCGCCGATGTCTTGGATGAAACCCTTAACCTTGTCCAAGAAACCTCCCTCTTCTCCATCGTCGTCCTTGTCAGCTTTCCTTTCGGTCACTTTTGGGCTGTCTGAGGATGACATGCTGTGAGCCTGTGACACAAATCAAAGAGTTAACATGTCAGATACCACCAGTAGCAATTTCTTTTCCAAATCCAAAGAACATTAAGGGTATGTTTAGTTGCATTACGCCTGAATGAACGATGAATATACGATATAGTCTCTTGAGATTCAAGTACTGCAGATTCAGATGTTTGATTGCCCATATATACGAACAAATTTAGCCCATGTCCACAATTGAAAAATACAGTCTCAGTCGAATCGAATACGCTCGAATCGAACTTCATTTACATCTAGAGCAGCGAGATTCGACTACCGTAGTGCAGCACCCACTTATCAACCACACAGAAATCTAGGAGCATCGTCGGTGAAGCTTCAAGCACGAAAACGAAGACATCATTTGTTTTCTTCCGTCTATTTTACGCATATGATTTCAATCAGACCGGCAAACGAGAAACAAAAAGAGGAAAAAGAAGGAAAGATCATCAGGCGGGCGGAATCGGGTCGAAATGGACTGGATTGGAACCGATCGAGCCAGGGCAGCAGCCAAGATCTTGAGACGTTTCTGCTCACCTCGGGGACGGAGCGAGGAGAGGAGAGGAGATGGTCGGAGAGGGCGTCGCGTCGCGTGGCGTGGCGGCGGTGGAACGGGAGCAGTACGTTGGCTAAAATAAGGGGAAGAAGGAAGAAAATGCGATTAGCGGCTTAAGCGGCACTTCCGCGCCGGTGCCCAAATGAAATTAAAATTTTATCACATGGACTAATTAATGAAAATAGATGATTTATTCTTTAGACATAATATCATTAATAAAAAATAACTCTAGGTGTTAATGAGACGTGCATAATAAATATCTAATTTTTTATATAAATAGAGAGTATATGATCCAATCTCTCACATGAAAGCTAGTTGACGCGAGCGAGATTATATAATTAAATTATAGTAGATCACATTTGAAAGCTATTTTATTGTTTATTTCGTGTTATTATTTAGAAGGCATAATAATTCTGATTATCGCATGAAATCGATGAATCACATTGATTTTGTTTATGACTTGAAAAATATATGAATGATTTTGTTTAAAAGGCATGATGAACCTGATTTTGTATTAAAAAATACCCCGCTCCACTAAAATCCGCTTCGCTCTACTAAATCTACCTAGAAATAAATTTAGAGTAGAGTTGTTGCTCTGATATAGATTAGTCGTACCTATTTGGCTTGCAGAATATATTCAAGTTCAAAAATAGTGTGATTTGGTATGAATGTACTATTTTACCTCTGAGTTGTTATATACTTTATTTGTTGACATAACTTAATGCAATTATTTATACCACAATACAATATTTTATATTTTTAAACACAAATAATTCATTTGAAGGCCGAATTGTTGATGAGTTCAGTATTCCATTTTTCTTTTCTTTTTACATTGCAGAGCTCCATCGGTTCTTGCCAAAGTTGAAATGAGTTTAGCTCAAAAGCCATTGGAATTTGGGCTTTTTGGACTAAAATATATTGCTGATGAGTTCAACAGTTCAATTTTCTTTTCTTTTTACATTGCAAAGCTCCGTTTGTTCTTGTTTGTAGATTCCTATTATATCTAGTTCCATTTGTTCTTTCACATCCAGAATTCAACGTGACAATCAAACAGACAAGAAACAAACAAGGATGATTTTTTACATCCGTACAACATATCTTTAAGGGATTTGGATTGGTGGCTAAATTTTTAGCCTTATATGCTATTTTAAAATATTAAATGTAGACTATTTATAAAACTCATTCATAATCGGAGGATTATTCGCGAGACGAATCTAATTATGGATTAATTAGGCTTAATAAATCCGTCTCGTGAATTATCCTCCAATTCTGCAATTATTTTATAATTAATTCGCGTTTAGTCCTTTAAATTGATGTCCAAACATCCGATGTGACACAGACTAAAATTTAGTCCATGATCCAAACACCTCTTAAGTCTGTTCTTGAACATGTTCATAGGCCATCTTCAGATAGAACTTTCAGGTGCATCAAAATCAGGACAACAAATTCCCATACATGTTTTTTTAGCATTTACACGTACAACACAAAAGTCCCTCTTTTGGGATCTTGTATATAGAGATCCTACGACAAACTATCGATGCCTACGAAACCAAAAGCATCCATAATTGAGTACATGAATTTGAAAACAACTTCGATACTCCCTCCGGTACACAAAAATAATTTGTTTTGGACATGATTCTATATACCAAGGAGCATTAATTAGTGTGTACTTTTTATGTTTGACCCTATTAAATATAGTGTAAAAGTAAACATAACACGAAAAACAGAAAAAAATAGTATTACTTGAGAGGTATAGTTGTCTAAAATACACAATAAAATACAAAGCATTGAAGACTTAAAGCAATAGACACATGATTACATGAACACATCTAAACTTCCACAGTTCCACTAGTAGGAGAATGAAGAAGAAACTTACGGATTGGCTGATTGGAAACTGGTTGGAGGGCGGTGGCTGCCTATTTCACTGCTTGTGCTTGTCTGCTCGATTGCTTGAGTTCTCAGTTCTTCACTTTCGGTCTTCCCCCTTCTCCCTTCCAGCAGCTTCTTTGGCGGGCTAGTAGCGACAAAGTTGGCGAGTGGGCGAGTGGCGAGGCGACAACGGTGGCCGGCGACAAAGCTGGTGATAGCCAACTAGCCAAGAACGCCGGTGGGCGGTGGGCGGCGGCTGCTATGCTACGACGGGCTAGCATCACTGCGACGGCAAGCTGGTGAGCTGGTGACGGCTGCAATTTAGAATTTAGGAAGCATGAGGGTGAAGAGGATTCTGAAAAGAAAACTAGAATTTAGTATTGGATGTACCAACGTATCGGAAATTACGTATTCGTAATTATCACGCACATATTGACAATTTATTTATTAATCAAATTAATCCAATACTTTCCAATACATGTATCGAGGCATATCAACGTATCCCGTCATACCAGATATTGGTATAACGCCTGTTTTGGCGTATCGGTGATACGTAGAGTACATGGATAGTAATGGCATGTGGGTAAATACTTTAAAATTACTTTAAAATTATGTGAGTACTTTTTAAAAATGAATTCACATAACTTCTTTGAGGAGTGGATTCCTAAATTTTTATTTTTTTGGATATGAAAATTGAGATTTCAACATGTTTGGTTAGCGGTTTACCAAGCGGAGCTACGAAAACACCCTCTAAATCTAGAAATTTTATGATTATAAAAAATAGATTATTTTTTGGAGCTAGATTTGATAAATCCAAACTCCATTTTATCAAATTTGGTGAGCCCTATCACAGTTTAAATTTATATAAAGCCCAAACGAAACGGGCCCACAAATATCATATCATTTTAAACACATTTTATTGGGAACAATTTCAACTTCAATACCCAGCTTTCTTTCTCCTGGGTGGCTGGGTGGGTTTTTCCAGGCCCAAAGTCAGCATCCGTGGGCCGGGCCGGGCCGGGCCGGTCCGGTCCGGTCCGGGCCGCTATTTTCTCCGGTGCAAAAAAAAAAAACGGATTCGTCTTTTTAGGAAAAAAAGCCGGGTAAGTTGTTGAGACGGAACTGACTTCTTGGCTCTCACGCTGCCTCGCCCTCCTCGTCTCCTTCCTTCCGCTTGCCTCTCTCTCTCTCTGCCTCCGCCGCCGCTCGAGGCTCCTCCGGGGAACCCAGGAGAACCTCCCTGATGCTATGCTCAGTGAGTCTTCTGTCCATACGGCCACATGACATGGCCTCCCTCTTTCTTTCTCTCTCGATTCGTTTGCTTTGCCTGCAGGCTGCATCGCCGTATCGAGGGTTCCGTTTTCTAGTGTAGGGAGCGTCCGTTGGCGATCATTCGTTCCGGAGGATTCCACCCGGGACAGCTCTTATCGGTGTTCAATCGCTGTAACAGTCATCGTGGTAGGTTTGGTTAGATTAATCCGTGCAATCTGTTTTGCGTGGATTGCCCCGTTTAACTTTCTGTCCCTCTCAGGATTTTCTCAAGAAGGGGGTTATTTTGTTTCCTCAAATATAGAAACTTTACGATTTGCCACTTAAGTGTAGTACGGTAGGATTTTTTTAATCTATATTTGGTGTAGACACTCAGGAGCAGCCATACATGTTCTTTGTCTGGCTCTTCTGGCCTATAATCCGTGGAGTGCACTGGAATTTTGTGTATCAGTGAGCTCTGTTTTTGTTCCAAATACAGCAATTGCCATATCCTTGCTATTCATTATACAAAGTGCACTATTACAGTAGATTCTTGTCCAGCTGGTATGCTGAGTATGTTCCTTTTCTTGGTTTTCTTTTTTCAGTAAATCACTGGTAGTTACTTATGGCGATGGAGACCACACGAGAGGTTTTCAAGTATCACCCTTTGCCTACACCAGGCCTGGAAAACAGTCTCAAGGATGAGATCCAATCAAAGGTTATGGGCACGATAGGGAATGTGATGAACTCATTAGATCCAAAGTCATTCCCTCAGCATCTAGAAGGGGCACTTGGAACAGCTGGAAACATCGTCACTTCCTTTGAGCCAAAATTGGCTGAGCTCAAGCTGTTTGATTTTGGTGGTGAAACTGATTTTTTTGATGGGTCTGAATGTCCTGAAAATTGTTTGGGGTCTGCACCTTTGAAAGCAGAAAAGCCAATTAACCTTAGAAATCTCCTGGGTGGTTTAATTGCAATCCTTAATCGTGGTGGCAAAAAATCTGAAATTCGACAACCAAAGGGCACTAAGTCTAGTGTCTCATTCTTAGGGTCAAGTAATGATGGAGAAACGTTATTGCACTCCTCAGTATATGTACCAAGTGCTCCACCATTGCTTGATGAAGAAGCATTGAATTACAATGTGTATAGGGTTCTGCTAGAAGCAGAACCACCAGAATGGCTACCTGATAGTTATGCTAACTCGTGCATGCAATGCGCTGCTCCTTTTACTGCTGTTACTCGGGGAAGGCATCACTGTCGATTTTGTGGAGGGATATTTTGTAGGGCATGCTCAAAAGGCAGATGTCTGTTGCCAGCCAAGTTCCGTGAGCGGAATCCACAAAGGGTTTGTGATGGATGTTATGATAGGCTTGATCCCTTGCAGAACTTATTCATTAGTTCCATTAGCAATGCCACACAAACTGCAAAACATGATGTTATGGATTGGACTAGTGCAAGGGGGTGGTTGAATTTGCCAATTGGGTTAACAATGGAACATGAAATTTACAAGGCTGCAAATTCCTTGAGGAGCTATAGCCAGGTTCCGTACTACTAATTTTGGATTTTTATTGTCTCACATTTTTAATGGAAATATTTAGGATGTACACCAACTAATAAACCATATAAATTTTAATGCAGATTGCAAGGATAAACCCTGAAAAGTCTATTCCTCATGCAGTCCTTAGTGGAGCAAGTGGGCTTGCCATCCTGACAGTTGTAAAAGCTGGTGCACTTCTTACTTACAAACTTGGAACTGGTCTAGTAGTTGCTCGAAGATCAGATGGATCATGGTCGCCACCATCAGCTATTGTTTCAGCTGGGCTGGGATGGGGAGCACAGGTAGTAACTGTATTGCTAATTTCTTCTCTTTATCCTTGATATGGACAACTTATAATCCATTAATTCATGAATAGCAAATCTTTCTGTTGTCATACTGCACTAGTGCGATATTAGGCAAAGCAAATCAAACAATCAAAAGATGATATATATCTTGTAATCAAGCATATAATAAGATATATTTAAGACTCATGCAAAAAAGGAACAATAGAGAGTGTTATTATTATTAATAATTACATAGCCACACGCGCAAAACAACATCACAACTTTTTTGCATATTTGAAACTGAGTATAACTGAGAATCTTCCAAAATCAAAAATTAAAACCATTTGTTTTTCCTGGGGCTATATAAGTTTTAGTTTTTTAACAGAAACACCTGATGGAAGCTGCTTCCTTTGGCAGCAAGCGCTAGTTTATTTTTGGGATTAACAAATGAAATCAAGTTGATGTTGACTTAAATCTTGAAATATGTTTTGCTTTATGCCATGGCCCATGGTTCATGAGGTTTGCTAGTAATTTTATTTTGAAGTGTTATCTATTACCTGTTATATTATTATCTTTTACCATACAGGTCGGTGGCGAGCTGATGGATTTTATCATAGTGCTTCATGGTCCAGAAGCTGTCATGACTTTTAGCAGCCGGATGCATTTTTCGTTCGGGGCAGGTTTAAGTGCTGCAGCAGGGCCTATTGGTAGAGTATTGGAAGCTGACGTTAGAGCTGGTGATAAAGGCTCTGGCGTTTGTTATACATACAGCTGCAGTAAAGGTAATCTTTCCATATGATTGAATTTCAAGGCTCTTAATATATTGTGAAGTCTGTTTCTGTTTCTACCAGAAGTGTATAAATTTATTGGAAAAAATGTGTTGCACTACATGCAGTTGATGAATGTGAGATGTTGATAATCTGCAATTTCATTGTAGACCTGCAATTTCATTGTAGAAAGCAAAAAATATAAATTATTATAGCGTTTTTATTTATATTCACACTTGCTGTGGTTTTATGCTGCTATGTTTGATTTGGTCATATCAAGTGCTCTCTCTATATACTTGTTAACAGCTTTTCTGATTTATATCTTCCATGTAAATCATTTGAGTAAAAAACTAAAAATCATCAGACAATTTTGTTCCTGACATATGGCTTAAAGAAATCTTGCTATTAACCATAAGCTTGGAAAATTTCATACTATCATATTCTTCTATCAAAATCCGTTATGATCTGAAGGTTTTTTGTTACCTTAGTCACAATTTATTTAAGAAGGGGTTAATTGCTTATGTGCGACCGTTATTTTCCAATTCGCCAGAAATACCATTAAAATTTCGGTATTTGCTTATATGCCATTACTATTTCAAATTACTCATAAAATAGTAATGTCATAAAATGACGAATTAGAAATAATAATGACATATGAGCAAATATTCAGAGTTTGTAGGTAGACCTAAATGACATAAAAGAGTTGATTTGAAATAATAATGGCATACGAGTAAACATCAAAATTTTAATGACATTTCTAGCGAATTAGAAAATAACGGTGGCATTAAAGCAATTAACCCTTTAAGAAATGCTGAACTTTTATATGGCTCTTGCTTTTCACCGTTTTCAAATATATCCCCAATGTCAAATTGGACTTCGTAGAATAGCTTTACAACGAACCATTTTCAAAATCCAGTATATTTGGGTATTTGTGTTTGTTAAATTTCGTAATGACCACCCTTGGATATGTGGCTAAAATAATTTCTGTGTGGTGATTTCTGATGATTCGGTAGGTGCATTCATTGGTGTTTCATTAGAAGGAAACTTTGTTGCCACCCGAAGGGATACTAATGTTCGGTTTTATGGCGATCCGTATCTGACGACCAGTGATATTCTTATGGGGGATTTGGAGAGACCAAATGCTGCAAAGTTTCTGTACAAAGCGTTGGATGACCTCTACTCTGGATTGAGGGGTTAGCGCGGCATGGAGCTCAACTGTACATAATTACTTTGTTTTTAGCTGTAGCTAGCGTATTCATTCTTAAAATGCTTGTCATTTTAGCTGGCAGGCTCCACTCTACTATTATAGATCACAAGTGAAACCTGTGAAGTTTACATATGAACAAATCTTACCATCCAACATCATGGACATAAATTACTGGACCTGGTTATTATTGTTTAATTATCCACATCATTTTTTTTTTGATAAATTCAACAATCATTGCACATCTTGTACATCTCAATACACTCCTATTACGTAGGACACTATGCATAGTCAACAGCCCTAATTCTGTTTTGTTATTCCTAATCATGCTCAAAAGTTTGATTTTGTGCTGAAACAGGACTTTTTCTAACTTGTGGGCAGAAACGACCTTTTTGAGAACATTGAACAACTAAACGATTACTACTCAGTGTTCTAATAGGTGCTAGGCGCTAGTCGGGCGGAGACCCGCCGCCTAGAGCCGCCTAGGTGGCGCCTAGGTCTGCACATTTTATAAGTGCATGTTATTAATTTTCTGCAAGTTCCAGACTTTTCTATTAATTTTCTGCAAGTTTCAAGGCCTCTTCTATTATTTTTTTGGAAGTTTCAAGACCTTTTCTATTAATTTTTTGCAAGTCACAAGAATTTCACGGTCTTCTAGGTGTCTTTTCCCCTCCTTACTACTATTTCTCTCCCCTCCTTTGAACCAGACATACTACTTTTTCTCTCCCCTCCTTTGAACTAGACAGCCAGGCCGTCAATCTCTTCCCCTCCCTCTCTTCCTTCCTCTCTTCCCCTCCGAGCTCACCACACTTGCCCCTCTATCTTCTCCTGCTTTTCCCGGCCAGCCGTCCCCTCCTCTCCAGCCGCCCCTACGGCCTGCCCTCTTGCCCCCGGCGGTGACGGCCAAATCCAAGCCGCGCGTGACTCCTGCCGTCGGATCTGGTCGCGTGCATGCCAGCCATCGCAGGAGCAGGCCATCTTCCGGCTCCCACCGCACCGCCGGCCTCTGTTTCCGGCCACCAGCGGCCTCGGCACTGTTGCGCCGCGCCGCCCAGCACCGCGGTCAACCGCCCAGGGCCACGGTTGACCGCCTAGGCGCTTAGGCCGCCCAACTCGCCACCTGGAGGCAAGTCGCGGCGGTAGGCCGGCGCCCAGCGCCTAGGCGGCGCCTAGCGCCGCCTTTTAGAACACTGTTACTACTAATTCCGCAAGTTCTTTTTCTTGTATTATGCTGACTTTACCATGTTTTCTAACACTTTGCATCCACATACTGTATATCTAATTTGTGCGGTTTCACATGAAAATGTCTATTGATTTCACCTCATCCGACAATTACGTCTGAGTTGCAAATTTTGAACTAATCCAAACATGGCATTATGTGATTTATGTCCACATGAATGCTTGGAGTCTTTTCGTTGGCAAATAAATTTGGAAGTAGACTTATTCCTCCGATTTATGATTTAATTTATGCGGATCTCTGTTACTGTTTAGACAAGTGAGTTATTTTGTGGAAGGTGGTGACTTTGTTGAGAGATGATATTAATAGCTCTGCTATTTGGATATCTTGAGTAGAATGATATATTTTTGGCTACTAAATTTACTGGGAGACAAGGCTCGAAAACCTTGTTCCTTATAAGACTATTCTATCAGATTTTTTGTTGATATGACATTAGTTTAATGAGGGAAAAGAAGGAAGCAGTGTCATCTCCATGACATGGTGTTAACCTGTTTTCAAGACGGATGAGACGAAATGAAACGTCTAATGTGGGCCAAATTGTTTCATCGGAAAGAGTGTATTTAATTCAGTTACAAAGTATTTAATTACATTGATTAGCTTAGGAAATAGTGAAATGAAATTCTCCACTGAAAGAGGTATTGCATTCAGTGGCAAAACTGATGTTGTCTTCTAGAAAATAGTGTTATGAAACTTACCACTGTGAATAGCTTAAGAGACATCAAAAAATATTTCTGCCAATAAAAATGATTTAATAGAAATTTGTCAGTGTAATCTTCAAGGTCTTTCGTTAATTATTATGCATCTTTGTAAATGAACTCACCATGTACACCATGTATACCTACAAATTACAGTATACCAGATGAAAAAATTAATAATATACCCATAAAAATTAAGAATTTATCTTCTTGATCTACATGTCATTGACTTAAGTGAATCTTACGTGTCATTAAAATGTGAAATGTAAATCCTCAATTTATAAAGAGACGATATATGATCAAATTCCCCTGCTTTGCTAGATACACAAATACACAATATACATGTATGATGCAATATAGGAAGTGGATCCTCTGCATTAGAAAATGCTAATGAATGTGTGCATTTGCCCAAATCCAGACCGGTCATCCAAAATGGACCGCTGAAATTCATTAGACATGTAAGAATCAAATATGTATATTGTACGTTTTGTGCCTAGCAAAGCATGTAGTATGTAAAACCATCTTTCACCTATGTGTGGGATGACAGATGTGATCATTTGAGCCTACTACTGTAAATTAGAATGTTAAAAAATCGAAACATTGTTTTGAATATCAGATCATAAGATCTATGAGCAAAAGAAAGATCGTCAGAACATGTCCAACCATGTCACCGGGAAGAGCAGAACTGGTTATGCTGCCTCTTTAACCAGTAACAATGGAACCACCGAACCAAGCAGCAACAGGATTCACTTGGAGCTTTGCCCTGCTGTTTGACTTCTCTCCGTGCAACCCGGGAGCCAAAAAGATTGCAACTTTGGCTCCAATGGATCTTCTGATTTTGAAATCTAGATTGGAGCTCTAGATTCATTTGTGATCTGGAGTAGGTCAAAAATATTTAATTGAGCTGAACTATTCCAAAAATTGCTTCCAACTTAAAGGAGAATGTGTGTAGGGTAGTTCAATGACATTTGCGGGTAATTTTGTAGACTTTCTTGGAGTGGAATTGGTAGGGCTTGCTTTCCTGGGCGTAGATTGTAAGGGTGGTTGGGGGCGGATCGGCAGCTAGGATGCTAATCAGGTTGTGGGCGCCGTGAGGGACACAGCGTGCGTAGGAACGGGTGGAGAGATTAGGGTGAAACCCTAGCAACAAGTACGTTGCTAGGCTTGCTTTATTCCATAGCTCTTAAGGGGTATTTATAGACCTGATACAATCTAATCTAATTTGAACTGAAATAGAAATAATCTAAACATAAATAACTAATTGGATTGAGATAACATGGCCCTTAGCAGGACCTCTCTATGGGCCGGCGGCTCCGATAGTGGAGTCCGGTCGTAACATCTCTCCCCGCCTCTTCAAACAACTCGTCCTCGAGCTGAACTTCGGGGTATGCTTCTTTTAATTCTTGGAGTCGCTCCCACGTGGCGTCGTAGGTTGGCATGCCTTGCCACTGCACCAGAACATGCCACACATCGCGGTGGAGCTGAGCCCGTATGACTCGCTTAGGCGAAGGCAGGAGGCGGCTGTCCAACGTGGGGGGCAGTGGTGCCGGGGCTTCTAGCGAGGCACCTTGATATGGTTTCAACATCCCTACATGGAAGACATCATGCAGACGAGCTCCCTCCGATAGTTGCAGTCGGTATGCCACCTTGCCAATGCGTTCGAAGATCTAAAATTGTCCTGTGTAGCGAGGGCCCAGCTTCCCCTTCACCTTTAGATTGAGTGACTGGGTTGTTCGGTGGAGGAGGCACAACCAGACCCAGTCACTTGTTTGAAACTCCAAGTCTCGATGATGAGCATCATAGTAGCATTGGCGAGTTGTTGATCCTAAAGTAGACGCTCGCGAACTTCAACGAGGAAGGAGTCGCGCGCACGCCGAAGTTCTTCCACCGTCTTCGTGCGTGCGGAGCCGTCTCTGTGTGGTAGAAAAGGTGGTGGTGGTCGGCCATAGACCACCTCGAACGGGGTTGCGCGTAGGGCTGAATTGAATGATGTGTTGTAGCAGTATTCCACCCACGGCAACCATTCCACCCATGCTCGGGGTCGATCTCCCATGGTGCAGCGCAAGTACATGGCGATCACCTTGTTGACGACCTTTGATTGTCCATCTGTCTGTGGGTGGAAGGTCGTGCTCATGCGGAGGGATACTCCTGCTAGTTTGAAGAGATTGCGCCATACATTGCTTGTAAAAACTGGGTCTCTGTCGCTGACGATGGAAGAGGGAAACCCATGAAGACGAACCACCCCTTCGAAGAATGCTCTGGCGATGGATGCTGCCGAGTAAGGATGACTGAGCGCGATGTAGTGTGCATATTTGGAGAAGAGGTCGACGACAGTGAGGATAACCGACTTCCCATGTACCTTGGGCAGCCCCTCAATGAAGTCCATGGAGATGTCGGCCCATACTTGAGATGGAACGTCCAAAGGCTGCAACAGACCGACTGGCTATAGTGTCTTCGTCTTGTTGCGCTGGCATGTATGACATGCGTGTACTAGATCGCGCACCAAGGTGCGATCGCCTGGGATGAAGAAGTCACCCCGAAGTCACTGTAAGGTCTTCTGTATGTCCTCATGACTTGCTGAGTAGGCTAGGGACAGAACACGTGGCGCAAATCGTGCTATGCTATCATGAAGATCTGTGATCCATGTAGGAGGAGCCCTTCGGCCAGCCTCCATGGCTCCCCCAGCTCTCCCTCCTAGAGTTATCGGAGGAGGTCGCAGGCTGCCCTGTCTGTCAAGGTGGCCTCTCGAATCTCGTCCAACAACTAGTATGAGGGTCCTAAAATCACAAGAAGATTAGCCGTGGCGAAGTCACGACGGGACAGAGCATCTGCCACTGTGTTCAAGCAGCCCGAATGATATTCCACCGTGAAGTCGAAGCTGAATAGCTTGCTGATCCATTGATGTTGTGGTACCGTGGACAGACGCTGGTTGAGTAAGAACTTGAGGTTGTAGTGGTCGGTGCGGACGAGGAAGCGCCGGCTCCACAGGTATGACCGCTAGTGCCGAACCGCTTGCACTAGGCCGATCAACTCCCGTTCGTAGGCCGCCAACTTGAGGTGTCGCACTGCAAACGACCGACTGAAGAAGGCAATTGGCCCGACATCTTGGTGGACGATGGCGTCGAAACCTGCACCCGAGGCGTTTGTCCACGATGAAGGGCTTGTCGAAGTGCGACATCTGGAGGAACGACCCTATGGGGACGATGCATTGTAGTGCCTGGAATGCCGAAGCTGCCTCTTCCGACCACATGAATGTGTCCTTCCGTAGGAGTCGTGTGAGGGGTGTCGCGATGATGCCGAAGTCACGGGCCGATAGTAGCCGGTGAGGCCCAGGAAGCCGCATAGGCCTCGAACTGAGCACAGTACTACCCATGTAGTGACGGCGTCCACCTTATCGCTGTCCATTGCGACGTTGTTGGCAGTAATGACATGGCCGAGGTAGGTGACCGAGAGTACTCCGAAAGAGCACTTTGATCTCTTAAGGTGGAGGTGGTGCTCCTATAATGCCTTGAGGACGATGTGGACATGTTGCAAGTGTTCGGTCCATGAAGAGCTGTAAATCAGGACATCGTCGAAGAACACCAGAACGAACCTACGCAGGAAATTACGAAGCACATCATTCATCAGGCCTTGGAACGTGGCTGATGCATTAGAGAGGCCGAACGACATGATGAGGAACGACTGATAATGACATGACGAGGAACATCGTCTTCTCGATGTCCCCTAGGTGCATGCGCACCAGGTGGTACCCCGAGCGAAGGTTGAGCTTGGTGAAGAATCGTGCGCCATGGAGCTCATCGAGGAGCTCGTCAACCACCGAGATCAGGAATTTGTCTTTATAGGTTTTGTCGTTGAGGGCGCGATAGTCAATGCAGAACCTCCAAGAGTTATCAACCTTCCGTACCAAGAGCACTGGTGTAGAGAATGGTGATGTGCTTGGCCGAATGATTCCTTGGGCGAGCATAGTGGCGCACTGTCACTCAAGTTTGTCTTTCTGGATCTGAGGATAGCAGTACGGTCGGACAGCCACTGGGGTTGTTCCTCGCAGAAGATGGATGCAGTGGTCGTAGGGCCGAGCCGGGGGCAGTCCACGGGGCTCCGCGAACACATTCGCATACTGGTGTAGTAGGCGGTCTAGAAAGGGATGATCGGGCGTCGCGGTCATCATGTGCAGTGTCGACCTCTGGTTGTCGATGTCGGGTGATCCTAGGCCCTTCCATTGGATCCCTCGTGCCCCTCGCCAGAATGCCATGGACAAGTTCTCGAAGTCCCAAAGGATGGGCCCAAGGGTTCACAAGAACTCAATGCCGAGAACAACATCGAATCCCTCGAGATCAATACTGAGGTAGCTGATGATGAAGTCTTCTTTGTGGATGCTGATGGCAATCCCACGTGTCACTCCCTTGCAAGGTACATGGTCGCCGTTGGCCACGACCACACGCATCGTGGGGTGATCTGACGTGGGCAGCTGTAGCTGATGAAGGACTCCTACATTGATAAAATTGTGAGTGGAACCTGAGTCAAGGAGGGCTATGAGGCGATGGCCGCTGATGTCGACGTCGAGATGCATCGTGTCCTCTGTATGGATGCCTGCGATGGCATGTAGCGACACCACCAGCTGCTCGGTAGCGTCCCCTACTGCCATGTTGGTAGCCTCCTCCATGACACCCTCGTTGTCACAGTCCGAGACCTCCATATAGAACAACCGTTAGCACTTGTGTCCGTGAACGTAGGGCTCGTCGCAGTTGTAGCAGAGGCCTTGGCGACGACGCTCCGCCAGCTCCTGTGGGGACAATCAGCGGAAGGTTTGAGTCGGGCCTGGTAGGGCTGGAGCCAGCGGGGCTGGTGGTACTATGGCTATTGTTCCCTGTGCCGGCTGGGAAGGGGCTGTCGGCTTGGGGGCGTCGGTGTTGGCCGCTGTGGAACCCAAGTAGTGCGCGACCCCGACATTGCTAGGGTGTCCTCAACACGACGTTCATATGCATGCGGCCAATGCATTGCCATCTAGTGATCGTGTGGTTGTCGTAGTTTGATGTCAACACAAATCTGATTTGGAAGTATGCCCCGAACAGATCCGCTTTCTACACCGGGGATAGGTCACAGGTGTGGTAGAGGAGCACATTGAAGCGCTCGGAATATTCTTGTACCGTGGAGAGGAAGGGCAGGCAGGCGAGTTCCGCCAATCTGTTGATGCACACGACTGGCCCAAAACGCAGATGGCACAATTCCTTGAATCGGTCCCAGCTAGGCATGCCCTCGTCTTGCTCCAAGGCGTAGTACCATGTCTAGGCCATGCATGTCAAATGGTACGATGCGAGCCACACACTGTCTGAAGCTAGGGTGCGTTGCCCTCGAAAAAATTGCTCACAACGATTCAGTCACGTGAGGGAGTCTTTTGATCCGTCGTAGGTGGCAAAGTCGAGTTTGTAGAAGCGAGGCACACTGATGGTCGGCGTGGCATCATTGCCCTAATGCGGCCCATGTAAAGGAGGCTGTGCGCCCTCATGATCATGGAAGGGTTGTTGTAGATGTCCTGTCGAGGAGCCTGCGTGCCACCCATGGATAGACCTACTGAGGGCAGTCCCATGGACGGGATTGGTAGGGTGAGTGGGGGAAGTTGCTCTAGTGGATAGGCATGGGCGGTGGTGCAATAGTAGGGATTGTGGTTGGTAGGGATGGCAGCAAGGTGTTGATCCCCGACACAAAGGATGGGCCTGGCACTGCATATCCCACCCTTGTCGGACCGAACGGAAATTGGCCATCCCTGGCCGCTAGGTAAGCTTGTATGCCAGCGACTGAGTGCACCAGATTGGTCAGCACCTTGGCAAGCAGCTTAGAGACCTCAGTTGCCACAATAGATGTCACTGGAAGGGATGGGTCTTCATCGTCAGAGCCTAGCATCATTGATGGGCGTAGATTGTAAGGGTGGTTGGGGGTGGATCGGTAGCCAGGATGCCGATCAGGTTGTGGGCGTCGTGAGGGACATGACGTGCGCAGGAACGGGTGGAGAGATTAGGGTGAAACCCTAGCAACAAGTACATTGTTAGGCTTGCTTTATTTCATAGCCTTTAGGCCCCGTTCGTTTTGGCAGGGAACAACCGGGATTGGGCCACAATCCATAGGGAACACCCTGGTCCGAAAAAAATCCCGGTCCATCAAATATATTGCATTCGGTTAGGCCAGGGAGGGTTGTAACCCGGCCCACCTATCTAATTTTCCCCATGCCCAGCTCGGGATTTCACCCCGTAGGGTTGGGGAGTGGAAGCAATCCCACTAGGCGGGCGGCAGCATGCGACTTGGAGGCACCCTCGCGCGAGTCGCGCCTATAGTTCGATTCAGCAGTGGCGGTGACATGCGGCTTGGAGGTGCCTTCGTGCGAGTCGCGCCTAGTTCGATTCAGCAGCGGCGGCAGAAGTGGCAAGGAAATTGCGGTAGCCGCAGCGGCCACAGCAAGGCTAGGATGGCGACCACTGAGATGACACGACAGATGATTTTGACAATTGGGGATTCCTCAAATTTGGGGAGAAATCGAAGCTCCCGACCTCGTCGTTCCTACACAACGACTGCTTGACGATAAGGAGGTGACATTCACCGTGGGCGGCCAGTTGTTCCATGCTCACAAATGTGTCCTGGCTTTCCGGTCGCTGGTGTTCAAGGCAGAGCTTTTCGGTCCAATGAGGGAAGGTGCCACACAATGCATCAAGATCGACATGGAGTACGAAGTTTTTGAGTCCCTTCTTCACTTCATCTATACAGATAAGCTGCCAGATAGCTGCAGAGATGACAAAGCTATAGCAATGCAGCACTTGCTAGTTGCTACAGATCGGTACGGAGTAGATAGGCAATGGCTGATCTGCGAGAGAGAGCTCAGTGAAGCTATTGATGTGGAAACAGTGGCAACCACCCTCGTTTTAGCAGAGCAACACCACTGCTCGCAGCTACGACATGCCTACACTGGTTTTGTGGCATCTCCAAACATGCTTGGGCCAAATCATACATGTTATACACCATTACGAAAAACTATATGTTATTCACATCATACATGCTGACATCAAAGCGGGTCAAATAAGCAGTCAGGAAATTCCCTGTCTAACCGAACATGATTTTAGAGTGCAAGGGATTAAGGAAATAAGAGGATTAAAACCCCATAGGGATTAAGTGACAGGAGGGGATTAACTTAATCCATGTCTGAAATTATTCCCTTTTGGGAATTATTCCACCCAACCGAATAGACCCTTAAGGGGTATTTATAGACCTGATACAATCTAATCTAATCTGAACTGAAACAAAAATAATATAAATAGAAATAACTAATTGGATTGAGATAACATGGCCTTAGCCGGACCTCTCTATGGGCGGATGTCTCTCATAGTGGAGTCCGGTCCTAACAGGAATAGCTAAAGCTGCTTATACCTTGTTCCACCATGCTAATGTATTTTTTTTGAAACATTCTGGTTCGAATCCCAACCCTAGCAAACGTGGCTCTTGCTCCGCATGAAAAAAAACTGAAGCAAACTCGCCAAACACACACTAAGTTGCTTGTGCAAGATACCAACTGCGCAAACATCTCACATAATATAGGCTGAACATTAGATTTGGCCTATATTACCTCCACATGCTCCATACTATGATTTTTTTACTACCGGTGGGGTTTTGTACATGCGTTTGTTGGCCTATGAACTAAAGCCCATGGAGAAAAGTGGTTTCTTAAAAGGCCCAACTGTGAAAAATAAATTTTTACGTGCGGTTTCTTAAGAGAATCACCTATAAAATTAAATTTCAGCTGATCCCAAGATATATTTTTTTTGCATAAAAAATAAAAAATATTCCAATACGCTAGAGACTACCATTTTCCACCTGAGTTGTTCTCATGCCATTTTTAGGATCACAATTCACAACCTTAGAGCATCTCTAAGAGAGATTTTATATAGGTTCCTAAATTTAAAATTTAAGATTTTATTAAAAATTAGACTCCAACAACACCCCTAAACAAATCTCAATCCTAAATCATTTCCTAAATTCCTTGTTATCTATCATAAATTTAGGATTAATTTCTCATTCCTTATTTAAAAATAGGGATAAAAAATTATTGGAAATCAAATTAGTTTTTAGGGATTAACATGAATAAGACGATCCCTATATCAAAGTTTAGGGAATAAAATTTAAAACATCTCTTGAAAGATGCTGTCTTTCACAAAATCATCCTACCATCTCATCTCACACCAATAGCTCACAACTATCATACAATTTACTTTTTATTCTTTTTAGCCGAATCTTCGAACATATATTTGGGTCCCTAAATAATCTCAAACAAAAATATTGCAACTATAATGTTGTACTTCTCATTAAGATCCACAATTTTATAAAAACATATGTTCCCGTCCAATTTCTATAGAAAACAATCATATTTTTCCAAATAAGGATATTTCTGTTTTTACAAGCGGTTTCTTATGTAAACCACGTGTGAAAATAAAGGTATTTTCACAGACAGTTTCTTAATCTGACTGCTTATAGAAGTAAGATTATTTTTATTAATAGTTATTTTAAGGAATTGCTTGTAAAAATAATGATTTTTATATGTGGTTTCTTAAGTTGATCGCCTATAGAAAAAACAATTTGCACATATAATCATGTTAAGTGGATCACTTGTAGAAATTTGTTTAATTTCTTCAAGCTAAGCACGCTGTGACCGCTTGTATTGTAGTGAAAGAGGAAAAACTTTTTTTAGTGAATAGAAGTTTCAAGATTAAGGTGGGCCAAAACAACAAAAAGTTCTACACAATTAAAGTTAATTCATCCGTGTGGGACAAAACATGAAAAAGTTCTACAAAAGTTAATTAATCCATCTGACACGGAGAGCAAAATTTCATATATAGCAACAAGTTTTTATTTCTGTTAAATGTCAAATACGTACTTACCCTAAAATGTTGCAGCTAAATTTAAATTTTTAGCTCAATTTCGACGATTAAATTACAGGTCTTTTCAACTTTTTATTACCTGCAGTTTTGATTTTAAGACCCTTAAGAATAGAAATATAAACGTCATATTCTAAAATCATTTTAATGAAAGCGGTGCCTAAAAAGTAGAGACAAGTACCATAAATCCTCTTGGAATTATCGTATCGACTAGACGCAAACACTACCGAAAACATATTATTTGCCGATGGCTTGATGGTTTGCCGTGTACCTTAAAATACACTTGGCAAATTTATTACACTCGATGAAATCCATTGTTTGCCGAGTGCAAGTCAGGGACATTCAGCAAAGGTTTTGAAAAAAACAAACTACCCTGGCAGTTATGCCGGCGTTATAATGGTGCGAAAAAAATGAGTTTGTCGAGTGCCACTAACAAGCACTCAGCAAGCCTAGTATTTGCCGAGTGCCACGTTAGGCACTCGACAAACATGCTCCGCCACATGTCAAGTTTCCTGCTTTACTGAGTGTTTTTTTTAAAAAAACACTCGGTAAAGTGAAACTACCCATTATTTCATGTGAAAGTATATTTTGAGTCCATGTCATATTTTAAACATATTTTGAACTTAAATATTTTTTGCAATCAAAATTCAATATATATTAATCCATGTAAATATTCATATTTTTCTGAGTGAGTTTGTTATTTTTAATTAATTAATTGTGTTTATATGATTTAATTTGAAGTAGGTCAAATTTGAATTGTATGTACATTAAATAATGACTTAAAAATGTAGAAAAATCATATTTATGTTCATGAGTACATTTTGAATCTTTTAGCACTAAATTTAAGTATATGTTTAGAAATTGAGGTAGCAACACTCGATCGGTAACATAAGGCTTAATGGTTTTTTAATTATAGAAATTAAGTTGATGCCTAAAAAATATGATACTTGACATGGTGTTATTATATGATACATATATACTGTGATAAAAAATTGAAAATGTTTCGAAAAAGTTTCATGTATGATATTTAGAAATTGGAGAATTTTTGAGAAGGTTTAGGAGTTTAGGGATTGAATGAGTTAGGTTTAGAAGCAAATCGATATTTAAATCTTTGTTTGAACTTAAAACTTTTTGTACTATGAAAACCAAATGTATCTTATACCATGCCAAAAATTGACATTTTTACGGTCAATTTGCTATTTTTTGTTAATTAAATATCTTTATAGGATTTAAATTGAAAGATGCCAATTTTGAACTGCAAGTGTATTAAATAAGAAACAAAATATTTTGAAAAAATCATACTTCTATTTTGATAGCTAAATTAGGCATTACATAGTAAAGGTAAAGAAAATTTAAGATATCACGATGAAGGCACTCCAACGAGAACATGCACATTCCTGGTGTTTTAATTTTAAACAATTCAAAAAAGTCAAAAAAACCTGAAACTTGACATGGTGTTATGATATCATGCATATATTATGTGATAAAAAATTAAAAATGTTTAGAGAAAGTTTTCATGTATGATGTTTAGAAACAAGAGAATCTTTGAGGATGTGTTTTAGAGTTTAGTGAAGAGATTTCTTAGGTTTCAAAACAAATTCATAGTTAAATACTTATTTGAACTTAGAACATTTTCTAGGATTAAAACTTAGTGTATCTTGTGTCATTCCAAAAATTGGAATTTTTATTGTCTTTTTTTATTATTTTTAGATTTGTTTTTAAAACTGAAACGTTTGTCGAGTGCATAGAGCTTTGGCACTTGGCAAAGTTATTCTGTTTAAAAAAATTAAAAAACTTTACCGAGTATACAAAGCGTTAGCACCCAACAAAGATTATTTTTAAAAAATAAAAACGAAATTTGCCAAGTGTCTACTGAAATGGAACTCGGCAAAGACTATTTGAAAAAAAAAGAAAAAACATTTGTTGAGTGCCTCCCAATTTGAAACTCGGCGAACACTACAACAAAACAGGGAACTTCCGTCGGCCAAAGCCGACGGAAGTTAGCCCTTTCCCGACGGAAGAAGCTAACTTCCGTCGGCAAAAGGCTAACTTCCGTCGGCATTTGGCCGACGGAAGCGGGTAGACGGAAGTTAGCTAACTTTCGTCGGCCGCCGACGGAAGTTAGCTAACTTTCGTCGGCCAAACCTAGCCGACGAAAGTTACCAGAAAATCGGTAACTTCCGTCGGCCAAATCTAGCCGACGAAAATTATTTTTTTGTTTTTTCTTTTTTCTGTCGGCGGGCCAATAACTTCCGTCGGCTAATGTTGGCCGACGGAAGTTAACTAAAAATACGAAAAAAAAAGAAAATTTGCAACTTTGCTGCTCTGATTGCTTCCAAAGTGGCATTCTGCTCATACTCCATCCATAGTGATGTATTAGAATTAGAATTTCAAACTCTCACCAGTTGACAAGCAAATGCTGCTGGTGAAATTTGAGAATAGTGGCATTCTTAGCAGTTGCATGCAGTTTGTGGAAGACAGTTCAAACACAAGCACAATCTTTCCTCATGGCAAAGTAGTAGAGTGCACATAGTTTATAATCTCATCAAACATGAGTACCTTGCCAACCACCTACACAGGTAATTTCTTCAAATTAGCAAACATATTGGTACCATCTGAAACTTCAGCATGCCAATTTGTCGCTCAGGAATCCTATGCCAATTTGCATCCAGGCACAAGGTCCTGAAGTAGTTTCATCCTCTGGCTGATAAAGTTACAGAGCTAAAAGGTTGTATATGAATACCCCTAAGTCTAATGTGTCTCCTACCTTCATCAAGCACAAGTGCATGAACAATGATTCATTTAATCAAAGCATTTCACAACTACATGACCAAACCACCTCGTACCACATCAAACAGACAAGTCAAATATAATATTTTCAGAGGCCTTACCAGATTGGAGTAAAATACCTATGGAGTCAAGGAAGGAACAAAGCCTGCAAGATTTATTTTCCCTTAAACCTGATGCATATTTCCTGCAAAAAAATACATAAGGCATTTCTGAGGCACATGTAAGGTAAAATTACAGAAGTGTCATCACATACTCTTTCTGATGTATAACATTTGCATCATCTACCTGTCCTATAATACAATGTTTGTTAAACAATAAGACAGAACATTGGCCTCTTCGGCTCTTCTAGAATTTACAAACCACATCCACAGCTAAAAGCCTAAAAAATACATTAGGATTATTAAATCAAAGCTAGTACTGAATATTTGAGCATCATACCAATATACACAAGCTGGGCATAATATCTGAACAGAAAACATGTATATTTACTGATAACATGACCAAAATATCACATTGAATTAAAACAAGAATATTCACAACACATTTTGTTGAATATACATATTGGCTGAACAGCTGGATTAAAAGAGCCTACACATCATCGATGCTAAAATTACAAAAACAACATTAAGCATGAGGAGAGGGCATGGCCAGATCTGGCCGCATGAGGAGAGGTTGCGACCAGATCCAGGAGCATGGCGACCAGATCCGGGAGCATGGCAACCAGATCCATGCAGGAGGCGGCGTGGAGGCGACGGCGTGGAGACCTCAGGGCATGGAGGCGGCGGTGAGAGGGCGGGGGAGGCAGAGGCGGCGTGGAGGCGGCGGCGTGGAGACCTCAGGGCGTGGAGGCGGCGGTGAGAGGGCGGGGGAGGCAGAGGCGGCGTGGAGGCGGCGGCGTGGAGACCTCAGGGCGTGGAGGCGGCGGTGAGAGGACGGGGGAGGCAGAGGTGGCGTGGAGGCGGCGGCGTGGAGACCTCAGGGCGTGGAGGCGGCGGTGAGAGGGCGGGGAGGCGGAGGCGGCGATGGGAGGGCGGGGGAGGCACGGGCGGCGGTGAGAGGGTGGGGAAGCAGAGGCAATGTGGTGCGGCTTAATTAGGGCAAATAACTTCCGTCGGCCATACATAAGCCGACGGAAGTTATGAAAAATATACTTAACTTCCGTCGGCTGAAATCTTGCCGACGAAAATTATTAGCGTTCACTGGAGCTGTCGGGAGCGAAAATTTAATTTCCGTCGGTCAAGGTGTAGGCCGACGGAAGTTAAATTAACTTCCGTCGGCTCCCGTAGGCCGACGGAAGTTAATTAACTCCCGTCGGCTTTCGGAAAAGCCGACGGAAATTAAAAAGCCGACGGAAATTTTATATTTTCTTGTAGTGGAATGCCTTTTAGGGTAACTTAGGGAATGGATTTGGGCACACCGGTTACTGTGCCTAGATCTCAGCCACGCACCGCGCGCTGCTAGCGCCCCCTCGCTCGCGCCCGCCGCCGTCCGATGCACTACCCCGCACGCCCCATCGTTGCACGCCACCGACCGCTGGCCGCCTTCTTAAGCTCGGTCTGGCTGCCGGCTCCCTCACCTTCTCCCGTCGGTCCTGCTCGCCCCGGCCAATGGCTGCCGGCCCCCCTCGCCCCGGCCACCGAGTGGCAAGCCCAGATGCAGGCTCAAATACAGACCCAGATGCAGAGAAAGATGCAACAATATTTTTCACAGATAATGAGCGGATCTACTTCAAGTCAGATGGGCCAGCATAAGTCACCACCGCAACTCCTTCGTGCACTTCCTCATCCTCAAACATCTCCGCACACTTAACAGAGCGGCAATGTGAGTTTTTAATAATGTTCTTGTCGTTATTGTTATATGCAATTATGCTAACTATTTCTTTTTTACAGTTTTAATCATCGACATCAGGATCAAATATGCATACGTCGCCTTAATGGACTTGGGAGGGGCAAGCTCCATAAGTTAACTTTGTAACCCGACAACTTGTTATGTGAACTTGTGATGTCAAATAGACTTGTTAACATGTGATATGAATTGAACGTATATATGAAATTGTGAAGTAAATGGTGATGTAGAATTTGAATGTATATTGATATGGATTGGATGTTTATGCCCATTACAGTTTGGGGGTATTTACCCATTACAGTTTAGTCCTTGACATATTAAGATGTTCTGATGCTAATTAAAATGATTAAATATGTTTTAATTATAAAACTAATGGTAGAAACTCTTGACTAATTAGTGAGAGGAATCTATTAAGCCTAATTAATTCATCATTAGCATATGTTTACTGTAACACCACATTGTCAAATTATGAACTAATTATATTTAATAGATTTGTCTCGTGAATTAACTCTCATTAATGTATTTAATTTTATAATTAGTTAACGTTTAATCTTTCTAATTAGCTTCGGAATATTCAATTTGACAACCATCCAAACGGGTTCTAAAGCCCACGGAGAAAAGTGGTTTCTTAAAAGACCCAACCGTGAAACATAAATTTTTACACGCGGTTTCTTAAGAGAATCACCTATAAAATTAAATTTCAGCTTATCCCAAAATATATTTTTTGCATAAAAAATAAAAAATCCAATACTCTCGAGACTACTACCATACCCATGACGAGTCACATATCACGCATTTTCCACCAGAGTTATTCTCATGCGATTTTTAGGAATCAAACTCACAGACTTTGCCAAACAAGTTTATTAAAACTATTTCTGCTATGAAAAAACAGTTTTTTTCTAGTACAAATTTAGAAGTAGCTTGGACGACCCTGCTTTTCTGCTTCTGCTTTTCTGATTTTTAGTACAGATTAAATAGCATGAATTCAAGGTGTCTTGATTGATCTAATATTATTATATTTTGTATTGCATTGTACAATTCCATGAAATAATATGTGGTTGCCGGTTACTTTATGAGATGAACTATACTCTTTTTTATTTATCTAATATATTTTCAGTTATTTAGTTGCATTAATATTGAGTGTTTCCTATATATATAGAATATTATAATGATAAAAATTATGTAAGTTATAAAAAACAATCAGTTCACAACAGTTTCAACCAAACGACTTTTAGCTTTTCCACAACAGACAACTCACAACAGCTTTTTCACAGCAGACAACTTACAGCAGAACCAAACACACCCTTATATTATTCACAAAATCATCCTACCATCCCTTCTCACACCAATACTCACAACTATCATACAATTTATTTTTATTTGCAACTATAATGTTGTACATCTCATTGAGATCCACAAATTTATAAAACATATGTTCACATCCAATTTTTATAGAAAACAATCATATTTGTTTTCTAAATAAGGCTATTTCTGTTTTTACAAGCGGTTTATTAATCCGACTGCTTATAGAAGTAAGATTATTTTTATTAATAGTTCTTTTAAGGAATTGCTTGTAAAAATAATGATTTTTATATGTGGTTTCTTAAGTTGATCGCCTATAGAAAAAACAATTTGCACAGATAATCATGTTAAGTGGACCACTTATAGATATTTGTAGTGAAAGGGGAAAAACTTTTTTTAGTGAACAGAAGTTTAATTTCAAGATTAAGGTGGGGCAATTGGCAAAACAACAAAAAGTTCTACACAATTAAAGTTAATTCATCCGTGTGGGACAAAACATGAAAAAGTTCTACAAAAGTTAATTAATCCATCTGACACGGAGAGCAAAATTTCATATATAGCAACAAGTTTGTATTTCTGTTAAATGTCAAATATATACGTACTTACCCTAAAATGTTGCAGCTAAATTTAAAATTTTAGCTCAATTTCGACGATTAAATGACAGGTCTTTTCAACTTTTTTATTACCTGCAGTTTTGATTTTAAGACCCTTAAGAATAGAAATATAAACGTCATATTCTAAAATCATTTTAATGAAAGCGGTGCCTAAAAAGTAGAGACAGGTATGCACATATAAATTGCACTCGACGAACCCTCACGTCGCCGACATGGCCAGTGCCGAGTGGGGTTCGCCGAGTGTGGCACTCGGCGAAGCCTTTGCCGAGTGCATTGTGGGCTTCGCCGAGTGCCCTAGACACTTGGCAAACCCCACTGTTCCCGTAGTGTACCATAAATCCTCTTGGAATTATCGTATCGACTACATGCAAACAAAAGAAAAAAAAGCTTGAAGTGCACACATCAAATTAATTTAAGGGCAATTGTCCAATGTATCTGCATAAATTTCACTTATTTCTCCAATGCATCACTTCTATAAAAATTGCACTGATCGAATATTCATTCCCTTTTTCTATAAAATTTTGACTGATGGAATATTCATTTCCGTCGTCATTATCACGGATTAACAACGAACGCATATTTGTTCATTATTAATGCGTGACATTATTTTTTTAAAAAAATTGGATTTATTGCATGTTTAATTTCTTAATTGTAGTATATCAGCCAGAATAATATTATTATTTTGTACTTAGTGAGCGATTAATTTACGTTGTATGCACATATGCATCTTATCATTTTTGCCATATACTGTGCATTTTTCTCAATTGCAATTGAGAAAATCTACTACAGAAATAAAAACTTGTTGCTATATATGAAATTTTGCTCTCCGTGTCAGATGGATTAATTAACTTTTGTAGAACTTTTTCATGTTTTGTCCCACACACACATATCATTTTCGCGTTTGTCCTCATATATATACACACACACATGAGATCGCTATTCTACACCAATTATTTTCAGTAGTATATTTTTTCAGTAGAATAGCAATTGAATACTACTTAGATTTTTCGGTAGAATAGCTATTCTATACTCATGGTGTAGGATAGCATATATATATATATATATATATATATATATATATATATATACACACACACATATATACGAGAGCGCTATTCCGACCACTTTTAGTAGATTTTCTCAATTGCTATTCTACTGAGAAAATCAACTACTGAAAATAGTACTCCCGTGGTCGGTGTAGAATAGCTATTCTACACACGTGGTGTAGAATAGTGCTCCCGTGTGTGTGTGTATATATATATATATATATATATAAAAGAGGACAACTCATTATTTTTGCTCTAATTGTATTCACTATATATTAATATGACGGAGATTCTCAAATTCATGTATCCAAACAAAACTGGAAAAATCCTTAATATTAATGAACAACTTAATTAGCATGTTTAATTTCATGAAAAGAATCGCAACAACAAGTAAATTAATAACGTACCTATACTAATTCATACATTAAAAAGGAAGTAGTTAATTAAAGAGGCGTATTTTTTATCACTTTACCACTTGGGATGACAGTAATTCTTTATGTGCAAAGATATATATGATTCAAACTTTGATAAAATATTTGCATATAAAGATTTGTTGCCATCAGGTGCTGAAGTGATAACGGGTGAGTCACAAGTAATACACTCTTTAATTTACTACTTCCTTTCTGGATGCAAATTAATTAACAATTAGCAGGCATATATGCTAGCCTACTAATTCATTTGTTACAAATATTGAAATAGCAAAGTTCAAATTAAGCTGTAAATAATTAATTACATATGGTTTCCTTGTTAATACATCATTACAAATTAACAACCTGATTAAGAATTTCCTTTCACCCATACGAACATATTCAAGTAACTTTGTCTTAGTATAGCTATGATTTCTTGTAACCTGTCATGCATATTGAGTTTCATAGGGCACATTTGACATAGATATAGATTAAAATTTAGTCCGTATATCACGTAGGATGTTTGGACATCAATTTGAAGGATTAAATAATTACAGAATCGTAGAATTTTTCGCGAGACAAATCTATTAAACCTAATTAATCCATGATTAGCAAATGTTTACTGTAGCATCAAATTGTCAAATCATGTCGTAATTAGACTCATTAGATTTATCTCACGAACAATCCACCGATTATGAATATATTTTGTAAATAGTCTACATGTAATAAGAACTAAAGTTTAGTTTCTGAATTTTAATTATTATCAGAAATGTGAAATTATTTGGCCATATGATTAGATTCTAACTCATATAAGGGAAGATGATGGTCTAAAACGACCATTTCATGCCGGTAATTTTAGATTGCATTATACATGATATTATTCAAAAGTATATGAACAGAAATGGACAAAAAAAATAACATATGAGGATTTCAGGATTACGTTGTCAACATTAAATAGACTACGGAGGAAATTGAGGGCCGCGTTAGTAAGCTTGACTTTGACTATGGACGACGGTGAGCGGCGGAGGGAGGGCTACGTCGTCACTGGCGTCGGATCACTGTGGGTGGCAATGGATGTCTCAACTATGGAGGACGAGTTTTAGATATGTATCAAAAGTTGGTTAAAATAAGTCGTTTAATATTTTATTCTATATTTTAGACATTTATATCTTTGAAAATAGTACTATTTTCTTCTCGTTTTAACACATTATCTTTATTATTGTATTATATTTAATAGAGGCAAAAAATATACACTAATTAATAACTCATTGATATCATATCTGAAATCATGTCTAAAATGACTATCACATCTTTAATTAAGTTGCTCAGTGTTTGAATAACTTTTAAAGAAAAAATCATTTTAAAATACCTAGCGTTATTGCAAAAATTTCAGTTTTCACCTTTAATTAGCGTTTTT
Organism: Zizania palustris; assembly: GCA_019279435.1. Taxonomy (NCBI): domain Eukaryota; kingdom Viridiplantae; phylum Streptophyta; class Magnoliopsida; order Poales; family Poaceae; genus Zizania; species Zizania palustris. Next base: position 22,927,361 of record JAAALK010000282.1, read on the forward strand.
ACTGACGTGGTGAAACTCACGTTTCACCCTCTAAATTTACCTTATGTTTGAATAACTCCTTGAAGAAAGAAGTATTTAAAAAATGCTCAAATCCAAATCATAATAATTTTGTCTATTAATAATTTAAGATCCTAAAAGTTTGACTATATCTATATATCCATCGATCTATTTTACGGTGTTGTCAGCAATTCTAAAAAAAGAACAGTAGATAGATGTCAGGGGTGAGTAAGAAGCACTAGACTAATAATAGCTGAATTAATTAATTTAAACTAAGTTTATCAGTCGATAGCGTAACATTCACAGTATAAGAAAATCAAGATGCATGCTTTCCCCGTTGAGTGCAGCTGCATGATGATAGCTTAATTAGACGAGTATGTACTGTTACGAATGGAAAGTGAGCAAAAATTTCTGTCTGTTAAGAAACCAGAAATTGAGAGAATTATACAGAAATGTAATAATATCCTTGAATGAAAATAAAAACATACACTACCACAAAACGATCTTTAGTGACACAGCTTTAGTGACGGGTAAAAGCTAGACACGTGTCAGTAATACATTTTGAGTGACGAGCTATTTCACACGTCAGTAACGCTGCATTATTAGTGACGGATCGTAATTGGACCCGTCACTAAAGAAAGGGTACCCTCATTAGCGACGGATCATGGTATGACATGTCACTAAAGAAGTTTATCACCCGTCGCTGGTGACTCCCACTAATAAATAGGCAGGGCATCGAAGTTGAATCGTCACGCTTTCATTTCACGCAACCCTAACCCTATACCCCCGGCGCTGCCATCATCGCCTTCATCGTGCTCTCGCCGCTCCGTCGCCCGTGTCCTTCGTCGCCTTCGTCGGTTGCATTCTCAATATTCTCGTAAGTTATTTCATTCTTACTATTAAATTTCAGTTTATAAAATCATTTATCTGAAATTTGTGAATTAGGGTATGGCAAGGATTCTAAACGATGTATAAGTATCAACCTATGTTCCTGATAGTTGCTTAATAAAGATCAATCATCTAGTTCACGACGGACATCGCCAGGTTTAGTTATAGTTTTTTGTACATTGCATGTGTTTATTCATGCGTTAACAAACTAAAGCACATCTATTACTGTTGTAGTATTTATCAAAAATATTTTGTGAGTTTAATAACATTCGTGCTGACGACACCCTCAAAATAATGACAAGAGATGGGTGCACCACTGAGGTTGAGGTTGTCAGCCGTGGGGGCGGCGATATGATATGCCTCCACAAAGGGTGGGTTGAATTTACCGAAGAAGTGCCCTAACACAAGGGGACTATTTGGTAATAACAATGGGACAAGCCCCATTAACTATTATGGTAAAATTCTACACTAACTTTGGTGATGAGAAGACCCCAACGACCATCAAAGTGGACAATAATGATAGTGATATACATAGCGAAGCGACATTACTACACATGCACATCTTTTGTTTACGTTCTTATCATGGTTTCTTATAATGTTAGGGGAGGGTCCTAGCAATGTTGCAGACAGAAAGAGGAAGGGGATAGCCAAGGAGGTCAACACCGACCTAATGGACCAATTGAAGCACATCTGTTATTTTAGCAATCCAACATATATAACTCCAGCAAGGAAAACTCTCCTACAAGATATCTCGACAGGTTTATCCTCTAAGAGTCGGTTATATGTATACACAATAAATAACACGATCATCAACAAGAAGTAGCTGGTAAGTTATTTGCACATGTAGTTAGTCTATACAAATAGCCTTCTCTAATAGCTTTGTTTAATTTTTTTATAGTACTTTTCAAGGTAATACTGTGAAAAGTATATCACACCTCACCTGCACCACCAGACCACCGAGATTCAGGTGGCAGCAATAGGATCTAACGCAGTACCAATTGCGGTGCACAAAGCGACGGATGGACGGTGCTATCTAACTAAAGGTTTTGGGCAATTTCTTAGCGATAACTCTTTAGAAGTTGGCACTGTGTGTGCCTTCCATGTCAACATTGTTACTAATGGCATTTAGGTTGTGATGTATGTATTGTAAACCTACGGTATGAAGCAATATTATGTTATAAATCTTTTGTGATGAATTATCTGTATTTTATGATAAATTGTCTATGATATGAATTGTTTGGCTTTAATTCAGGCTGTAGCCTAAAAATTGTCTGTGATGTGTTTTGGATATGTTGGCTGTCAAATCCTAGCTTTGATTCAGGTTACAACCTAAAAACTATTATTTTTCTTAAAATGATCATAGCATTTGTGACGGGTAATAATAATAAACCTTCACTAAAGGGTCATTTAGTGACAGGTAACTATGTTACCCATCACTAAAGGTTGATCTATACCCATGAGACTCCCCTACATCATCAGTGACAGGTTTTAGCTATACTCGTCACTAAAGGCCCCTAGCTTTGTTTCAGGTTGCAGCCTAAAAACTATTATTATTTTTCAAAAAGCATTAGTGATGGGTAATAATAATAAACCTTCAATAAATAATCGTTTAGTGACATGTAATAATAATAAACCCGTTACTAAAGTTGATCTATACCCATGATACTCCCCTACATCATCAGTGACAGATGATAACTACCACCCGTCACTGATGACTTCTCCCGCCTATAAATAGGCTTAACCGAAGTGAATCATCATTCTTTCATTTCCCCCAACCCTAACCCTAACTTCCATTGCCGCTGTTACCTTCGCCGTGCTTTCGCCACTCCTGACCACATGTACCGTCTGCGCTCGTGGCCACCCTACTCGCCGCCACCTTGGTTTCATCCTCCTCGTCCTCCTCCTAAGGTTGTCATCTTCTTCCTCTTTCCCGTTCGAATGCACCGTCCATCGTTGCTAACTTTATTTTCATTTTGTTATTACAGGGTAAACTGACCTACTGCTTTTAGCCAAATTTTTTGAGATAATTGATGGTCTTAGCCAATTTCTTCGAGATAACGCACTCGAAGTTGGCATGACTATTCACGGTGGTTCCCCTTACCGGACGTTGCCACATGGTGCTCCTGCTACTACCCACTGGGCTTATGTTCAAGCTATCCATGGTGGTGGTGGTGGAAGCTTGGATAGTGATAGGATACTATCCAAGCACTGGATATCGCTATAGGTTAGCTATTAGATATTCAGAAACCATGAAACAATTTTACAATTTTTGTGTTGCTCTTTGTTCGTTGTAGCCATTTTCTTTGAGATAATGAGTATGTAGTTAATGTATGTTATACTGATTTGGTAATGAATCCTTTGTGATGAATTGTCTGTGATGTGCTTTGGATGTTGCATATGTTGGCTTCTAAATCCTAACTGTGACTCAGAATACAGCCTAAAAATTTATTATTTTTTTTGAAAATGACCATATTATTAGTGACGGGTGTAAAGTCCTCCCCATCACTAAAGATGATCTTTAGTGACGGGTACTAAAGGGGGGCATGCCGGCCGCGAAGGGGACTGGAGCGACCCTTTAGTGACAGGTATTTACCCATCATTAATGATAGGGTTTTACTGACGTGATAAGGGCGATGGGGGATATACTCGTCACTACTGTACGTTATGACTCATCACTAATGTATGTTTATATTATGGTAGTGATAAGTTTTAAAAAACTTTTTATTTAGAGGGTTATTTAAAAATTGGGCAAACTTAGAGGATGTAATTTAGACTTTTTTCATTGTTTGATTGGTCACGTCACCAACGCCCCATAGGCTACACAGTTACCCAAACCTGGCCACGTTTCGTGGCGTCCACACAAAACCGCTAATTAACGGTGAAAATTGGTAAAAATTGAATCTTTTTTAACATCCCTAAGTATTTTTTTAAACAGTTTTTTACTGGGGTTATTCAAATATCATACAAACTTGAGCGTGTGATTTAGACCTTTTTCTTTGAATAATTGGGAGGATGTATACATTTGGTTTGCATGATTTCTTGCTGGAATAAACAACCTTCAGTGTGTTTTCTCTACGGTATGAAAACGTGAATCACTTTACCGGATTTCCTTGAGCCATTGAATTTTTTCCTGTTTGGGATAGCTAGCTTCTCTAAATTAATCAGGCACGTCATTAATAGGACAAAGTAATTAATTAGGCACATAATTAAAGACAGATTTTTTTCCTGCAGCTATGTTTGGATACAAATTAAATCACTTCTCTAATTAGCCAAGACTTCAAGTATATATATAATCTCGCCCGGCTTAACTTTTGTTTACTACTTTAGCTCCATTATTTTTCTCGAAAACTCAGAAACTAAACTTGTTTAATTAGAGCCCTGTGTTAGAAGTGCTTCTGTTGTTGCAGTGATGAAAGTTCGCACCAGATTTTAACCACAGCAAGGTATGTCCAAATTAAAGCCCCTCTGGCCGCATGAATGTGCAGGTTTATTTCATCTATTGATATTGAAAAAAATACCATAAGATAATGATAAATTGGATCATCGATCGGATATACCGGCGATATACAAAAACTCAGGCAATTTTTTAAAAAAAATTGTAAAAAACAGCTCAATTTATCCATATAATCACATAGATTACATCTATATATCATTATACATTATAAAAGATAAATATGTAATCTATCGATGAGAACATCACATGTGCAGTGGGGGATTTTTATTATTAGGGCTTCTATAGTAGACTGGTTATGAGATGTGCCTCAAAATTATATATCCAATAATCCAAGCAAAATATATATAGTACGCATTTCAAAAAATAGCAAAATTTTAAAATATATATGATTTTATCAGGGGATAACGTGAACGTAATCTATTGTGCAGCCAAAAATTCAGCATAAACTTTAATTTCCTTGCATATTTTTAGGACACATATGGACAGAAAACGCATGAAACTGCTTTTACATTTTGGGTTCTTCCAAATTAAGGTTTGTTTTCGTTGTTACTTTCCCTGCCAGGCACGCAGTAGCGTGAAATATATATCTTTACATATAATCAAATATTTACTCGTTATATAAAATATATAAAGATTATTATTGGTCCAAGATATTCTCACGCAGTACTGATCCAAGACGTACCTCGAACGAATTAACTAAGTATTGAATCTACAGCAAAATTTAGCAAATTTTAATTTGTTTGCAATTTTATTATACATATATATATATATATATATATATATAAAGAGATAGATCGAGATAGAGATAGAGAGAGAAACAAAGCCTGGAATTGACTGTACATTTTGGTTCCGAAGTTTGTTTGCTTCCGTCCAAACCAGCAGGCAAGGTGTGTGAAATATCTTCACATACAATTAATTAAAGATCCACTCATTATGTAATTAAAAAACACAAAGATTTACTATTATATATAAAGTGAAGTTACCATGAAGTAAAATAAATCTTAAACGACTGCTTCCTTTTTCAGATATATATGAAAACTACGTACTATTTTAGCAATAATTAATTTAGAGCTGGAATGTTTTTAATTCATTCAGTACACATTTTTAGTTGAAACAAGTGAACTAATTAAGCAGTGCACTAAAAAGGAGGAGATAGATTTGTTAGTTCCGGCTATGGTTGGATACAACATATATAATTAATGGTATCCTTCCCCACACATATATATGGCATATCAAATCACTTCTGTAATTTATATAATTACCAAGACTTCAAGCTAATAATTAAGTATATAGTCATTTTAACTTTTGTTTTAATTTCCTCCAAAACTCAGAACCTTGAAGCCGCCTGACGGTGGAAGAAGCTCTTCTGGCGCAGTGATCTTCGAAGTTCGCCAGATTAACCACATAATTAAGGTGTGTCCAAATTAATCCCTTGTGCTGCGCGCCTTGAATCTACAGCCAAATTTTAATTTAGCACAGCTTTGTTTCTAGCGCTTTTATGATAAATGGACAAAAAACGCATGAAAGTACTGCTTTATTACATGCATTTTGGGTTCTTCCAAAATTTGATTTCGTCGTCGTCGTTGTTACTTATTCATTCCCTGCCAGGCAGTAGCTTGAAATATCTTTGCATATAATCAAATATTTACTCATTATATAAAAAAAATATAAAGATTTACCTTAGTTGTACATGAAGTGATCCCAAATAACTGAGATCTTTAATTTAGTCACTTCCTTTTTGAGATCTGAATTATTTTTCAATTACCCAGAATTTATAATTAATTCATTGATTTTAAAATCTCTTTAGATATAGGAACAGTGTAATTTAGCATCTATATATACTCTTTTTAAAAGAACATTGTAATTGTAGTTTTTGCAGTTTACTCCTTGATACTGTTTAATATTACACAAAAAACCAACAAAAATAGACTAACACATATAATTAAAAGTGAACAACATATATTATATAAAAATATATTTAATTTATTTTTGACAATATTATAATATTTTCTTTTGTTCATATCAAAGCACGAGCATTTTGCTAGTTGCATTAAAAATAGATTTGTTCTAGCTATGGATGTATACAAAATAATTACATCGTAGTTAATAATATCATTTCCCCCATATATATGCACGAACATATTAATTTAATGGACTTGATCTCTCTAATTACCCAAGACTATACTTCAGAAGCCTGATTATTGGTCCAAGCTCTTCTCACGCAGTGATCCAAGACGTACACGTCGTACCCTCGAACGAATTAACAAATTATTGAATCGATCTACAGAAAAAATTAGCAAAACTTAATTTGTTTGCAATATATAGAGAAACAAGGCCTGGAATTAATTAACTGTACATTTTGGTTACGAAGTTTGTTTGCTTAATTAAGTCCCAATTAATTAGGCATGGTGTGCAGTGAAATATCTTCACATACAATTAAAGATCCACTCATTATCTAACAAACATAAAGATTTACTATTATCAAGTGAAGTTATCATCAAGTAAAATAATTAATCTTGAACGGCTAATTCGATCCCTTTTCAGATATGAACTATATTTTAGCAATTAATTAGGAGCTGGCATGTTTTTAATTCATTCAGGACAATATCTTTTAGTAGAAATTAAAACAGCTGAAGTAATTAAGCAGTGCATGTACTAAATTAAAAAAGAGTTTTTTTAGTTGGATACAAAATAATTAATGATATCCTTCCCCACATATATATGGCATATCAAATCACTTGTGTAATTTGTCATCAAGACTTCAAGCGCTAAGTATGTATATAGTCATGTTAACTTTTGTTTAATTTTCCTCCATTTTTTCTCCAAATTTAAAACTCAGAACCTTGAAGCTTAATTTTCTGGCGCAGTGATCGTCGAAGTTGGGCAGATTAACACATAATCAGGTGCGTCCAAATTAATCCCTTTTGCTGCCTTGAAGGCTTTGATTTAATCTACAGCCAAATTTCAGCACAGCTTTGCTAGCGTTTTTATGATAAATGGACAAAAAAACGCATGAAACTGACTGTACATTTTGCTTTCTTCCAAAGTTTGTTTGCTCTGCATTGCTTACTACCCAGTGAGCCAGGCAGTAGCCAGATAAGATGGACGCATCCGAGGAATCCGTCATGGCGATGGTAAAGGTCAAGCATGAGGAGCAGGAGGAGCCAAAGCAAGAACGCTCACCAGCAGCTGCAGTGACAGCCAAGGATGATTGTAGCGAGGAAGAATCCAAGTCTACTGCTATTACTTTTGCTACTGCAAGCCTAGAGAACACCGCTGGTGCCTCGGCTGCTGCTGTTATTGTTGCTGGTGCTGAGGAAGGCACCGGCAAAGTCAAGGAGGAGGAGATGGAGAGCGCTGGTGGTGGCGAAGGAGGAGGCGCCGGCGTTAACCGTAGGCCGCTGATGATGCTCGCCCGCTGGCCGTCCCCTCTCTTCAGCGCGCTGGAAGGGCTGCCGGACCCTGTCCTGACACGCCTGGCGAGGGTGCTGATGAGGAAGTGCAAGCCGCCGCAGGAGAAGTTCCCATTGCTCGGCAAGTCGCCCACACGGCCGCCGTGGTGGCCCCAGGGTGACGAGCCGTGGTGGTCCGAGGTCAGCAGCCCCGCTGTGCCGCCGCCGTACAAGCCGGTGCGCCTCCTGTCGACGGTGGACAAGGCTGTCGCCGTCGTCGCCATGGTGAAGAACATCGCGCCGGACTACGAGCGCGTCGCCGTGTCCGTGCAGATGGCGCCGAGCATCACCAGCATCATCACCGACCTGGAGGCGATGTCCTGGGACGCCGGTCTCTCGAGGGAGCGTGACGCGTACATTGCAGCGCACCCGCGCGATCCGACACCGTCCAAGGCCTGGCCGCTGATGAAGTCCCTCAGGCCGGAGGTGCTGAGGCTGAAGCGAAAGGAGCCACTACAACCACCACCACCACCGCCACCACCACCACCCATGTCGTTCGCCGAGAAACTGGCCCCAATCGCCAAACCTGAAGCTTTCAAAGATATCCACATGGTTCCACCAGGTGGTCTCTATTATCCCATGCCGTTTCCTCATCTGCAACCTATGGACTTTCATCAGGTCATGCAAGCTCCTGCTGCTGAATACAAGGGTGACGGTAAGATCGATCTCCAGATCTCCTTCGTCTTTCATACCTATTATGTTTTCATGATCGATGTGGTGGTAAATTCCGATTTCCCGATCTTTAATTTTGCGTTGCAATTCTCGCTTGCAGCTGGAAATCCAGCAATTGGGAAAGAGTGCGTTCGCATAGATGCAGGTTCAGGTAAAAAACAAACTGCAGTCAAAATTCTTCAGAGTTTTGGTAAAAGTTATATACATTTATCCTACCATTTTTGTTGCATTGTTCATAAATTCTTTACATAATTATTAACATGACGAGATGCTATGGTAGATGAGCTTGAGTTGACGATGCGTGTTGGGGGGAAGAATCGTGGACTGGACATCTTCCATGTGACAGATGGAGCTAGTGGCAGCGGTACCAAGCGTGCCCGTTTTTCTGTGGAAACTTACGAAAGTGCTCGAGCTTATTCCGCTAATCAGAAAAACCGTCGTGGTGCAGGTACAATAAATCAATTTCTGATATTTTTTTAGATGTATGTAGAACATAAAAGAAATGAGAGTTTTTACCAATAATTATTATTACCAAGTGATGCTATATATATTGCATCGACGAGTCACCGATTTTGATAGGGGTTAGCAGCTTAGTTGGATCATCTATCGGTATTATATAGTGTCAGCTAGCTGGTTATGAACACGACACTTATCCCCTCGTGCTCGCGCAGTGCATGCGGCTTCTCGTCCCCTTGTCTCTCGCGCTTCTCACGTGAGTGCAAGCACGAGCTCCATGCATGCTTTCGCAACCGTAGGGGCAATGTGCATGGCGTGGCGATACACGTAGTAGTACTGACGAGATAGGGATCGATCACAAGCAAGGAGGAGGAGAGCCTGCTCTACAAGAAAAACCACACGTTTTTTTTACGTTTTTTTATTTATCAATGTACTGGCTAGCTTGTTTGCTTAAGTCACCTTCTGCACGTGCGAGATTTGTTCCAGGGCTAACTTGGGGTGGATATATATTGTGAAAGATTCATCCAAGCACAATGGATTTTTCTTCAAACCTTTCGAATTTATTGCACATCAAGACTGACACACTGCAATATTATATATTCCAGGTGCAGCAAGCTCAGAACAAGGCAATAGCTCCATCAAAATGCAGTTGCAGCTTGCAGTTGCAGGTTAATTTGTTTGCTAAATCATCAGAGTTTCTTCAGACGTTTCCTTTTTATTGTTCTGAAACCATTGGTGAATTTTGCTCTGTATTTTTAATGCTGTAACCTAACGAACTGCTGCCTGGCTGGATGGATGTGCAGAGTTTAACCGCAAGTTTGAAGCTGGTGGGAGCAGCAGGAACCCTGGCACTGTGCTGCAGCTTAGTACTGGTATGAAATTGCATCATGCTAATAAGTTGGTGAATTGTTCATACAGTTTGTCAAATCACGCAAATTAAATCAATTTTGATATTTTTATCCAAAGCTACGGATAATTCACACTACAATCCTGCTACAACTCGATGTTTAATTAGGAGTAAACACTGGAGATGATGAGACTATGACTGAAGCTGATGGGTGGAACCAAGACTCTGGTGCTGATCAGGAGCTGCCTAAGAAAGGTATCTAAGAAAATTATTGGTGATATCAGGCAAATGTTATGCCAGACATTAATAAGTATTTCTATTTCAAATCCGTTTCCCAGTCGAAACTAAACATTCTCCAGTAGATCGATACTGTTTTCCTTATGGTCAATAAATGTGTGACCGGTGATCGATATCGGAACCAATTTGAAGACATGATTTAAATGTTTTTGTCCTTTTTAAACTTTTATCTCACTGCAATGCATATATGGAATTCAATTCCCTCGGAGTCCACATGGAAAATTTCCCTTCTTCAGAGGGAATTGAATTATTAGTGGTGAAACTACAGGTTTTAAATCAAAGCCTGGTGTTTCTATATAATTGATTTACTAAATTGATTTGTGGATCCTCGAATCCACATAGAGTTTTATCTAGGTTTATGAGAGTTTAAGGTTGCACCTACATATATAAGTTATATATATGCTTCCCATATATCCAAATTATATATATGAGTGGTTGGTTGTGACCCAAGGGTATCGAATAGGGATGTTAATTATGTCCGATTACCCATTTATTCACAGGTAAAAACTCAAATAGAGTCAGATTTATTTCCAATTTTACACCCAATGGGTAAATGGATACAAGTATAGATATTGGCTACCCATATCCGTTTACCTGTTTATCCATTTATATATAAACAAAACCCTAATCTATTTTATCTTTTTCCTTCACCCCACCCTCTCTCTTCCCTCTCATTCGAATCTAACTCCTCTCCTCCTAGGTCTTTACCCTGCGTCGCTCCCACCCCATCTCCTCTCTCCCACCGGCGACTCCCCCTCGCCGTCCCCGGCGCATGCTGCCGCACGTTGGCCTACGGCCGGCCCCATCGTGCTCTAGGCCAAGCCAGCCCTGCCACGTACGCATCGTTGTGTGCTGGCCCATGCCAACCCCACCGCACATTGTCCTGTGCTAGCCTTTGTCGGCCTTGTCACGTGCCCATGTGGGCACTACCTCACCCCACCCTGCAGTTTCCCTAGTGCGTGCTGCCACATGCCATTTCGTCTCCACTGTGTGCTGCTCTGTCCTCGTCGCCACCGCACCCACCGGTTTTCCTCTGCACTGGCCCCCGCCCCACCAGCGCATCGGTCCTAGTCCCGGCCACACCAGCACCCTTCCTTCTTCTCTGCTTAGCTACGCCATTAATCCATTTCATGGGTAAACGGGTATACTTACGAATATACGCCTCCCACGGGCGACGTGTATAGGCATGAGTTTTTACTCATCGAGCAAACAGACAAACAGGTACGAGTATGGACTACTCATATCCATCAGACCCGATTGCCATCCCTAGTATCGAAGATATCCCTAGACTGATCTCGTTGTTCCTACTAGGTGTAGATAATGGGTTTGATCAATAGATTTTTTTCCTGCTGCCACATTTCACTCAAATGATTGATAGGAGATGATGCCTCAAGCTATTCACAAGAGCTAACTTGATCCTTAGACACATGCTAACATGATTATTAATTTTTCTAATGAAATGGTATCTAGGTACCCCTGTCCCACTATCATCTTTTCTCATTTGACTGCTTATTTACTCTCAAAGCCACTAGCATCCCAGTCGCATTTCCTATTCTATTCATCGCATTATGGTTTGCCAGGCTATGTGAAGGGAAGCACCGGCACATGAGCGATTCAGATTTTGGGAGGAACTGCAACTACTAGTATCTCCTCCAAATAGTCCCTAGGTTCTTGATCCACATCCCCGCCCTCCTCTTAGTGGTGCAATTTCACTGCTCAAATGCCTTCGTCCTTAGTGTAAAGGGTGTAGCCTAGATGATACTTTTGATGGCATCACTTCATCAAATTAGTGTGTAACCTCAATGGTCTTGTATCCATTCACACTAGAAGTAAGAAATGGGGATCTATGGTTTGTGTTGAGCGACCTCTATTTATGTTGAGAGAAATGCTAGAGGTTAGGGATGGCAATAGGTTTAAAACCCGAGCGTTTTGTGAAAACCTATGCACGAAGTAAACCCACGAAACCCACTCAAACCCAAACTTACGAAACCCATGGGTTTAAAACTAACCCATGCTCAAATCCGTCGGGTACCCAAAACTGGATAAGAAACCTGTGGATTCAACAATCAACAAAATAACGATAGAAATCAAGCTGACCGAAGTGAAGGTGGTGGAAGTTGGGCAACATCCGACTGTTCAGAGTAAAAACTTATACTCTAGTACTATAATCTTAAACTCATAATGGTTGAACTCCTAGCATCCTAGAGAAACTAATCGGCTAAACTCATAGGTACCTACGGGTTTTAAATCAAACCCGTGCCTAACCTAGTTATAATCGGGTATCCGAACCCACGAACCCATTGGTACAAATTTAAACCCAAACTCATACCTGTCGGGTCATATACCCACGAGCAAAATTGACATCCCCACTAGAGGTTCAACTCGACATTATACGAAAGGGCAGTGTACATGCATATGCATTCCATGAGTTGCAAAAGATATAACAAGGGAGTGGTAAATAGAAATGAATGATCAATCATCCCTTAATTTAACTTAGGATATGTACAAAATATGATCCCTATTTGAGCATGCATAATGTTGTACATGCATACTTGTTGGGTGGCATATTTAGCATTAGGTGTAATATGGCAATGCGCAAGGAATACTACAACATATATATAGTCAGAGGCAAATATAATAGGAAGGCCCCATTAGGATCCAGCCTTGCATCCAAATTTTCTAAAAAAAACTTTGAAGTATATACATTACCCATTGAAATGTCTCATACTAGTCACCTAATTGGCCACTTGGGCCATTTCCACTTTTGTTGAGCCTAGACCTCTTGAGGGCTTCCTTTTGCCGCACAAGAACAAAGGCTTTTGATGCCTTCCGTATCGAGCCATCCATACCTAGTCGCCTATCTAGTTCACCACCATTGCATGTGAACTTTGATCACCCTATCATCGCCACCTCCTTTCCTCCTCAAGCTACCTCACATCTCGTTGCCACCCCCGATGCCGTTATTCTCTCTACTGGTTCTTGTTGTAACTCATTTCCATCAATCACACGATTGAGCCAACACTAGATTCGATGGATGAGACTTTGTCCATTACCTAGTCATGGATTTGTCACTATATAGCCTTTGTCCATTAGGGCAAACAAGCCAACTTCAACAATTTCGTGGTTCTCACAGGCTGTAGTCACCACATTGTTTATTCATGAAGCTAAGCATAGTGTCCTCATGATGCCCTTACCCATCACAGATGATGACGACCGGGTAATAGACAGCTAGTATGGGATGATCTCCTCTGTCCCACTAGTGGCTCCCCTCGCCATCCCCGTTGAGCGCTGCCGCACATCGGCCCAACAATGCAATGTTGCGTGCTAGCCTAAGTCGGCACATCCATGCACAGGCCCGAGTAAGCCCCACGATGCGCCGCTGTGCGCTGGCCCACATCAACCCTGCTATGTGTTGTCGTGTGCTAGTCCTCGTTGGCCCCATCGTGTGCCCGTGTGGGTGATGCCTCGCCCCACACGACAATTTCCCTAACTTGTGCCACCGCGTGCCACTCCATCCCTGTTGCGTGCTGCTCTGTCCCCGCCACCACCACGCCCTCTAGACATCCTCTACGTCGGCCCTCGCCCTGACGACGCATCGGTCCTAGCCCTGGCCCTAGCAGCGCCCTTCCTTCTTCTTTGCTTAGCTACACCGTACCATCAATTCATTTCACGCGTAAACGAGTATACTTGTGGATATACGGCGCCCACGGCCGATCGACATGTATATGCACGTGTTTTTACCCGTTGGGCAAACATGTACATGTATGAGTATGCACTACTCATATCCATCAGACCCGATTGCCATCCCTAGTATCAAAGATATCCCTAGACTTATCTCGTTGTTCCTACTAGGTAGTGTAGATAATGGGTTCAATCCATATATTTTTTCCGTACTGCCACATGTCACTCAAACGATTGATAGGATATTATGCCTCAAGCTATTCACAAGGGTTAACTTGATCCTTAGACACACACTAACATGGTTATTAATTTTTCCGATGAAATGGTATCTAGGTACCCCTAGCCCACTATCAACTTTTCTCATTTGAATGCTTATTTACTCTCAAAGCCACCAACATCCTTGTCACATTTCTTGGTCTATCCATCACATTATGGTTTTCTAGGCTATGTGAAGGGAAGCACCAACATGACACATGAGTGATTCAGATTCTAAAAGTAGCTACAACTAGTAGAATCTTCTCCAAATAGTACCTAGGTTCCTGATCCACATCCCTGCCCTCCTCTTAGTGGTTTGCATCGAGTGATCTCTATTTATGTTGAGGGAAATGCTAGAGGTTAGGGATGGCAACAGGTTTAAAACCCGAGGGTTTTGTGAAAACCCGCCCATGAAGTAAACCCACAAAACCCACTCAAACCCAAACCCACGAAACCTATGGGTTTAAAACTAAACCCATGCTCAAACTCATCAAGTACCCAAAACCCGATAGGAAATCCGCAGATTCAACAATCAACACAATAATGATATCAATCGAGCCGACATAAGTCAAGGTGGTGGAACTCAGGCAACATCCCATTATTCACTATAAAAACTTATACTCTAGTACTACCATCTTAAACTCATAATGGTTGAGCTGCTGGCATCCTAGAGAAACTAATCGGGTAAACACGTAGGTACCTACGGACCCGTGTATAATCGGGTATCTAAACCCATGAACCCGTGTTTACAAATTTAAACACATACCCATCAGATCAGGTACCCACGAGCAAAATTGCCATCCCTACTAGAGGTTCAACTCGACATTATACAAAAGGGTAGTGTACATGCATATGCATTCCATGAGTTGCACAAGATATAACAAGGGAGTGATAAAGAGAATGAATGAACAATCATCCCTTAATTTAACACAGGATATGTACAAAATATGATCCCTATTCGAGCATGCATGATGGTGTACATGCATACTTATTGGGTGGAATATTCAGCATTAGGTGTAATATGGCAATGCGCAAGGAAGGCTACAACATATATATAGTCGGGGGCTAATATAATAGGTAGGATCCATTAGGATCTAGCCTCGCATCCAAATTTTCTAAAAAAAACTTTGAAGTATATACATTACCCATTGAAATGTCTCATACTAGTCACCTAATTGGCCACTTGGGCCATTACCACTTTTGTTGAGCCTAGACTGGTTGAGGGCTTCCTTTTGCTGCACAAGAACAAAGGCTTTTAATGCCCTCCCTATTGAGCCTCCCTACAAGGCCGCCTATCTAGTTCACAACCACTGCACATGAACTTTTATCGCCCTATCCTCACCATCTCCTTTCCTCCACAAAGTGGGCAACCGTGCCACCATCACTAGGTATCACCTCCGTTCAATCTGCCTCACATCTCATTGCCACCACCGATGCCATTTTCTCTACTGTTTGTTGTCGTAACTCATTGCCACCATTGACACGATTGAGCCAACGCTAGATTCGATGGATGAGGCTTTTCCCATTACCTAGTCATGGATTTGCCACTATATAGACTTTTCCCGTCAGGGCGAACAAGCCAACTTCAACAAATTCATGGTTCTCATATGCCATAGTCACCACATTGTTTATTGATGAAGCTAAGTATAGTGTCATCATGATGCCCTTTTCGTTATTACTACCCATCACCGATGATGATGACTAGGTAATAAATACATCTAGTATGGGACGAGCCCTCGTTTTTGATGGGTGGTAATTATAGCTATCTGTGATGGATTGTTATTATATTATCAACCACCGTAGATGCTAATATCTATGGCATTTGGTATTGTTTTGAGATGGGTTGACACATAACTGATGGTAAGCTCACCCACCATATATTATGGTTATCACTAGTCATAGATGAGGGGATCTATGCTTGTGAATTGTCATTCTAGTGTTGTGAGGAAATTATTCCCTATTTCTATATTCAATGATTAAATCAAATGTTGTGATGAAAATATTTAGGAAAAAATTTACATAACCTCCTCAACATTGTACTATAGATAATTAAAACCCTCAACTACAAAACCAGATATTCTACCCCTCAACTATGGAAAACCATTTAAACAACTACCTAGATGGTTTTGGAGGTAGATTTAATGATGTTGCATTTTACATAAGCGATGACATGTCTTTGGCTCGGTAAATGACATGTAGGACATGGTGTCATAGAGAGGTAAAAAGAGAGAGGTCCTCTTATTTATATGAAAATAAAAAATGCCCACAATCCTTCTGTCTCATCGCCTTCCCTATACCACCATTTCACCCCTCTCTCCACCGCAATTCACTACTAGTGCCATGGCTTGCAAGCTCCACCAACACAACTGACTGATCGACCAACAACCTACTTCAAGCTACATCCATCGTCCATGTTGAATCATCAGATCTCATGGAGTTGCTTTCGCTAGATGTTTCGCATGTATTCTCTTTTTGTGTATTGGGAGGGATGCAAAGGCAATGAAGAAGTATGTGTCTATTGAGTGACCAAAGGTTGCAACAAGTTGGTCCGTCAACTTGTAGGTGGTGAAGGAGAGAGTGGTGACGATGTCACACTCTCAGTTTACTTGCATCAACTACACCATTTGAGTGATAAATATGTGGGTTGCACTCCAATCACAACGAGTGTGGGAAGCGGTGGAACAAGGTTCTATTGACTACGACAAGGATCATGAAGAGTTATATTCCATCGTATAGGTTGTGCCAATGGAAATTATGGCTTCCCTCGCTAAGAAAGATGTAGTGACCGGTGAAGTTGGCATGGGATATATGCAATCAAGGTGATGCACATGGGACACAAGCATGTGTGGGAGGCCAAATTGTGTAACCTCGAGATGGAGTTTGAGATATTGAAGATGGGGCATGTCAATACCATGGATGATTTTCAAGGTTGGGTAACGTCGGTCATCAGAGACATCCACACATTGGGTGATGCCATGATGGATGAACATGATGTGCATATGTTTCTTCGTGTTGCATCACCATGTTACATGAACATCGTCACTTCCATAGAGTAATGCGTAGACTTGAAGACCCTCATCGTGGAGGACCTCATCAAGCGCTTCAAGTCCTACGATGAATGAGTTCGTTTTAGCTATGGCACTTCAACGTAGGGTGAGTATTTGTTACTCATGTACACATAGAGGGAGGCCCTAGCTAAAGAGAAGAAAGGTGGAAAAGGCTCAAATAGTGTCATGACAAAGAACTATGACCATGATGGTAGTGTTGGAAAAGTTAGTGTGGGCATGGAAGCGACCACAAAAACTTCGACAATGCAAGTGTTTACTTGATGACAACGAGTGTAAGTCGAATAGGAAGAAAGGGAAGTGCTACAAATATGACATACATGGACATAATGCCAAAGAATGACACAAGACAAGGAAGGAAGGAACAATTCTCATAATGGTTGATGATGATCCGTAATCTATCTAGGAGCAATACCAAAGTATTTCAATGAAGGATTGCCTTGACTTAGGTCTGCCTCCGGCCTAAGTTAAAACAACCTAAGTGAAATGAAGTCTCTATTGTTCCGCTGCAAGAATCTTCTACAGTGGTGCATTGAGTTAGATCATTTAGGCCTTGTTTGGAGGTCTGCAATCTTGGCTCATTCCACATTGATGGATCGAGATTGCCGGCTTCCAAATAGGCCCTTAGAGAAGGCACTAGTTAGGTTTTTTTTGTGTTGGTGTCTATTAAATTCACCTACAAAGCTAGAGCAACAAAATAAGGTAGAGAAAACAAGAACAATAAGTAGTGAACCATATGAGATGAAATTAATCCACCTACAACTGATCACTTTTATGGTAATTAACAAGAGATAAATATTTTTCTGTTGATTATTCAACTCCCTAAAAGATTGAGGGTCTATTTGGAGAGTTTTAGATTGTAAAGAAACAACGAGTATCTAGCTAGTGAGAATCTAGAAAAACTGATGTTTCCCAGATTCTACTCTATTTCCGGATTCTATAGCTACTCAGTCTCATAATCTGTACTGTTTGGGTGGGGGGCTTCAGATTTTAAGACTAGATCTAGAAACTCCTCAAACATACCCTGAATATCAAATTTGCCGTAGTAGTGAGAGGTCAGCAATATAGATCATTTTCTCTTGCTCAACAACAGTGGAGTAGCTAGTTTCATAGTTCACCATTACTAGGGAAGATTTAGTTATAGGAGAAGGGTTAAAGTCTTAAAGATACATGTAAGCTTCCAGTGCAGTGATGATGCACTGTTACCTATGCTGTAAAAGCTGTTTACTTTTCTTTTTTCAGAGCTTTGTTCTACCTGTCTACTAATAAACAATGCAATAATGTTGGAATCAAACAGGATAAGTAGTAAGTACCTGTATGCATATATGATGATCCTGACTTGTTGTGATTTGAACAGATTATGAGAATGAAGTGGTGGTGATCGATGACACCGACATTGGAGACGACATTATTACTATACCAGAGAGTGGATCAACACACCACACAGCAGGTATGGTATTGTTGCACATGTAGACAAAAGATTACCTGATTTATTAACACCAGAATGCTCCAACTTCATATTCAGTGACGACTCGATCGTCTGGTACATATATCTGATCATTTGTAAGAACTCAGAGAAATTCCATTTTTTTTGCTAGTATATATATATATATATATATATATATATATATATATATATATATGACTGAGGTATTTGAAAGTTGAAACTGCACTTTAATTTGTTTTTTTCTATGCGAAATAAACTGAGCACTACTGGAACATTTTATTTTGCAGAATTTTTGAAGTTGCTGCTGGCTGGTGATGATGACAATCAGACAGCTCTTAACAGATGGTTTGAAAAGCATTACCAGTTTGTACGGATGGAGGATGCACCATATATTCTTGATGATGAACCAGCTGGTGCAGACGAACATAACAGAAGGTAAAGAACCAAGCTAAGCTGCAGATCGTCAAAGCAAATCGATCTTATGATATGCATGGCAGAAATAATGTGAGGTTATGGCTTTAAGAATAAACAGAAACCAGCAAGCTAAGTTTAGCATTTGCTCCAGTAGTAGTTTTCATTACAAATTGCAATAATCGGCCGGGTTTATAATCCGTGCATGCATGCACAATCTATGAACAAGTTGAGCTTTGTTTGACAGTAGTAACTTGTATCTGTCTTGTGTTTGGACCTGAAGATTTCTCCGTATATGGACAAACATTTACAAAACAAAGGCAAGAAAACTGTCTTGTTAGGGTTTAATAAAAACCATATTTTTAGTATTTGATTGGGACAATGAGATCGAAACATGCATCTGTACTAGCTAGAATGTGTTTGTATGTGATTAGTTGACCTGATATTCATCTTGCCGCACGGTCACAATGATCAGATCGACAATGTATCAGTTAGAGGGAACAAGCTGAATCAATAGGAATTTGCCCATTTGTGCGATTACGAACATTAGATTGGGAAAATCTCAGGTACGTAAGCGCACAATACTGCTCCCAATCCCAGAAAATCCACCCGAAAAAACTTGCAGCTCCATTGTAATTATTTGTAGGTGACAAGTATTTAGAGGTAAAACAAGTATTTACCCTTCTAGCCTACGTGTTGTTAATCTAAGATATTCTACGTAAGACGCAGAGAACAAATTCTTGATTTCTCGTCTAAAGAAAGAAAAGGAACAATCTCGCACCAAAAATTCCTATACGGGGTAATTTTGACCATCAAGAGCGAGTAACAACGATAACAATTGTATTGCTCTACGACATTATTGTAAACCAAAAACAGTTGCAAGTAGTCAAGTAGACCTACCACTACTAGATTATTGGGGGCAGATCGTCGTCGTCGTCCTTGTGATTCTAGACTTGTAGTGCCGGTACGGCCCAGCGCATGCAGGGCAGTGCTGCATGGCGCGGCGCCGCGCAAAGGGCGACGCCACGACTGGAAGGAAATGGCCACGACGACGACGAACGGCGGCTCTGGAACCCTAGTTGACCCACGTTTGAGGGGAGCACCGCAATTCGCTACTCTCGCTCTCGCTCCCCCCTCGTCTCTCTATATATATATATTCACACACACATACACGGGAGTGCTATTCTACACCACGTGCGTAGAATAACTATTCGACACCGACCATATGAGTACTATTTTCAATAGTAGATTTCTAGCTCAGTAGAATAGCAATTGAATATTACTCTATTGAGAAAATCTATTATTGAAAGTAGTACTTCCGTGGTCGGTGTAGAATAGCTATTCTACACGCGTGGTGTAGAATAGCGCTCCCGTATATATATATATACACACACACAGATGTTATTCTACACCACAGGTGTAAAATAGCTATTCTACTGAGAAATGTACTACTGAAAAAAATAGTACTCAATTGCTATTCTACTGAGAAAATCTACTACTGAAAATGGTCGGTATAGAATAATTATTCTGCACACATGGTGTAGAATAGCGCTCCCATATGTATATTTATTATTGAAAAATATATCATTAAATACTATTAAATGATTTTCTTACAATGGCATGGATATCTTCACGAATTAATTAATGCAATTACTTATTTGCATATCAGATCAATATTGCTCATTTCCGAAACGACGACGTTACTATTGATTACTGTTTATGAACTACATATATACGGACCATTATCATAATCTTGAGTACGTGCTTCAGATGCATCAAAAAGAAATGGCCCTTAACTTCAGGTGTGAGAACTAGTTAATTAAACTTTAGTGCAGTGATTTTGTTGGTAAAGTACCTAGATAGCTAGGATGCACTTAATTATAACTGTAAATTAAATAGCTTGTAGCCAATATTTGAGAACATTATTCATGTTTCTTGCAAGAATGGAGCAGATCGACCAACCATGGTGAAATGACTTTCAAAACAAAGATTGTTCCATTTGGACAGGTCACATTATGACCTCAGAATAAGTCTACTTAACATCCTGAACTATTGAGATGTGTATACTTAGGGTTTGTTTGGATCCAAGGGGCTAAACACAAAGTGACTAAAATATGAGTTAAAATTTTAGTCATTCTTGTTTGGATCTAAGGAGCTAAAAAAGGCTAAAACATTTATGATAAGTAGAAAGGAGACCTCTTAGCTCCTCCTTGAGACTAATGGACTAAAACAATTTAGCCCATTTTAGCTTTGCTATTTGGATTTTTAGCCTCTAAAGTGACTAAATTTTAGCTCCTTTTGCTTTAGCCCCTTGGATCCAAACACCCCCTTAATTCCCTAATCTAATAAATTAGGTATTAGGTGTAGCTTCAGAAAAATCATTGATACATATCACTATACAAATCCGTCTTCCAAAAGGTTTACATTAGAAATAGTGAAATACTCCTTGAAGTATCCACAACCTAACTACTCAACTGCATCATAACAACTACCAGAAATGCAATCTTGTCTATAACTATAGGCCATGAGAATATGACAGAAAAAAGGCTCTTCAACACTTGCATTGCACCTAGGTGGAGTATGGCAATTAATACCCTTCCTCTACTATCTCTAGCTCACAAAGTTAGCCTAAACAAACTAATTGAAGCACGAGTACATGACATGGTTCAACTCACCACATCAAAGGCGTGAGAACTAGGGGTGTGATTTCTAACACAGAGGGCAGCACAAATTGCTGAATGGAGCGAACTTTTTGTAGGATTTAAAATCCAACCTAACCCTATATTTGAATGAGGTGCCGAACAAATCCTTGCTAGCTAGCTCGTGATTCCTACAGCGCTATCCCCCTCAGCGGAAGATTGAGGAGCTTGTTGCTCTTCGCGAATACCCTAGCGCCCTAACACAACCCATCAGAGAACTTACGTCGAATTAAACAGAGACTCGGCTACACAATATAGAAAGAAACAGAGAATTGTGATCCACAAAGAACAATGTAGACAACCAATGTAACAAAACCACTCACAAAAACAACTGATGGGGTTAAATTGTTGATTTTAGATAGAACAAGATTTATAATACATGGTTTCTAAGGTTAGCGAGTTATGTATACACACCTCAATAGATCATGGGGTTAATGGTGTGTTTAGTTCTGATTCCCAAACCAACTTCCTAGCTTGAAAGCTAAAATCTGAACTAAAGAACAAAAATAAGGTCCTGATTTTTGTGGAATCTGCAGATTCCTGCAGTGTAAGATGAAATCTGGGGGTACCTCAGATTTCACAGATTCTTGTAGCTAGTTTTGGTGGAAATTACCCACCTTGATATCCAACAAAAAATGTTTCTCTCTATTCGCGCGAGGTCATGTGCTCTTGTGTGCATCGTCTCTTGCCCTAGCTCTTGCCCGCTGCTACCGCCCTAGCTCCAGGCGCCACCGTCACCCGAGTTCCAGGCGGTGCCGGCTCCACCCCCAATGTCAATGTAGCCAGCCCCTGGCGCGACCCCATTACTGTTCCACCACATCGACGTAGCAAACCCTCGGCGCGGTCACAACTCCTGTTCGTGTTCCTAGCGCCGTCGGACCCCAACACACTGGTGTCCTTCGCGCTGCTGGTTCCCAGCCGCACTGGCCCCTAGTCTCCTCTCTTCTAGCACTCCGGCATCTACCTACAATAAGCAACAAGGTAAAAGGCTAATGCAAAAACATGTTTAATTTATTTGATCTATTTTTATAGTGTTTACAGTAGAAGAGATGCAAGAAAAATGTTTGCACTATTTTTGTGATGTCTAGGATTGCAAAAATGAATTTTGTTTGTACTGTTTTGTGAATAGTATATGCAGAACATTGTTTTTTGAATAGTCTATGTAAAACATTGTTTGTACTTTCTTGATTAATCATTAAATTTGCTTGATTGAACTATGAGTGAGAAGGCAGTTTGGGATTCTACAAGGAGACATAATTGAAGATGTAGAAAATGAGGATACCATGAATAACATTTGAGAGAGGATAATTGACACTTTGATTAGTGT
Organism: Zizania palustris; assembly: GCA_019279435.1. Taxonomy (NCBI): domain Eukaryota; kingdom Viridiplantae; phylum Streptophyta; class Magnoliopsida; order Poales; family Poaceae; genus Zizania; species Zizania palustris. The sequence continues at coordinate 22,950,309 of JAAALK010000282.1, forward strand.
AAGAGGATGATGATTATGTTTTGTAATAACTTTATTATATAAATATTATTTTAGATTATTTCAACACACATCATTAAACAAGTCTATATTTTCTAATGGACTGGTATTAACAGTGTAACTAAATTTCAGAGGTATTACAAACATTTACTACTAAAACCGAAATCCACAGCTAGTCTAACCAAACAACTTCTCAGCTCACAGCTCACATCAGTTTTTCTACAACTCACAGTTCACAACAGCTTTTTTAGAATTTATAGTTCAACCAAATACACCTAAGTAGACTTATTCCCTTTACATTTGAGTAACACTGACACATTTTGAATTTTGCCCTCTCCCACTTGCAGACAATCAAGCTGACCCATTATTCCTCTCTTACTCAGTTGTCTCAAAGTATTAAGGGTGTGTTTGGTTGAGCTGTGACTATGGAAGAAAGTTGATGTTGACTGTGGAAAAGTTGTTGTGAGATGCCAGCTGTGAGAAAAGTGAAAGCCATTTGGCTGAAATAGCTGTTGAGAAGCTGCTTTGAGCTGTGAGCCGTATAAAAAGTCTATAATGCCCCTGTGTACTTCAAATGCTGATTATATACAAAATGGTTATAAAATATTATGACAATCAATATATCACATATAAATAGAAATTTTAGAAAAGGGAAATTAATCTTCGTTAGTTTTGCATACACCATCAAGTGATGGAAGGGTGGTGGCAGTGAAGCAGCTCTCTCAATCATCTAATCAGGGAAAAAACAATTTGCTTCAGAAATATAAACTATATCTCAAGTGCAACACTGTAACCTTGTTGTATGGTTACTGCCTTGAAAGCAATACACCACTTTTTTGAAGCCTTGAACATGCTTTAATTTACATAATTTTTATTAAATTGCTGGTTGGTATAAATCTTATTAGATAAACCATGGTTTTCTTTATCTTCAGCAACATTAGTCAGGTAAAAGTGTGATTGAAAACAAACTAGAGCTGTTCAGCAAATCTTATTCTGCAATATGTCTGCAGATCGGGGAGCTGCTTGTTCCGTGCCTCGATCTGCTGCTGCGTCTCTGCTGCTAGCGTGGTAGCGCCTTCCTTCTCTCCTGCTAGCATCCAGGGAAGGGAAGAGTGGCGTAGCCGTGTCTAGCTCCGGTGGTCGCCGACGAGGCCTTCTCGGCCGCCGGCCCTACAACCCAAGCCGGTGGAAGGGAGGAGTGACGCCACGACCAGGGAAGTAAAAGTGAACTACTGGCGATTGTTGTCGAGGTTGGAGGCTGAACGGCAACGAGCGGAGCACCGGCGGCTGGCGAAGGCTTCCGGCGAACATCGAGAGGTTTCAAAGAGAGCGTTGCGAGCACATTGGAGGAGAGGAGTGGAGGACGACATGAGCTCTGTGGATGGGGGATTGGAAAGAATGAAACGGTATTTTCCTCACTTATGAGTGGCTGGCGGGTAATAAAACCAAATTTCTTCCGCACAAAGTCAGCAAAAGGAGGGGCGGAGTGGCTGTGAACTTTGAACTACGTAGAATACGTAGAAGCTGCTTTGGAAGAAAGCTGACAGTGAGAAGCTGAGCCATTTGGTTAGCTTTTGGCTTCTAGAAAGCAGAAAGAAGCTGCTCCCAAAAACCCAACCATAAGGACCCTAAGCTTCCGCTGAACTTAAGATAGATGCCTAGAGATTTCACATTCCAATGTGCAAATGCCATCTGGGATCAGAGTATTGACTGGCCTAGAGAAGCTACCTGTTTGATGATGAACTGATAAACCTTTGAGGATACCTACACATCATAGGTTTAAGCAATCTGGATGGTTCACATGCTGCCAATGTTAACTCAGGGGAAAAGGAGGGACTTGAGAAGCTAGCACTTGAATGGTGTGACATACTTCAGAGTTCCAACTGCCTCTATGTCAGGTATGTTCCTAGTCCAATTCGGATGAATAAATATCATCAACTACAGACATACTTGCATCAAATTTTTTTTACATAAAAAGTTTGTTATCTGCACAATTTTCTTTGTCCATTTGCTCTGGAATCATTTTTTTAATCTTGCAACCGTTTACTGATGCGAATGTTGTTTATTTGTTTATTCCCCATGGCTTGAAAAAATATGCTGTACGCCAGTGGCGGACTTGTGCTCATCACTCTAAACCAAGAATGAAATGAGCATTAGAGTTGTGCACTGATAAACACGGTAAATAAATTAGTAATTTGATTTTAAAGTACTTTTGGCATACCTTTCAGCCATACAGGGACTGATAATTGTATTTTCCAAATGCTCACGGATTGGTGCTATTTCATCTGACAATCTTATCTCCAGACTCCAGGCATGGTTGCTAGCTGCATTTACTGTTAGGATAAGATCTCGGGGGAGAGGGGGCCGAGTCTCTCTCCTCCCACGCGCACTCAGCTCGGACCCTAACTGCCCCTTGTTCTCCCGCGCGCCCTGATCGGGGGCGCCCCAACCGAATCATGGTTGAGGGGCCCCTACCGCTAGCGCAATATAAAAGGGGGAGGGCTCAGGATGCAAGAGTTGATCTTTTGCACGCCCAACACCTCCCCTACATCCCTAGACCCGATCTGTTCCTTGCGCTAAGCGGCGGGAAGCCTTCCTCGCCGCACCTACGCCATGGCTTCGTCGTCATCACCTCCGGTCGCCACCGGAGAAGGTACACACCCTTACCCTCTCTGTTTTATGCCTAAGACTCTATGCCATGTTCATTAGTTTTTTAGTTGAACCCTGCTAAACCTAGCCTAGTGATCTAATCTAGTTCTATCAATGGTATCAGAGCTCCTAGACTTAGGCTAGCTAGGGTTTAGGCGTCGGACCCCTTGATCCGACGCCATTGCTGCGTTTCTAAGTACTGTAACCCTATGTATGTACCCGCAAAAGCACCTAAGAACCCCCCGATTAGCTTCGGCTAACCCTAAGAAAAACCTAAGAAAAACAGTAAGAAACCCCTCTGTGAGCCTTCGGCTAAGCCTAAGAAAACCCCGATTGTCTTCGGTTTCACCATGAAACCCTAGACAAAAACCCTAAGAACCCCTAAGCACCCCTCGGGTAAGAACACAAAAGAGTAAGAACAAACAAAAAAAATCAGAAGTTAGGGTTAGGGTTTCGAAACCCTAACCCTAGTTTTGGGGGAGGCCGGGGTCTTACCTCGGGTCGTCGCGCCGCCGCTCGCCGGTGGCCGGGACCGCGCCGCCGCTCGCCGGGGCCGGCGAACCCTCTCGGGTCGCTAAGACCGACTGTCGCGGGCTAGCTCGACGGAGCACCGCTCACCGAGGGTGAGCGGGGCTCCGACGAGCTAGCCGGTGGCGGCCGACCGCCGGTGGCCGCCGCCGCGCGCCGCTCCGCCGCTCGCTCTCACGCTGCTCGCGCTCGGGACCGGGGGAGGGGGAAATGAGGTTTAGGGTTAGGGTTTTTTTTCGCGTCGGGGCTTTTTATTCGCCCGATCTCAGCGCCTGGCCGTCGGATTAGATCCGACGGCCAGGATTCAACGGACCAAAACCGGCCCAGGCGGGGAGCCAAATCCTGGCCCAGGCCCAGGTTGCACGCGCGCGCGCGTGGAATTCCTGGCCTGGGCCTAGGACTCAGTCGGCCTGAAGAAAAGCACTGGTGGGCCGGACTCCCGCACAGTGTTGGGCCAAAATTCGTTTTTTTCTTTTTCAGAATTAAGTAATTATTTTCTGTTTTAATTTATTCTCTAGAAAATAAGAAAATTGCTCAAAAATTAGATAAAATTAAGTTTGAAGCAGGAATAATTTTGTAAATTTCATCACATTCAGTAGTATTATTCTGAATTTTATGAGAATTTTTAGAGCATTCCTTTGATGTTTTCTGATTTTTATAAGACCAACGTCTTATTTAAATTAGAGAATAAAATTTTCTTTAAGTCATTAAAAATTCAGAATAATTTTTCTACTGTTTTCTTTATATTGATTAAACATGTGTTATATTTTTTAAGTCTTCCGCTGTGCTACCACTGTTTAATCACATATTATGTTCATCCACTTTATTAAGTTTATGTTTTGTCGATTCAATTTGAACCAACAGGATAATTCAATTGATAGAATAAAATGTTTATTTTAGTTATTTTTCATGGTAATTTTATCTCCTGACCAACGTTGGTGATAAAATCAATGTGTTTTGAGATGAATTGATTCTATTTCTGCCCAACGGTGATGTAGAATTAATTCCTATTTATTGAGTTTTACACATGCTGTTTTGACCAACGTTAAATTAGCATGTCTCATTATGCCTGTAATTAACCCCTTTTGACTATCATTTTTATCAGGCAACTTACTTGCTCAAATGAACAATATTGAAAAACTTAGAGGAGACAACTATGTATCTTGGCGAGAGGGTCTGTTGATCGCTCTCGCCATCTTAGATGTGGATCTTTCCTTGCAGGAAGGATGCCCAGTTGAGCCCACTGAGCCAGTGATGCTCACTGGCGAGACAGCTGATGCATTTGCCGCGCGTCAGAAGGATTTTGCCCCTATAAGAATGAAGTATGACATTGCGTACAATAAGTGGAAGCACTCGAACAGAAAATGTTTGATGATCATTAAGAACTCCATTTTGGAGCCAATCAGGAGTTCAATCCCTGATTGTGAGATGGTCACTCAGTACATGAAGAGGGTTGATGCACAGTTTGCTGGTTCATCAAAGGCTGCTTGCACCTCCACAATTAAGAGGTTTATCAATGAGAAATACCGTGGAGGAGGCGTCAGAGACCACATCCTAAGAATGAGTAACTGGGCTGCTAAGCTAAAGACTATGGAGTGCGCAATGACAGATAACTTTATAGTTCATGTTATCATGAGCTCACTTAGCAAGGACTTTGAGCATTTCGTTATCAATTACAATTCTCTGCCAGAAGTGTGGACTTTTGAAAAATTAGTGTCCAACTGCGTTCAGGAGGAAGAACGCATTAAGGAGGCTCGAGGTGGTGATTCAGTTCACCAGATTCAAGATAAGGGGAAAAAGACATTTACCCCTAAGAAAAATACTAAGACCTTTAAAAGGAAGGGAAAGACGCCTAAGGACAATGATGTCCCTCAAGGCGTCTGCAGGCATTGTAAGAAGGAGGGACACCACATAAAGGACTGTGTGGATTTCCTCAAGTGGATGCACAAACACGGTAACGATGAAAATACTTGTATAGACGAATCCTTATATTTAGATTATTCTACCAACACCTAGTGGATTGACTCAGGTGCAACTGTTCATGTTGCCAACTCTTTACAGGGATTCGCTACGACGAGAATTTTGGAAAGAAACGAAAGAACAATTAGAGTGGCGAATGGCATCGAAGCAGAAGTTGAAGCCATTGGAAATCTCCCTTTAGAATTTAAGAATGGCTTTGTAATTCTTTTGCGCGATGTACTCTATGTTCCTTCGATGCGAAGAAACTTGATTTATGTTTCTTGTTTAGTTAATAATGGGTATGATTGTCATTTTGTCGACAGACAATGTTCTATTATTTATGATAATAAAGTTGTGGGTCTTGCCTTCGAGCATGACAAACTTTATCTTTTGTCCTTAAGTGATTCAGTAAATACTATTAGTGAGACAATATCGTCTAGCAAAACAAATAAGCGTAAGAGAATTAGCGACGTGTCTTCGAAATTATGGCATTGTCGTCTAGGCCATATTTCGAGGGGGAGGATTGAACGTCTAGTTAAGGAGTCAATTCTTCCGCCTTTAGAATTCGCAGACTTAGATCAATGCATAGATTGCATTAAAGGAAAATACGTCAAACAAATTAAGAAAGATGCAAAGCGAAGCACAGGAGTTTTAGAAATTATTTATACGGACATTTGCGGTCCTTTTCCTATGACGTCTGTAGATGGTTATGATTCATTCATAATATTTACAGATGATTATTCGCGCTATGGTTATATTTATCCAATTAAAGAACGATCAGAAGCCTTGGATAAATTTAAGATATTTAAGGCTGAAGTAGAAAATCAGCATGATCTAAAGATTAAGATAGTGAGATCTGACCATGGAGGGGAGTACTACGGTCGTCATACCCCGTATGGCCAAGTTCCTGGACCTTTTGCAAGGTTTCTACAGGAAAATGATATAGTGGCCCAGTATTCTACACCGGGCGAACCTCAGCAAAATGGAGTGGCAGAAAGGCGCAATCGCACCTTAATGGACATGGTAAGAAGCATGCTAAGTTATTCCACTCTACCGGTTGGTTTATGGATGGAGGCATTAAAAACCGCCATTCATATTCTTAATCGGGTTCCGAGTAAGTCGGTGCCCAAGACACCGTATGAGTTATGGACTGGGCGAGAACCCTCTCTAAATTATTTTAGAGTATGGGGATGTCCAGCTGAAGCTAAAATTTTTAACCCAAATATTGGTAAATTAGATCCTAAGACAGTGAGTTGTCATTTTATTGGCTACCCAGATAAGTCTAAGGGTTTCTGTTTTTATTGTCCTGATAGACATACCAAGTTTGTAGAAACGAGACACGTAGTCTTTTTAGAAGACGCTATGATCAGGGGGAGCACAGTATTAAGAGAAATTAGCCTTGAAGAGAAGCGGGTCTGTGCACCTACTCCTATGATTCAAGAGCCAATTCTCCATATACCTGTGATAGCACCTATTAGTCCAGCTCCTACAGTTGGACCTTCATTAGCGACACCTGTTGTTCATGAGGTACCTATTATTCAGGAGCCTATAGTTCCAGATGCTGCTAATGAAGAACAAGAAGAACAACCCCCTGTTTTAGAAAATAATGTGCCAGTTGAGGAGGACATCATGGAAAATGATGTACCAATTCAAGAAGATATTAGAGATGATGATGTCCCAGTTCAAGAGAACGTTAGGAGATCACAGAGAGTAAGAAGATCAGCTATTCCTGATGACTATGAGGTTTATATGAGTGAAGAAATTCAAATGGAGGGCGATCCCGCCTCTTTTGAAGAAGCTATGAGAGGTCCTCACTCTTCTAAGTGGCTTGAGGCCATGGAGGATGAGATGAGGTCTATGAGTACCAACAATGTCTGGAAATTAGAAGAAATTCTTAAAGGAGCCAAAACAGTAGGCTGCAAATGGGTCTACAAGGTCAAACGTGACTCCCAAGGGAATATTGAAAGATTTAAAGCCAGACTTGTTGCTAAAGGCTTCACTCAAAGAGAAGGAATAGATTATAATGAGACATTTTCTCCTGTCTCATCTAAGGATTCATTTAGAATCATTATGGCTTTAGTGGCACATTATGACTTAGAGCTACATCAGATGGATGTGAAGACGGCATTTCTCAACGGGGATCTAAATGAGAATGTCTATATGGCACAACCCAAGGGTTTTGTCATAGAAGGGAAAGAAAATTTGGGATGCCATTAACTAAGTCCATTTATGGTCTTAAACAGGCCTCTAGGCAGTGGTATCTCAAATTTGATGAGACAATTAGAAAATTTGGTTTTAAGGAGAATGAGGAGGACAATTGCATTTATGCTAAGTTCAAGAATGGGAAATTTATTTTCCTAGTCTTGTATGTGGATGACATCCTACTAGCAAGTAGCGATGTTAATCTACTATTAGAAACTAAGAAGTTTTTGTCCTCTCATTTTGACATGAAGGATCTTGGAGAAGCTTCATATGTATTAGGAATCGAGATTCTTCGAGATAGAACTAAGGGGGTATTAGAATTATCACAGAAGGCATACTTAGAGAAAATACTAAGAAAATATAGTATGCATTACTGTAAGCCTTCGCCTGCTCCGATAGTCAAGGGTGATAAGTTTGGGAATTTTCAGTGTCCCAGGAACCAATATGAGATCGATCAAATGAAATCGGTTCCATATGCTTCTGCTATCGGAAGCTTAATGTATGCTCAAGTATGTACTCGCCCTGACTTAGCTTTTGCCACCGGGATGCTTGGCAGATATTAGAAAAATCCAGGCATAGATCACTTGAAAGGAGTTAAGAAAGTCTTGCGATATGTGCAAGGCACAAAAGGCCTCATGCTAACATATGAGAGAACAAATAACCTTGAAATAGTAGGTTATTCAGACTCAGATTTTGCGGGATGTGTGGATACTGAGAAGTCCACATCAGGTTATATATTCACACTCGCAAAAAGAGTTGTGTCGTGGAAAAGCTCCAAGAAAATTGTGACGGCATCTTCCATGATGTATGCCGAGTTTGTAGCATGTTATGAGGCCACCGGACAGGCACTATGGTTTAAAAAGTTTATTCCCGGTTTAAGAGTGGTCGACATCATTGAAAGGCCACTTAAGTTATACTGCGACAATGAGCCAGCAGTATTATACTCCCATAACAACAAGAAGAGTGGTGCTGCCAAACACATCAATATTAAGTACTATGTTGTTAAGGAGAAAATCCAAGATCACACCATAAGTCTAGAGCATATAAATACCAAGCGCATGCTTGCGGATCCGCTCACAAAAGGCTTACCACCCAACGTGTTCAGAGAACACTTAACCGGTATGGGTTTAAAGGAAAGCCTATGATCATTGGATTTGTAAGGGTCCAAAATAAGTTTAGAAACTATTTCAAAGTAGTGAAATGTGTTGTAGCTGTTGAGTCACGTAGTACGTAACTGACTATTGTGATGCATCATGCTCTATGCATTGATCTATAATGAGATAGAGGTAACGTTAAGTAAGTTAAGAACTAAGTCAAGATCTAGGGGGAGAATGTTAGGATAAGATCTCGGGGGAGAGGGGGCCGAGTCCCTCTCCTCCCACGCGCACTCAGCTTGGACCCTAACTGCCCCCTGTTCTCCCGCGCGCCCTGATCGGGGGCGCCCCAACCAAATCATAGTTGAGGAGCCCCTGCCGCTAGCGCAATATAAAAGGGGGGAGGGCTCAGGATGCAAGAGTTGATCTTTTGCACGCCCAACACCTCCCCTACATCCCTAGACCCGATCTGTTCCTTGCGCTAAGCGGCGGGAAGCCTCCCTCGCCGCACCTATGCCATGGCTTCGTCGTCATCGCCTCCGGCCACCACCTGTGAAGGTACACACCCCTTACCCTCTCTGTTTTATGCCTAAGACTTTATGCCATGTTCATTAGTTTTTTTAGTTGAACCCTGCTAGAAGCCTAGTCATCTAATCTAGTTCTATCATTTACATCCAATAGATTACTACTGCAGCATACCAAAGACCTAATCATCTCACAATTCTTGAACTTGTTCTTAACTCAAATCACATGGAATATAAACATATCACCATTAGTTAGGTCCTTTGAATATATGCAAACAAAACATTGAAATATTTGCAAGCATACGGTTTGCAAAAAAGAATGGTAAAAGAAGGAAATAGTGATCATATTTCAACTCTTTCCTGACCGACGCTGATACACACAAACGTTTTGTAGAAAGGCTATTATTTATTGGATATTGTTACATACTCTAGCATCTTGATTAGTTAGCTATTGTGTTGCTTAGTTTGTTTCTCACGCAAATAACGTGGTGGCAAGGTCCGGGAGTGTTAGGCCCGCCGGCCACTTCGGTAGAGCTGTTAGCGCATGCATGGAGAACCGTTCTTCAGCTTGGCGATAGGCACGTTGAGCACCATGCGCTGGTTGCGAGAGTAGTGGCCGTGGTCGTGCATGCAGGAATGTTTGTTTGCTTTGTTACGCACTTTGCTTAAAAACCAGTGAATCAGAATAATGCGCTTGCTTTTGCGCAACCAAAAGACTGTGTCCTGTGCATTCTGTTTCCAAGTTCTGAGTGCATTCGCACACTATTAACGAACAAGTGGTATCAGAGCGTAGGGATTCGAAGATGGCAAAGGGCGATGACGATCAGGGAACTCCCTCGAAGCCACTGTCTCCTCGACGCTCGGTGACCCCTGAACGTTCTCGAGGGAGGTCGCCGCCGGCATGGGGACGCCGGACTGGAAGACAGGTGATCATCGAGCGCGTCGTCGACAGGAGCACGCCGGCGGGGAACTTTCCGATCCTGACGAAGTCCAACTACCACGACTGGGCAGCACTCATGCGGGTGATGCTGCAGGCAAGGGGGCTGTGGACCGCTGTGAGCGACGGCACGTCAGACTACACCGAAGATCGTATGGCGCTGGAGGTCCTCACCAAGGCGGTGCCACCGGAGATGATGGGCGCCATCGCGACGAAGGCTTCGACAAAGATCGCTTGGGAGTCACTACAGCTCCGAAATGTTGGTGCTGAGCGTGTGTGCAAGGCGAGGGTGAGCACACTCCAGAGGGAGTTCGATGCACTCAAGTTCAAGGACGGTGAATCCGTCGATGACTTCGGCACACGCATCACCAAGCTTGCCACCGAGGTTGCCGGACTATGTAAGCCATACTCGGAGGAGGACATCGTTCGGAAAATTCCTACAGGTCGTTCCACCGAAGTTCGATCAAATCGCCGCATCCATCGAAACACTGCTCGAACTGAGCGAGGTGACGGTGGACGAACTGATTGGACGATTGAAGGCCATGGAGGAGAGGGTTGGCGTGAGAGGCGACAGTGCGATCGCCAGGCTGAACTTGACGGAGGACGAGTTGCTGGTGAAGCTGTCTTCGCGCCTGAAGATGACGGCTCCGGGTGGCTCAAAGGAGGCGTCTTCAAGCGGTGAACGCGGGCGAGGCTACGGACGCGGCCGTGGACGCGGTCGTGGCGAGGCCGCGATGGGGAATGGTCGCGGCAGAGGCGGTGCCAGCGGTGACGGCAAGACCGTCGCCCACGACGAGTGCCGGTACTGTGGTAAGAAAGGCCACTGGGCCCGTGAATGCAGGAAGAAGAAGAAAGATGATCAACTGCACACATCTCAGGTTGAGGAGGAGGCTGAAACGTTCCTGATGGTCGCCAAGGCAACTTCCTGTGAGGCCGACGCCACCGGCAAGGCGCCGACTGAGAAGAAGTCTTCATCAACGACGGTCCGCCTGGAGGAGAACAAGTTGTTTGCGCAGCTTGAAGAGAAGGGGGAGCAGAAGACCACCCGGTGGATTCTCGACACCGGGGCAACGAACCACATGACCAGTGAGCGCGCGGCCTTCTCCGAGCTCGACACGCGCGTTCATGGGTCAGTGCGGTTCGGCGATGGCTCGGTTGCAAGCATTGAAGGGCGCAGTACTGTCCTCTTCAAGCTAGAAGATGGAGGTCACAAAGCTCTCACCGGGGTATACCATATCCCACGCCTGACTGCAAGCATCGTGAGCATTGGCCAGTTGGACGAGGCGGGGTTCAAGGTGTTGATCCACACCGGCATCTGCAAGATCTGGGACGCGCAAGGCGCACTGCTGGCCACGGTGCATCGAACGGAGGATCGGCTGTACCTCCTCGGTCTCAAGGTCGGCAAGCCGGTGTGTTTGGCAGCACAGGGCACTAGCACGGCATGGAGGTGGCATGCTAGGTTCGGTCACCTGAACTTCAGGGGGCTGCGTCGACTCGCGCAGGAGCAGATGGTCCGTGGGCTTCCCATCATCGCTCATGTCGACGAAATATGTGATAGCTGCTTGGTGGGGAAGCAACGCCGACTAGCTTTTCCAAGCGAGGCCTCCTACCGTGCGCAATCGAAGCTGGAGCTGATCCATGGCGATCTGTGCGGACCCGTGACGCCAGCTACACCAAGCGACAACAAGTACTTCTTCCTCCTCGTGGATGACTTAAGCCGCTATATGTGGCTGATATTGCTGTCCACCAAAGATCAAGCGCAGAGGGCATTGGTCGGTTTTCAAGCAAGGGCTGAGGCCGAATCAGGGAGGAAGATTGGCACGCTGCGGACCGACAGAGGAGGCGAATTCACGACGAGTTCGTTCCTTGATCACTGCAGCCGGGAAGGCATTCAACGTCATTTCACCGCCCCGTACACTCCACAACAAAATGGGGTGGTGGAGCGACGAAATCAAACCGTGATGGGCATGGCACGCAGCATGATGAAGGCCATGTCCATGCCGGGTTGGTTCTGGGGGGAGGCGACATCTACAGCTGTGTTCATCCTGAACCGCACGGCGACGCAAAGTGTTGATGGGAAAACACCGTACGAGGTATGGCATGGCTCGAAACCAGCAGTTCAGTTCTTCCGTATGTTTGGATGCGTTGCTCATGTGAAGAAGGGAGGCAAGAACGTGTTCAAGTTAGAAGACAGGAGCACTCCAATGGTGTTTGTCGGATACGAGCCAGGATCAAAAGCATGGCGATTTTACAATCCGGCCACACGACGCGTCACTGTGTCGCGAGATGCAGTGTTTGAGGAAGAAAGACCCTGGGATTGGGGAAGTGACCCAGAAGCTGGAGGGGATGATTATGGCACGTTCCACGTCGAGTTAAACTCGATCGGAGGAGCGCACTGGAGGGAGGACGACGTGGACATCCACATGCTCCAGCGACACCACCTGAACCAAACCCGCCACCGACTTCTCGCTCTACGCCACGCGACGCCGAGCCACACACACCGACATCTTCCCCGACCCAGAGTGATGGCGCGCCGGCAACACCTCCCTCTTTGAAATCATCTGACCTTGATGCAGATCATGGTGATGCACCTGTACGCATGAGAACGCTGGAGGACATCATCGGCCGCCTGTCCCCACCAGAACAAGAAGATGGCGAAGCAACTGCTGATCTGCTCATGGCCATTGGAGATGAACCAGCATCGGTAGTAGAGGCAAAACAAGTGAAAGAATGGAGACTTGCTATGCTTGAAGAAATGGCCTCAATAGAGGAGAATGAAACATGGACACTAGTGGACCTGCCAAGGGGACACCATGCCATAGGCTTGAAATGGGTGTTCAAGCTGAAGCGAGACGAGCACGGCGACATGGTCAAGCACAAAGCGCGCCTCGTCGCCAAGGGGTACGTTCAGAAGCAAGGCATCGATTTTGAAGAGGTGTTCGCGCCTGTTGCAAGAATGGAGTCAGTGAGGCTTGTGTTGGCAGTGGCGGCTCACAATGGCTGGCAAGTCCATCACATGGACGTGAAGTCTGCATTTCTGAATGGAGACCTTGGTGAAGAAATATATGTGAGCCAGCCACTCGGTTTCACTGCAGAAGGGGAGGAACACAAGGTACTGAAGCTGAAGAAGGCTCTTTATGGCTTGAGGCAAGCGCCGCGCGCATGGAACACAAAGCTGGATGCGAGCCTAATTGAGCTTGGCTTCAAGAGATGTCCATCCGAGCATGACCTGTACACTCAAAATGAAGCTGAGAGAAGATTGATTGTGGGGATATATGTAGATGACCTGCTGATAGTGGGTACTTCCAAGTCTGAAATTGAAGTATTCAAGGGCGAGATGAAGGCTATGTTCAAAATGAGTGACCTCGGTGTGCTGTCATATTACTTGGGCATTGAAGTGAAGCAGATGCGGGGGGGGCATGTCGCGCCCCGATTTAATAAATCAGGACCTTTATTGAAATTCCAAAGAAAATCAATAAACCAAGACATTCATAAAGCGACCACGCACAATACGGGCAATCATTCACGGTTCGTAGACCGCATTAATACAAAAGTGAATGAAAATGAAGAGAAACTAATAAAATCAAGGGTCCTAGATGAACGCCTCCTTCCAGTCTCGCCTTGACTGGGTCGCTACTCCAGACCTGCATCCTCCTCGTAGTAGACGGGCTCTGATGGTGTAAGTCAACGGGGTGAGTACAGATGTACTCAGCAAGCCTTCGAATGCAAAATATAATGCAAGATAATAACAAGGGAGATAGTGGCTAGTTTTGCGGAAGCAGCATATTTGTAAAGCGTTAAATGTGAGCAATTTATTAGTACGGAAAAGTAAACATGTGAATGCATCATCATCTTCTAACTCGAGGAGTACGTTTCACCTCCTCGCACAACAGTCCTTACATGCCATGAATAACTCAATCTTTCAACCAATGGTAAACTAACTGCGAGTAGTTACACAACCCGTCCCTTGACCGTGGGCTCGGCTTTTTCGAAAAGATTGATTTTACTCTGATCAGAGGTGTACCACTGTACCCACAAGGCATGCACTCATCACTTACACCAAAGTGTAACGAGATGACCCATTTCACGGGAACTCGTGCCAAAACCTTCCATATGGTCTTCCCTGACTCAACAGCACCCTCTTATAGGTTTCGTACCGTGTCTCGCCATGTCGAGTTTCCACAATACCCCCCCCCCCTTGAGCCATCGTCGTACAAGGCGCCCTGAGGGCTAGCCCCTTGCCCCCTCCACTATGGTGTCCGTGAGACGGAGTGTTCCACACTTCCAGTTAGGACTTACCCATTAGACTTGTGGTTGGTACGGAAGTGCTTTGCAACAGATCCCGCAGACCGGTCCTTTATAGTGCCCGGGTGCGACATACCAAAACCCGAGCTTGCACCCGGAACCCCACCATACTTATCACCTAGCCAACTCAACAGAGTCCAGAGACGAGAATAACAGGGGAAATTCATATACAGAATCCAGCTATCTACGACTCGTTCTTTTTAACCTATAGCAGTTGTGCCGGTACATTGGGCACTAGCTAATATTCTTATAGTAGAGTGACAAGGAGTTAAGGCCCAATAAGCATGGCTTGGGTTTGCACACAAGGACGGGGATTCTACTAAATATATAAGTGTAAGGCTGGATATTTGACTAATGCAATATTAACCTATGGTTATAGCGATAATTATTTAAAACATGGGCTCCATTATGATCAACTGTTTCCACAGAGACGGTCGATGACTTGCCTTGATCAGCAAGGGGGATGGAGGAACCTCGGGGTTAGAACTCCTGCTCCTCGACGAACTCGTAGTCTTCTCGATACGGAAAATAAACAATACATTCAATAAACAGATAAAATCCACCAAATAATAAACATACATATTTGTGGGTTTTATTATGTTGAATAAAGCTTCATTATTCTGATGTTTGGTGAATAAACAATAAACTTATTTTTCTCAAGGCTTTTCTAATTTATTTTCCTGAATTAATAATTTATCCCTAAGGGGTTTTTATTCTTTTATTTGCTAAAAATATTTTGGGTAACAGTACATACTGTTTTATTGCATTATGTGTAGAGAATATTATTCTGGATTTAACAAAATTTGAATGGTGAAATTTGGAGTGAAAATGAGCAAGATATGAATTTTTGAAGTTTAAACTATTTTCTGAAATTTTATTTAAACTGGAAAATGGGCCCTGGTCCACGGTGAGCCAGGCCCACGGTGGACTGCGCCACTGTGTGCGTGGACCGGATCAACCAGATCCGTCGGATCCAGATCCGGCGTTCCAGGCGCGAGGCAGGAAGGCTTTAATGAAATCGGACGACTGTGATCTTAAAAACGTGGCGAAGAGGTACGCGGTGGACGCACCAGATCGCTCCAGGGATTTAAGTTACGATCAACGGCCGAGATGGCACCGTACCCCTTCGATCAGATCTGAGGGCCCTGATTAAATCCCGAAGGGATTTAATCGTAGCCCTTCGATCACGATCGGACAGCCACGATGCCTTCCGGCACGGCACGGTCGTAAGGGTACGTACCCTTCGTCTCCGGCGACGGCGAGGCCTCGGGTGCGGTGGCTGCGGCGGCGGCGAGAGCCTACGTGACTAGCTAGGGCCAGAAATGGAACGCGGGGAGCAAGGGGGTCACGATGGTACCTTCGGCGGCGAAGGTGGGCGACGGACGGCGACGACGGCGAGGTAGACGGTGAGGTCTCCTCGGGAGCTCGACGGCGACGGCGATCCGGTGGCCTTCACGACTGATGGAGGCTGTGGCCGAGGACGGCGTGGACGACGGCGGACCGAAGTGGGCGCGGGTGTCGTAGGGCCGGGGAGGACGGGAGGCGGCTGGCGATTCGCTCGCCGGGAGGTGTGAGCAGAGGGGGAAAACCCGAGGGGCAGAACCGAAAACGAAGGGGTGAGCGCTCTGGATCGATATGGCTCGGGCTCCGGTGGTTGGGGCTGCGTGTCGGTGACCGGAGGGGCTTTTATAGGGGTGTCGCCGGCGTTCCGGTGGCAGGGGCACCGAGGAATCCCGGAGAGCTCCGGCGATCTCTTTCCAGCTTCGCGGTAGCTTTCCAAAGGCGCGAAAACGCCTTGTCCGGTGGCAACGGATGGAAAGCGGGACGGGTGGTGCGGCCAGGGAAAGGAATCCGGGGCGATCGTGATGGCATCTGGCGGCGGCGGCATGAGGAAACAGAAAGGGATCGCCGGGAAGAAGGAAGGGTGGGCGATCCCCTTCCATCGAATCCGAAGGATCTGACAGGTTTGGCCACCACCTGTCAGCGGGCGTAATGGAAAAAGGAAGGGCCGACAGGCGGGCCCATGGCTGTCAGTGGGCGAGACGCGAGCGCACAGAGGTGACGCGTGGGGCCAGGCGGGGCGCGGGCGGGAGGAGAGAGGGAGGCGAGCGCCGACAGGTGAGACCCGGGTCAGGTGAGGGACGGCTGGGCTGGGCTGGGTTGAGAGCACTGTGGAGGTTGCGACCCATTAAGCATTTTAATTCTTTCTGATTTAAAATACTTCCAGTAATTCATTATCTTGATTAAGGGTTGAATCACTGTTGGTAAAATTTGTAAAATTCCTAAAATTATATCTTGGCCTCTAGTTTATCTCATAAATTTTTTCACGTACAGATTTTGAGTATTTCTCCTTGTTTGGTTTCTTGGGTTCTTTTGTGAATTCTCCTTAATAATAAATTCAACTATGAAAATACTATTTCTTTTATTTTATTCTTTTTTTAATTTCTGGGGTGTTACAGGGCATTACGCTACGCCAGAGTGCGGTACGCGCCAAGCTTCTGAAAAGCTGTGAATTGGCGGTTGCAATGGGGTGCAACACCCATGGAAGTGCGACTGAAGTTGTCCAAGAAGAGTACTTCGACACTGGTGGACGCCACGGTGTATCGAAGCTTGATCGGAAGTTTGAGGTATTTGCTGCATACAAGACCTGACCTCATTCAGCGTGGGTTATTTAAGCAGGTTCATGGAGGAACCGCGACAAGATCACATGACAGCATTGAAGCATTTACTTCGTTATGTGGCGGCAACAGTGGACTACGGTCTGCTGTACAAGAGCGAAGCAAAAGAGTTGATACTGGAAGGCTATAGTGACAGTGACATGGGGGAGACGTTGATGATCGGAAGAGTACAACAGGTCGTCTTCTTCCTGGGGGGCAATCCGTGTCTTGGCTATCGAGGAAGCAGAAGTGTGGGCTCAATCGACGTGCGAGGCTGAATACATGGCTGTAGCCGCGGCTCTTGCCAGGTGACGAGTGTTGGAGGTGGGCTTACGCATTGTTATGGAGATTACAGGAGTGAAGTTTCCAGCGCCACTTATCAAGGTGGACAATCAAGCGGCAATTGCACTAGCCAGAATCCTGTATTGCACGCTCGCAGCAAACACACATCGACGTGAAGTTTCACTTCACTAGAGAAGCTTGGAGCGTGGGACATGAACTGGAACATGCAAGCACGATGACTCAATTTGCTGACATTCTGACCAAGCATGGGAAAACAGCGTTTTGAGGAGAGGGGAAACTTGGAGTCACTAAGATCAAGATCTAGCAGTAGGGGGAGAATGTTACATACTCTAGCATCTTGATTAGTTAGCTATTGTGTTGCTTAGTTTGTTTCTCGCGCAAATAACGTGGTGGCAAGGTCCGTGAGTGTTAGGCCCGCCGGCCACTTCGTAGAGCTGTTAGCGCATGCATGGAGCCTGTTCTTCAGCTTGGCGATAGGCACGTTGAGCACCATGCGCTGGTTGCGAGAGTAGTGGCCGTGGCCGTGCATGCAGGAATGTTTGTTTGCTTTGTTACTCACTTTGCTTAAAAACCAGTGAATCAGAATAATGCGCTTGCTTTTGCGCAACCAAAGACTGTGTCCTGTGCATTCTGTTTCCAAGTTCTGAGTGCATTCGCACACTACGAACGAACAGATACAAATCCAACAATATGTATTTGTTTCCTTTTGCCTTTCAAAACATATGGAAATGCAAAGAGGTATGCCATAGTATTTGCATTTAATGCTCCAAAAATGATCTGCATTTTGAGAATGATTTTTTTTAATGAAATGAACAGCAGACAGGAAGGTTCCACCACCATGCGCTTAATGCTCTGGCTCTCAAATGATCTGCTGTGTCATAGATAAAAGTGATTCTACATTGAGGAAATTTCATCACAACTTCAGACGTCCACTCCTATGCTCCAGGAGACACTAATGCCACATGCATAAGGTAAATTCGATCTAGCCATGTATAATGATCAGAATTCTAGGCTCTCAACTAGGCTCTACAGTACAAGTCACTCATGGTGCCTATGCTTACCCAGAAATGTTCATATGGCTACGGTCCTTTTGATAGCTAAGCATACAGTACTGGACACCGAGCAGTAGATTGGTGCATCGTGAATGGATTAGCCTCGTACGCCCTCATAATAGACTGCAATGCTGCAGAAAAGTGAATGTTAGTGAGAAGAAAACTAGTTTGTATTTTTTTAAGTACGACCTGCTGATTTTTCATATAACGTAAACACCTGATAACTAGTAGCCAACATGCATCACTTGAAACATTTTTCCCCTTCAGTATGTTCAGATTTCGAGAGCAGCTCCCAAACTTAGGGAGCACTTCATGAATGTCATGAAGAGATTTTGTTTATGGTTCTTGATAGGTTACTGAAAGGTACCACCTTGTCCCACCTGGTATCACTCCAGCGTTAGGCTGGAGGTACCACAAATGAACACTACAACCATAAATTCTCATGTAATGAAATAATCG